>BQMB01001838.1:2500-731354 GCA_027943415.1 Closterium sp. NIES-67
TGAAGCCCCCCGTATGCTATTTTAGCCTGTGGTTTTAAAGTCTTATGGCTTGTTTTTGTTCGGTGTCATTGAGAAAGTGTCATCCGAGAATGTTGAAAACCCATCTCAAACGTTGAGGTTTCGAAATAACAGTTAGAGTTTCCAACATTTCTCGGATGACACTTCTTGGGATGATACCTACTAGAAACAGTTCATAACCAAATCGAACAAACTTATGGCCAGAAACGGTTAAACTAAATACACCAAACAAAATCCCTTGCTAGGTCAAGCAAAATAAATTTCGTCACTTGACAGTCTTTTTTCGTCCAATGGCGTACTCTACTGCCAATGTTCTGCAATTCGTCCAATCGGGAGCAAGAAGAACCTAAGTTCGCCTATTGACAAAATTAACAACTGCCGAATTTAATATGACAGCAAAACGGTTGGCCACGGGCGTTAATCGCCAAAAATAACTGCTTGTGACAGTTACGTTTTTTACAGTTACGATATTCGCCCGTTTATCAGGTTCATAGATTGTTTTATTAAAAACTGCCCGAAACTGCCCAATTGCCGATAATTGATTTCTATCGCATTGTTTTTCTAATTCTGAACTCAAAGCAGATTCATTTGGTTCTAATGTGGTGTTAATGCGCCACTAGAGGCGAGCTCGCCACTGTTCCCGAAAGAAACAGGTGGCGAAAGTGGCAAGCTCACCACAGTTGCCTAAAGAAACAGGTGACGAAAACGGCGAGCTTGGCAGTTTGTTTGAGAATTGTTGGAAATATCTCAAAGGACTTGAGCGTTTCTGAAGTGTAACACTGTACTCGAGGAAGATTACAGGGGAGCACGCGAGTCAACGGAGGTTACACGAGGGGGCGGACAAAGAATGCGAAAAGACTCGAAAGGTCGCAACTGGAGGTTGCGACTGACCGTTACAACATCACGGATGGTAACCGAAGCGGCAATCGAGTCGCTGTGCGACTCGATAAACCGTTCCTGTAACTGTATTCTACAACTGCCTTCCTATCTTCTATATATTGCTGTATGTTTGTTTCTTTAATTAATCACTTGTTCTCACATACTAGTACAAGGGTTCAACTGCCTCAACTTCCGCTGCACTACTCAAGTCTCATTCTACAACTGGGACTTAGTCTCTGGAAAGATCCTAAGGGCTTTTCTCAGCCCAACATGGTATGAGAGCTGGTCAGAGACCAAACTCCCAGCAACTACGCTCCATCAACAACCTGCAACTCAATTCAACGACTTCATTGATTACAAGACATGGACAGCAAGGGCAAGAAAGTCTCTACGGGCTCACCCAGCGGCCAAGAAACTCAACACGGCAACTCTGGTCTGCACACCTCAGGACTGCAGACAGAGACCGGGACCGCTCAAGAAACAACGGGAAGAGTACCAGAGATGGTGACTCCATCTCCCTCTTCAAGCGTGGACCCCAACCTTATGGAAAGGTTCTTCAGCTTCATGTCGCACTTCGACCAGCAGCAGCAGACAAGGACACCTGCGCATTCAACACAAAGCAATGGAGGAAACATGGGATTAGCGCCGATGAGCCTCGACAACTCATCGTTTGGGCGACACAATCAAGCGCCTACCTTTGCGCCTTATCACTCTTCACCGGGGACGTTCGAGTTTATGCCGCCCCGTGCCCAACCAACAGCAGCTGCATCACAACAAACACCAAACGAAATCTTAAGTCTCCAGGCGCAGTTCTCGCACGTGATAAAACTGCAGACATCCTCACCGTTCAACGGACACGACTTCTTTACCTGGAGCTTCGAGTTCGAGCTGCTGATGGAGGCCGCGCATCTTCTGGGATACTTCAACGGGTCCCTGCCATTCCCAAGCAACGGCACTGGAAAGGAACAAGAAATCTTCACGTATCAGTCGCTGCTGGCGTATACGGTTCTCCTGAGAAACCTGTCACCACAAGAACAGCAGAGCATCAGAACATACAGGAGCTATGGAAACTCCGCGGAGCTCGCATGGCACCATCTCAAGTGCCTTTACCAAGCAAACGACAGCGTGACACAAAGCAGACTCATGCAACAACTGACAACAATACAGATGAAGACCGGGGAAAAGGCGATGCAGTATATGAGTCGCTGCCAGACTCTCCGCGACCGCCTGCTTCGGTGCGGAGGAACAATCACTGAAGAAAGCTTCGTGACACTTGTCCTCGCCGGGCTCGGGCCAGAATGGAGAACCACACGATCACTTCTTCGCGCCCACGGAAGAATTTCGGAGATGCACCTCTGCGCCGAGCTTCACGCTGAACAACAGGAGATGGACCTATTCGAAGAAAGACAACCAAGAAAACAACAGCAGTTAGTCTTCTACACTCAACGAAGAAACGACAACACCTACAATCGACGCGGCAAGCAAGAACGCGACAACAGGGGACTTACCTTCGTGCCGCCGTTCTGCCACAACTGCCAGACTTCCGGGCACTCCAAGGTCAACTGCAACCGCCCTCGCGTTTACCATCCAGCAGACCCACAAGTCGCTTCCACTCAAGCAAGTCCCCCAAGGCGCTCTTCAACATCTGCACAACAAACACCAAACATTATCAATTGCATGGTACACATCGACAACTGCGCACCCGGATCACCACCCACCTACGCGCCAGACGAAGAAGAGCTGCCGCCACCGCGCTCACAAGGCCTTCAAGTCAATCCAACATATGCTGCGGTCGCCAACGCCGAACCCACCGGGCGAAACACCTGGTTCTTGGACAGCTGCTGCGGTCAACACATGTGCTCCTCGGGACGCTTCGTGCAACAGGAGAAACGCCTCAACCGCGACGTCGTCATCACCGTCGCCAACAACGAAAACCTGAAGACAAACAGACAAGGCGTGGTTCAGTTACAATCCATGGAGACAAACGTCATACTTCAGCTCAACAAAGTGCTCATTGTCGACAATCTGGGATACAACCTACTAAGCGTAAGCCAACTAATGGCCAAGGGGATTCACCTGGAGTGCGATTCCTACTCCAACGAGTTTCGGCTTTACCACGGGAAGGGCGGCCTCTTCATCGGTCGTGCCCTCCTGAAGTCCGGCGTCTTCGTGTTGGACTTCGTCCCCGACCGCGGTACTGCCGACAGCGACGGTATCGTATCGTTCGCCGCCTGGACTCACCCGCTAGATCTTGATCCTGACTTCGACAGTGACGGCTTCTGGCACTCCAACACCATACCTGCAGTAGAGAGAACACGAGCATTAGCTGTTATCAGACAAGAAAGACAAGTACCCGCAAGTATCCCAACCAAACCATCACCTGCAGTATCGGCAGCAGGACCCAGCCGAGTCCCACCACCAGCGACCCGAGGACCGCCAACCGAAGCAGACCAGCTTATGCCCATCACACGAGAAGTTTGTCGAAGTCCCGCCTCAGTCGTCGCGTTCTTCTCCAACGCCGACATCTACCACCGCTCGCCCGGTCATCGCGCTTCCGACGACATCTGGCACCAACGTCTCGGACATTCTGCAAACAGCACGATACTACAAACAATCCAAGCAGAGGTGTTAGAACGAAACGCCCTTCTAACGACGAGCGGCCAATAACTTCGACGACCACGAGCACGGTGCTTCACGTGCCCCGAAGCAGATCTTCCTCATCAACCTTTCCCATCTCATCACAACCCAGGCGCACCTACTTACGCTCCGATGGAAAAGGTCTACAGCGACATTTTAAACATGCCTCGAGAAGACACCGAAGCCGACTTCAACTACGTCATCACGTTCATCGACGCAGCAACCAGATACGTTTGGCACTTCAATCTCAAAACGCGCGATCAAGCCTTCGAGGCCTTCACCACATGGCTTCCCATCGCCGAACGAGAATCAGGAACCAAGCTCAAGAGCTTCCAGTCAGACGGTGCACTGGAATACCAGTCACAACGCTTCAGGACCTATCTGGCGGAAAGAGGAATCCGACGCCTGGTGTCTCTGCCCTATGCTCACCAGCAGCAGGGGGTAGCAGAACGCATGAACCGGACCTTGCAGACGACGATGCGAAAACTACTTCTGGGGATGAGGCTGCCCACCACACTGTGGCCAGACGCGATGACACATGCCGTTCACCTGCACAACCTGCTGTCCTCGTCATCACTTCCCAACAACGCATCACCGCACCTGTTGTGGACAAGAAAAAGGGGCAGCACAAAATTACTCCGAGTTTTCGGCTGCATGGTACAGTACAGACCCCACACAGCCCGAGCAGGACGCTTCACACAACGAGCTAGGTGGGGACTACACCTCGGCATCGCAAAACATTTTCACGCGTGGAAAATTCTCGACATACAAGACAAAAATACCGTGGCATCATGTGATGTTATTTTCTACGAGCGACTGACGCTGCAGCATTACCTGGACAACATTGCCAACACACAAGACCCCACCGACGGCTTCTCGGGACTTCGTTCCTTCGCCGACCGTGCTGCCGAAGCTGACGCAGCAGAAGAAGACGTACCTGAAGCCTCGGAAACTGCCGGACCACTCCCATTCTGTTCCGTACCTGTTCCACTCGACGAAGACAATCCTCTCGATAGCAACAACCTCGACACCTTTTACCACTTCGCTGACCAAGGTTACATCACACCCCACCCGGTCGACACAAATGTTTCAGAATGCATCGGTCCCAACTTCTTACCTGACCCAGAAGACGGTGACGAAGCAGCTTATTCCGGGAATGAAAATTCCCCTCGACACACACCCACGGGACTGCAGATTCTAGGCCTCTGGGTCTCCGTCCAGCATCCGCCGCCGCCTTCTCCGCGTGAGCCTTCAACCTTGTCGCAGGCTCTGGGGGGGGAACATAAGGCGAAATGGAAGGAAGCGATGGAAAAGGAGTTAAAGGCTCTGCAAGACCGGAAAACATGGAAACTGGTACCTGCAACAAGCATCAACGGAAAAAACGTCCTCTCGGGGAAATGGGTGTACCGCATTAAGACCAACTCAGACGGCTCCATCGAACGATTCAAAGCTCGATGGGTCGTACGAGGCTTCGATCAACGATACGGGACCGACTACACAGAAACCTTCGCTCCAGTCTCCCGTCACACCTCATTACGCATCCTACTCGCCGTCGCAGCCACGAAGACATTACCACTACGCCAAATCGACGTCGCAAATGCGTTCCTATACGCACCTGTGGACGCTGAGATTTTCGTCGAACAACCCCACGGATTCATCAACGACCCCACGAAAATATGCCAACTGACAAAATCCCTATACGGGATCAAGCAAGCCCCGCGGCTCTGGCAGCAGCATCTCCACGGTCGTCTCGCAAAAATCGGATTCCTACAACTGCCGCATGACCAAGGGATGTACCGACTGCAGAAGGGAAGAGAGTATATCCTACTCATCGTCTACGTCGACGACCTGCTCTACATCGGCTCCACTACCGACATCGCTACCTGGTTCGAAGGGGAGCTGAAAGAAGACTTAACACTCACGGTGTCCGACGAAGTGACCCAGTACCTAGGACTGAATGTCGTCGAAGATGACACGGCGTTCTACCTACACGCTGGAAAGTACTCAGGCACCGTCGCGAAGAAATTCGGCCTAACACCGACTACGGTCCCAACTCCCTACCGCTACGGGAACAACAACAGCACCTCCGCAAAACTCCCCGCGAAGCAAATCCAGGAGTATCAACAGAAGCTCGGCTGCCTACTGTTCGCAGCAGTAACCTGCCGACCCGACCTGTCCTATAGTGCGAGTCAACTGGCGACGCATCTGAAGCAACCGGAACAGGAAGATCTCGAGGAGCTCAACCGGGCACTACTCTACTTCGTCTCCACGCCGACGATCGGACTTACCTACAGCAAAGCGACAACACCGTCCGTACGACTACTCGGATACGTCGACGCCGACCACGCGGGAGATAGGGAAAATCGACGATCTAGGACGGGCTATATCTACCGACTAGAACCCATCGGAACTATCTCCTGGCAGTCGAGCAAGCAGGAGTTAATCGCACTATCCTCGGCTGAAGCAGAGTATATCTCCCTTTGTACTGCGACCAAGGAAGGACTCTACCTACGGGAGTTACTCGAGGAAGCGAAGATTGCGACCCTGCCCGCCTTCTCACTCCTCTGCGACAACCAATCTGCGATCAAAATCGCGAACAAGGACGGCTTCGCCAACCGAACCAAGCACATCGCCCTGCGGTACTTCTTCGTCAAGGATGAAATCGCAAAGGGGAGACTTCAACTCAGTTACTGCCCAACGACAGAAATGGCCGCAGATTATCTGACGAAGAAATTGGCGAAAGCAAAATTCGACTACTGCATGCTCCTGACCGGGCAAACAAACGTCACCGGATCTGAACACTCCAGCACTCTAGAAACGAAGGGGAGTGTTGGAAATATCTCAAAGGACTTGAGCGTTTCTGAAGTGTAACACTGTACTCGAGGAAGATTACAGGGGAGCACGCGAGTCAACGGAGGTTACACGAGGGGGCGGACAAAGAATGCGAAAAGACTCGAAAGGTCGCAACTGGAGGTTGCGACTGACCGTTACAACATCACGGATGGTAACCGAAGCGGCAATCGAGTCGCTGTGCGACTCGATAAACCGTTCCTGTAACTGTATTCTACAACTGCCTTCCTATCTTCTATATATTGTTGTATGCTTGTTTCTTTAATTAATCACTTGTTCTCACATACTAGTACAAGGGTTCAACTGCCTCAACTCCGCTGCACTACTCAAGTCTCATTCTACAACTGGGACTTAGTCTCTGGAAAGATCCTAAGGGCTTTTCTCAGCCCAACAAGAATCTTCAATCACAACAAATGCCACAACTCTGAAGGAAGTTCCATATATTTTCTCGTTTCCATCAGAAACTGCCCAGCTAGATTGCAATTTGTGAATTAATTTTCAAGCATATCGGGGCGTGTTGTATATCATTAAATCATTTCACGTGTTGCATCATATTCTTCGGAACTACAAGTCTAAAAACTCATCGATTCGTTTTTTGCAATTTGCATAACCAACTAATCGGTGAAACTCAATGAAACTGGAAATTTAGAACAGGCCCTCGTAATTCGCATCGTTGAAGAAGCCAGTCGCGATTTGAAAAAAAAAAAAAAAAAACAAAAAAAACAAAAACAAAAATATCCGAACCAGTGGCAGAACAAACTCAGCATCACTGGACGGCTACAGTATTTGCTGTCTGAAATTGCGCGCGTGACGAGCCTCGCCACTACGCGCAAAAAAAAACAAAACCTGCCATGTGGCAACTTTCACCACCGGGCAGGGAAATCATATCGCACAGTATCGAGAGTGACGATACTAAAACGGAAAACGAAAACGAGATAAGTAATAACGGTAGCAAAATAATAAAACAATACAGAGAAGTAACATAAGAATCTAAAACGTGGAAAGAGAAGAAGCAGCTCTAGGTGGCGGTTTCCACGCTTGGCAGTCGTGACATGTTCATAATTTGAATCGTATAAAAAACATAATGTGTTTGATTTACGTACACTTCCAGATGTGTACTTTGAATTTGAATGGGTTATTTTTTAGTAGTATGCTAGCACTATTAGAATGAATAAGTGAACTAGAATGTGTGAGTACAAGGGTATATAGACTAGGGTGTTGTACCCTCTAACGCACAATCCAGTGTAGTCTACAGTAACTACCTATGTTATATTTGACACACCCCCTAGACTATATAGGGGCAGTGCCTAACAGGGAAAGAAGCAGCTCAGGGCGGCACTACTAGTCCAGCCTCTGAGGCAAGGGTCTAAAGACCAGTCAAAGGAGTACAGACAAGAAAAGAGCAAGACCAGGGCGGCACTATTAGTCCAGCCACTGGAAGAGGCCACAAGGCCACTCAGGGTAAAATATATATATATAAAGGACAGTACAAGGTGAAGGCCCTAGCAAGTGAGAGGCTACAGGAACGAGACCTAGCTGTACGCAGTGCCGTTGATGATCTTTAGGCGCAAGCGCCTTCGTAAAGATATCAGCTGTATTGGCACCGGAGGCCAAGTGTACTACACGCGCTTGGCGGCGCTGCTGGAGCTCACGCAGGAGGAAGTACCGCAGCTGGATGTGCTTCTCTCTGCCCTCCAGTCTAGGCTCCTAACACAGGAGGATCATGGCCCTGTTGTCAGCGTACAGGACCGGGGCAGAGCTAGGCCGCTCACCTAAGTCAGTGAGCAAGAAGGTCAGCCAGCGGAGCTCCTGTGCCGTCATGGCACCGGCGTAGATCTCGGCCTCACAGCTGGACTGGGCAACAGACGACGAGCGGGAAGCTCTCCACGAGACGGCACCTGAACCAACGCTGAAGCAGTAGCCCTGCGAGGACCTGAGGGTCTCGGCGTCGTCTGCCCAAGAAGCGTCTGTGTGTCCAGTAAGGACCACTGGCCTGCGTCCTCCTAGCACTAACCCCATGCCCGATGTACTTGCAAGATAACGCAAAACCCTCTTAGCGGCAGACCAGTGCTGAGGTCGGTGTCTGCCTGTAGCCACAAAGCGAGCCAGGATGCTGAGAGGGTATGCGAGATCTGGGCGAGTGCAAGTCATCAGGTACATGAGGCAACCCACCAGCTCTGCGTAAGGACCACTGGGCTCTGCTGACTCCTCAGAAACTAGAGCGGAGAGCCTGTGGTCTAGAGGCAGAGGAGTGGGCTGTGCGGAGGAGAACTGAAGGCTGAACCTCTGAAGGACCTGGCGCACCAAGTGTGACTGAGTCAAAGTGATGGTGCGCGCTGCTCTGTCCCTGGAGATTTGCAAGCCAAGGTAGTGGCGCAGTTCTCCAAGGTCAGTGCAAGTGTGTCTCTTCAGCAACTCTGCCTTCACGAAGGCCAGTGCGTCCCTGTCTGCTGTGGCGAAGACCAGGTCATCTACATAAACAAGGATGTAGAACGGGGTCTGGCCAGCACGAACGAAGAGCGAGGGGTCTGCAGAGGACGGAAAGAACTGCAGGTCAACAAGCGTAGCATGCAGCGTGTCGTGCCACTCACGGGGAGCCTGCCACAGGCCGTAGACGGGGCACCGCATGAGCCACTGGGTCCCAGGAGGGAAGGTACCAGTGAAGCCCTGAGGGCGGCGCATGTAGACCTGCTCGTGTAGACTGCCCTGAAGAAATGCAGTGGAGAAGTCGAGGGAGTGAAGCTCGTAGTCACGCTGAGCTGCTACGTGTAGCAGCACCTGAAGAGTAGTCATCTTCGGGGTCGGAGCGAAGGTCTGGAAGAAGTCCACCCCCTCACGCTGACTGAAACATCTAGCCACGTAGCGCGCCTTGAACACAGGCGGCTCTCCAGGAAGGCGCTTCACCTTGAAGAGCCAGCGGCCATCGACTACGTTCACCCCAGGTCGGGGAACTGCGTCGACGTAGGTGCCGGTGGATCTCCAAGATGCCATCTCCTGCTCCATGGCAGCTATCCACTGAGAGGCCCAGGGTCCCGAGACCGCCTCAGCGTAAGTGCGAGGGGTCGGGATGTCGAAAGCGTCGGGGTCACCCTCAGGGACTAGAAGCATAGAGCAGAGATGGGGAGCAGCCTAGGACAGGAAAGCAAGCTCGTACTGGCGGTCCTCCAGGACGTCACTACCGAGGGCAGGAGCACCCCCGACAAACGGAGGACAGGCAGGGTCAGAGACCAAAGCGGTGGCGTAGTCAAGGCGGCGGGTAGAGGCGAAGTCAGCGACCGCAGCGACAAGGGCGTCAAGGCTCGAAACCGGAATAGACGGGTCAGTAACGAGAGAGGCAAGGACCCGAGGAACAAGAGGACGAGCGGCACGCAGGTAGTCAGACAGAGGGGGGGAAGCAACGACAAGGGAGGACGGAGGGTGCGACGGGAGAAGGGGAGGACGAGACGCGTGGGAACAAAGCAACATAGGGTGAGAGCGCGAGACAGGGGAGACAGGTCGAGCACGGGAGGGACAGCGAGACCAGACGTGAGACGGAGGAGTCGGGTCAGGGGACAGAAGAGGGGACACAAGAGGGGAACGAGGGGGGAAACGGGCCGGAGACGAGTCCGGAGGAGGGAACACAGGGCCGTAGACAGGAGGAGGAGGAGGCACAGGCACGGGGCCAGGGGACGGAAGGCCAAGCAAGCGAAGAGCGGACACCGGCGGGGACTGCTGCGGCGGCGGTGTGACACCGACACCGGGACCGCAAGCTGCCTGGCGGCTACCTCCAGAACACTCCACGCCAGCACCCCCAGAAGGAACACCCCCAGAGCTCAGAACCCCTCGAGCACCGGTACCACCCCCAGGCCCGCCGGGACAAGCCACGACAGGAGTCCCAGGACTAGTACCCACCCCAACTCCAGCACCCCCAGAGGCAACGAACTGCTGCGGCAACGGCGGCGGCGGTGACGACGGCTGCGACAGGGGTGGCGACTGCGACTGCGACAGGGGTGGCGACTGCGGCTGTGGAGGCGGCGGAGGAGGGGACACCCGAGAAGGGGCAGGCGGCGAGGACTGCGCCGCAGGACTACCAGAGTCAGTAGACTCCTCAACCGGTACAACCAACGTAAGTGGGGTGACGTGGGACACACCAGAGGGGGCAGGACGGGGAGGGGGAGGAGGAGGGGCGGCGATGACTGGGGAAGGGGTGACCAGGAACAGGGAGGGGATAACCGGGGGACCTCGGTGGGGGAAGCAGGGGAAGAAGGAGACGGACTCGTCAAAGGTGACGTCACGGGAGTGAAAGAACCTGTGAGACGGCGGGTGGTAGAAGTGCCAGTCAGACGCGTCAAGGGGGAAACCGAGGAAGACACAGGGAAGGGTGCGGGCAGTGAGCTTGTCTGTGCCAGAGGCACGAACGTGAGCAAGACAGCCCCAGACGTGGAACGCAGACGCGTCACCAGGTGACCCAGACCAAAGGAGGGTCGGCAAAACCTGCGGCTACTGGGGGTGCGGCCACGGGTTAAGCTGGTGAGCGGCGTAGCGAACGGCGAATGGCCACAGAAAATGGGGTGCACCGGCATGGATCATGGAGGTGCGAGCCACCTCCATGACCAAACCGATGCGTCGCTCAGCGACCCCATTCTGCTGCGGGGAGTCCGGCAAGGTGAACGTCTGGGTGATGCCCTCCGCACGACATAAACGACCAAGGACACCAGAGGCAAACTCGCCACCATAGTCGGAGTGGAGGCGTAAGACAGGGAGACCGCGACGGATACGCGCAGCGACAAGCCACGGGATAAGAACGTCAGGCACGTCGGCCTTCCGCTCCATGGGGAACACAGTGGTGTAGCGCGTGTAATCATCGACAAGCACTAGGAAGTAGCGCTCTCGACGCGGCCCATGGACGGGGGCGGGGCCCCAAACGTCCATGTGCAGAGTCTGTAGCGGTGCGGCGGTAGGGGGAAACGAGGAGGAGTGAGGAGCACGACGAAGCCGGCCCTCGACACAAGGCGTGCAAGGTGGGGCAGGGGAGGAGGGAAACTCAGAGAACGACCCAGGGAGGCCTAGGACGAGACCGTGTTGTGACATGTGACGCCGACGCGGGAGTGCAGGGTGACCTAGACGGTGGTGCCACACGAGAGTCGGGTGGGTGAGTGACCGACAGGAGCAGGCAGTAGCAACCTGGGTAGACGCAGCCACCTGAGGGAGGGTCCCAGCCTGGGGGGTCACAGTGTCCAGTGTGAACAGTCCGGACACCGGGTCCCGGGGGAACGTGGTAAGGGGGGCACCAGAGGCGGCCTCGGTACAGACAACGTACCGCTCGTGACCAGGGAACGTAGTGGTGACGCCAAGGTCCTAGAGGCAGCCGACACCAACTAGGTTCCTGGAAAACGAGGGGATGTGCAGGCCTGTGAGAGAGCCCGAAGGAACCGCCGGACAGGGGAGGGTAGTGGAACTGCGGGCGACTACAGGGCCAGAGGAGGGGTCAGCCAGGGAGACGGCGGCAGGGACACGAAGCGGTGTCAACGTGGTGGAGTCGCGGAAGAAGCATCGGGAAGCACCAGAGTCGAGGGTGAAGGAGAGCGCGGCAGTGGCGGCCGGAAGCGAAGTAGCGACGGAAGCACCAAGGCTGAACAAAGCAGGGGATCCTACGCCTGACGCAGCAGGGGAGTCTAAGGAAGGCACGCCTACACTAGGCAACAAGGGGTAATAGGACGGAAGCACACTAGAGTCATCAGCATACATCACATGCAGAGCAGCAACAATCTCATCCATGTCCAGATCAAACGTCTGAACCCTACGACTAAGCAAGCTGTGCCAGTCTGGGAGCTCGGGCGACGGGCCGAAACGCTGACGAAACAGGTCATCCGGGCGACGGAAACAGCGGACGGAGGTATGACCGATCTTACCGCAAACGAAGCCACGGCGAGGACCGGTCAGAAGCAGGTACTGACAGCACGCGGCACCCGAACCACCACTCGGCAGCCCACCACGCGCACCACCACCACATCCAGCGCTGCCACCAGCGCCGGGCCACCCAGGCGGAAGACAACTCGTCCGCCTCTGCTGCTGCTGTGACTGCTGTGGCTGCGGCGACGGCTGCAGCGGCGGCGGCTGCGGCTTCTGCGGCTGGCGCGGGTCCGGCGGCAACACCGGCGACTGCTGAGACGGCTGCTCGGCTGCACGTGGCAGGGTCCCCGCGTCAGCACCACCACTAGGTGACCCAACTCCAGCACCACCTACACCCGCACCCCCACTCCCGTCGCCACGGCCAGCCTTGGGGCGGCGACCCTTCCCCGGACAAACCTGTGCGGCAGCGGCAGTCTCAGCCACAGTAACAGAACCGGCGGAGAAGGTGCACTGAGCGGGGGCACAACCCTGAAAGATAGGGGCTGGCACAGTACCGCTGGTCTGAGCGATAAAGCGGTGGCGGGCCTCTATAGCGGACAGGGTGTCAACAAAGTCACTGAGGATAAGGTCTGCGGGGTGGACGCTAAGAAAGCGGTCACGGGCAGTTGCAAGACGGTCAGGGAGGCGGGTGGCTAGCAGGTAGAGAGTAGAGGTGAGGGGCGGCTGGTGGGCTAGAAGCTGTGTGGGGGTGCAGGCAGCACGCCAGGTCTCGTCTATGGTGCGCAGGTGAGCGGCCAGGTCGGCGACAGTGGGGAACGATGCAAGATCAGGAAAGAGCATGGGGAGGATCAGACGACCGACTGAGGCAGTAGGCGGGGTGGAATAGCACTGGACAACAGCATCTAGGAAAGCCTGGGCAGTGGTGATAGACCTGAAGCGAGGTCGCTCGGACTGGGGGAGGGCATTGCTAATAGCAAGCTATGCAACAGCGTCACGGGACAGCCAGACAGAGTGAGCAAGGGCAGCGGCTGCAGCGGACTCACGCTCAGCGGACGAAGGGTCAGGAGACAGTGCAGCGGGGGGGTCAGGGCAGGGGAGGGTACCATCAAGATGGACAGAGAGCGAGTGGCCATCCTGCCGCTGACCAGTGAGATGGCGACGGAGGTCAGCAAGCCACGCATCAAACTCAATCGGCTGGCCCTCAGCGTCAAAGCAAAGCACCGCCGCCATGAGGGATAATAGAGGGCAGTGTAGGGTAGGATAGTGCGGTGCAGTGCTGTGCAGTGCGGTGTAGTGCTGTGTAGTGCGGTGCAGTGCGGTACAGTGCGGTACAGTGTGGTGCAGTGCTGTGCAGTGCGGTACAAAGCGGTGCAGTGCGGTATAGTGCGCTGCAATGCGATGCAGTGCGGTGCAGTGCGGGACAAAGCGGTGCAGTGTGGTGCAAAGCGATGCAGTACGGTACCGGGGGGGGTTCGGAGGGCGGTGCTGATCGGGAAGAACGGGCCGAACCCGAGGCAGCGGCCGGCCGGCGACGGCGCGAATGCAGGGGCCGGCCGGCGGGCGGCAAGTAGACACGTCCGCGACGGCGGCTAGGGACAACTGCAACGGCGGCCAGGGACAGCCGCGACGACAGCCAGGGGCAGCCGCGACGGCGGCCAGGGACAGCCGCGACGGCGGCGAGGGGCGGCCGCGACGGCACGAGCGACCGTGAGGCGGCTGGAGATGGCAGCGGCGGCGGCTAGGGGCGGACACGACGGCGAGGGGCGGCCGGGACGACTAAGGGCGGCCGAGGAACGGCAGGAAGCGGCCGCGACGGCGGCTAGAAGCAGCCGCGACGGCTAGGGGCGGGCTCAAACGGCCAGGGGGCCTACGAGAAGCGGGCGCGAAACGGCCAGGGCGCTGGCTAGAAGGGGCTCGACGGCCAGGGGGCCGGCTAGGGACGGGCGCGAATGGCCAGGGGGGCGGCTAGGGACGGGCGCGAACGGCCAGGGGGCCGGCTAGGGGCGAGCGCGACGGTCAGGGGGGCCGGCTAGGAGCGATCGCGACGGCCAGGGGGCCGGCTAGGGGCGAGCGCGACGGTCAGAGGGGGGGGGGGGGGGGGGCGGCTAGGAGCGATCGCGACGGGCAGGGGGCCGGCTAGGAGCGGGCGTGACGACCAGGGGGCCAACGAGAGACGGGCGAGACGGCTAGGGGGCCGGCTAAGGGCGAGCGCGACAGCCAGGGGGCCGGCTAGGAGCGGGCGCGAACGGTCAGGGGTCGGCTAGGGACGGGCGCGACGGTCAGGGGGCCGGCTAGGAGCGATCGCGACGGTAAGGGGGCCGGCTAGGAGCGGGCGCGACTGCCAGGGAGCCAGCTAGAGACGGGCGCGACGGCCAGGGGGGGCGGCTAGGGACGAGCGCGACGGCCAGAGGCCGGCTAGGGAAAGGCGCGAACGACCAAGGGGCCGGCTAGGGACGAGCGCGAACGGCCAGGGGGCCGGCTAGGGGTGGGCGCGAACGGCCAGGGGGGCCGGATAGGGACGAGCGCGACGGCCAGGGGGCCGGCTAGGAGCAGGGCAAGACGGCGGCTAGGGCCTAGGGGCGGAAGCGTGGGTGGGCTAGGGGGGGGACCTAACCTACTCTGATACCATATTAGAATGAATAAGTGAACTAGAATGTGTGAGTACAAGGGTATATAGACTAGGGTGTTGTACCCTCTAAGGCACAATCCAGTATAGTCTACAGTAACTACCTAAGTTACATTTGACAAGCACAAGTCGTTTTGAGTCTTTTTTTGTACAATAGAGCTCCGCAACCATAAGACGATTTCGTCGCCCCTTTTGGTTTTTTTTTTTTTTTTTTTCTCTCTCTCTCTCTCTCTCTCTCTCTCTCTCTCTCTCTCTCTCTCTCTCTCTCTCTCTCTCTCTCTCTCTCTCTCTCTCTCTCTCTCTCTTTTCGACGGGGTTGGCTCAGAGTGGCTTTTTTTGAAACGTCAGCCCTGGTTTCATGCGAAGATCTGGGCGCTTCGCGACAATTTACAAACCACACGTCTCAGCTCTGCCGAGTCTCGACCGTGTGCTCTAGGCCTAGCTATATCCATAATCCCTTTTGTTTTGATGTTGCCTCATTGTATTATTTTCCCGCTGCTCAATTATTCGACACACGCTCTTTGCGCTTCATTATGCAACCCTATAATCTTAGGGCCTGGTCAAGTCATAGTTGAGTGTTTATTAGTTGAAACCCAAAATTCTACACGCCATACCACACCACAAGCAATGTTTTGGGCGAGTGTCACGAGGTTGCACTCTTGCTTTGGCATTTCCGCCGCACTGATCCTTGCTCGACAAGAATCCTGGTGACGTGGTCCACGCTTGATGTGACATTCGATGCACCATGACATAGATGAGCGCTCATTGGATGGATATGACAGGGCACTCGTTGTAACTCCTCCCAGCTTCTGCCTTCGCCACTGCTCATTAGGTCAGGGGCATCCGCAAATATCCCATCGCATATTGACTTCGTGAATCATCGCTACCACCTCCATCCCAGAACGCGCGATTGGTTCCTCCGCTGCGCCGCCAGCTTGGCACCGCCTTTCCTTCCTTTCCAGCGTTCCATTGTGTTGCATTGCGTCCTCCCCTCAAACCCCACCCCGCCTAACACAAGGGCTATGCGCTTGCTTCCATCAAACACCACCTCTCCTGACTCCACAAACCCAAATGCTTGGAGGCTGTCCACTTGCGTGAGCTTCCTTGGTGTTTGGCTCGTGCGCTGTTAGAACTCGCGTGCAAGCATGGCGTGGTTAGAGAAGTTGAATTCGAGGCTCGAGTCGTTCCTAGAAGTGGACTTCGAAAGGCCGCCATCCTTCCTTTCCCAGGTCTTTCTCTCACCTCTCTCGTCCTCCCCAGCCGCCGGGTCCGCTTATTGGGCTCCGACACCTCCCTCTTCTCTCTTCCACTCGAACCTAATCCTCCTTTTTGGTTGTGCTTCCCCAGCTCACTTGCTTGTTTCCATCCTCACTGCCGCGGCGTTGTTCCAACCATGCTACACGTTGCACATGTAGCATTGCCTGTCCAAATATCGTCGTGCCTGATACAGCTACCTATATTTTTGCCCCCTTCCATCATCTCTTCCCCCTTTCCCGTTTTCTATCCATCCGCTCACTCTTCCCGCCGCACCTTGATTCCTCCTCGCTCCTTTCTTGCCTGCTACGCTTTCCTGTCCGTCGCCCGTGTCCCATAGACGTCGCACATGGTGGAGTCGTCCGTCGCACAGGTGGGCAGCGGCGTGCGACAGCTGTACGGCGACTTGGTGCGCGACCTCTTCGAGCCCGCCTGGGACGACGACCTCTTCGCCGCCGCCGCCGCCCCCGCCCCCGCCCCCGCTGCTGCTGCTACTGCGCCTGCGGTCGCGCCTCATTCGATTGCGCGCAAGCGTGTGGCTGCCAGCAGCGGGGCGGAGAGAAGCTCCAAGGCCGCGGGGAGATCGGCGGGCGTGCGAGGGGCGGAGGGAGGCGGGCGCAGCACCGGACGCGCTGCTTTGGACGGCAGTGGCGCGAATCATGGTGCGAGCACGGCGGCAGAGTGTGGTGAGTGAATCCGGCGCTCTTTCGCTGCGCTTCGCATGCTCTTTCCACTGCCGTCCCTGCGCTCGCATCCAAATGCCGCATTCGAGTTCCTCCCTTGCTGCTATCCTCCTCTCCTTTCCCCCACCCTCTCCGCCTCCAGGTCCTCCCCCATCCACCGCGCCAAAGCGGGCCTCTCTGCCGTCGTCTGCCCAGCCTGGCCCTCCGCCTGCCGCCGCCGTGGCTGCCAGGGGAGGGTCTGTTGTAATGGGCGGCAGGGGGGCGGCTTCATCAACCAAGGCGGGCGAGGAAGGGCCGGGGGAGCGGGAGGGCCTGCGCAAAGAGAAGGGCGCTTCAGCAGTTGCTGGGCGCGGGGACGGGAGTGGGGTGCCGCGAGCAGGGAGGGGCGAGGGCGCGTGTGACGACGTGGTTGGTGCTGCGGAGAAAACGGCAGACGCTGGGAGCGAGCGGGGACGGGCTCAAGGGGCAATGGCAAGGATGCAGGGAAGCGTTGACGCGGGGAGGAGGCGGATGGAGGTGCGTGCTGAAGGCACGGAAGGGAAGGGCGTGGGCGGAGCATTGGAGGGGGCTGCAATGGCTGTGGAGGAATGCAAGGAGGAGGAGGAGGAGGGCGATGACGAGGGAGAGGAAGGTGCTGCCATGGGCGACTGGCAGGAGATGGTGGGTGCGCTGGATGCGCTGCTGCCCGCAAGCTGGAACTTGGAGACTGAGCAGGCTGCGGGGAATGATGGCGAGGAGGGAGGCCACAGGGAAGTCGGAGAGGGCAGTAAAGAGAGTGGGGCAGGGGCAGGGCGGGCAGCAGAGGGATGTAGTGATGAGGCGAGTGGGCAGAGTGGAGTGGAGGTGGCAGAACAGCAGGGGAGAGGAGAATCTGCAGGGGAAGAGGATGTGCAGAAGGAAGAGGTCATTGAGAACTTGGCACCGGAGGTGTGTGATCCGCATGTGGCAGCCGCAGTGTGTGCCGCAGCGCCTCTAGCTGTGCTGCTGTCGGGCTCGCCCCTACCCACACTGGCGCCACAGCCACCGCTCTTGGGCCTCCAGCACCTCGCAGCAGACGCTGCTGCTGCTGCTGCCAGCATGGCGATGGGCGATGCTAGCGGAGAAAGGACGGGACCCATGCAGGTGGCAGGGGAGAGGGCAGCAAGAGGCACAGGCGACTCAGCGCTTATGTTGGTGAGGGGGAGGGAGGCAACATTTGGGGTCGTGGCAACAGGTAGACGTGGTGCAACGGTGAGATTTGAGGCAGCAGTGGTAAGTGAGACAACAGAGAGGCTTGTTGCAGGAGATGGCAAGGTGTACTGCGGGACAACGGAGGTGGTGGTAGCTGCCACAGGCGGTGCTTCCACTGAAGCTGACACAGGCGGTGCTTCCACCGAAGCTGAGGCGGGCAATGCTTCCACCGAAGCTGACACAGGCGGTGCTTCCACCGAAGCTGAGGCGGGCAATGCTTCCACCAAAGCTGACACAGGCGGTGCTTCCACCGAAGCTGAGGCGGGCAATGCTTCCACCGAAGCTGACACAGACGATGCTTCCACCGAAGCTGACGCAGACGATGCTTCCACCGAAGCTGACACAGACGATGCTTCCACCGAAGCTGACACAGGCGATGTTTCCACCGAAGCTGAGGCATGTAATATGTACAGCCAATCCGAGACAGACAGAGCGTGCACAAAAGTGGAAAAGGGTTGTCGCCACAGTCAACCTGGGGCAGAGGAGGAGGCAGAAGGAGGGGAGGGCAGCGGGGAGGATGAGGACGAGGCGTGCATTCCAGACATAGACGAGGTACGGGCAGACGAGGTATGGGCAGACGAGGTACGGGCAGACGAGGTACAGGCAGACGAGGCACGGGCAGACGAGGTGCAAGCAGTCAGGTCAGGGTGACTCACAGGTAAGAAGGAAAGAGCATGTTTCAAGGGCAGTGTTCTTTCCGCTGTGTGGGGCACATGAATGCAGTCATGACGTGTGCCATTGCAACGCTACAACTTGGAATACAGACAAAAAGCAAGTGAGTACGGCCATAAAGCGTGAGACTACCATCATAAATCATGTTATCATTGAGTACAAAGACCGAACATAATGGCAGGAACGCGGCTTAGCCTCGCCTTGTCTGCTTGATGGTTGACTGCCCCTTGCTCATTTTTGGTCTGCAGTCTCCTTTTCCGTGTTTCTGTTTCCTCCAGGGCCTGCACGGCGTCCCTCAGCTTGTTGCATCCCCGCCACTGCTCTGTGCCCGCTCCATGCGTGCCCTGCATGTGCAGGTCTTTGCAGCGCTGTGCGACAGCACCTCACTTCCGTCGCAGCAGCGTGTGACCGCCTCCAGTGTTGTCGCTGCCACAGCAGCTGTCCAGCAGACTCTCCATGAGCCGGAAGGTGAGTTCACGGCGCGCTGGCTAGATGTCACCCCCTGTGACGCCACCACGCCCTGCCTGCACCCCACTGGCGCTCCTGCGGGCCAAAGAAGGCTGCCTCCTCCAACCAGGCCGGCTGCACAAGTGACCTCCCTGGTTGCTTCTCCAGTAGGCGTGCCTGGTGTTGCCCCATGCCGACTGGGAGACCCAGCTGCACCTTCAGAGGATGAGTGGGACTGGGAGCTCGTATGAGCTTGGGCTGGAACATCCTGTAAATATGTATAGCCCTTAGAAATGCCCTCCTGCATGTTGCGTTCAGCTCAGTCAGCTCTGTTGGGCTAAAAATAGCCCTAGGATCTTTTCAGAATGCTATGTCCTTGTAACAGAGAGCTTGATAGTCTCAGAGTAACAAATTATACTAGGAAGGGTGGTCCAGGGTAGTTTTCTGCTAGGTGTTGTACTCGCTATGGCATGCACCTATCTAGCCTATAACAATATACATCAATATGTTGACACACCCCCTAGGTTAGACAAGGGGCAGTGCCTGGCAAGAGACACGCAGCTCAAGGTGGCACTACTAGTCCGACCTCTGAGGCAAGGGTCCGAAGACCAGTCAGAAGAGTACAAACTAGACGAGCAAACCAGGGCGACAATGCTAGTCCGGCCACTGGAACAGAAGCCACAAGGCCAGTCAAGGTAAAATAAGATATATACACAATCAAGGTCCTAGTAGGTGAGAAGCTACATGAACTAGATCAAGCTGTACACAGTGTCGCTGATGATCTCTAGGCGCAAGCGCCATTGTAAAGATATCAGCTGTGTTGGCACAGGAGGCCAAGTGTACTACGCGGGCCTGGCGGCGCTGCTGTAGCTCACGAAGGAGGAAGTACCGCAGCTGGATGTGCTTCGATCTGCCCTGTCTAGGCTCCTGACACAGGATGATCATGGCCTTGTTGTTAGCGTACAGGACCGGAGCAGAGCTAGGCCACTCACCTAAGTCTGTGAGCAAGAAAGTCAGCCAGCGGAGCTCCTGTGCCGCCATGGCACCGGCGTAGATCTCAACCTCATAGCTAGACTGGGCACCAGACGACGAGCGTGTGGACCTCCACGACATGGCACCTACACCAAAGCTAAAGCAGTAGTCCTGGGAGAACCTGAGCATCTCAGCGTCGTCTGCCCACAAAGCGTCTGTGTGCCCTGTAAGGACCATTGGCCTGTGTCCTCCTTGCACTAGCCCCATGCCCGATGCACTTGCTAGATAACGCAAAACCCTCTTAGCGGCCAACCAGTGCTGTGGTCTGTGTCTGCCTGTGGCCACAAAGCGAGCCAGGATGCTGAGAGGATATGCGAGATTTGGACGAGTGCAAGTCATGAGGTACATGAGGCAACCCACCAGCTCTACTGACTCCTCAGGAACTGGAGCTGAGAGCCTGTGATCTACTGGCAGAGGTGTGGGCTGAGCAGAGGAGAACTGAAGACCGAACCTCTGAAGGGCTTGGCACACCAAGTGTGAGTGTGTGAGAGTGATGGTGCGCGCTGCTCAGTTCCTGGAGATATGCAGGCAAAGGTAGCGGCACAGCTCTCCTAGGTCAGTGCAGCTTGTCTCCTCAGCAGTTCGGCCTTCACGGAGGCCAGTGCGTCTCTGTCTGTAGTAGCAAAGACAAGGTCGTCTACGTAGACAAGGATGTAGAACGTGGTCTGGCCTGAAAAAACGAAGAGCGAAGGGTCTACAGAGGATGGGAAGAACTGCAGGTCAGCTAACGTAGCACGAAGCGCGTCGTGCCACTCGCGCGGCGCCTGCCGCATGCCATAAACCGGGTGCCGAAGGAGCCACTGGGTCCCCGGGGCGAAGGTGCCGGTGAAGCCTGGCGGGCGATGCAGGTAGACGTGCTCGTGCAGACTGCCTTGAAGAAAAGCTATCGAGAAGTCGAGAGAGTGCAGCTCGTAGTCACGCTGTGCTGCTACGCATAGCAGCGCCCGAAGAGTAGTCATCTTTGGGGTCGAGGCGAAGGTCTGGAAGAAGTCAACACCCTCGCGCTGACTGAAACCTCTAGCAACGTAGTGCGCCTTGAACACCGGCGGCTCTCCAGGAGGGCGCTTCACCTTGAAGAGCCACCGGTCATTGACTACGTTCACCCCAGGTGGGGGAACTACGTCGACGTAAGAGCCGGTGGATCTCGAAGATGCAAACTCCGCATCCATGATAGCTATCCACTGAGAGGCCCAGAGTCCCGAGGTCGCCTCAGCGTAAGTGCGAGGGGTCAGGATGTCAAAGGCGTCTAGGTCACCAACAGTGACTACCAGCACGGAGCAGAGATGAGGTGCGGCCTCGGACAGGAAAACAAGCTCGTACTACTGGTCCTCTAGGACGTCACTACCAAGGGTAGGAGCACCCCTGACGGATGGAGGATGGGTAGGGTCAGAGACCAGAGCGGTGGCGTAGTCAAGGCGGCAGGCAGCAGCAAAGTCAGCGACGGCAGCGACAAGAGCGTCAAGACTGGAGACAGGAACAGATGGGTCAGTAACAAGAGAGGCCAGGACCTGAGGAACAAGAGGACTGGCGGCACGGAGGAAGTGAGACAGGGGAGGCGGAGCGACAGCCAGCGACGACGGATGAGGAGACGGGAGGAGGGGAGGACGAGACGCGTGGGAATGAAGCAACATAGGGTGAGAGCGCTGGACAGGAGAGACAGGACGAGCACGAGAGGGACATCGAGACCTGAAGTGGGACGGAGACGTAAGGTCAGGAGACACAAGAGGAGACACTGGAGGAGAATGTGGGGGAAAATGAGCCAGAGACGATTCCGGCGGAGGAAACACAGGGCCGTAGACAGGCAGGGAAGGCAGCGGCAGGGGAGGTGCAGCCGGGTGATCAGGGGAGGGAAGACCAAGGAGGCGAAGGGCACATACTGGTGGCGACTGCTGCTGCTGCTTCACCTCCACGCCTACACCAGGACCTCCTGCTGCACCACGACTACCTCCAGGACACTCCACGCCAACATCCCCAGAGCGAGAACCCTCTCCAATACAGGTGCCACCCCCAGGACCGCCGGGACAAGCTACGACAGTAACCCCAAGGCTAGCACCCCAAGAACTAGAACCTCTAGAACGAGAACCCTCTCCGGCACCAGTGCCACCCCCAGGACCACCGGGACAAGCCACGATAGAAACCCCAGGGCTAGCACCCTCCTCAACGCCCGCACCCCAAGAGCTCTCGGACCCCTGCGGCGGCTGAAGTTGCAGCGGCGGTGACTGCGGTTGCTGCTGTGACGGCAACGGCGGTGGCTGCTGCGACGGCGGAGGAGGAGACATCGGGGCGGAAACAGACAGCGAGAACGGCGCCGGGGGGCCACTTGAGTCAGCCGACTTCTCGACCTGGACAACCGATGGGAGGGGAGTGACGTGAGACACACCAGACGGGGCAGGATGGGGAGGGAGAGGAGCACGGGCTACCGGGGGAGTGGGAACCAAAAGCAGGGTCGGAGAAACTGGGAGACCCCGGTTGGGAAAGCCGGGTAGAAGGAGATAGACTCGTCAAAAGTGACGTCACACGAGTGAAAGAAGCGGTGAGACAGCGGGTGGTAAAATTGCTAGTCAGACGTGTCGAAGGGGAAGCCAAGGAAGACACAGGGGACAGTGTGGGTAGTGAGCTTGTCCGTGCCAGAGGCACGAACGTGAGCAAGGCAGCCCCAGACGCGGAACGCAGACGCGTTACCAGGGAACCCGGTCCAGAGAAGGGACGGCGAAACCTGCGGCCACTGGGAGTTCGGTCACAGGTTAAGTTGGTGAGCGGCGTAGCGAACAGCGAACGGCCACAGAAAATGGGGTGCACCGGCATGGATCATGGAGGTACGAGCCACCTCTATGACCAAACCGATGCGTCACTCAGCAACCCCATTCTGTTGCGGGGAGTTTATCAGGGTGTACGACTGGGTGATGCTCTCCGCACGACAAAACTGGCCAAGCCAACCAGAGGCGAACTCGCCGACACGGTCGGAGTGATGACGCAACACAGGGAAGCCGCGGTGGACTCGCGCAGCTACGACCCACGGGATAAGAACGCCAGGCACGTCGGCCTTCCGCTCCAGGGGAAACACCGTGGTGTAGCACGTGAAGTCGTCGACAAGCACTAGAAAGTAGCGCTCTCGACGCGGCCAGGGACGGGGGCTGGGCCCCAAACGTCCAGGTGCATGGTCTAGAATGACGCACGGCGTGGTAGGGGGGAGCGAGGAGGAGTGAGGAGCACGACGCATTTGGCCCTCGACGTAGGGCGTGCACGGGGGCGCAGGCGAGGGAGGTAGGGCTGGGAGCGATGTAGGGAGACCGAAGACAAGACCGTGATGGGACATGTGACGCAGACGCGGGAGTGCGGTGTGACCTAGGCGGTGGTGCCACAGTAGCGACAAGTGGGTGAGCGATCGGCACGAGCAGGTTGCAACAACCTAGGAGGACGCGGAGTTCTGGGGGGACGCTCCCACCAGGGGGAACGCGGTGTCTAGGGTGAACATGCCAGACACGGGGTCCCGGGGGAGCGTGATGAGAGGGGCACTAGTGGCGGCCTCGGTACAGACTGCAAACCGCTCGTGTCCAGGGAACGTAATGGTGACGCCGAGGTCCTGAAAACAGCCGACACCAACTAGGTTCCTAGAGAACGAGGGGATATGCAAGCCTGTAAGAGAGCCCGAGGGAACCGCCGGACAGGGAAGGGTAGTGGAGCTACGGGCAACTACTGGACCTGAGGAGGGGTCAGCAAGCGCTACAACGGCAAGGGCAGCAAGTGGCGTGAGCGCAGTGTGGTCGCGAAAGAAGCAGGCGAACGTGCCGGAGTTGAGCGTAAAGGAGAGCAAAGCAGTAGCGTCAGCCGGTGAAAGGGCTAGCGTAGAGCCTAGGCTAAACAAGGCAGGGGGTCCTACGCCTGACAAAGCAGGGGAACCTACACTAGGCAACACCGTGTAATAGGGTCAAGACACACTAGAGTCATAAACATATATGACATACATAACATTTCTCAATCTTATCGATGTCAAGCTCAAAGACAGGCACACGGCAGCGCACCAGGGTGTACCAGTCAGGAGGTTCCGACGTGGGACCGAAGCAGAGATGGAAGAGGTCGTCCAGGCGGCGGTAGCAGTGGGCAGAGGTGTGACCGGGACGGTCAAAGGCGGTGCCACAGCGGGGGCCAGTCTGAAGCTGGTACTGGCACGTGGCCACACTGGAGCCGCCACCCGACACCGAGTTGCGCGCCCCACCAACACGACCACCACCACAAGTGCCGTCAGGCCACCACGGCAGCGGGGGTCCCTACGGCCACAGCAATTGCTGCTTCTGAGGCTGCTCTGCTGCTACTGAGGTTGCTGCTGCTCCGAGACACCAGCCCCGGTCCCCTCGTCTAACCCACCGTCCCTGCCCCCACCTCCACCACCCCGACCACCCTTCCCTCCGCCACCCCCCCCTTTGGGGCGGTGGCCCCTACCCTGACGCGGCTACGCTGAGGCCGCAGCAGCGGTCTCAGCAGCAGGGGCTGTCTCAGCGACAGCAGCAGAGACGTCAAAGTAAGTGCACTGGGAGGGAGCACAGCCTTGGAATTTAGGGACCACCGCAGTACCGCTAGACTGAGCGATAGCGCGCTGGCGGGTCTCTATCGTGGACAGGGCGGTGACAAAGGCAGTAAGGGTGAGGTCACCTGGGTGCTGACTAAGGAAGTTGTCGCGGGCAGTGGCGAGGCGGTTAGGAAGGCGCGTGGCAATGAGGTAAAGGGCAGCGCACATCGGCGGTGGGAAGGTAGTGAGTTGTGCCTCAGTGCTAGCGGCACGGTAGCTAGTCTCAAGTGTGCGGAGGTGAGTGGCAAGGTCAGCGACAGTGGGGAAGGATGCAAGATTAGGGAACAGCATGGGGAGGATCAGGCGGCCAGCAAAGACTGGGGAGGGCATGGAATAGCGCGCAATGACTGCATCTAAGAATTCCTTGTCGTTTGCTACAGTGGTAAAGCGGGGATGCTCAGACAGGGGGAGGGCGTCACTAATAGCAAGCTGCGCTACGTCGTCGCGCGACTCCCAGACAGCGTGGGCAAGCACATTAGTGGAAAAGGCCTCACGCTCAGCAGTGGTGGGGGCATCAAGGAGGGCAGCAGGCGCGGCGGGGCGGGGAATCATACCATCAACTTGAACAGCCAGCGAGTAACCGTCGTGGCGCTAACTTGTCAAGTGATGGCGAAGGTCGAGGAGCCATGCCTCAAAGTCGATCGCCCGACTCTCCGCGTCCAGGCGGAGCACATCGTCCGCCATCCCACGACCTCAGTTGCTGACGGCGGCATGGCGACACGGCGCCACGGCGACACGGAGGCATGGCGACCCCGCTGCACGGTTCCACGTCGACACAGCGGCACGGCAACACTGCGCCATGGCAACACGGCGCCACAGCGCCACGACGGCACGGCAGCACAGCGGCACGGCGACACGGCGGTACTGCGGCATGGCGGCACCGCTGCACGGCGGCACCACGGCACGGCGACACGGCGGGACCGGGGTCAGTGCAAACTGGGGCCGGGGAGCGAGGGGCCGACAAGCTAAGGGGCCGGGTAGTGCGGGGCCGGCTAGTGCGGGGCCAGCGATCGCGAGGCCAGGGAGCGCGGGGCGGGTGAGCGCGAGGCCGGCAAACTAGGGGCCAGCGAGCTAGGGGCCAGCGAGCGCGGGGTCGACGAGCGCGTGGCTGGCAAGCGTGGGGTCGGCGAGCACGGGGCTGGCGGGCGCGGGGGCGTCGAGTGCGGGGCCAGCGAGCGCGGGGCTGGCGAGCATGGGGACGACGAGCTAGGGGCCAACGAGCACGGGGCCAGCGAGCGCGGGGCAGGCGAGCTAGGGGCCGACGAGCGCGGGGTCGACGAGCGTGGGGCTGGCAAGCGTGGGGTCGGCGAGCACGGGGCTGGCGGGTGCGGGGGCGATAGCGCGGGGCCAGCGAGCACGGGGCCAGCGTGCGAAGGGCCGACGAGCGCAGGGCCAGCGAGCTACCGCGGCAAGGGTGAGTTAGGGTGGCTAGGGTGGGCTAGGGCGAGCTAGAGCACCTAGAGATAGGGCACAGCACAGTTAGGACGACGCGGCGCGGTGCGGCGCTACTAAGGCTAGGACTAGGGGCGGAAGCGAAGCGGGGAGGGGAAACCTAACCTAGTGCGATGCCATCTCAGAGTAACAAATTAAACTACGAAGGGTGGTACAAGGTAGTTTTGTGCTAGGTGTTGTACTCGCTATGGCATGGACCTATCTAGCCTATAACAATATACATCAATATGTTGACAGATAGCACAGCGGAAGTCTTGAGTTGAACCCTTGCACTGGTATATGAGAACAAGTGATAGATTATAGCAAAGGGATACAAGGTCTATATAATAATAAAAGAGAATATGAAGAGTCTAACTGTTTTGCACTTCGAGAGGTACATTCCCTTTTACGACTCGATAAGACGACTTGGGTAACCACCCGTACTGTAATTTCGGGACGGTTATTTGTCCTTACTGTCACGCTGACTCTTGACTCTTGCGATTCTGACTGTTGGGTTGCACGGTCAACGGTATGCGACCGTTGCCTTTTCGTAACCTCTGCGGGGTGTCGTCAACCCACGTCAGCTATCAGTAGTACTTGTCAAACATATAATGTATATGTTTCATAGGCTAGATAGGTGCGTACTCTTAGAGGGTACAAAACCAACCTGCTTGCCTCATTCTAATCAATGTTTCTAACTTTGATATGGTATCACGCTAGGTCACTTTTGACGAGTTTGTCTAGCCGTCCGTTCCTAGCTGCCCGTCTAAACCGCCAGCCGCACATCGCCCTCTGGCCGCCTGTCGCCTGTAGCCCGCTGGCCGCCCGTTGCTTGTAGCCCGCTGGGCCCCGTCGCCCGTGGCTCATTGGCCGCTGGCCGCCCGTAGCCCACTGGCTGCCCGTCACTCGTAGCCACCAGGGGCCCGTCACTCGCCGTTGGTCGCCCGCCGCCCGCTCTAGCCGCCAGCCCGCCCTCGCCGCTGGCCGCCCATCTCATGCCCTGCTGGCCCCGCATTCGTCAGCCCCGCGCCCACTGGCCCCGCATTCGCCAGCCTCGCACTAGCTGGCCCCACCTTCGCCAGCCACGTGCCCGCTGGCCCTGCAGTCGCCAGCCCCGCGCCCGCTGGCACCCACGCCTGCTGACCCCGCGCCCGTCAGCCTCGCGCCTGCGGGCCCCGCGCCTGCCAGCCCCACACACGCTGGTCCCGTGCCCACCAGCTCCACGCACGCTGGCCCCACGCTTGCCAGCCCAGCGCCTGGTGGCCACGCGCCCGTCAGCCCCGCGCCTGCTGGCCCAGCGCCCGCTAGCCCCGTGCCTGCTGGCCCCGCTCCCGCCAGCCCCGCACCTGCTGGCCATGTGTCTGCCAGCCTCGCGCCTGCCGGCCTCGCGTCTTCTACTCTCCGACGGTCCCAGTCCGCCCCGACTCTGACCGCCGAGCTGCATTGCCCTGCTGGCCTTGGCTCCCTCCTCTGAGCCGGCGCCCCTGCCGGCAGCCTTCACCGCTCTCCACCGCAATCCACCACACTCCACCGCACTCCAACCCTCTCTGCCGCCCTCCTCCGCCTTTTCTCCTCTCCAGTTCAGCGGCAGTCAGCTGCTGCAGCCGTGGTGATAGCGGACTTACTGGTCCGCCTGGATGCGGAGGGCAGGGCGATCGACTTCGAGGCATGGCTCGTCGACCTGCGCCGTCACCTCACAGGTCAGCGCCACGACGGTCACTCCCTGGCTGTTCATGTTCATGGCCTACTTCCCCGCCCCGCTGCGCCTGTTGCCCTCCCTGATGCCCCCACCACTGCTGAGCGTGAGGCCTTTTCCGCTACTGCGCTTGCTCGCGCTGTCTGGGAGTCGCGCGACGCAGTTGCGCAGTTTGCTATTAGTCACGAACTTCCCCTGTCTGAACGTCCCCGCTTTACCACTGTAGCGAACGCCAAGGAATTCTTAGATGCAGTCATCGCGCGCCATTCCACCCTCGGCCCAGCCTCTGCTGGCCACCTGATCCTTCCCATGATGTTCCCTGATCGTGCGTCCTTCCCCACTGTCTTCGATCTTGCCACCCACCTCCACGCACTAGAGACTAGCTACCGCGCATCTAGCACTGAGGCTCGGCTCACTACCTTTCCGCCGCCGCTTTGCGCTACCCTTTACCTCATTGCCGCGCGCCTATCGGACTGCCTAGCCACTGCCCGCAACCACTTCCTTAGTCAGCACCACGGTGACCTCACCCTCACCCCCTTTGTCACCGCCCTGCCCGCGATAGAGACCCGCCAGCGCACTATCGCTCACTCTAGCGGTATTGCGTCGGTCCCTATCTTGCAGGGTTGTACTCCCTCCCAGTGCACTTACTCTGACGTCTCTGCTGCTATTGCTAAGACTGCCGCTGCGGCCTCAGTGCAGCCGCGTCAGGGTAGGGGCCACCGCCCCAAGGGGGGGCGTGGCGGAGGGAAGGGTGGTGGGGGTGGTGAGGGTGGAGGAGGTGGGGGCGGGGACGGTGGTTCCGACGAGGGGACGGGGGCTGGTGCCATGAAGCAACAGCCGCCACAGCCTCAGCAGCAGCAGCAGCAGCAGCCGACTTAGCAACAGCAGCAGTCGCCGTGGGGACCCCCGCCGCCATGGTGGACTGGCGGTGCTGGTGGGGGTGGTTGTGGTGGTGGGTGGCGCAGCTCGGTGTGGGGTGGCGGCTCCAGTGCAGTCACCTGTCAGTACCAGCTTCAGACCGGCCCCTGCCACGGCACCGTCTGCTCCCGTTCTGGCCACATTGCCGACCGTTGCTACCGCCGCCTGGACGACCTCTTCCGTCACCGCTTCGGTCCCATGTCGGACCCTCCTGACTGGTACGCCCTGGCGCGCCGCCGTGTGCCTGTCTTTGAGCTCGACATGGATTAGATTAGGGTTCCTTTGTCTGTCATGTATGCTGATGACTCTAGTGTGATTGGACCCTATTACCCGGTGTTGCCTAGCATAGGTTTGTCTCCTGTGTGTAGTCTAGACTCCCCTGCTATGTCAGGCGTAGGACCCTCTACCTTGTTTAGCCTAGGCTCCACACTAGCCCCCCCTTTGTCGACTGACGCTACTGCGTCGTTTTCTTTCACGCTCGACTCTGGAGCGTTTGCTTGTTTCTTCCGCGACCACACTTCGCTCACGCCACTTGCCGTCCCTGCCGCTGTCGCACCCGCTGACCCCTCCTCAGGTCCGGTAGTTGCTCGTAGCTCCACCACCCTTCCCTGTCCGGCTGTCCCCTTGAGCTCTCTTACAAGTCTGCTTATCCCCTCGTTCTCCCGGAACCTAGTTGGTGTCGGATGTCTTCAGGACCTCGGCATCACCACTACATTCCTCGGACACGGGCGGTACGTGGTCTGTACCGAGGCCGCCACAGGTGGGCCCCTCACCACGTTCCCCCGGGACCCGGTGTCTGGCTTGTTTACGCTTGACACCGCCCCCCCCCTGGTGAGGGCCTCCCCCAGGTGCCTGCGTCGACCCAGGTTGCTGCGGCTTGCTCGTGTCGGTCGCTTAATCACCCGTCACTTCTGTGGCACCACCGCCTAGGTCACCCCGTGCGTCTGCATCACATGTCACATCACAGTCTTGTCTTCGGTCTTCCCGTGTCGCTCCTTGACCTTTCTCCCTCCCCCGCGCCGCCGTGCATGCCTTGCATCGAGGGCCGGCTGCACCGTGCTCCTCACTCCTCCTCGCTTCCGCCTACCACTGCGCCACTCCAGACCCTGCACCTGGACGTTTGGGGCCCAGCCCCTGTCGCTAGGCCGCGTCGAGAGCGCTACTTTCTAGTGCTTGTCGATGACTTCACGAGCTACACCACGGTGTTTCCCCTGGAGCGGAAGGCCGACGTGCCTGACGCCCTTACCTTGTGGGTTGTAGCTGCGTGAGTCCACCGCGACCTCCCTGTATTGCGTCTCCACTCCGACCGTGGTGGCGAGTTCGCCTCCAGTCGGCTTGGCGAAATCTGTCGTGTGGAGGGCATCACCCATTCGTACACCCTACCGGACACCCCGCAGCAGAATGGGGTCGCTGAGCGATGCATCGGTTTGGTCATGGAGGTTGCTCGTACCTCCATGATTCATGCCAGTGCACCCCATTTTCTGTGGCCGTTCGATGTTCGCTATGCCGCTCACCAGCTTAACCTGTGGCCACACTCCCAGCGGCCGCAGGTTTCGCCGACCCTCCTCTGGACCGGGTTCCCTGGTGACGCGTCTTCATTCCACGTCTGGGGCTGCCTTGCTCACGCTCGTGTCTTTGGCACGGACAAGTTCGTTGCTCGCACTGTCCCTTGTGTCTTCCTTGGTTTCCCCCTCGATGCGTCTGACTGGTAATATTACCACCCGTTGTCTCACCGCATCTTTCACTCGCGCAACGTCACTTTTGACAAGTAAATCTCTTTCTACACCCGCTTTCCCCACCAAGGTCTCCCGGTTGCCCCGCCCCTGTTCCTGGTCCCCAACCCCCCCGGTTGCCCCTACTCCTCTTCCTCCCCGTCCTGCCTCGTCCTGTGTGTCTCACACCACTCCCCTCCCGTCGCCTGTTCCGGTTGAGGAGTCAGCGGACTCCGGGGGCCTCGCGGCTTCGTGTTCGCCGCCTGTTTCCGCCACGGTGTCCCCTCCTCCGCCGGCGCCACCGCCGCCACCGCCGCAGCAGCATCCGTCTCCGCCGCAGTCGCAGGTGCCGCAAGGGTTAGTGAGTTCTGGGGGTGCAGGCGTTGGGGAGGGTGCTAATCTTGAGGTTATTGTCGTGGCTCGTCCCGGCAGTCTCAGGGGTGGCACCAGTGTTGTAGAGGGTTCTCGTTATGGGGGTGCTATTCATGGGGTTATTGTTGTAGCTTGACCCGGCGATCTCGGGGTTGGCACCGGTGCTGGAGAGGGTTCTCGATCTGGGGGTGCTGGAGTGGAGTGTCCCGGGGGTAGCCGTGGTTCAGCTGTAGGCTCTGGTGTCGGCGTGGAGCAGCAGCAACAGCAGCCGCTGTCGCCGCCGGTGTCCGCTCTTCTCCTCCTCGGTCTTCCCTCCGCCAGCCTCCGCCTCCCCCACCGCCGGCTCCTCTGCTTGTCTCCGGACCTGTCTTTCCTCCGCCGGAGTTGTCTGCGGCTCGTTTCCCTCCTCGTTCTCCTCCTATGTATCCTCCGGTGTCTCCTAACCCGACGCCTTCGTCCCACATCTGGTCTCGCCGTCCCTCTCGTGCTCGTCTTGTCTCCCCTGTTCAGCGCTCCCACCCTATGTTGCTTCGTTCCCACGAGTCTCGTCCTCCCCTCCTCCCGTCGCCTCCTCCGTCGTCACTTGTTGTTGCCTCGCCTCCTCCGTCTGACTTCCTTCGTGTCGCTAGTCCTCTTGTTCCTTAGGTCCTTACCTCCCTTGTTACCAACCCGTCTGTTCGTTTCTCGAGTCCTGACGCGCTTGTCACTGCCGTTGCTGTGTTCACTATGCCACCGCTCTGTTCTCTGACCCTGTCTGTCCCCCGTCCATTGGGGATGCTCCTTCCTTTGGCAGTGACATCCTGGAGGACCGGTAGTACAAACATGTTTTCCTATTTGAGGTCTCGCCTCATCTCTGCTCCGTTCAGCTAGTCCTTAAGGGGGACCCAGACGCCTTTGACATCCCCACCCCTCGCACCTACGCTGAGGCGAACTCGGGACCCTGGGCCTCTCAGTGGATAGCCGCCATGGAGCAGGAGATGGCATCTTGGAGATCCCTGGCTCCTACGTTGACGCAGTTCCCCCACCCGGGGTGAACGTAGTCGATGGCCGGTGGCTCTTCAAGGTGAAGCGCCCTCCTGGAGAGCCGCCGGTGTTCAAGGTGCACTACGTTGCTAGAGGCTTCAGTCAGCGTGAGGGTGTTGACTTTTTTTAGACCTTCGTCCCAAACCCGAAGATGACTACCCTTCAGGTGCTGCTACACGTTGCAACACTGCGTGACTACGAGCTGCATTCTCTCGACTTCTCGACCGCGTTTCTTCAGGGGAGTTTGCACGAGCAGGCCTACCTGCGTCGCCCGCCAGGCTTCACCGGCACCTTTGCCCCGGGGACCCAGTGGCTCCTTCGGCACCCAGTTTACGGCATGCGGCAGGCGCCGCGCGAGTGGCACGACACGTTGCGTGCTATCCTTGATGAGCTGCAATTCTTCCCGTCGTCTGCAGACCCCTCGTGCGAGAGTACGACACCGTTACACCAATTTCCCCTTTCCATATTTTCTTTCTATCTCATTCTTCATTTCATCTCGATTCATTTGGTCTTTATCTCATCTCATATGGTTTCATATTCCTCCTTTTCCATTATCCTTTGGTTTATCCTGTTATTATAAATATATCACCGACCAGGGTCGGGATGTACTGGCGCGCTATATCTAGCGTAATCCTGCCGTAATCCCTTAAAGCCAATAGCCTCGCGTGGCTATACGCATGGTGATTCTATTTCTAGAAGGGTCTATTCCCTTTGGATAGGATAAACCTGGTTACCTTATATACTCTGGAAGTATAAAAGCACCTTGTACTGATTGATAGTGCAACATTGAGCAAACCTTTCCTCGACACATCCAATCCTGTGACACCTCGCTCTTCGTTCGTGCTGGCAGGACCCCGTTCTACATCCTTGTCTACGTAGACGACCATGTATTTGCTACTACAGGCTGAGGCGCACTGGCCTCGGTGAAAGCCGAGGTGCTGAGGAGACACACTTGTATTGACCTAGGAGAGCTGCGTCACTACCTTGGCCTGCATATCTCCAGGGACAGAGCAGCGCGCACCGTCACTCTTACACAGTCACACTTGGTTCGCCAGGTCCTTCAGAGTTTCGGTCTTCAGTTCTCCTCTGCATAGCCCACACCTCTGTTAGTAGATCACAGGCTCTCGGCTCCAATTCCTGAGGAGTCTTTAGAGCCTAGTGGTCCTTACGCAGAGCTGTTGGGTTGCCTCATGTACTTGATGACTTGCACTCGTCCAGATCTCGCTTACCCTCTCAGCATTATGGCTCGCTTTGTGGCCACAAGCAGACACAGACCACAGCACTGGTCGGCCGCTAAGAGGGTTTTGTGTTATCTAGCAAGTACATTAGGCATGGGGCTAGTGCTAGGAGGACACAGGCCGGTGGTCCTTACAAGGCACACAGACGCTTTGTGGGCAGACGACGCTGAGACGCTCAGGTCCTCCCAGGGCTACTGCTTTAGCCTTGGTGCAGGCGCCGTCTCGTGATGGTCCACTCGTTCGTCATCTGTTGCCCAGTCTAGCTGTGAGGCTGAGATCTACGCCGGTGCCATGGCGGTACAGGAGCTCCGCTGGCTGACTTTCTTGCTCACAGACTTAGGTGAGCGGCCTAGTTCTGCCCCGGTCCTGTACGCTAACAACAGGGCCATCAGAGGCATCGCCAGGCCCGCATAGTATACTTGGCCTCTGGTGCCAACACAGTTGATATCTTTACGAAGGCTCTTGCACCTAAAGATCATCAGCGACACTATGTACAGCATGGTCTAGTTCCTGTAGCTTCTCACTTTCTAGGACCTTGATTGTGTACTACTTTCATATTATCTTGACTGGCCTTGTGGCTTTTGTCCCATTGGCTGGACTAGTAGTACCGCCCTAGGATGCTCTTGTTTAGTTTGTACTCTTGCTGACTGATCTTCGGACCCTTGCCTCAGAGGTTGGACTAGTAGTGCCACCCTGATCTGTGTGTCTCTTGCCACGCATTGCCCCTCATCTAGCATAGGGGGTGTGTTAAACATATAATGGATATGTCTTATAAGTTACATATGCCATATTATATATATATATATATATATTTGTTTAGGCTTGGTAATATGCTACAATCCCGAATCCTACTGTAAAGGGGACAACCCTTCCCTTCTTGTATCTCGTTCTCTTCTAGTACAATCCCTCTTTCTTCTCGTAACTTTCTCCTAGCCTAAAAAACCCTCTCGCCATAGCCATGGCTTCACTTCTTATCTAGTTTGTTCAACATGGTATCAGAGTAGGTCCTCCTTCTGCTCGGGCCTGCTCATCACGCTTCCGCAACGTTCGCTCCTCCCTCTTGTCCTTTCCTCGCCGCCGCCACGGCCATGTCATGCTGCAGTGACGACATCGTCGTGCTGCCATGGCAGCGTCGACGCGCCAGCGCACGGACGACATGGACGGCAGTGGCCAGCGTCCGTCCTTGGCGCTGACCAGCACGTCCGCATGCAGCCAGCGCGCCACACAGTGCGACACGCTCTCTGGCTCCGCTGCTGAAGCCCCGACCCCTTCCTCTGCGTCCCCTCTTCCTCGCCGCAACTGACGGCTGACTAACGCTGGCCTTCCCATCGTCGCAGAGTCAGACCACGCCGCCGAGTGCTGCGAGCTCCGCCGCCGCCGCTGCAGCTAGTGCCACTGGCCTCGCCACTGCATGCCGCCGCCACTGTCGCCGCTGCCACCGTCGTCGCCGTTGCAGCCGCTGTCCTCGCTGCCGACGTCGCCACCTCGCACGCCGAGGGGTTGACCATGCTGGAGAAGCCGTCGGTGCTGCTGAATATGAGGGTGCTAGGCTTAGGGGGTGTGTGGCTTAGTGTGCTCTGTGCGTAGTGTGCTTTGGCCTACCAAGCTTAGGGGGTGTGTCAAATTATATATATATATATATATATGTGTGTGTATGTGTGTATATATATTTGTTTAGGCTTGGTAGATGTGCTACAATCCTGAATCCTACTGTAGAGGGGACAAACCCCCCTCTTCTTGTATCTCGTTCTCTTCTAGTCCAATCCCTCTTTCCTCTCGTAACTTTGTTCTAGCTTAAAAAACCCTCTCGCCATAGCCATGGCTCCTCTCCTGATCTAGTTTGTTCAACAACATAGAGGGTACAACTCCTTAGACAAAACCAACCTGTTTGCCTCATTCTAGTCAATCTTTCTAATTTTGATTATACTGTAACGATGTTGATTCGGTATTCGTACATTCACGTGAGACTCCGGAAATGCCGTAAGTCCTTTACATTCAGCTCAGTCAGCTCTAAGCTCCATCCAAGGGTGGCGGTTATGCATGGTGATAGGCAACCGTGAACAGTCTTTAGTGCTGTTGAAGTAATACATATATACTGCATAATTTCAGAGTTCCAAAAAATGTTACGGAAACCTAAATCTAAGGAGATGTATATTGCAAAGAATGCAAAAAAATTCTAGCTTTGCTTGGATCATCTCACATGGAAGCATTTTCATATTCGAACATTTCTCGTAGTAATTTGGGCTAGGAATTTTGGTGGGTGACGCCATCGGAATTCGGCTCGAGGTGCCACGCGAGCCTCCCAGGCCAGTGGCTCACAGCCACGCACCTGTTATCCTTGAATGCCTGCAACTCTCGAGGGTGACGTGGAAAGACCTCTGAACTTGGGCCTCACTCAATGCTCTTTGCTCCACGTCCCTCAGGAGTTGGTTTGGGTTTGCGAGTCTACCTGCACTCTAATCTACGCCAGAGCAAGCAAAACTCCACCAGCACGCCACATCCCTGGCAGTTCTTCACGAAGCAGCGGCCTTGCCAGATAGTTCACCACGACCCCGTCCGCCATGGCTGCTCTCGCTCAACCCGCCGCGCTGCAAACTCGCTGGCCGCAACCTCTTCTAGGAGGCCGACGCCTCTTGGCTGCACCGCAGGTAGAGCAGCGCTCGGACTGTCCGCGTCGCTCGTGCTGTTCATTGGAACCTTCGTCCTTCCATTGTCGCGTGCCCTGTTGTCTCGAATCCCCACTCAATGCCATCGCCTTGCTCCTGGCAGACCAAGGTGGCCGTGCGTCCTCTCAATGCGGCCAGCGGCAAGTCGGCGGCAGTGCCCGTCACGAGGGCCTCGGCCATCATGGACTATGTCTCCGATATGAGCCGAGCCGGTAAGATGTGAGCCGCGCTGGTACGATACGAGCCGAGTTAGTACGATACGAGCCGAGCTGGTACGATATGAGCCGAGCTGGTACGATATGAGCGGAGCTGGTACGATACGAGCCGAGCCGGCATGCGCTGTTGCTCTGTTGCTGGTCACTTCAGTTATGGCTCGTCGCTACTCCGCAAGCCACAACTGCAGGGATAGCTCCTGTTCGCTAACCAACTGGGATAAAAGGGCATGTTTGTATGGTGGGTCAGCGCACCCACACCCCCCAGGACGACACGTGTAGCCCTTCAGGGGACCCTTCTGGGCCATCTCAGTGCCCCCTTCCAACAACAACCACGTCGTGTGTGCCACTTGATTTGAACTCCGGAATCCCACTCTCCACTCGTCTCCCATGCCCCCCGTGCACGGCAGCCCCCAAGGGTCTCTTCCCGCCGGAGCCCGAGAAGTACGAGGGGCCGAAGCTCAAGGTGGCCATCGTGGGCGCGGGGCTCGCCGGCATGTCCACCGCCGCTGAGCTGCTGGACCAGGGCCACGAGGTGAGCTGCTGGACCAGGGCCACGGGATAAGCATTTGACCATGCGCGAAACTCAACTTCGAATTCATTGAGTGGTATCTGATCGTTGTGAAATGCCGTGGCTGGATTTTCCGAAGAATTGAAGCACGAAGCAGGTCATCCTGATGTACTCGCGTTGAGGCTTGAAGCATTGAAGCACGAAGGAGGTCATCCTGATGTACTCGCGTTGAGGCTTGAATCATTGAAGCACGAAGCAGGTCATCCTGATGTACTCGCGTTGAAGCTTGAAGAATTGAAGCACGAAGCAGGTCATCCTGATGTACTCGCGTTGAGGCTTGAAGCATTGAAGCACGAAGCAGGTCATCCTGATGTACTCGCGTTGAGGCTTGAAGCATTGAAGCACGAAGCATGGTCAACCTGACGTACTCCAGTTCTTCGCGCCCATTTCTCGCGTTGATTCCAACTTACGCATGCCGTGTCCGATGCGTGCATGCGCGGCAATGTGCGTGTGTGCGTGTGTTGCAGGTGGACATCTACGAGGCACGGCCGTTCATCGGCGGCAAGGTGGCGAGCTTCCAGGACAAGGACGGCAACCACATCGAGATGGGTCTGCACGTCTTCTTCGGCTGCTACAACAACCTCTTCCGCCTCATGAACAAGGTAACAACCTCGTCCGCCGCCTGAACAAGGTACCAGCCTCTTCCGACTTACGAACAAGGCAAGCCCAACCTTTTCCGCCTCATGGGCACGGTAGAAATGAAAGCTTCCGCCACATGGGCAAGGTAGGCCCTTCCTCTTCCGCCTCGTGAACAAGGCAAGCCGAAGTACTAAGGGCGTGTATCAAGTGCAAGGAAAACGACGTCACCCGACGTCCCAGCGCGGTACAGTGCGTTTTCTCATGATCGAGAAGCTTTCTGTGCGTTCGGAGGCGGTGACTCGAAGTCACAAGCGTGACGTCCCACTTTTCAGCTACTTAATACACCCCCTAGTGGTTTTTAAGGAAGGGAGGCGACAAGCCTAAGGTCTAACGCTGTTTACCGAGGGCAGACATATGTTTTGTGCCCGTACCGTGTGTTTGGCGCATGGGCAGAGCGGGGCCGTGAACAACCTCCTGCGCAAGGAGCACACGCACGTCTTCATCAACAAAGGCGGCGTCACTGGCGGTGAGGCTGCGGTGCCATCAGTTCACGTCACGAGTGCTGTCAGCCAAGCCACTCTGTCAGGCCGTTGTTTGATTGTTGCAATTGCTCGACCCCCATATCTCTCTCGACTCGAGTAACCCTCACTCTAGCTTGTTGCTTCCACCATTTCCTCTCCTTTCCCATGTCCATCTCCCCCACCCCTCCCCTCCCCTCCCACCGCCCCCCTCGCCTGCCATGCGACGTGCAGAGCTGGATTTCCGGTTCATCACGGGCGCTCCCTTCCACGGGCTCAAGGCGTTCTTCACCACCAACCAGCTCTCGGTCAGTTCCTTCACTCGCCTTCCCTCACTCCCTCACTCGCCCCTCCCCCACCAACCCGCGGTCTCTCACTCGCCCCTCCCCCACCAACCCGCGGTCTCTCACTCGCCCCTCCCCCACCAACCCGCGGTCTCTCACTCGCCCCTCTCCCACCAACCCGCTGTCTCTCACTCGCCCCTCCCCCACCAACCTGCTGTCTCTCACTCGCCCCTCCCCCACCAACCCGCTGTCTCTCACTCGCCCCTCTCCCACCAACCCGCTGTCTCTCACTCGCCCCTCTCCCACCAACCTGCTGTCTCTCACTCGCCCTTCTCCCACCAACCCGCTGTCTCTCACTCGCTCCTCCCCCACCAACCCGCTGTCTCTCACTCGCCCCTCTCCCACCAACCCGCTGTCTCTCACTCGCCCCTCTCCCACCAACCCGCTGTCTCTCACTCGCCCCTCTCCCACCAACCCGCTGTCTCTCACTCGCCCCTCTCCCACCAACCCGCTGTCTCTCACTCGCCCCTCTCCCACCAACCTGCTGTCTCTCACTCGCCCTTCTCCCACCAACCCGCTGTCTCTCACTCGCTCCTCCCCCACCAACCCGCTGTCTCTCACTCGCCCCTCTCCCACCAACCCGCTGTCTCTCACTCGCCCCTCTCCCACCAACCTGCTGTCTCTCACTCGCCCTTCTCCCACCAACCCGCTGTCTCTCACTCGCTCCTCCCCCACCAACCCGCTGTCTCTCACTCGCCCCTCTCCCACCAACCCGCTGTCTCTCACTCGCCCCTCCCCCACCAACCCGCTGTCTCTCACTCGCCCCTCTCCCACCAACCCGCGGTCTCTCACTCGCCCCTCTCCCACCATCCCGCGGTCTCTCACTCTCGCCCCTCTCCCACCGCCCTCTGTGTTTGCTGCCACCCTTCCATGTGCTCCCTATGCCCACCTTCGTCCTTCCATACGACCCTGCGCTTTTCCCCCACCTCCCCCCCGGCAGCCGGTGGACAAGGCGTTCAACGCGCTGGCGCTGGCGACGAGCCCCGTGGTGCGCGCGCTGGTGGACCCCGAGGGCGCCTTCCAGGACATCCGCGACCTCGACAAGGCAAGCTGAGCACATCCTTCTGTTCCACATTGCTTGCACCACGATACTCCATCGCAGCCAGCATCGCCAATCGTGCTGACACCCCTCCTTCCCCGCACCGCATTGCACTTTCTCCTCGTTCGTTTCCACATCACATCTTGCTTGGCTGCCGCGAGCAGGTGAGCTTCAGCGAGTGGTTCACGTCGCACGGCGGCACGCGCGAGAGCATCAAGCGCATGTGGGACCCGGTGGCGTACGCGCTGGGGTTCATCGACTGCGACAACATCAGCGCGCGCTGCATGCTCACCATCTTCGCCTTCTTCGCCACCAAGACCGAGGCCTCCGTGCTGCGCATGCTCTGCGGCTCGCCCGACCGCTTCCTCGCTGGCCCCATCGCCAAATACATCACCGACCGCGGGGGGAGGTGAGCCAAGCCAAATACATTAGCGACGGGGGGAGGGGGGAGGTCAGCCAAGCCAAATACATCACGGAGAGGGGGGGGGGGAGAGGAGGTGAGCCAAATGCATGACGGAGCAAGGGGGTTTTGATGAAGGCGAGCCATGGAGGTGGGAATGTGGAAGATCAACGGGAGAACATGCAGGGTAGCCTTTGGGATAGTGTAACGTCGGAAGAATATCCTCGGTTGAGAGGTGAATGTGGATGGAATCAGGAAAGCGCGAGGAGGGGCGATAGTGAGTTTTGTGCGGGGAAGGTGGGAGGGTTGGCAGAAGAACGTGAAAGGTCTGCTTGTCGTCAGCACACCCCCCATTGCTGCCCCGTTGCCCCTCCCGCCCACGTGGTTAGGTTCCACGTGCGGCAGCCGTGCCAGGAGGTGCTCTACTCCACCGCTGCTGATGGCTCCACAGTCGTCACTGGGCTGCGCATGAAGCAGGTGGGGGGGGGGGAGGGATGGGCGTGAAGCAGGTGAGGGGAGGGAGGGATGGGCGTGAAGCAGGTGGGGGGAGGGATGGGCGTGAAGCATGTGGGGGGAGGGATGGGCGTGAAGCAGGTGGGGGGAGGGATGGGCGTGAAGCAGGTGGGGGGAGGGATGAGCGTGAAGCATGTGGGGGGAGGGATGGGCGTGAAGCAGGTGGGGGGAGGGATGAGCGTGAAGCAGGTGGGGGGAGGGATGGGCGTGAAGCAGGTGAGGGGAGGGATGGGCGTGAAGCAGGTGGGGGGGGGGGGGAATTGGGAATGAAACTGGCGAGAGGGGGAATTGGCATGAAGCGGGTGGGCACGAGCATGTAAATGCATGGTGGAGTCCATAGAGCCATTGATTCACTGGTTTGTTCTGAGGCTGATTCCCAACGCTCCGTGCTCTCCCTCTCTCCCTCGCTGTGATCCCTGGGCAGGCTGGAGGCAAGGAGCAGATCGTGACGGCTGATGCCTATGTTGCTGGTACGTTCACGTTGGGGGGATGGGCTGCTCTGGTCCAGTCATGGGAGGTAGAGAGCACCACGCTTCTAGGAATCTGAGGCCCTGCTGGGGTTCTGCGTGAATGGAACAGAATATGCACATCCTGCAATGTCTGCTTATGGAGTTTGCTTCTTTCATCTCTTTCATCTCTGGTCCTTCCCATTCCCTCCACCCCCCTTCCCCCCCCAATCAGCTCTGGACGTGCCTGGGGCGAAGCGGCTGGTGCCGGGGGAGTGGCGGGAGCGGTGGGCGCAGTTTGCGGACATCTACCAGCTGGAGGGCGTGCCGGTGATCACCGTGCAACTGCGCTATGACGGCTGGGTCACTGAGATGAACGACATCGAACTCTCTAGGTGCGCCCAGCGCTGTCGCTTGTGCAGACCTCACCCTTGCTTCTGTCATGGCGCACACCACCCTCGCGTGTGTGTGAGACGCCTGAACCACCCTTGCAGCTTCTCGCGGCCTCTCTTGCTAAGCTCTGTTGATGTCCTCGCCCTCTTCCGTGCAGGCAGCTGGCCCGGGCGGCCGGCCTGGACAACCTGCTGTATTCGCCAGACGCGGACTTCTCGTGCTTCGCTGACCTGGCGCTCACCAGCCCCGACGACTACTACAAGGAGGGCCAGGGCTCCCTCATGCAGTGAGTGGCGCCCCGCCCATGGCGTCTCTCGTGTCCATGGCTGCATTGCCCACTCACGGCATTACGGCTTGCTTGTGACTTTTGAGTCGACTCAAAAGTCACCTCGTGTCCATGGCTGCATTGCCCACTCACGGCATTACGGCTTGCTTGTGACTTTTGAGTCGACTCAAAAGTCACCTCGTGTCCATGGCTGCATTGCCCACTCACGGCATTACAGCTTGCTTGTGACTTTTGAGTCGACTCAAAAGTCACCTCGTGTCCATGGCTGCATTGCCCACTCACGGCATTACGGCTTGCTTGTTACGCCGCCACCACGTTGTGTGCTCGAATCCCTGAGTGCTCCTGCTTCTGCCCAGAGAATGCCCTCTAAATTCCTCACTATCCCCATCCTTTCGTTGTCTCTTCATGTTATTACATGGGTAACACTCTGGTTTCTACTTATTTCATAAACCCCTTACCCATGCTTCCCCTCGTCTGTGACCCCCCTCTCCCCCCCCCCTCCCCCCGCGCCCTCCGTGTATGTGCGGCATGGCAGGGTGGTGATCACCCCAGCAGACCCCTACATGCCCCTGACCAACGAGGCCATCGTGGCAAAGATGAATGACCAGGTGAAGTTCCTTCATGCCTGTGTCTCAACATTTCTGCTGGGCTGAATGTGGAGCATTGTGAGCATGGCATGCATTCCTAAACCATCAACAACCCTGAACCATCAACAACCCTGAACCCTGCTCCTCGGCGCGCCAGGTGATGGACCTGTTTCCGTCGGCGCGCGGGCTGAACCTGCTGTGGCACAGCGTGGTGAAGATCAACCAGTCGCTGTACCGCGAGGCGCCCGGCCTGGACCAGTTCCGGCCCGACCAGCAGACGCCGGTCCCCAACTTCTTCCTCGCCGGCTCCTACACCAAGCAGGTACCTGCCGCCCTCCCCTGCCCTGCCCGTGTGCCCCCTCCACTTGCTCTTTACACTGCTGACTTTGCCCCTTGACCGTCCCATCACATCTACCCCTCCCCTGTCTGCACCCCCCACCCTCCCCCCCTCCCACCCTCCCCACGACCAGGACTACATTGACAGCATGGAGGGTGCCACACTGTCGGGTCGGAGGGCAGCGGCGCGCATCTGCGAGGCGGGCGAGGCCATCAGCCGGCTCAGCGCCGCGCAAAGACAAGCCGCCCCTGCCACTGCTGCTTGACCTCCGTTTTGCTCCTAGTGTCTTGTAACCACATGACAAGTGGTACCATATTCAATAATAACTGGTTGTGCTTGTGCTAGTTGCTTGTAAGTAATTTGGTGGCACCATCTAGCCTGCCGTGGGAAGCATGAATAGTCAAGGCCCATGGCGTGTGGCGTGCATGGATGGGATGTGGCTTATGGAAACAAGGCTGAATCCACCATGCCATGACCATGCCAAGTGCGGGTCTTTTCCTGCAAAACAAGCTTACCGTTGTTGCTCGAAGTGACATTGAACATGCATAAGACTAGAATGACTATGAGGAATATGGTACGGTCTGTAAAAAGTTGACTCACAAGCGAGTCATTGATCCCAAATATTGCCCCTTGCTTCCACCAATTTGCCCACACCTCATGATCACCCGCGCCGTGATGTTGGGCTCCGCGCACCCTGCCCACCGTGCCGTCGCCCTGCGCCGGCCAGCCACTTCCGCCGTCCTCTCCGCCGTGCTCGCCAGGGCTGTCCTTCCGCCGCCACCCGCCCCTGGCGCTCGCTACCCATCTGCTCCCCGCGCGTCCGCACCAGACGTACCTCCGCCTCCTCGCCGCGCCACCCCGCTTGCCCAGATTGATTCGCGGCGGGCCGGCGGAGACGCGTACCGCGCGCTACCTCGCCCCCGCTTGGTGCAAGGGGGCGTCATCCGCGAAGGGTGGTCTCTCCCCGCGGCTTGGCGCACAGGCAGCGAGGGCCGGTGGCGGGGACTGGTGGTGGGCGCGCGGAGTGATGGGCGCGGAGGGGGGGAGGGGGAGAGGGGCAGCTCGAAGGCGGACGGAGTTGGGGAGAGTGGCGGTGGTGGGGGAGAGGAGAAGGCGACTACGAGGAGGGGACGAAGAAAAGGAGGGGAGGAAAGAGTGGTGGATGTGGGAGAGCAGAGTGCGGTGAGGGGGACAGAGTCGGCCGCAGGTGCAGCACGCTCAGCAGTGGCGGAGGAGAGTTCAGGGGGAGGGGTAGTAGAGGGAGAGGCGGAGAGGGAAGGAGGGGGCGAGGGTGCAGCGCGTGATCAAGTGCTGTTCGTACGTGCACCATGCACACCGCCCCCACTGCATCATGCAGGGCGCACGCATGGGCGTATATCAGGAGTTGCATGGGCGTATATCAGGAGTTGCATGGGCGTATATCAGGAGTTGCATGGGCGTATATCAGGAGTTGCATGCTCCCCGCCCGATCCTTCCATGCTTCTCCCTGCTCCCGCCCACCCGCTGTGCCACTCATTGATGGACGCACTCCTCTCTCTCTCCCCCCCACTCCTCACTTCTTCTCCTCTCCACCTCTGTCCACCACCACCCGTGCAGCCCCCCCCTGTGGTCCCTGCGGCCTTCGAGCGCGTGCAGCAGTGGGTGCTCTTCTCCGACCTCCACGTGTCCCGCCGCAATGCAGAGCTGTGCGCCGCGCTGCTGAAGCACGTGCATGGCCTGGCCAAGGACAGGTGGGTGCAGCCACGACTGTGGTTGAGCGCGGAGACGAATTCAGATGAGCTCGGAGATGCCGTTGCGCAGCGTGAATGACACTCAGGAATCGTTCATTCTGCTGCAGAAATACAAGTCACCACAGCATGGCCTTGTGGGTCTCCATGGCATATCACGGCATGGCATGGCATGGCATGGCATGTCAGGGCGGCAGGGGTGGTGTTTCTGGGCGACTTCTGGCACGTGAGGGGGTCGCTGCCAGTGGAGGCGCTGAACGCCGTCATGGGTGTCATGGGGCCGCACTGCTGGACGCAGCCCACCATCATGATCCCAGGCAACCATGACCAGGTGCGATCCCAGGCAACCATGACCAGGTGTGATCCCAGGCAACCATGACCAGGTGTGATCCCAGGCAACCATGACCAGGTGCGATCCCAGGCAACCATGACCAGGTGCGATCCCAGGCAACCATGACCAGGTGCGATCCCAGGCAACCATGACCAGGTGTGATCCCAGGCAACCATGACCAGGTGGGATCCCAGGCAACCATGACCAGGTGTGATCCCAGGCAACCATGACCAGGTGGGATCCCAGGCAACCATGACCAGGTGCGATCCCAGACAACCATGACCAGGTGTGATCCCAAACAACCATGTCAATGTTCAATTGCACTGAAGTCGTCATGGTTTATTTTTGTTGCCTTCCCTCTATGGGTGGATTTACTTGCCGTCCCGGTCCCCTCCGCACTCCGCACTCCACACCCCACATCCCGCCCTCTCCCCCCACCAGGTATCGATGGACGGCTCGCAGCACGCGCTGTCTGTGTTCGCGTGCATCAACCCGCACATCGTGGTAATCTCGCGCCCCACTGTGCTGCTCTCCGCGCTCTGGCTGCCCTTCCGCCACCACGCGCCCATCCTCACCGCCGCCATGCACCAAGCGCTCCACCCGCAGGCCCCCTCCTCCCCCTCCCTCCCCCCCACGCCGCCCATCCGTGCCATCTTCCTGCACGCGGACGTGGAGGGTGCGCAGCGCAGCAGCGCGGAGGGTGCCACCACGCTGCCCGGTGAAGGCCTCGACCCGCTGGCTCTCCCCCCTGGCGTGCCGCTGTACTCGGGGCACCTGCACCTGCCGCACACCGTCAACAAGGGCGGGCGCGCCGTGCAGTACGTGGGGTCGTGTGTGCAGCACAGCTTCGGCGAGGCGGGGCAGAGCAAGCGCGCCGTGGTGGTGCGGGCCGACTCGTGGGAGCGCGTGGAGGACATCCCGCTGGACGTGGGGCCGCGCCACTTCATCATCCCCGCCCCTCACTTGCAGCAGCGTGAGGGGCTGTCCGCCGCACAGGCGATGGAAGAGGCGGTGCGGCGTGTGGTGCCGCAGCTGAGGCCAGACGACCTCGTGCGCTGGGAGGTGCCGGCGGGGGCAGACGCCAAGGACACCAGGGAGGCGCTGGTGAGTGAATTCGACGCTGTGGTGCCGGTGGTAGCTTGCTAGATGCCCATGCTGACCTCTGGTGATATTACAGGTCGTTTCTCTCGCATTTTACACCCCAGTATGGCTATTCCCTCACCTCGTTGCCTTGCAGGCCTCCCTACGCGCCACAGGAGCGTTGGTGCAGACTATCGCATCGCAGGCTATTACCCGCCCCCCGCGCATCTTGCAGGCCGACACACTGGTGGGTGGGGAGAGGTGTGAGACGCTGCTGGGTGGCACAGTGGTGTGTGGGCGGGGTGAGGTGAAGAAAGAGTGGTTGGGGTGTGTGAGACGCACACTGCATTCAGAGGGAGGGAGGCGTGTGCATGTGGAGAGGCGTGTGCATGTGGAGAGGCGTGTGCATGTGGAGAGGCGTGTGCATGTGGAGAGGCGTGTGCATGTGGAGAGGCGTGTGCATGTGGAGAGGCGTGTGCATGTGGAGAAAGGAGCACTCATCCTGCGCATGCTGCTGTCGATTCCCCTCGTCTTTCTAACATTCCTTCCTCTTCCATCTGCATTCTAAAACCCCTTCCAACCCCCTTCCCAGGAGCCCTCACGGGTGTTTGCCAGCTATGCCACTGCCGCCCATCTGCCCTCATCCGTCCTGTCTGCCGCCCAAGACGTGCTCAAGGAGCTGGACGTGCCGCCCAGGCTCATGCACAGCACCAGTGGTGAGAGGGATGAGGCGTGAAGGCCCGGCTGGGTCCTGGGGGCAGGAGGAAGGGATGGATTGCGTGGGTGGGTGGGTGAGTGCTGCGTGCTCCATTCCTGCTCCGCCCATTCGCCCTCTCATGCCCTGTATTGTCCTCCTCGTCCTCTTTCTCGTCTCTGCGCCCCTCTCTGCGCCCTCCCATCGGTTGTCTTTCCTTTCACCCCACAACTCGCTTCAACCCCAACTTCCGCCCCCTCGTCCGCCCCCTCTCCCCCTCAGCGCACGTGTGTCTGCATTCGGTGCATCTGAGTGGCTTTGGCCCCTTCCTCGCCCCGGCGTTCTACCCCCTGGCCTCGCGCGGCATCGTGCTGCTGTGCGGCCGCAACGACGACAGCAGCGGCGCCGCAGCAGACAGCAACGGCGCGGGCAAGACGTCGCTGGCCATGGCAGCGCTGTGGGGGCTGACGGGCGACATGGACGCACGGCCCGAGGGCAGGGGGGGGCTGCGCATGGCGGACGTGGTGCACCGTGGGCAGGGGGAGGGAGAGGGGGCAGGGGAGGGTGGTGGGGAAGGGAAGGCGAAAGGGAGGAGGAAGAAGGGAGAGGGTAATGGAGGAGGGGTGGCACGCGTGCGAGTGGAGGGAGCGGTGAATGGGACGCCGTTCGTGGTGGAGCGAGAGGCGTCCAGGTGGGTGTGTCAGTGCGGGTGGGGGGGGGGTGTCCTGCTTGGGAGACGAGCATGGAGCAAGGGGCCATCGCAGCCTTCGTTGGTTCTCCCTCCGCGCTGCTCCTCCCACTCTTCCTCACCAAACCTCTCCGTCTCCTGTCCTCTTCCCCCCGTCCCCGTGCCCTGTCCGTCGCTCGTGTGCGTGCAGCCGCCGCTCTGCACTGCGCTTTGAGGTGGGCGGCGAGGACCACACGTGCCAGGAGATGAGGCTCACGCAGGAGAGGATCGACGCGCTCATGTGAGAACCGACGCACCCGTATCGTTGTCGCTATGTGCAAGTCCCCACAGCTAGATATGCACGCCTAGGGTATCTGGCTCACACGATTTTTGTGTTGATTGTTGTGTGCCTGCACCTCTGTGTGTGTGTGTGTGGGGGGGGGGGGGGGGAGAGTGTGTGTGTGTGTGTGGGTGGGTGTGGGTGGGTGGGTGTGTGTGGGGGGGGGGGGGGGGGGGGGGGGGTGTGGGTGTGTGTGCGTGGGTGCAGGGACACGTCTCTGCTGTCGCGCACGGTCTTCTTCGGGCAGCACTCTACCGCCTCGCTGCTGGAGGCCAACGACGCTGACTTCAAGGCACCCTCACCCCCCCACCCTCACTATGCCACTTACCTGTCTTGACCTTTTTCTCCGTCTTTCACACTTCCACTCTCCTCTCTCCACTCTTTCCGTTTTCCCCCTCCAGTCTCCTCCCTCCCACGCCCTTCTCTCCACCAATGCTCCCTGTTCCTACAGCCCCATCGCTTGTCGCCGATGTGATCCAGATGCCTTCCCTCGCCTCTCGCCTTCTACCCAAGCCACAGTGCCACTTCCCTTCTCTGCTCACCAGATCCATCACTTCACTCTGCTGCTTTTTCTCATGCTCAACCTCTCTGCCCTTGCACTGCCTGCCCTGCCTGCCCCCCCCGGCTGCCATGTGTGCGGCAGGCGGAGCTGAGTCGGGTGGTGGGCATGGAGGTGTGGGGGGGCGCCAAGGCCGCCAGCAGGGAGAGAGTAAGGGCGCTGCAGGCACGCTTGGGGGAGATGAGGGGCGGGCTGCAGGCGCGCACTGATGCGGTCACGAGACTGGCGCGCATGGTGGGTGGGGAGGCAGGAAGGCGAGGGCAGAGTGTTGAGCTGGTGAAGAGCAAGCGGTGTGTCGTCGTCAGGACTCCCAGAATTCTGTGACTCCTCACATGCGTCATGTCTCACTGGGTGTTCATTCACGCACACCATCCAACCCTCATGCACTGCGCCATGCCATCTTGCCTGCCATGCCATCTTGCCTGCCATGCCATCTTGCCTGCCATGCCATCTTGCCTGCCATGCCATCTTGCCTGCCATGCCATCTTGCCTGCCATGCCATGATGCTGCTTTATGCATGGCCCATGGCAGGTGGAAGAAGCAGAGGGTGCATTCTCCACATGGGAGGAACACAGGTACCACATGGGAGGAACACAGGTGCCACATGGGAGGAACACAGGTGCCACATGGGAGGAACACAGGTGCCACATGGGAGGAACACAGGTGCCACATGGGAGGAACACGGTGCCACATGGGAGGAACACAGGTGCCACATGGGAGGAACACAGGTGCCACATGGGAGGAACACAGGTGCCACATGGGAGGAACACATGTACCACATACGCACGGACATGGCCCTAAACTTAAACCCGAAACCCTCAGCCTAGGAAAGTGCTATTTGTTTGCATCACCAGGCTCCATGCTTTGCTTGCAGCTTGTGCTCGCGCGTTTGCGGTGGCTGGCAGGTGTCTCTGCTGAGGAATAAGTCGGTGTGTGCAGACGTCACCACTCACTGCCCACCCCCTCACCCCCCACCCCCCTGCCCGCCCACAGGGCCATCCGCCAGCAGCGGCTGCAGCAGCAGCAGCAGCAGGCGGAGCAGCAGCTGGCCGCGGCCTGCCAGTGCCTCTCCTCGCAGCTCTCCCCGCGCCTGCAGGCCGCTGTGGCGCGCTCGCACTCACACGCCCTCGCCCTGCACTCCGCCGTGCTCGCCTCGCTCGCTGGGGGGGGGAGGGAGGGAGAGGGGGGCGCAGATGAGAGGGGGGAGGGCGGGTCAACGGAAGCGAGGGGCGCGGAGGAGGAGGAGGAGATGGAGCTGAGGGAGCGCGGCTTGATGACTGAAATCGCGTGTCTACAGGGCGAGGTGGGTGATTGGGAGATGCATGGAAGGGTTTGAGGGGAAATGGATGGTTGCTTGCGCTGTTAAATGCCTGCTAGGGTGCATTCCCACATTCGCGTAGCGGCTCTTGCCCCGTGAATGCATCCCATCCCACCCACGCTCTGTGCTGCCCCCATTGCGTGTTCCGTCGGCCCTCAGCTGTCAGCGGCGCGGGCGGGGCTGGCGGACCAGCAGCGGCGGCTGGGCGAGTTTGAGGCGCACGTGGGGGGGGCGGTGGGGGGAGGGCAAGTGCTGGTGTGCGACAGGTGTCAGCAGCCCATTGACCCGCTGCACGCGGCGGAGTGCAGCAGGCAGCTCAGGGCCGAGGTGGAGGAGACGCAGCAACAGCTGGCAGCCAGGACGGAGGTGGGGGGCTCTTGTGTGAGCTGTGGACGTCCCTTGGTCCTCCCTGTGCTTTTTTTCACACTGACATCCTTGTCTCCCTTGTTCCTCCCCATGCGCTGCCTCACTGCTCCCACATCGCCAGCAGCTTCTCCCCAGCGCGTTTCATCCTTCTCACCCTCACCCCGGTCCCGTTCCTCACCCTCATCCCCCCTCTGCCCCGCCAGGCGCAAGAGGCGCTGCAAGCTGAGCTGGTGGGCGTGCGGGGGTGGGTGGAGGCGAGGCGAAGGGGGAGGCGGGAGAGGGAGGAGAGGGACGCACAGGCACGGAGGAGACAGCAGCAGGCAGCCATGGCGCAGCAGGAGGAGGTGCGTGTGGGGTGGGGTGGGTGGGGTGGGCCCCGGTGTGTCTCTCTAGTGCGTGCGGCACATGCATCGTTTGGCTTGGCTACCACCCATCGCCACGCAGCCTCTCACTTGTCAATATAACACCCCATCATATAACACCTTATCACTGAATGTGTCACCATGCAATGTCGCGCCGCAAGCCATGAGCTGTCAAACCGCCTCTCCTCTCCCCTCCTCCTTCCAGCTGAGGGCGGTGCAGCGCTACACGGCGGCAGCGTCCCAGGCGCTGGACGCGCTGCTGCTCTTCCTGCACCGCCACGCCGCGCACCTGCCCGCCCCGCTGCCCCCGCCCCCCGCTTCCGCTGATGCGGGTGCTGCTGAATCTGATGGCGACGCGGCGTGGCGGCAGGAGGAGGTGGCGGCTGTGATCCGCGAGGCGGGCGCTGCTCTTAAGGGGGTGGAGGAGACGGAGGGTGAAGTGGAGAGGCGGAGGAGGGAGGTGGAGCGGGAGAGGGGGGAGGTAAACCCGCACGAGGGGGAGACGCGGCGGCTGCAGCAGTTGCTGGAGGAGGGGCGGCGGGAGGTGGGGGCGGTGGAGGGGGAGGTGCATGCGGTGGAGGCGCAGCTGGCGGTCATGAGGCACGTGGACGCTGCCTTTGGCCTCGCGGGGGTGCAGGTGAGGGCAACAGGGGTGCAGGTGAGGGCAACAGGGGTGCAGGTGAGGGGCAACAGGGGTGCAGGTGAGGGGCAACAGGGGTGCAGGTGAGGGGCAACAGGGGTGCAGGTGAGGGGCAACAGGGGTGCAGGTGAGGGCAACAGGGGTGCAGGTGAGGGGCAACAGGGGTGCAGGTGAGGGCAACAGGGGTGCAGGTGAGGGCAACAGGGGTGCAGGTGAGGGCAACAGGGGTGCAGGTGAGGGGCAACAGGGGTGCAGGTGAGGGGCAACAGGGGTGCAGGTGAGGGGCAACAGGGGTGCAGGTGAGGGGCAACAGGGGTGCAGGTGAGGGCAACAGGGGTGCAGGTGAGGGGCAACAGGGGTGCAGGTGAGGGCAACAGGGGTGCAGGTGAGGGCAACAGGGGTGCAGGTGAGGGCAACAGGGGTGCAGGTGAGGGCAACAGGGGTGCAGGTGAGGGGCAACAGGGGTGCAGGTGAGGGCAACAGGGGTGCAGGTGAGGGGCAACAGGGGTGCAGGTGAGGGGCAACAGGGGTGCAGGTGAGGGGCAACAGGGGTGCAGGTGAGGGGCAACAGGGGTGCAGGTGAGGGGCAACAGGGGTGCAGGTGAGGGGCAACAGGGGTGCAGGTGAGGGCAACAGGGGTGCAGGTGAGGGCAACAGGGGTGCAGGTGAGGGGCAACAGGGGTGCAGGTGAGGGCAACAGGGGTGCAGGTGAGGGCAACAGGGGTGCAGGTGAGGGCAACAGGGGTGCAGGTGAGGGCAACAGGGGTGCAGGTGAGGGCAACAGGGGTGCAGGTGAGGGCAACAGGGGTGCAGGTGAGGGCAACAGGGGTGCAGGTGAGGGCAACAGGGGTGCAGGTGAGGGCAACAGGGGTGCAGGTGAGGGCAACAGGGGTGCAGGTGAGGGCAACAGGGCAGGGGTGCAGGTGAGGGCAACAGGGGTGCAGGTGAGGGGCAACAGGGGTGCAGGTGAGGGCAACAGGGGTGCAGGTGAGGGGCAACAGGGGTGCAGGTGAGGGGCAACAGGGGTGCAGGTGAGGGGCAACAGGGGTGCAGGTGAGGGGCAACAGGGGTGCAGGTGAGGGGCAACTGCTTTCTCAGAGTTGCGCCTCTGCTCCCTCCCTTGGCACGAGCCAGGGTTGTTTCTCCATTCATGTGCGCTTCCATCCTCGGTGTCTCGCCCGCCTCAGAGCTTCGTCCTGGAGGGGGCTCTCTCGGAGCTGGACGCGCACGTGGCGCGCTACCTCTGCGCCCTCTCAGCGGGTGCGCTGCACCTGCACCTCTCGCCCACACGCGCCACCGCCACTAGCAGCACTGCCAAGGGGGGCCGGAAGAAGCGGACAAAGAAGGCCAGTGGGGCGGGGAAGAACGGTGCGGGTGACAGCAGCACGGACTCTGAAGCGTCAAGCATGAGCGAGAGCGAGGGGGGCGAGGGCGGCGCAGAGGAGGCGGGCAGCGGGGCGGGCCAGACGCTGGAGCGCATCGACAAGAGTGTGTGGGTGCACCTGGCGTCGGGGGAGCTCGTCCCGCGCGCCCTCAGGCAGCTCAGTGGTGGGGAGCGCCGCCGCGTGGCGCTGGCCCTGGCGCTGGCCTTTGCTGAGGTGGCGGCGGAGCGCAGCGGCGTGCGCTGGGACCTGCTGGTGCTGGACGAGGTCTTCCAGGTGAGCCGCTCGCCCTGCCATGCCGTGCTCTACCTTGCTGCTCCTGTTGCTTGTACTGGATGGGCACAGCACGGCCGCCTTGCACACTGGTTTCAGTTCAACTCTTATGTCTGTAACCCTCTTACGGTTCCACTCTCCTGCGCCCACCCAACCAATCCACCCCTGCCCCCAACAGCACCTGGACGACCAGGGCGTGGCGGCGGTGGCGGCGGTGCTGCGGTCGCTGCCGCAGCGCACGGTGGTGGTGGTGTCGCAGGCCAACAGCCGCGAGGCGCTCGCTGAGTTCGGCGCCGTGGACTGGGTGGTGAAGCGCCGCGACGCCGCCACCGTAGAGCTCGCACACATGTAGCTCCACTTGAGGCGCCGGGGGCTGGGTCTATGTAGAACCTGGCATAGGCCATCCACAGTCTTGTTGCACGCGTTGTGCTTTGAAGGCAGGGTTATGTTCAGATTGTGCTTCTGCACATGTGTGAGACGCATGGGCCCCTAGGGGACCTGCTGCACGCGTGCGTTGGGACCTGCTGGTGCTGGACGAGGTCTTCCAGGTGAGCCGCTAGCCCTGCCATGCCGTGCTCTACCTTGCTGCTCCTGTTGCTTGTACTGGATGGGCGCAGCACGGCCGCCTTGCACACTGGTTTCAGTTCAACTCTTATGTCTGTAACCCTCTTACGTCTGTAACACTCTTACGTCTGTAACACTCTTATGCTCCCCTAGTGAAGCCACTCTACACTGCTGGTTGTCTTCTCACTGGTGTGCACCCAGTCCGCTCTGCATTGGTCTCTTGCTGATGTGGCGAATCAAGCTTTAGAAACGAAGGTTGCGCCAGGAAGACAACTGAAAAGGACCCATCACAATAACCAGGCAACTGGCACCAGCTGCATGTGGAGCTCGACAAGACCAGTGTCACAATCACACGTGTTTGAAACTCGGCAAAAACTGCCATGTCCTTGGCTCATCTCTTCTTGCTCTGCGCTGCCTTGGCTCGTTTCTTCTTAGTGGCTTTGGGCACCTTGGTGAGGCGCGCCACGCGCTTCTCCTCCTTCACCTTCTTCTTGTTCTCCTTGCGCAGCGCCCGCACCTCCTCCCTGCTCACCGCCGCTCCCTTGCCTCGCCTGCCACCCTCCTCCCCCTCACCTTCCTCGTCCTCTGACAGATCGCTTCCCTCCTCACTCCCCTCCTCACTCCCCTCCTCGCTCCCCTCCTCGCTCTGCTGCTCCTCCCCACCGTCCACCGCCTCCTCTCTCCCATCTTGGCCTCGTTGCAAAACCGCTTGAGCACCCCCTTCACTCTTGCTGCTCTCCTCACCTTCAGCTCCCTCTCTTTCCCCCCTCACCGCCCCCATGCTCTCTCCGCCACCCTGCCCACCATCCCCACGCCCCGCCCCTCCCGCCCCCTCCCCCAGCTGCAGGATGTCGGGCAGCGTGCGCACGCCCGAGAGGTCGGGCTTGAGCCCAAGCATGGCACGGTAGAAGATGCCCTCCAAGGGGGGGGCGGCGGACGTGGGTGCTGCTGCACTGCCGCTTCCGCTGCTGGTGGGTGGTGCAGCGGCTGCTGCACGCACTGCCGCACCCCCATCGCTGCCATGCGCCCCTTGCTCCGAACCACTGCGCGCCCTTCCCTCCTGCTGCGCCGCCTTGGTGGCGGAGGCAATGCGGCGGATATCGGCCTCGGCGTCCTTCACCTGGTCCAGCGACTGCGGGATGAACGACTGCCATAGGGGAGGCGGAGGGGGGGGGCGCGGGGGGGGGGGAAGACAACAGGATATGAGGGATGAGCGATGCAGAGGCTAGGAAGGCTGGGGGGGGGAGTGAAATGTGCATGAGATGCTGCAGCATGGATGCACGCAGCACAATGCCGGACATCTCCTTTGCGCACGACACAAGAGGGCGACTAACCTGAAGCAACACGGACCTGAAGCCTCACCTGAAGAAAGACGTTTTCGGCGATCGTTTCTTGTGCCGTTGGCTCCAAGGGCCGGCTGGCTGCCCTCTCTTGCAACTGCCAGGGCAATGCGCACACGTGCACATGCAGACACCGCATAGACATCCACAACATATGACATCCACAACATATGACATCCACAACATATGACATCCACAACATATGACTATGGTAGTACAGATGCACAATCAAATACAAACGCAGATGCACATGCAGCAACGTGTGCCCACATGCAGCAACGTGTGGCCACATGCAGCAACGTGTGCCCACATGCAGCAACGTGTGGCCACATGCAGCAACGTGTGCCCACATGCAGCAACGTGTGGCCACATGCAGCAACGTGTGGCCACATGCAGCAACGTGTGGCCACATGCAGCAACGTGTGCCCACATGCAGCAACGTGTGCCCACATGCAGCAACGTGTGCCCACATGCAGCAACGTGTGCCCACATGCAGCAACGTGTGGCCACATGCAGCAACGTGTGGCCACATGCAGCAACGTGTGGCCACATGCAGCAACGTGTGCCCACATGCAGCAGCGTGTGCCCACATGCAAAAACGTGTGCCCACATGCAGCAAGCAACGTGTGCCCACATGCAGCAACGTGTGCCCACATGCAGCAACGTGTGCCCACATGCAGCAACGTGTGGCCACATGCAGCAACGAGTGGCCACATGCAGCAACGTGTGCCCACATGCAGCAACGTGTGACCACATGCAGCAACGTGTGGCCACATGCAGCAACGTGTGGCCACATGCAGCAACGTGTGACCACATGCAGCAACGTGTGGCCACATGCAGCAACGTGTGGACACATGCAGCAACGTGTGGCCACATGCAGCAACGTGTGGCCACATGCAGCAACGTGTGGCCACATGCAGCAACGTGTGGCCACATGCAGCAACGTGTGCCCTCATGCAGCAACGTGTGACCACATGCAGCAACGTGTGCCCACATTCGTGACAATCCTCCCTGCAGAAGAGGAGTGCCTCCTGACTGTGAATTGGCGTTTCCTGACACCACACACACATGCACTCGCACACACGCGCTCGTGCGCGTGCACACACACACGCCTGGCAAACCCACACATGCACGGCGACTGCACCTTGTGCAGGCAGTCGTCCACAAGGTCGTCCGGCAGCACGGGGTCTGTGACAAAGTCAAACAGCTCGCGCACCCACAGCACCGCCACGCCCCTCCGCCGGAAAAAATCCTGCCAGGGGTTTGGAGGGGGGAGGGATGGTGGGAAGATTGGTCTGGATTGTATGTGCGGTGAGGGGCGACACATTGGTGAGCGAATGCTGACTTGTGCAATCCACTGGGTGCTAGAGGTAAGACAGCATGCTCACCATGATATGCACTTACAGTCACATGCACTTACAGTCACATGCACTTACACTCACGTGCACTTACAGTCACGTGCACTTACAGTCACATGCACTTACACTCACGTGCACTTACAGTCACGTGCACTTACAGTCACATGCACTTACAGTCACATGCACTTACAGTCACATGCACTTACACTCACGTGCACTTACAGTCACGTGCACTTACAGTCTCATGCACTTACACTCATGTGCACTTACAGTCATGTGCACTTACAGTCACATGCACTTACACTCACGTGCACTTACAGTCACGTGCACTTACAGTCACGTGCACTTACAGTCACATGCACTTACAGTCACATACACTTACAGTCACGTGCACTTACAGTCACGTGCACTTACAGTCTCATGCACTTACACTCACGTGCACTTACAGTCACATGCACTTACAGACACATGCACTTACAGTCACATGCACTTACAGTCACGTGCACTTACAGTCACGTGCACTTACAGTCACATGCACTCACAGTCACGTGCACGCAGTCCTCTCGAAGGAAGTCGAGCGCCCGTGGATGGTCGAGATCCACCGACTGCGACACGTCGATCACCCACACCTTGCCCTGGGGGTACCACAGTGGGGCGACAAAGTTATGAGAGTAAAAATGAACAACAATATACATAAATTTTGATAAAACTCTGAATGTGAACAGAAGATTGTAATTTCAGAACATAAACAGAACAAATAGCTGTAGATATAAATATAGGGGAACAGAGGCACGGGCATGGAGGCAGCGAAAGAGAGAGGGAGAGGCATGGGGGCATGAGAGACAAAGAGACGGCACCAGCATGAAGAAGGGCAGCTTTGAGGCGCCTCAAAACTAGGCACGAGCATGAAGGCGGGCAGCGGCGTGGAACACGGTGCCATGACCCCACCTGCAGGTACAGCAGGTTGTACTCGCTGAGGTCGCCGTGCACGAGGCGGCACTTGCGGTACATGCGCCACATGGCCACCACCACCTGCCCGTAGCACTCGCGCCACCGCGACTCTGACAGCTGCACGTCCTTCAGACGGGGCGCGCCCCACCCCTCCGTGCCTGCCATAACGTGCCGTGCCGTGCCATGTCATGCCACGCCATGCCCACAAAAGCCTTGGGAATAATGAGCTCCCAGTGGGAGTGCGCAGAATCCCAGTGGGAGTGGGCAGACTGTTAAGAGACAAAAGCACGGCGCTACACCTGATGAGAGCACGCACCGATGAAGGACATGACGAGCGCACGCACCGATGAAGGACATGACGAGCGCACGCAACGATGAAGGACATGACGAGCGCACGCACCGATGAAGGACATGACGAGCGCACGCACCGATGAAGGACATGACGAGCGCACGCACCGATGAAGGACATGACGAGCGCACGCACCGATGAAGGACATGACGAGCGCACGCACCGATGAAGGACATGACGAGCGCACGCACCGATGAAGGACATGACGAGCGCACGCACCGATGAAGGACATGACGAGCACACGCACCGATGAAGGACATGACGAGAGCACGCACCGATGAAGGACATGACGAGCGCACGCACCGATGAAGGACATGACGAGCACACGCACCGATGAAGGACATGACGAGAGCACGCACCGATGAAGGACATGGCGAGAGCACGCACCGATGAAGGACATGACGAGAGCACGCACCGATGAAGGACATGGCGAGAGCACGCACCGATGAAGGACATGGCGAGAGCACGCACCGATGAAGGACATGACGAGCACACGCACCGATGAAGGACATGACGAGCGCACGCACCGATGAAGGACATGACGAGAGCACGCACCGATGAAGGACATGACGAGCACACGCACCGATGAAGGACATGACGAGAGCACGCACCGATGAAGGACATGGCGAGAGCACGCACCGATGAAGGACATGACGAGCACACGCACCGATGAAGGACATGACGAGCGCACGCACCGATGAAGGACATGACGAGAGCACGCACCGATGAAGGACATGACGAGCACACGCACCGATGAAGGACATGACGAGAGCACGCACCGATGAAGGACATGGCGAGAGCACGCACCGATGAAGGACATGACGAGAGCACGCACCGATGAAGGACATGACGAGAGCACGCACCGATGAAGGACATGGCGAGAGCACGCACCGATGAAGGACATGACGAGAGCACGCACCGATGAAGGACATGGCGAGAGCACGCACCGATGAAGGACATGACGAGAGCACGCACCGATGAAGGACATGGCGAGAGCACGCACCGATGAAGGACATGACGAGCACGTGCAGGCGCAGCATGAGCGGCACCGGACACGTCACTCCCGCCGCACGCAGCCTGGCACAGGGTCAGCCAAGAGCACAGGTTGGCACCGCGTGGAGAGTGTTGGGGGGAATACATGGGGTTTGGGACAGAGGATGTGCAGAGCGCGCTTGACGCGTGCAGTAGCGTGCCTTGCTGACTTACAAACCGCAGTGCCTTATAGGGTCGATGGCACGCAGCCAACTAACTAGCACAGTGAGGCAGCCAGGCAAGGGGACAGGGAGGCAGGGAGGCAGGGAGGCGCGGGGGGCGGGAGGCGGACCTGTTGAGGTTGCGGAACTCCTTCTCCGCCCACACCTTCACCATCTTGCGCGGGTTGTGCTTGCTGTACCCGTGCCGGAACCGGTAGTCCCCCGCCACGTACCGCTCGCGATCCCTAACGGCAGGGGGGGGTTGGGAAGGGCGCGGGGGGGAGGAGAGGAGAGGGCGGTGAGAGAAGGGGCGGTTGCAGTAGAAGCGCATGAGCAGCAGCACGTGCGTCCGTGTGTAACGCTTAATGGTTTGCAGTAGAAGCGCATGAGCAGCAGCACGTGCGTCCGTGTGTAACGCTTAATGGTTTGCAGTAGAAGCGCATGAGCAGCAGCACGTGCGTCGACAGGGGCACTGGGTGGGCGGCGCTCACTTGAACACCAGAATGGACGTCTTGTACACCTTCACCGCCAGCTCCTTCACCGCCTGCCCCTCCCCTTCCTCCACACCCGCCCCCTCCCCGCCCGCCCCACCCCCCGCTGCAGCGGCCATGTGTAGCGCGGAGGGGCGGTCCACCGTGGCGTGGTACACGTTGGCCTGGGGAGGGGAGGGGGAGGGAGGGGTGTGGAAGAGGGAGTGGGAGGAGGGCGTGGCGGGGGTGAGGGCAGGGGTGAGGGCAGGGGTGAGGGCAGGGGTGAGGGCAGGGGTGAGGGCAGGGGTGAGGGGAGGAGTGAAGGGAGGAGTGAGGTGGGGCGAGGGGAGGGGGGACTATCCCCCAGTGAAACAATCAGAGGCCGGTGATTTACCCCCTGGCCGGTGGAGAGGCAGCCGTTGATATACCTCCTTGCCGGTGGAGAGGCAGCCGTTGATTTGCGAGAAGACCCCGCGGTTGAGCATCTTGAACAGCACCATGCGCGTGCGCGGGTCCAGCACCTGGGGGGGGGAGGGGGGGAAGGAGGGGTTGTTGGGATGATAATACATGAACGGAAGGGGGAAGGGGCTCGGAAGTAGGAAGGAGCCTAGAGGCAGGGGAAAGGGGATGTTGGAGGATGGGGGAGTGGAGTGAAATGTGATGCGCGAGAATGATGAGCAAAGCCGATGAGAGTGGGAGGGGGGATGGCACGGGGGTGCTTGGAGGGGGGGAGACAGCTGGCGGGGAGACGAGGGTGGAACAGAGCCGGCGCGAACGCCAGTCTCCGTGTTCCCAGTTGCCCTCTTTATAGTCACCTGCTCCACTGTGGCGCGGTCTGCCTTCTCCTTCACCCTCGTCTGGCCCTGCTCCTGCCGCTTGTTGCTGTCGCGCACAGCTGTCATCACCACATTCGCCATGTTCGGCTGACAGCTGTCGCCCCAATCCTGCCACGTCAGCATGCATTGACACAGCAGAGTGGTGCACGGGGTTGAGTGCGTGGGGCGGGGCATTCAGAGTGCTGGACGAGTGTCGTCGCTCATGCAGGCAGCAGCATCAACATTCCAGCCCTCTGTCTCACTCAAGGCCCAAAACCCTCGCATGCGAACCCTAACCCTCGCGTGCGAATGCTAACCCCTCGCAGCAAGCCCTAAACCCCTGGCATCACCCCTCACCCGCATGGGCGCAGCGTTCACTCGAGCGGTCAGGCGCTGCTGCTTGTTCACGCGCGGCTGCATCGCCCCCGCCGTCCCCCCCGCTCCTGCGCCCCCTCCGCTGCCCTTCCCTGCGCCCCCAAACGCAGCCGCGCGGGCGTGCGCGTGCGCTTGGTTCAGCTGCCCCCCAAAGGCGTTCGGTCGCCGCGCCGCGGAGAAACCGCCGCCGAACGTGCCGCCGCCGTTGATTCCTCGCGACGCGAGGTCTGGGAAGATGGTAGAGAGGGCACGAGAGACGGAGGAGCGACAGGTGAGTGGGCGCGCACGGTGGGGGTGGGACGGGCCACACGATGATGCCTGGGGGCCGGGCGCGCGCATCCAAACGGCGGGATGGACGCGAATCGCACAGCCCGATTGCACGCTTTCGACCGAAAAAGATGTTTTACGCTACCTTCTCTCGGGTCCAGCCAATCAGCTACCTTCTCTCAGGTCCAGCCAATCGAGTGCTTCTAAAACCTCCTCCTCCACCTCTCCCTCCCCCGCATCGCCCTCGTCTTCCGGCCAATCATCGTCCTCCACGTCATCCCCCTCGGCGGCACCAGCAGAGGGCTCCGCGGAGTCGTCGGCGTGGAGGCGCGAGAGCGTGTCGAGCAGCAGCTGCTGCGACGCCGCCGACAGCGGCGCGGCCGCCTCGCCCTCTGCCACAATGCTACCGGCCTCTATGCTACCGGCCTCCATGCTACCGGCCTCTATGCTACCTGCCCCTATGTTCCCTGCCTCAACGACTAGCGAGTCCGCCGCTGGCAGAGGGGATGACGATGGTTCCACGCGGCACGTCATGACGACTCGGCGACGGCTGGGACTGTGAAAGTGAATGTGAAGCAGAAACCCCGGTTTCGGGTTGAGCAGGGTTTCGGAGTTCTATCTGGAGTACGCGCTGATGAGTTGTAGTGGGTTTCGTTTCAGACTGTTTCGCTGTGAACACAGCGCTCTAAGGAGCGCCTTTTCCAAGGTCGTTAACCTCACGTTTGCATCTTAACAAAAATACCGTAACAATTCATTTTGGCCTCTTCCTCTTTCCAGTGTTCATGTGCCACCTCAGATAAGAGGCTTGCAATGGAGAAAGAATAACTACTAGATAGCTGATTTGGCTGCGGGTAGCTCTCCCTACAGCTGTGGCCACTGGCCACCTTCCTATACATCACGGAATGTTGCTCGGCTGCTCGTCGGCAGGCGTGCCTGTTCTCCTGCCCGCATGAACACTCGCAAGTGCTCGTGCCGTGGAATGGCATGCCGCGGGGAATGGCATGCCCTGTGGAATGGCATGCCGCGTGGAATGGCATGCTCATGTCTGCCTGCTCTAGAGAGAACGAGAGCCCCACCACCGAATACACGCCATGGTCTCACGGCCAGCATACCTACACTGCTGGATGTGCTTTAAATACGCTGCTGCGTCCCTGCGCCCCTGCTTCCCTGCGCCCTCTGTGCGTGTGTGCTGCCTGCATATGAGGCAGCAGCCAGCGGGCGTGGCCTCTCAGCTGCTGAGCTGAGTGACTCAGTCAGCCACATGCGCAGCACCCCTGCCGGACCCCATCCTGCTGCTCAGACTGCCTTTCAGCGGCCGCCATTTGAAGGGCGCCGGTGAGCACGCCTGCACCACATGCCCTGTGCTGCCCCCCACTCCCCCCTTCCCTCCCATTCTTCCGTCTCCCTCCCCGTTCTCCTGCCCCTGGTCGGCCCTCAGCGCGCCTCTGCTCTCCCTGCTGCTGCCCTCACTATCCTTGCTGCTGCTTCCCTCGCCATTCCTGCTGCGGCTGCTGCTGCTGCTGCTGAGGCTGCGCCGCATGGGGCGGCGTGGGGACAGCCGTGTGTGCGGCAGCAGCAGCAGTTTTGGGTCAAGCTTTACATCCTCCAGAGACAACCACCCTGTGGGAACTACTGCTGCTCCTGCTCCTGCTCCTTCTGCTCCAAATCCTGCTTTTGCTGCTGGTGCTGCTGCTGGTGCTCCTGCTGCTCCTGCGGTTGGTGCTGCTGGTGCTGCTGGTGCACCTGCGGCTGCTCCTGCTGCTGCTCCTGCTGCTGGTGCTGGTATGAAAGCCCCATTGGCGTCTGCAGCAGCATTGCCTGCTGCACTGGTGTCATCTGGTGCCGGTGCATTGACTCTCAAATGCCCTGAAGCGAGCGCCGTGATCCCATCCAAGCACCCCTCCATCTCCCCTGTGACGCTCTCCCCTCTGCCCTCTGGTTCACTGCCTGCCGCCACCGCCCTGCCCTCGCTCTGCCTCTGCACCTCACCACTCGCACTGCCAGCCTCCTCTCTCGGTGCCTCCTTGCTCTGCTGCCCCCTCGTTTCGCCCTCGCCCTGCTGAGTAGCACCATCCAGAGCAGCAGCAGCAGGCGTGGGCGTGGGCGCGGGCGCGGGCGTGGGCGTGGGTGCTGGTGTGCTGCCAGAGGCTGCTGTTCCACTGCCATCCCCTGCACCCGCCATGCTGCCATGCATGTCACCACTGCTGCCGCTGCCACTACTGCCGCTGCTGCCTTGCGCACCCTCTTCCGCATCACTCGCTTTTGCTGCCACCGCCTCACCACCCTCATCCCCTGTGCGGCCTGCCACCGCCTCACACACCTCACCAGCCCCCTGCAACGCCCCGCCTCCTGCCTCTGTTGCACCCTGCACGGCTGCTGCCTCCGCTTGCACACAGTCTGCTCGTAATTCCTCTGCTTCTGCTGCTGCAACTCCACCTTCTGCTCCTTGACTTGCCACGCAAGCAGCACTGTCCGAGTCAGCACCAGCACCAGAATGAGCACCAGGGCCGGCACCATTGCCAGCAGCAGCGCCAGTGCAATCGCTGGTAGGCGGAGCAGCGGGAAGCGCCCTAATGGGGACAGGAGCACCATGTGCTGTGGCAGATGCTGCAGCATGTGTTGTGGCATGCCGTGCTGTATGCAAGGGAGAGGGGGGGAATTCAGCAGAGGCAAGCGAGGGTACACAAGGGACAAGTGCTGGCGATGTAAGTATGGGAGCACTGCCACCACTGCTGCTGCCGGCTTTGCTCTGCACTTCACTAACAGCTTTGACGCTGTTGCCACCACCGCTGATGCTGCTCTCACTAGCGCTGCTGCCATTAGTGGTGCTGCTTGCACCAGCACCCACGCTGCTTGTGACACCACCCACGCTGCTTGTGACACCACCCACGCTGCTTGTGACACCACCCACGCTGCTTGTGACACCACCCACGCTGCTAGTGACACCACCCACGCTGCTAGTGACACCGACAACGCTGATTGTGACACCACTCACACCCTTGCGCGGGGGCTGGGCGCTGGGCCTGTTACTGCTGCTGCTCGTGCTGGTAATGGTCTTCTCCACGTTGCTGCTAACCCCCTTGATGCTACCCTCCCACGCGCTGCTGCTGCTGCTGCTAAAGCTGGCCCGCCCTGTCGCCCGTCCCTCCGCGGCACCGCCCCACTCCTTCACTCTGCTCCCCCCCGACCCCCGAGACCCCGACCCCGGCTCCCTGCTGCTCGCTCTCCCACCACTCGCCCCGCCACTCCCGCTGGCGCTGCTCCAGTCAGCTCCACCGCCCGCCTTCTTCCCCCCACCTTCCCCCTCCGCCGCGCCTGCCGCACCTCCCCCCAGCCCCAGGGCGGAGAAGCGGCCGCGGCGGTAGTCGGAGGCGAGGGAGGAGAGCGAGCGGAACAGCGCCTTCACAATGCGCTTCGTGCCGCTGCCCACGCCCCCCGACTGCCCTGCCGCTCGCCCTGTGCTCGCACCGCCATCTGCCTTCGCCCCGGGGCTCCTGCCAAACGCCGCTGCCAGGCTCCGCACCGCACTGTTTGGCGTGCCGCCCGCACTGCCGCCCACACTGCTGCCTGTCCTCGCCGCCCATGCCGCCCCACTCGTCCCACTCACCCCACTGTGTCCCCCGCTCACCTCCCCCCCCCCATCCCCTTGACCATCGCTCTCCCCCACCCCCCCGGCAGCGCCGCCTGACACGGCGTGCCTGGCGGCCCTCCTCAGCGCGGACGCAGCAGCAGCCGCAGCAGAGCGAGCAGCGGACACAGGTGGGGCGGAGGGGCGGGGGGAGGGCGTGCGTGGCGACTGGGGGTCGCCCTGCTGTGCGGGGTGCTGTGGGTCCGGTACCTGCAGCGCTGCCACGCGCCCACTGGCACTCGCTGGCCTCGCTGCCCCGCCTGCCCGCCCCTCACTCCCGTCCCTCCCGTCCCTCCCTGCGCTCACGCCAATTGCTGCTCTCTCACCCTCGCTTGCGGCCTGAGGCTGCGGCACGGGCAGCACGGGCGAATTAGGCAGGGGCGTGTGCGAGAGCCAGGGGTGCTGCAGCAGGAGGGGCGCGGAGAGGCGGGAGGCGGGGCTGGGGTCCAGCAGGCGGCGGATGAGCGCCTTGGCGGGCGCGGAGACGGACGGCCAGGGGGGCGCGTCCAGGTTGAGCCGCCCCTTGGTGATCGCGCGGAACACCTTCTTCTCCGTGTCGCCCACGAACGGCAGGTCGCCTGCTAATAACGAGTACAGCACCACGCCCAGACTCCACATGTCTGCTGACGTGTCATAGGACCGCCGCGCCAACACCTCCGGCGCCACGTAGAAGGGGCTCCCCGCGAAGCCCTGCGCCCTCTCCCCCGGCCCCAGGTGCAGCGCCAGTCCGAAATCCGCCAGCTTCACGTGCAGTGGGGGGGGCGGAGGGGAGGGGGAGGGTGGGCAGGCGGTGGGGGTGGCAGAAGGGGGAGGGGATGTTGGAGGGGTTGTGGCGGGATCTGCAATGGTGGGGAGGCAGTGGAGGGGGGAGGTGGGGAAGGCGGAGGAAGAGGGGGAGGGGAGGGAGGAGTGGCGTAGCAGAGAGCCGGGATGGGGGGTGGTGGAGTGGGGGATGTGCGGGGAGTGGTCGGGAGGGGTGACGGACGACGCGAGCCAGCGCTGCTCGAGGGGCGACAGCATGCCGTCGTTCCCCTCGTCGTCCCTCTGCTCCCTCGGCTGCCAATCCTCCACCGCCGCCACCGCCGCACTGCCCCTCTCCCCCGCATCCCCACCTCCCCCGCCCTCCGCCCCCCCTTCCCCCTCCCCCCCCGCGTGGTGAAGCAGCAGGATGTTCTCGGGCTTCAGGTCGCGATGCAGCACGCCGCGCGCGTGGCAGAACGCCACCGCCTCCGCCAGCTGGCGGAAGACGACGGCGGCGTCCGCCTCGGAGAAGCGCTCGCGGCGCACGATCTCGTGGAAGAGCTCGCCGCCGTGGCACAGCTGCATGACGAGATGGACGGCCGAGATGTCCTCGAAGGTGGCGTGCAGCTGCACGATGTGCGCGTGGTGGCCCAGCTGCTCCAACACCTGATGGCGCAGGGGGGGAGGCAAGCGCAAACCCAGGGGGGAGATGGGGGAACAAGGGGAAGCAGGAGAGGGAACAGGAACGCAAGCCCCCCTCCCCACTCACGCCGCCCCCCTTCTCTTTTTCACACACAATCCCTCGCAAGGAAGAAGGGGAAGGCAAGGAAGAAGGGGAAGGCAAGGAAGAAGGGGAAGGCATGGAAGAAGGGGAAGGCATGGAAGAAGGGGAAGGCATGGAAGAAGGGGAAGGCATGGAAGAAGGGGAAGGCATGGAAGAAGGGGAGTTCAAACGGAGAGTTGATCGGCAAGCCGTCGTTCGCCTGACGGACGACCAAACAGCTAGCCCATGCCAGCTGAGCGACTACTGCCAGCTAAGCGACTACTGCCAGCTGAGCGACTACTGCCAGCTGAGCGACTACTGCCAGGCAACAGTGCCGTTTGACGAGGCCAAAACGGCGAGCCGCAGAAAAATGCGCGAAAGCGCCGCGTCTCCGCACCTCGATCTCTCGTCGGACGTCTGCGACGTCAGCGGCGCAGCGAAGGTTGTCCTTGAGAATGCTCTTGCACGCAAACTTCTCCCCCGACGCCAGGTGCCGACACACGCGCACCACCGACGATGCTCCATGCCCGATCTCCTCCAAGAACTCGTACAACGTGCTTATATCGGGCGACGGTCGTGATAGAATGGGATCCCACAGCCCCATGGCCTACAGCGATGATACAATGCTTCGCCTATCCTCGTTATTGCACAAACGGACACTGAGCACGAGCTCCGCCTGTCCTCGTCATCGAGTAAGCGGGCGAAAGACAGGAGCTTGAGCCTGCTCCTTCCCTGACAAGCTCGATGAGCGGGTGATGAGACGAGACCAGTGATGCAGCATTGCCTAGCAAGCACTCGGCTGTATCTGAAATGCTGCTGCTGTGAAATGGAGCTGAAATGACCGCCACACCATCAAGCAGGCATGGCATGAAAGCCCATTGATGTCTGGCTGGCAGCTGCTGTGAGGTGAGGTGAAGCATGTGCGGTGCTGCTCTCCGCCGAGTGGACGGCCAGCAGTCAAAATAGAGGAGCGCAGCGGAGCGGAGAAAGCGGGGGGGAAAGCAAGAACTGGCGGATGTGACATTGAGGTGGGGGAATTGGGGGAACACGGCACACGCACCTCCCCCGCTTCCCCGAACCAGCCAGCCCAGGCCGGTACTGTACACGCATCTATCGGCGGCACTTTCTGGCACATCCCACACGGCCATTTGGGTTTGACGCGTAGCCGTTGAGCAACCCCGTTCCCAGTCGCTGGAGGGCGGCTGTTGCCGTGAAAAATGTGCGAAAACAAGTTGAAAGGTTACTGGTTACGGTTACAGTACACCTGCTTAGAGTTTCCTGCTTTTGTTCTCTAGGGTTTCCACCAATCCGTGTCTTCGATTTCAAGGCCCTAGAATTGCTCTGCTCACTACTTCGTCTCCCCATCTTCAGTCTCTTCACGACCATTTTCGAGGAGAAGGCTGATCAGAGCGTCTCGACGCGCATTTCTTGCGCAGATCAGGGTAGCACCTTTCCACTTTCCGTCTTAGAGTTTCTCAGCCATGGCCGCAGCGAGCGATGATCTCGAGAAGCTGTACGAACATGGGGAGAAATTAGCGAGCTCGAAGGACAAAACTCAGGTTAGCATTTAGAATTAGAAGGCAGCATTTTCCTGCCAGGACGACCCGGTCTAACGTGCGCTATATTTCTGGCCTTGCAGAACGAGAAGGACTACCTCGGGGTCATCGCGGCGGCGACGGGGAGCAGCAAGGCGAAGCTGTTCGCCGCGCAGCAGATTCCGCGCTTCTTCAAATTCTTTCCGCAGCTGTCCGCCGAAGGCATCAACGCGCAGCTAGATCTCTGCGAGGATGACGACATCAATGTAAGGATGACGACAGCAATGCATGAATGACAACAGAAGTGACTGGTATTGCGAGTTTTTGCTGTGTAACGACGTGATTTGCCAGCGTTGACAGCATGTCGCCCTGGTTTCCTGAACAAGCGATGAAGACATTGTCTAAGGCGATACAGCTGGCTTCCTCTTACGAACCTCTGATGCCATGTTCCAATGATCAGATTCGCCTTCCTGCAATCAGAGGCCTGCCATTCCTCTGCAAGGACACTCCCGAGCATCTCCCCAAGATAGCCGACGTTCTCGGCCAGCTGCTGATTGGAGGTACGGCGAGGGGCGATGGGAGGTAGCACCAGCGTTGATTGGCGGTTTGGCTCTCTTGCCACCGTTGATGCATTCGCGGTCGATTTGGCAGCAGGCCAGGCGTCTCATGGAAGGGCCTGACGTGAGTGTGTGCGTGAATGTGCGTTTCCGTGTGGCTGTGTGTGGCAGAGGAGCCAGAGCACGGAGTGGTGCAGAACTCGTTGATGCAGGTGCTGAGGCAGGACCCCAAAGGTGAGGCAGGACCCCAAAGGTGAGGCAGGACCCCAAAGGTGAGGCAGGACCCCAAAGGTGAGGCAGGACCCCAAAGGTGAGGCAGGACCCCAAAGGTGAGGCAGGACCCCAGAGGTGAGGCAGGACCCCAAAGGTGAGGCAGGACCCCAAAGGTGAGGCAGGACCCCAAAGGTGAGGCAGGACCCCAAAGGTGAGGCAGGACCCCAGAGGTGAGGCAGGACCCCAAAGGTGAGGCAGGACCCCAAAGGTGAGGCAGGACCCCAAAGGTGAGGCAGGACCCCAAAGGTGAGGCAGGACCCCAAAGGTGAGGCAGGACCCCAAAGGTGAGGCAGGACCCCAAAGGTGAGGCAGGACCCCAAAGGTGAGGCAGGACCCCAAAGGTGAGGCAGGACCCCAAAGGTGAGGCAGGACCCCAAAGGTGAGGCAGGACCCCAAAGGTGAGGCAGGACCCCAGAGGTGAGGCAGGACCCCAAAGGTGAGGCAGGACCCCAAAGGTGAGGCAGGACCCCAAAGGTGAGGCAGGACCCCAAAGGTGAGGCAGGACCCCAAAGGTGAGGCAGGACCCCAAAGGTGAGGCAGGACCCCAAAGGTGAGGCAGGACCCCAAAGGTGAGGCAGGACCCCAAAGGTGAGGCAGGACCTCAAAGGTGAGGCAGGACCCCAAAGGTGAGGCAGGACCCCAAAGGTGAGGCAGGACCCCAAAGGTGAGGCAGGACCCCAAAGGTGAGGCAGGACCCCAAAGGTGAGGCAGGACCCCAAAGGTGAGGCAGGACCCCAAAGGTGAGCCACTGCTGAGGCACGACCCCAAAGGTGAGACACAATGGGTGGTGATGCACTATGTGCGCTTACTTGGCATGGTCGCTGCGCAGGTCGCTGCCATATTCATTCCAAATTTAACCACTCTTGTTTGCTAAGAGACATGTGGTGGACGGATGGTGGCGATTGCAGGGAGCCTGGCGGCCATATTCAAGCACATAGAGAGCTCGGAAGACAAGCTCAGGGAAAACGTGCTGTCGTTCATCAGAGACAAGGTGGGCTGTCGTTCATCAGAGACATGGTGTGGTGCTACTGGGCATCCCACCGCATTTATTGTGCTCGTTCATGCCAGTTGGAAACTTTAACAGGTTGTGCTCTCCCCATCCACCGTGCCGCCTTGAAGACTGTAACCTGATCCCCCCCCACCGCGGTGCGCAGGTGTTTCCCAACAAGGCCAGCATCCTGGTGCCCCAGGCGGAGATGGAGAGACACGTCACCGACCTCATCAAGGTGAGACAGACACTCACTCACTCATGACAAGTGCATCTACAAGCATCCGCTGCTGCATGCCAAATGCCCCATTCCATCCCGTCCCGTCCCATCCCATCCCATCCCATCCCATCCCATCCCATCCCATCCCATCCCATCCCATCCCATCCCATCCCATCCCATCCCATCCCTTCCCTTCTCATCCAATCCGATCCCATCCTTTCCTTTCCCTGCCCTTGTCAACCCATGCCATCCAACCGCATGCTGTGCCACGGCAGGGCATTCAGGACGTGACGGGCGAGGAGTTCAGCATGTTCATGGCGTTCCTGCAGGGCCTCGCGCTCTTTGGAGCCAAGGCACCGCCAGAGAGGATGCAGGAGCTGGTGGAGATCGTGGAGGGGCAGGCGGACCTCCTCGCCTCCTTTGACGTAAGCGCGCCTCTGTCGGCCTTTCTTGTCCTCGTTTCTCAACTGTCGTGCCCCCTCACTTGGCCCGAGGCCTCTACACTTCGATGTACTCGCCGTGTTACATTTACTGGTAGCGCTGCCAGTATGTTTTCATCGTCTTTGTTCATCCGTCACTAGTCCTCCATGGCACCCCATGTCATTCCATGGCACCCCATGCCATCCCATGGCACCCCATGTCATCCCATGGCACCCCATGTCATCCCATGGCACCCCATGTCATCCCATGGCACCCCATGTCATCCCATGGCACCCCATGTCATCCCATGGCACCCCATGTCATCCCATGGCACCCCATGTCATCCCATGGCACCCCATGTCATCCCATGGCACCCCATGTCATCCCATGGCATGGCACCCCATGTGCAGGCGTCAGACACGGACCACATTGAGCGGGTCATGGCGTGCCTTCAGATGGCGCTGCCCTTCTTCGCTGTATGTGCCATCATGCCATGCCATGCCATGCCATGCCATGCCATGCTTCCAGCCGCCTCACTGCACCTGCCCCTGCACCATGCTTGCTTCGGACACCTGAATCTCTTACTGGCATCTGCTTCCCCCACCTAGCCTCGTCCCTATCGCCGTTCCAAGGTCATCTCGCACCTGTTTTCTCCCGTTCAACTCATGCAGCCTCTTTCCTTGTCCTTTTTAGTCTTGCATTCCTGTCTTGCATTCCCACTCGTTTCTCTCTTGATTCTCCCTGCTGCTTTCCTCACTGCCTCTTTCCCAGCCCTTGTGTTGTGACGTCAAGTTTGCCCGCTTCACCCTCCCGCTCCCCTTTGCACCGGGTTCTATTTCGTGTCTATCGTTGGCCGTGTTGTCCAACCATCCCCCTTGAACTCTTTCTTCTCGTGTGTCCATGTCATGCATCATCCATCTCCACGTCTCTAGGCGATTTTTTAGAATTCTAAAAAAATCTCCACGTCTGCTGCTAAATCCTTCCCAATGCAGAGGGGCGGGTCCAACAGCAAGTTCTTCAACTTCATTGCCAAGCACATTCTGCCCGCCTTCGATAAGGTACCACGCACACCTCCCCCCTTCGATACAGCACACACACACATCTCCCCCCTTCGATACAGCACACACACACATCTCCCCCCTTCGATACAGCACACACACACATCTCCCCCTTCGATACAGCACACACACACATCTCCCCCTTCGATACAGCACACACACACATCTCCCCCTTCGATACAGCACGCACGCACATCTTTCCCGCCTCGCACTCTGCTTCACGTGTTGCCGTGTGCTCTGTGTCCCGAGCCCCGACTGCTCCCTGGCACACCATTCTCTCCTGCTACCACTGCCCGTGCCCCCCATGCCCCCCATGCCCCCATGCCCCCCATGCCCCCCATGCCCCCCATGCCCCCCATGCCCCCCATGCCCCCCATGCCCCCCATGCCCCCATGCGTGCAGGTGGCGGAGGACCGGAGGGGCGAGCTGCTGCGGAGCATGGCGGAGGCATCCGCGTTCACGTCGCCCACTGACTCCAGACACCTGCTGCCAGGGGTCACGGATCTGCTCAAGGTGTGCCTCTGCTCAAGGTGCGACTCTGCTCAAGGTGCACCTCTGCTCAAGGTGCGCCTCGGCTCAACACCACTCGCCCACTGGTCACGAGTACACTGCCCACTGCCCACCACTGCATCTCTGTTCACCTTGCCCGCTGGCTCCAGACACCTGGTGGGGGGGGTGGCGGAGCTGCTCAAGGCTAGTGCAGGCGAGTCTAGGCGGGATGGGACAACGGCACATTGCCCTGAGAGCATGGCACATTGCCCTGAGAGCATGACACATTGCCCTGAGAGCATGACACATTGCCCTGAGAGCATGACACATTGCCCTGAGAGCATGACACATTGCCCTGAGAGCATGACACATTGCCCTGAGAGCATGACACATTGCCCTGAGAGCATGACACATTGCCCTGAGAGCATGACACATTGCCCTGAGAGCATGACACATTGCCCTGAAACCATGACACATTGCCCTGAGAGCATGACACATTGCCCTGAGAGCATGACACATTGCCCTGAGAGCATGACACATTGCCCTGAGAGCATGACACATTGCCCTGAGAGCATGGCACATTGCCCTGAGAGCATGACACATTGCCCTGAGAGCATGACACATTGCCCTGAGAGCATGACACATTGCCCTGAGAGCATGACAGTCCCCTACCCTTAAGATTGGCCTCTGCATTCATTCTGCCAGCCGTGGGAGTTTGCTGCCCTGCTGATGCTCAACAGGCTGAGGTGGCGCGGCATTCCGTCGCTCTCTCTTGGCCTCCCCTCTCCTCTGCATGGCTCTCGCTGAACTTCTCCCGAGCGAGCTCACGTCCCCAAAAGGGCTCACTTGGAATGAAGCAGCTAAAGGCAGGAGGCTCTTCTCCCCCACGATTCCATGTCCCTCCGGCAGGACTACATGTCGAAGAGGGGCGACGATCTGGACGTCACAGCACTGGAGGCGCTACTGTTCACATTCAACCAGCTCGCTCACAAGGTACTGTTCACATTCAACCAGCTCGCGCACAAGGTACTGTTCACATCCTAGCAGCTTGTGTTAGTGTGCCATACAGTTCTCTTTTGAGTCACATCTATGCAGCATTCACGCCTTGCATGTGAACGCCTGAGAGCGATGTGTGTGTGTCGCTGCCGCATGTGCATCCATGGGTGCGTGCATGTCTTGGATGATGTGTAGCATCAAGGTACATCTGTCTGCTGAAGTACCATTGACCAAACATTCCCACCCTTCCAATGCTCTCCCTGCTGTGCGTGCTTGCCGTCAGACGCCCAACGCCACCAACCCGCTGTGCGGCTACAAGATAGTGACGGGGCAACCCTCTGACCACCTGGGGGAGGACTTCAAAGACCTCCACGCCGACTGGCTCGCCAGGTGAGGCCTGCCCGGTTAACGCCTACCCAGGTGAGGCCTGCCCAGGTGAAGCCTGCCTAGGTGCTGCCTGCACCTGATAATGCCGTTTTGGTAAGGCTCTTTACGGGCTTGCCAAGGTAGGGATTTTTCCTTGTGAACCCTCTCGCTGCCAGCCCCTTGTGCACAGCGTTCTCACGTTGCCCACCTGATGACACCCCCGCCGCCACGGCGCTCCCTTTCTTCCCCTGCTGCACGATGCATGCTGCGTGCGCCGTCACCACCACTGCTTGCTGGTGGCCATGGTGCTGCAGGGTGGCGGGCATGGAGGAGGAGGTGCGGAAGCGCAGCAAGGCGGTGCTGCAGGAGGTGGCGGATGTGAGCAAGGAGCAGCGCACCGCCAAGGACGACCAGACAAAGACCGACCTTGTAACGCCCCCCACCCCTCCCTGCCTGCTGTGTGGGCTCGCCTGAGTCTCTCTGTTCAACTGATGTGGCAGTGCCTCATCCCTGAGGGCTATTTCACACTTTCTGTGCCGTAGCATGCTCCACACGCGCTCTTGCACACATGCTCAACCACTTGCCCACTCACACTTCTCTTCTGGGATACTCATGGCAGAAGGAGAAGAAGGCAGCAGCGGCACGAGTGCTCAAGGCACTGCAGAACATTGAGAAGCTCAGTAAGGTGAGCTGGGTAGACAAGAGGGGGAATCATGCAGCAGTAGTGACACAGCCTACATTGGTCCATTTGAATCACATGTGTTCAGGCTGTCACCAGATACAGTCACAGCTGTACAACCACATGAGGTGGCAGCTTCTGCCGATGGGGCTCAGTCCAGCTGCACTGCCGTGCGAGAGCTGCTCTTGCCTCTTCCTCCCTGCGCCACTGCACTGAGCTACTCTCCGCGCATTACCACCTCATGCCCCTCCACTATCCCCCACATCACCCCTGCATTCTCATCCCCACCCCACCTCCCCCCATCACCCCTCCATCCCTTCAAGGCCAGCACGCCTTGGTTCCTGGGCCGCAAGGCGCCATCCCCACCGCCAGCCCCTCAGAGCAGCACTCCTGACTGTTTCCCACATCACCCCCTTGCTCCCTGCCCCTTGCTCCCTGCCCCTTGCTCCCTGCCCCTTGCTCCCTGCCCCTTGCTCCCTGCCCCTTGCTCCCTGCCCCTTGCTCCCTGCCCCTTGCTCCCTGCCCCTTGCTCCCTGCCCCTTGCTCCCTGCCCCTTGCTCCCTGCCCCTTGCTCCCTGCCCCTTGCTCCCTGCCCCTTGCTCCCTGCCCCTTGCTCCCTGCCCCTTGCTCCCTGCCCCTTGCTCCCTGCTGCCCCACCGTCCAGCCGCTCAAGTCCACCACGCCTCAGTTCCCGGGCGGCAAGGCGGCACCGGCGCTCTCCTGGAAGCCGGAGGCCGCCACCCCCGCTGCTGCAGGGCCCTCTGCCGCCAAGCCAGTGCCAGCACAGGCAGTCGGGTAGGTCCTCCTCCTCTCTTGCTTTAGCATCCTTGCAGCTTGTGTTTCGCCCTACCAGGAGCCTGCAAATGACCCAGGACGTGTGTTCCTGTGCTTCAACTCATTAAACTTATTTCACCCATCCCCTACGGCATGCAGGGCGAAGCGAGCTGCAGGCGCAACCAATGGCAGGGGAGGGGCAGCGGCACCGCAGCAGAAGAAGGTGCGGCAGGATGGCAGCGGGGGCAGCGGTGGTGGGAAGATTATTGGGCGGGCCGTGCAGGGTGTTCAGGGGGGTGGTGGGCAAGGCGGAAGAGGTGGTGGTGGTGGGAGGTCCAGAAGGCCCTGGCGGAGAGGGGGGAGGATGTGACTGCTTTGTTTGATTTTTCTTAGCTAGTGTTTTGCCCCCTTTTTTTTTGCATGGTCTGGTATGAAAGAGGTCAAAATGGATAGAATATTTACCTCCTATTACGTGAAATGCATCAGCCCTGGAGTGAGTGCAAGGCCATAACCTAGGTTCACATTTACGCATGCATTCATTGCACTAAGTCTCCAAGAACGAGTTTGTATCGTTGACTTGAGGACACTGTTTCAGTGTACTTGATTTCAGATAATCAGATCAGGTAACAACTTCGTCGTTGCGTCGTTTGCGACGGGTCAATAGGCCAAAAACTCATCTCGCTGCGTTCAGATGTTTATCGTGCGACAATGCGACGGTAACGACTACAAACAAGACCGAAGGCGCCTGCCCTCAAACAGCCTCGGACCGCTGCTTGAGGCAGTGAAACGAAAATTGCCCGCGAAAGCGAACCGCATTGCAAATGTCGGATTCTGAGCGAAGCGCGAAGCGGAATCCATCACCTCCCACCTCGCTCCAATCGGCTACACCTGTTTTCTTATTTCGTTTCTCGGTTTTTGCACGCGGTTTAAGCCTGTAAGCAGGAAATTGTAAAACACGGGCAAACGGGACTTTGAAGGGGAAATCCCACAGTAAACAATAAAACTTGGTTACAAAACCTCGCTCATGCAATAGATTGGTTGCCTGCGCGACGTTCCAGCTCTGAAACTCGCAATTGTCGAAATACAACTTGGTAGTTCGTTATCGTTCAGACTGCAGCCAATCAGGTTCAGTGTCAACGCGAGTCATGCTGAGAACCTGGCAGGTGAGATTGCAATTTGGACTGTTCGGGGTGGAACAATAGAGGGGAAAAGGTGTACAACTCCCCCTCCCCTTCCTCCGCCATCCTGGCACTCCCTCGAGTGGCAAGGAAGAAAATGTTTCTCCCAAGAGTAAGTCCCACACACACTGAATGCGGTGATGTACGGTGCTACGCTTTGGAAAGTGGTTTCTGCTCTTCACCGTTTGAACCCTAAAGAACCACACTGTACCGTATAGAACGTAATGGACGTACTTTTGGGACACACTTTGAGCCTCCACCCGTCACGCGCCCGTCTGCACACTCAAACGCAGTGCGAGGTACAACCGACACTGCCACATCAGACCTGTCTGGTCGGTCTCGCTCTGGCTGCTGACTCTCGCATTTGCAACGAGAAAGAAGTGGGACGAAGGCCCCTGTGCGGGCTTTTGCACTGGCGCCATCCGCTGTTGGGGTGCTTGTTGATGGACGCATTGCCGATCATAATTCAGTCCGCCACATCGTGCCTATGGCGACGTCGGCTCCACAAGCAAGTCAGTTACCGGCGAGACAGGAAAGTGCGTGAAATATTGCCTCCTCTGCCAGGTGGACGAGGCAGTAAGCTGACGATCCAAGTAGTCTGACGATCTAAGTAGTCCTTCAGTGTACTTACTAAGTAGTACAATACCGCGTAACACGCCTTGACTTAGGCATCGCTCTCCTCTCGCGTGCGGCGCGGCGTATTAGATCCCTCCACCCCCCTCTCCTTGCGCTGCGATTTCATCCTCGACTCCCAGTGCGCACCGCAGGAAGCCATGAAGCCACGAGATGGCGCATAATGCGGGTCGTGTCAGTAGAGGCAGAGCGCACCTGGCGCTGCAGTTTTAACCGTCTCAGCAAATCGTAGCAAACTGTTTCATCGCGCATCAGGGCACCGTAGATTCTATACCGTAGGTTTGGCAACCTCTCACGTGTGGCCGTTGATAGAGGAGCACCACACTCGAGCTGCCATGCGGTGGCTATGCAGCAGACGCGGCAGCAGTTTAGCCTTACAATGTACTGTGTTGACGTGGAGCGTTCTCATTGGCCTAGCACTGTCGTGCGATCCGTTCGACGGCAAGTGGGTGGCGGACTCGTCGCGGCCGCCCTACGACGAGAGCTGCCCCTTCCTCGTAAGCCCGCCGTGCTGCCTCCGTGCTCGCCCGCCCCTCGTCGCCCCCCTGCTCTTGCTCACATGCACAGCCCGACCCTCTTCCTTCCTCTTCCCCTTACGCTTCCCCCACCCAGCTAGCTCCCCCTCCCCTCACTCTCGGCACCTTTCCGATCTCCCCCTCCTCCGCTCCCCGTCCTCCCCCTGCTCTCTCCCCCGCAGTTTCAGTTCTCCCGGTGTCGCGGCAACGGGCGGCCGGACGGCGGGTTCGTGCGGTACTCGTGGTACTCCAACAGCTGCGGGCGCACGCTCCGATTCAACTCCAAGTGCGTCCCGGCGACTACGCCTCTCGCTGCGCCATCGATAGTTCCTTCGTCGGCGCTCCCTTTTCCCGCCATACGCGCTCGTCTCAGCCTCTTCCGAGCGCCGCCACACTGTCCGAGGCCGCTGGAATCGTTGTCTCGGAATCGGTGCCCGCCGCCCTTCCATCCCCAGCACCATCTCGTCAGTCGTTTTCCCCCTCCCTTCGCCTCCCCCGTCCACGTCTTGCCTCTAAAACTGCAGCACCCCTTCCTGTCCCCTCCAACAGCATTTTCTTCCCCCACCCCCCCCTCCCCCGGCGCTGTTGTGCTGCCCCGCCCCCTGCACTGTGTACCGAACCTGGACCCGAAAATGAACCCGCAGGGCGTTTCTGAACATGATCAAGGGCAAGACCATCGCCGTCATCGGCGACTCGCTCACCGCCGCCAACTTCGTGCCGTCGCTGCTGTGCCAGGTGAGAGGACCCTAGAGGCGGTGCTGTGCGAGGTGAGAAAGCCCTCGAGGCGCTGCTGTGCCAGGTGAGAGGATCCTCGAGGCGCTGCTGTGCCAGGATGCGACTGTGCCAGCTCCATGGCGCATATCCATTCGTTTTTATCGTCGCACCCGCCCTCCCTCCCCGCCCTCCCCGCCCTCCCCGCTCTCCCCGCCCTCCCCGACTCTCACGCTGCTAGCGGGGCAGGCACTCCTCGATTGCCCTTTCCCCGCATCCGCTCCTCTCGGTGTGCCCCTCCGCCCTCCACCCACCTTCCCCCGCGCGCCTTGCCTCCGCGTCAGATCGACTCGGCAACCGCCGTGAAGAACGGGTCGTGACGCATGCTAGACGGCGGCATTGGCGCGCAGTACATGCGGGCCATGGTGGCCCGCTACTGGCTTCTCACTCCGTGTGCACTCACCTCTCTGCGCGCTGCTGTCCAGATCAACGCCGTAACAACCGTCAAGAACGGGTCGCGGAGGACGTTAGACGGCGGCAGCGGCGCCAAATACATGCCAGCCATGGTGGCGTTCTACTACGACATCCCCGACTATGATGCGCGCATCGTCAGCATCTGGGACGACTACCTCATGCGCACGTCCGTGGGTAAGCCATCAAGGTCAAGACTCTGAAGTTGAGCGCAGTGCGAGCAGCTGGGGCGACTGCCTCATGCGCGCGTCCGTGGGCACGCTGTGTTGAGGCGCCATGGTGGAGAGGCGTCGGGCACTTTCCTGGGTTAGTTGGGCAAGCGCGGTACGAAGTGAGGTGAGGAGGTGAGGTGAGGAGGTGACGTGAGGAGGGGAGGTGAGGAGGGGTGGGGTGCCTGGCGCGCACCCCCGTGGGTGAGCGCGTGCGAGCGATGGAAGGGTGGGTCCCAGCCGCGCTCGGATGTCCTCCTGTGCCCACAGTGGCGCGCGGATGCTCCCGTCTTCGCTGCTCTCCGCCAAGTCCCCTGCAAGTCTCTCAATCGACTCGCGCGCCCTCCTCTCTCCCTCTCTCCCCCCACCAGACAAGGCCATGCTGTCGAAGCTGGCCATCGGCTTCACGCCCGGCCCCGACGACGCCATAATCGATCTGGAGACGGTGAACCCGCAGTGGGGCGACGTGGTGGGCGAGTGGCACGCCGTGGTGCTGGAGACCACCACGCACTGGCGCGTCGTGCCGGACGCGCCCCGGCTGATCTTCACGAATGACCAATGGCAGACGCTCAATGGCGTCGACCCGTACATGGCGCACGCGTGAGTCGTGGGGGGGCTGCATGGGGATGCGATGCGTGCGTGGGATGGGAAGCCGTGGGGCATGGCAGGCACGTGGGACACGGTGCACGCAGGAACCATGGGGGTCGATGGGGGGGCATGTGTGCGTGGGATGGGCGGGCATGTGTGAGTGGGATGGGGGGGGGAGCATTGGGCATGTGGGAGGGATGCCTGGGGCATGTGTGGGGGGTGGGGATGAGGTGCACTTACACACATGCAGCGCACGCACATATGACTCCGCCCCCGCCCTCCTTTGATGTCTTCCCCCCCCCCCCCCTCTCCCTTTCCCCCTTTCAGCCGCGCGCTGCGCAGCATCGCCAACTTCTTTGAGGCGCGGCGCAAGGCGGGCAAGGCGCTCCCCGTGCCGTTCTTCATGACGGCGCCGCCGCAGCACAGCGCCAAGAAGATCGGCGGCAGCGGCGTGTGCGGCTCCAAGGCGCCCGTGCTGGGCGAGAAAGACATCGAGAAGATGCTGCGGACCAACGTGCAGATGTCGCGCTACTGGCCCATGCAGCGCGCCGCCTTCCCATCGGGATCCGTTGTGAGGCGCTTCGACATCACGATGGTCAGTGCGTACCGGCCCGAGGCGCACTGCGGGATATACTCGAGGAAGAACAACGTGAGTGGATGTGGCTCGCATTGCCTCTCCTTCCCTCTCCGACCGTGTGAGGTGGATCAATACCTGCTGTCAGCATGGCAGTGAAAGCGTTACTTGGTCATCCACGGGCACGAAGGCGTCCAATGTCTCCACCTCAATCCCTTCCATCCGTTCCTCCCTCTCTCCCCCCCTCTCCCAATCCCCCAAACCCCAATCCCTGCGCCCTAACCCGTGCAGCCGGTGAAGTCGCTGGACTGCCTGCACTGGTGCCAGCCGGGCGTGCCGGACATCTGGGTGGACCTCTTCCAAGAAATGCTGCTGGACGAGCCGCTCCTCACCGGCACCACCAAAGCCCCCACCACCGCCTCCAGCAAACCCACCTCCAAACCCAAACCCAAAACAAAACCCAAGCCCAAGAGCCCTAAACCATCCCCATCGCCGTCCAAGCCCAAGCCGTCCCCACCGCCATCGCCACCGCCGCCCAAGCCATCCCCATCGCCACCCCCGTACGTGCCGGAGGACCCCACCAAGCCAAACCACTTCAAGCGCAAGCCCGGCACATGAGGGGGAGGACGGGGCGCTCAATGCTCACATGGCTTGTGCATAGCGCGGGGATGAGCCACCCGAGGGGCGATTTCTGAAAATGCAGCGGTGGAGGAACGGGGTGGCCATGGTGCATGGCAGAGCAGAGGTGGCTTTTCTAGCTTATGGGTTAGTTCCCAACCTGGGCCGTCACAAGCACATCCCCCTTGTGCTACGGGCCTTCTGCAGTGAACGCCCATGGTTGACCGTACCTGAAAGCGCTAAAGAAAACGTATAGATGCATTTTGATGTAGCTCACGTTTATGGCCTTATGCCTTATCACCAATTGTATTCATCCAAACTTAGCTAACCTAAAGGCTTGCACGATCGCTACTTATCGCGTACGCTTGACCGACCTCAAAAGCACAGCCTTGCAGACACACATACGCACTCTCGGGAGTAGGCCTACTAAGAGCAGAGCCCCGCCGAACAGCACAGACCACGCATCTCACTCGTTCCTGGCCTGCTCACCACCGCTTGCTCCATCGCCGCCTCACGCCCAGTCGCCTCCACTCGAGAACCGACTTCACTGTCACACCGCCCTCGCCTCGCGCAACCACGTCCCCTTCGCCGCTCGTTCTCTCCTCTGTGCGGAACGATGCTTCCGCCCTTGTCTGCGCCATCCGCGCACGCGCTCAGCGGGGAGGGGCTGCGCGGCGCCAATATCTGCGGTGCGTCGCATCTTGCCGTGGGACGCGCCTCCCACAAGCGCGCGCCTGCCGCCTCATTTTCCACTGCGGGTCGCGCTTCCGCTCGCGTGCGCGCAGCGGCCGCAGATGGCAGTGGAACGGGGGACCGCTCGGAAGGGCGGAAACTGTCGGGCGCGGAGAGGCGCTGGGCTGAGGCGGAAGCGCGCAGAGCGGAGGGGGAGCGGTGGGGAGGCGAAAAACAGCTGCAGCGGCAGGGGGAATGGTGGAGAGCGGAGGGGAGAAAGGCGGACAGTAAGGGTTCGTGGCAGCGCGATGCAGGGTATGCTGATGACGTGGCAGCTGAGGATAGGCTGCGGGAGGAGCGAGGCGGAGCCGTTGATTGGCTGATGCGGCCTTCCAATGAGGATGTGGATGCGGAGTTGGTGCGCAGTGGGGAATGGAACGAGAGGGAGGGGGGGGGAAGGGGGGGCGCTGATAGGGTGAGCGCAGGGGATTGGAATGGGGGGGAGTGGAGCGCGGGGGAGAGACAGGGAGGGGGGGGGAGAGGCAGGGAGGAATGCGGGGGAGGGAGGGCGGGTTTGCGGAGGGATGGATAGGGGATGGCAATGCGGAGCGATTGAGAAGGGATGGCACGGGAAGAGGCAGAGGGGATGGCGCGGGAAGAGGCAGAGGGGATGGCGGGATGGAGAGAGGGAGAAGGACGGTGGAGGATGATGGCTTGTGGAGTGGGAGAGACAGAGACGTGCGAGGGAGCATGGGTGCGGGCACGGGTGGTGGCGACATGAGCTTGAGGCCACAGCAACAGCAAACGCAGCAACTGCCGCAATCATCCCCCCCACAGCAGCGGCTGCAACTGCAGCGTCTCTCTTCTCCCTCCTCCCCCCTCGCACCCATCTCCCCTCCCCCTGCCCCACGCCTCCAGCTCCCCACCTCCACCCCTGCCCCTGCTCCCCGCCCCCTCCCCTCCGTCCTCCCGCTGCCCCCCGCGGCGCTCGACTCTCTCCTCCCATTCGCTGGCTCCGGCTCCCAGGTCAGCCGCCCATCGAGCGCGTGTGCCCTCGGGTGGCTTTTCGCTCTGGCTTGCGGGCATTCGATTGGCTGTGGGTGGCGATAACTGGGTGCTGGCGGACCTGCTCTCTCATTGACGCCCTCTCCCACTCTCTCACGCGCTATCAGCCCTGTCCGTCCGCTGGTGCTGGCTTTCATGGGCCACCCCTCGAGTGGCACTTTCTCGCTATGGGCTGCTGTGGCCTCCACGCTCTCCCACACACACTCGCTCATACTCTCTCCATGCATTCTCGCTCACTCACGCACACGAGCAGGTGGTGGCGTTCATGGGGTCGCCCCTGGACTGGCTGCAGCGCTTCGTGCTCTCGATGGGGTGCGCTGTGCTGCTCTACAACGTCAACGTGTATGCCACCATCGGCACCGCCATGTACTGGCTATGGTGGCCTCTTTGGCGCGCTGCTGCCACCAACACTGCACTCAGGAGTCGCTACAAGCATGCAGGTGAGTAGGGCTCGATGTAAGCATGCAGGTGAGTGGGATGCGGTATATGCATGCAGGAGATCGTGGTCCAGTGAGGGCCACAAGCACAGAACGGTGTCATGTGTCGCCATTACTCAGCCATACCTCCCCTGTATGCCACCTCCCCTGTATGCCACGTCCCCTGTGTGCCCACATCACTCACCCTCCCCTCCCACTGCCCCCTGGCCACCAGTGCCCCTCAGGAGTGTGGTTGGCACCACCTGCAGGTGGTGTAAAGAGGGCCGTGCGCCATATGGGGGGTGCATGCACCGAGGCACACCTCCCCCCTCTGTCGCCTCCCCCACATGCCACCTTTCTTTTCAGGAGTGTGGATGGCGAGCCTCCTGGACGTGCAAGTGGTGCAGAGGGGGCCGCTCGCCAAGTGGCGCCTGCTGATTGGCGATGACAGCGGCACGACCATAGAGGCAAGTGGGAGTGACGTCAGCAGCAGCAGCTCTTTCGTTCACTGTACCTATCAAACCTCCAGCTTCGCTATTCCGCGTGATCTCTTTCCTGCACTCGCGCACACATCCACGCCAACCACTGGTGTTCTCCCCCTGGTTTCCTCTCCTCGCATGCACTCGCTTTGTACCCCCCAACCCGCATTCCTCCTACGGCAACCGGGCATGCAGATGCTGGTGGGCATCCCGTCGCCCGCTCCCCCACTGCGCCGCAGCGACCCCGTGGTGCTGCTGGTGCTGTCCGACCGCCCCTCGCTGCACCGCTTCAGAGCCGTGAGGGAGGCGTGGGTGCCGGGCCATGGCTGCTGGATGGCGGAGGATGGGGAAGAGCGCGTGGAGAGGACGGTGATGGAGGGGATGGCTGCGCGCATGCCGCAGCTGCCGCTGCTGTGAGCCCATGAGCCATGGCGCACTCTCATGCGTTGCTCAAGGCCCATGGGGATTGCTGGACTAGGAAATGGGGGTCATGTAACCGAGGACAGGTCTCGATGAACTTTATTTTTCAAGATCCAATCATGGCCCCGTGGTGGATGTCCAGTCCATGCTATTGTACGCAATGCGCCCGTCCCGTCATTGCAGCTTTGAATACTCATTTATGCAACTTGCATACCCTGGATTGTTATACCGTACATTCAAATACAAACTACCAGCCTGCAGTACAGTACATGGCAACGAAGGAATACCTGCTCCCAGCAGTAAGTTAACCTACAATAGGTACCCATCTGCTCCCCACTGCCAAGTGACCTACCCCCCCTGTAGGAATGCCAAGACTGCCTCTTTGAGACTCGCCCCCCACCATCACTTGCAGTTTGCCCATGCAGCGTTTGCCAACCACTGCCAGCACCCCCTGCTGGTCTACATTCAACATTCAGAAAGCCTCCAGTGTTTGCTGCTGCCGCGCGTGCCTGCTGAGCGGGTGAGTACCTGCACGAGAATGCTTGTTTCCAAACCACCTGTCGGTTCCCCTCTCGCCCCTGCCGCTCAATCATGCCTGCTTTTCTATTCCTCACTCCCCCCTTCACCCACTCCCCCTCGCCCCCTTCACTCACCCCATTCCCCCCCCTCGGTCTACTACCTCCCACTCTCTTTCACCCCCTTTCATTCACCCCGCCCTCCCCCCCTCACTCTTCTCTCCCCTCCTGCTGAACTCCTCGACCAGGCGGTCAAAAGACACATCAAACGCGTCCCTCCACCCCCCTTCGCCCTCCACCGCAACCCCCTCCTCCCCCTGCCCCACTCGCAGGTGGCGGTACAGCAGCTGCGGCACCACCTGCCGGATGCTCGCCTGCATGCTCGCCACACGCTCCTTCGATATCGCCGCCAGCTCAGCTGCCACGTCAACAGTCCCATTGAGCACGGCTTGCTCGTCGAGCGTCACGGAGATGGTGCTCCTATCGGCGGGGAAGTGCCAGTCGTACTGCACGTTGAAGCTCTCTTCCTTAAAGAACACGGGAATGCAGCCTGCTATTAACGAGTCGAACGTGGACCTTCTAACGGAGCTGTCCCCCAGTGGCTGCAGGCAGAAGGTGCTCTGCAGCATCACCACCGCCACCTGCCACGTGTCATAGCACCCCGACGCCACCCACTCCGCCACATCCTCCCCCTCCGCGTCCCCCGGCGCGCCACTTCCCACTACAGCTTCCACCGCCTCCCCCCACCCGCTCTCCCGCACCCTTTCCGCATCTACCGCCGTGAAGAGCGGGAGCTCCTTGCCCACCTCGTCGGGCCCCGTGCACTTCATCCACAGGCACTCCGCCTGCCCCGCACGCTCGCACTGCGCGATCAGCGCCGTGCGCAGCGGCCCGCTCGTCGTGCCCGCGGGGCGGCGTCCGCCCACGTAGGAGAAGCGGAACGGGCGGGGGCGCGCGGCGACGAGCGCGAGCCAGTGGTTGATCTCCGCGAGCGACGCGGGGTGGAAAGTGGTGGTGTACGGTACAGAAAAGATCGGCGTGGCATAGCTCTCCTTATAGGGCGGCTGCTCGACTGTAAGGAATGTGACATTAGCGAGCTCCGGCACGAAAATGACGTTGTAATGCGGCGGCTCGTCCGTCAAATGATGGTTCGCAAAATCCCAAATCGCGCGCCCCAGCACGACCACGTGTCTCGCGCCCTTGGTTCGTTGAAACGCGGGCTGCCCGGAAAGAAATTCCTTGAGCTGGAGCCCCGGGTGCGGCATGTGGCCGGGGTGCAGCGTGTTCTTATACGCGTTCCACCCCATATAAGCGGGCACCAGGAACACGTCAGCCTCGGTATCATCGAGCGTGCGGCACGGGTGGTGCTCCCACCGTTCCCGATACACCGCCTCGATCTGGTGCTGCTCCGTGTGGTACCAGCGGTGCACCCACGCCCACTCGCCCGCCCGCGCCCCTTCCGCTTCCTCTCTCGCGCGCGCCTGCCCCGTTTCCCCCATCTTCGCCTCCAGCAGCGCGGCGACCAGCGCGCGGCCGCCGTCGCGGTTGGCGGGGAGGCGGGGGCCCTGCGCGCGGTTGCGGAAGGCGTCGCACGTGAGCCACGCGAGCAACGGGTCGTCGTCGCACGCCGTGCGACGGATCTCGTCATTGAAGACGGGCGGCATGGAGTAGATGAACACGCGGCGACCGTCGCACGATGGTTGGGCAACAGATGGCGACGGCTGCGAGTGGTTGCGATAGCGAGGAGATGAGGATTGCGCTGAACGCGCAGATGGTGATGACGCGGTCTGGTCGGACGAGGGCGAAGCCTCGTAGTGACCTGCCTCGCCAGCTGCTGCATCCTGCTCCCCAGCTGCCGCAGCGGCGGGGGAATCGTGGGCGGCGGGGGGAGTGCCTTCATTGCCACTGCTAGAAGCTTCACTATCTCCATCGCCATCGGTGGGGCGGCTTCCAGTGGCCGCGTCCACTCGAGCACGATCCAAGCCGCCTCCGTCATCGTCGCCATCGCCCATGTCTCGCGTCCTTTCATCCCCCCCCGCCACCTCCTCATCTCCGGCTCCATCCCCTCTTGCCTCCCCCTTGTGCTGCCCACTCTCCTCTACTGCCTCCTCACTAAGCCTCTTCTCCCACTCTTCCTCGCCACCCCCAGTGTGCCCATCGGAGGTGTCATCCCCGTGGGCCTCATCAATCCGCCGCCCTCCCATCTCCACCTCTTTGCCGTCACCTGCCCCACCCGCATCCCCCGCTTCCGCCTCCTTCTCTGCGACCTCGTCTGCGCCTTGCGCTCCTTCCTCCGCCGCCTTCGCTAGTCGCGTCTTCAGTCGCTCCCCTTGGGCGTCACTCGCCCACCCTCCTTCGTTCCTTTCCGCGTCGCTTCTACCATTTGCATTCACCGGCACTCGCTCCCCCTCCTTCACCGGACGATACGCCTTTCCGCCCACCTTTCTCGGCGCTCTTCTCTCCGAGTCGCCGTCGCCTCCAGCTGCCACGTCATCATGCCTTTTGGCTGATCCGCCCGACAGCCTCGAATTAAGACTCTCGATCGCCTGCAGCCGTGCCACCTCGACAGCCAGCTCAGATGGCCCTACGCCGGTTTCGACGGCGCGAGAGGCGGGGAAGGAGAGCAAGGGCCAGTGGAGCGAATCGGAGGACCAGGCGGCGAGGAGCAGCAGGAAGAGGAGGGCGGCGGGGACTCGCAGCAGCGCCGCGTGATGCGGGGAGCAGAGCGCGCCGTGCAGCCACGAGAGAGGGCCCCGCGCAGGCTTGGCGCGGGAAGAGGGGCAGATGATTCCGCCGAGTGCCGTGACGAGAGAGGAGCGCGTTGGGGAGGGCGGCGAGGAGGCGCGCAGCTTGGATCGGGGGTCAGCGCGCGAGCCAGCACTGGTTGGCGTCGCCATGATGCCGTATCATTCAACGGCGCTGACGTGGAAAGGCTTATCTAGTAACGAAAGGTTAAGGATGGCTGGCGAGAGATTGGTGAGTTAGGCGTGTGCGCAGTGTCGACGGCGGGTTGATTGGAGAAGGTGGAAGTAAGCTTCACTAGGTGCAAAAGGCACTGCGCTGGTGATCCATATGATCGGATCGGAGCCACACTGTGGGGGCAGGGGAGGGGTGCGAGGAAGCGGTGCGAGCGGTAGCGGGCGCTATTCACTGTACTTGCTGGACTACACACTTCTCCGTGGCTTCGACAGTGGACGGACACACGCACGAAGGACTCCTCCACCTGTGTGGTTGAGTTGTGCGTTGGTGTCGCCCATCCGATTGGTTGCTTGATGGTGTCTCGTGGCTTAGTAGGCAAAACAATGTCTCGGAGCGAATTAGCGCCTGCCCATAACCACCCCACCAGAGCACGCTGCGAGCAGGGCTCTGGCTAATAGGGTAATTACCCTTAATGTCATGAAATTAAGAGTTGTTTCGACCTGATTCCGTTTTTCGGCTTAATAGAAGTTTCCTGATTCCTGTCTGTCTAACGAATTATTTTCCTTGTGACTCCTGGATTTTACGGGTTACTTTACTTCGATTCCGTGCGAAGTGCACTTGTAGTAGGAGATCTGTTCGTGATGGTGTATCACCCCCTCCCGCCCTCCTCCTACCTCCACGGCGGCAGAGAGAGAGAGGTTAGTTACGGGATATTTTTTTAACACTTCCAACTGCTCGAGGCATAGTACGTGCGAGGAACAGCCCCTGGGGGTTTGAAGGCCTTTCCTTAGCCATGGCGAAGGCCATTTGTCTTGAGGATGTTAGTATCCAACCAAGAGTGACGCTAGGACGAATCCGTAGTTTAACGGGTAGTTTTCGGCGATTCCGTCCGCTAAGGGGTAATTAAGGGGCCGATTCCGTGACCTAACGGAATACCCCTGGCCTCAGCGAGATTTGGGGCCTTCCTCGAATAAGTTACGTGCCCCCGACTGACCAACCACCCGCCATCAACCGAACCAATCTGCAAATCTGCCAATGTTCACCTCGAGCCGCCAATGTCCAACCCCGGCGACACGCCACACCAATGGAGCGAAAGGCGCCCCGCGAAGGTACGCCTCACCTTGCCTGCATTCAAACGCGACCAACCAGAAGTCGAGTTACGGTCGCAGGAAGGCCGATCTGTGCGCCACGGCAAAGGATGCGTCCGCGTGTTCGATTCCTGTAATTTTGTGAGTTCTCCTAATCGCGTGGAGCTGGCTACACCAATTGTACGAACACACATTCGTTGGCTAATTTCTCCTGATTTTAGCCTTCTTGTAAGGAAATGGTATTTCCTTATCGTTGGGTTTAGTTAGTAAGGCGTACACTGCTACTGTATAACGGGGTTGCCGCGTAGCTCTGCCACGAAATTCAAATCGCGGTACCCAAATGTGGTCTCCTGACGAGCCACATGCATTTTGCCCGCCTTGCTGTTTCATGCCTAGATCTGGTCGCTTCGCCCCAATTTACAAACCGCATGTTGGGCTGAGAAGAGCCCTAGGATCTTTTCAGAGACTAAGTCCCACTTGTATGAAGTGCTCGAGTGGTGCAGCGGAAGTGTTAAGTAGTTGAACCCTTGCACTAGTATATGAGAGCAAGTGATTAATTAAAAGAAACAAGCATATGTCAGGAAGGAAACTAGGCTGTAGGAAAGGATAAGGCCGCCATGAAGGTGGCGGCGGGGTTAAGCTAGGAGAGTAGGAAAAGTATCGAGAGAAAAAGAGAGGTTAGGAAAGAAGAGAGGGGGATACAAAGAGGGGTATTGTACCCCTTACAGTAATATTCAGTAACATCTAATCTGCCAAGTCTACACATTATATAACTCAATATATAATTGAACAGCATACAGTAATATATAGGAAATAAAAAATGAAGCAGTTGTAGAATACAGTTGAACGAATGGTTATCGAGTCACACAGCGACTCGATTGTCGGTTCGGATACCACCCTTGCAGTCGCAACAGTCAATCGCAACCTCCAGTTGCGACCCTTCGAGTTCCTTCACCCTTTCGTATTCTTTCGTCCAATCTCCTCGTGTAACCTCCGTTCACTCGCGTACCCGATACGACTTTCCTCGAGTGTAGTGTTACACTTCAGAAACGCTTAAGTCTTCGAGGTATTTCCAACACTCCCCTTCGTTTCTGGAGTGTTGACGTGTCTAGATTCGGCGACGTTTATCTGCCCGGTCAGCAGCATGCAGTAGTCGAACTTTGCCTTCGCCAGTTTCTTCGTCAGATAATCTGCAGCCATTTCTGTCGTGGGGCAGTAACTGAGTTGAAGTCTCCCCTTCGCGATCTCATCATTGACGAAGAAATACCGCATGGCGATGTGCTTGGTTCGATTGGCGAACCCGTTTTTGTTCGCGATTTTAATCGCGGATTGGTTGTCGCAAAATAACGAGAAGTTGGGCATGGTCGCAATTTTCGCTTCCTCAAGCAGGTCCCGCAGGTAAAGTCCCTCTTTGGTCGCAGAGCAGAGAGCGATGTATTCCGCTTCAGCCGAGGATAGCGCGATTAATTCATGCTTTCTCGATTGCTAGGAAATAGTCCCGATAGGCTCTAGTCGGTAGATGTAGCCTGTTCTGGAACGCCGATTTTCCTTGTCTCCCGCGTGGTCGGCGTCGACATAGCCGAGTAGTTGTACGGACATTGGTGTTAGTTTGCTGTAGGTGAGTCCGACTGTCGGCGTAGAGACAAAATAGAGCAGTGCCCGATTCAGCTCCTCGAGATGCTCTTGCTCCGGCTGCTTCAGGTGTGTCGCTAGTTGGCTGGCGCTGTAGGACAGATCCGGTCGGCAGGTTACTGCTGCGAACAGGAGGCAGTCGAGTTTCTGTTGGTATTCCAGGATCTGCTTAGTGGGGAGCTTCGTGGAGGTGTCGCTGTTGTCGTTCCCGTAGCGATAGGGAGTTGCGGCTGCGGTCGGCGTTAGTCCAAATTTCTTCGCGACGACGCCTGCGTACTTTCCAGCGTGTAGGTAGAACGCCGAATTGTCTTTGATGACGTTCAGCCCTAGATACTGGGTGACGGTGTCTGACACCGTGAGTGCTAAGTCACTCTTCAGCTCCCCTTCAAACCAAGTGACGACGTTGGTAGTGGAGCCGACGTAGAGCAGGTCATCGACGTAGACGATGAGTAGCACGAAATCGCTCCCCTTCTGCAGTCGGTACATCCCTTGGTCGTGCGACAGCTGCAGGAAGCCGATCTTGACGAGACGGCCGTAAAGGTGCTGCTGCCAGAGCCGCGGGGCTTGTTTGATTCCGTAGAGAGATTTTATCAGCTCGCACACTTTTGTGGGATCGTCGATGAAGCCGTGGGGCTGCTCGACGAAGATCTCAGCGTCCACAGGTGCGTACAAGAAGGCGTTGGCGACGTCGATCTGCCGCAGTGGTAACTTTTTCGTGGCCGCGACGGCGAGTAGAATGCGCAGGGCGGTATGTCGGGAGACTGGGGCGAATGTCTCCGTATAGTCGGTTCCGTATCGCTGATCGAATCCACGTACGACCGAGCGAGCTTTGAAGCGGTTGATGGAGCCATCCGCGTTAGTCTTGATTCGGTACACCCACTTCCCCGAGAGCACTTTGATGCAGGTACTAGTTTCCACGTGTTTCGGTCTTGCAGGGCCTTCAGTTCTTTTTCCATTGCTTCCTTCCATTTCGCCTTGTGTTCCCCCCCCAAAGCCTGCGATAGAGTCATTGGCTCGCGCGGCGACGGCGGCGGCGGGCTCTGGATGGCGACCCATAGTCCAAGTATTTGCAGGCCCGTGGGTGTGTGTCGAGGGGAATTTTCATTCCCGGGATAAGCTGCTTCGTCGCCATCTTCAGGATCAGGTAAGAAATTCGGTCCGATGCGTTCAGAGACATTTGTGTCAACCGTTTGAGGTGTAGTGTAGCTCTGGTCAGCGAAGGGGTAGAAGGTGTCGAGGTTGTTACTATCAAGAGGTTTGTCGTCGATAAGTGAAACGGGCACGGAGCAGTAAGGGAGTGGTCCGGCAGCTTCCGAGGCTTCAGGTACGTCTTCTTCTGCTGCGTCAGCTTCGGCAGCACGGTCGGCGAAGGACCGATGGCCCTCGAACCGTCGGTGGGGTCTGCGGTGTTGGCGACGTTGTCCAGGTAATGCTGCAGCGTCAGTCTCTCGTAGAAAATCACATCAGGTGAGGCCACGGTGGTTTTGTCCTGGATGTCGAAAAGTTTCCACACGTGAAAATGTTTTGTGATGCCGAAGTGTAGTCCCCACCGTGCTCGTTGAGAAAATCGTCATGCTCGGGCTATGTGGGGTCTGTACTGTACCATGCAGCCGAAGACTCGAAGTAATTTTGTGCTGCCTACTTTTCCTGTCCTCAACAGGTGTGGTGAAGCGCTGTTGGGAAGTGATGACGAGGACAGCAAGTTGTGGAGGTGGATTGCATGCGTCATCGCGTCAGGCCAAAGGGTGTTGGGCAGTCTCATCCCCAGGAGCAGCTTCCGCATCGTCGTCTGCAAGGTGCGGTTCATTTTCTCTGTGACCCTCTGCTACTGGTGGGCATAGGGCAGGGATACCAGGCGTTTGATGCCTCTTTCTGCCAAGTAGCTCCTGAACCTTTGTGACTGATACTCCAGTGCCCCGTCTGACTGGAAACTCTTGAGTTGGGAGCCCAATTCTTGTTCAGGGATGGGGAGCCACATCGTGAAGGCTTCGAACGCTTGGTCACGAGACTTGAGGTTGAAGTGCCAGACGTATCGTGTGGCTGCATCGATGAACGTGATGACGTAGTTGTACTCTGCTTCACTGTCGTCTCGAGGCATGTTCAAAATATCGCTGTAAACTTTTTCCATCGGTGCATATGCAGGTGCGCTTGGATTGTGGTGCGACGGGAAAGGTTGATGGGGAAGATCAGCTTCTGGGCACGTGAAGCCTCGTGCGCGGGGTCGTTGAAGCTCCTGGCCGTTCGTCGTGAGGAGAGCATCTTTTTCTAATACTATGGCTTGGATGGTTTGAAGAATGGTGCTGTTTGCAGGGTGCCCAAGTCGTTGATGCCATATGTCATCGGGAGCGCAATGGCCAGGAGAACGCTGGTACATGTCGGCGTTGGAGAAGAACGCGACGACCGTAGCAGGACCGCGGCAGACTCCTCGGGTGATGGGCATGAGCTGATCTGCTTTGGTTGGTGGTCCTCGGGTTGCTGGTGATGGCGCACAGCTGGGTCCTGCTGCTGCTACTACAGGTGATCCGGGAAGGGATACTTGCTGGTACTTGTCATTCTTATCGAATGATTGCGAACGCTCGCGTTCTCTCTGCTGCAGGGATGGTGTTGGAGTACCAGAACCCGCCTGGACTAAAGTCGGGGTCAAGATCGGGCGGGTGCGTCCAGGCAGCGAACGACACGATGCCGTCGCTGTCAGCAGTACCGCGGTCGGGGACGAAGTCGATCACGTAGACGCCTGACTTCAGGAGAGCGCAACCGATGAAGAGGCCGCCCTTCCAGTGATAAAGATGAAACTCGTTGGCGTCCAAGTTGCATTCCACGTGAAATCCTTTTGCCATTAACTGGCTGACGCTTAGTAAATTGTATCCCAGATTGTCGACGATGAGGACTTTGTTGAGTTGTAGTATGACGTTTGTCTCTATTGATTGAAGCTGAACGACTCCTTGTCTGCTTGTCTTCAGGTTTTTATTGTTTGCAACAGTGATGATGACGTCGCGGTTGAGGCGTCGTTCTAGTTGCACGAAGCACCTCGAGGAACACATGTGTTGTCCGCAGCAACTGTCCAGGAACCACGTGTTTCGCCCAGTGGGTTCGGCGTTGGCGACTGCAGCATACGTGGGGTTGACCTGAAGACCTTGTGAGCGCGGCGGCGGTAGTTCTTCTTTGTCTGGAGCGTAAGTGGGTGGTGACCCGGGTGTGCACTTGTCGATGTTTACCATGCAATTAATGATATTCGGTGCGCCTTGTGCAGGTGTAGAGGAACGGCTTGGCGGATTCTCTTGAGTGGAGGCGATTTGCAGATCTGCTAGACGATAAACTCGAGGGCGTGTGCAGTTGACCTTGGAGTGTCCGGATGTCTGACAATTGTGACAGAACGGCGGCATGATGGTAAGACCTCTGGTGTCATGTCGATTGTGGTTGTTGTCGTTTCTTCTTTGAGTGTAGAAGACTAACGGTTGCTGCTGGCTTCGTGGTTGTCTTTCTTCAAACAGGTCCATCTCTTGTTGTTCAGCATGAAGCTCGGCGCAGAGGTGCATCTCGGAAATTCGTCCGTGGGCGCGAAGAAGCGAGCGGGTGGTTCTCCATTCTGGTCCGAGCCCGGCGAGAACAAGTGTCACGAAGCTTTCTTCAGTGATTGTGCCTCCGCACCAAAGCAGCCGGTCGCGAAGTGTCTGGCAGCGGCTCATATACTGCATCGCCTTTTCCCCGGTTTTCATTTGTATTGTTGTCAACTGCTGCATGAGTCTGTTTTGTGTCACACTGTCGTTTGCTTGATAGAGACATTTCAAATGATGCCAGGTGAGCTGCGCGGAGTTTCCGTAGCTCCGATAAGTTCTTATGCTCTGTTGCTCTTGTGGTGACAGGTTTCGCAGGAGGACTGTGTATGCCAGTAGCGACTGATACGTGAAGATTTCCTGCTCCTTTGTAGTGCCATTGCTTGGAAATGGCAGGGACCCGTTGAAGTATCTCAAGAGGTGCGCGGCCTCCATCAGCAGCTTGAACTCAAAGCTCCAGGTAAAGAAGTCTTGCTCGTTGAACGGTGAAGATGTGTGCAGTTTGATCACATGTGAAAACTGCGCCTAGAGACTCAATATCTCGTTTGGTGTTTGTTGTGATGCAGCTGCTGTCGGTTGAGCACGGGGCAACATGAAATCGAACGTCCCTGGTAAAGAGTGATAAGGCGCAAAGGTAGGCGCCTAGTTGTGCCGCCCGAATGATGAGTTGTCGAGGCTCATCGGTGCTAACCCCATATTTCCTTCGTTGCTTTGTGTTGAATACGCAGGTGTCCTTGTCTGCTGCTGCTGGTCAAAGTGCGACATGAAGCTGAAGAACCTTTCCATAAGGTTCGGGTCTACACCTGAAAAGGGTGAAGGGGTCACCATTTCTGGCACTCTTCTTGTTGTTTCTTGAGCAGCGCCGGTCTCGGTTTGTAGTCCAGAGGTGTGAGGTCCATAAGTGCCGCGTTGAGTAGCTTGGGCGCTTGGTGAGCCCGTGGAAGAATTCTTGCCCTTGTTGTCCATGTCTGTAATCGATGAAGCTTTTTGATATGCTGAATGTAGATAGGATGTTGTTGACGGGAGTTTGGTCTCTGACCAGCTCTCATACCATGTTAGGCTGAGAAGAGCCCTAGGATCCTTTCAGAGACTAAGTCCCACTTGTATGAAGTGCTTGAGTGGTGCAGCGGAAGTGTTGAGTAGTTGAACCCTTGCACTAGTATGTGAGAGCGAGTGATTAATTAAAAGAAACAAGGGTACAACAATATATAGGAAATAAGAAATGAAGCAGTTGTAGAACACAGTTGAAGGAACGGTTATCGAGTCGCACAGCGACTCGATTGTCGGTTCGGTTACCACCCTTGCAGTTGCAACGGTCAATCGCAACTGCCGGTTGCGACCCTTCGACTCCCTTCACTCTTTCGTATTCTTTCGTCCAACCTCCTCGTGTAACCTCCGTTGACTCGCGTACCCGATACGAGTTTCCTCGAGTGTAGTGTTACACTTCAGAAACGCTTAAGTCTTCGAGGTATTTCCAACACCGCACATCTTAGCCTTGCCGAGCCTCGACACTGTGCTCTAGGCTAGTTATATCCAGGCTCCCTATTGTTTTAATGCTGCCTTCATTGTATTGTTTCCTCGCTACTCAACTATTCGACGCACTCTCTTTGCGCTTCATCACGTATGGCCATTAGAGCCAACGATCCTTAGTCTTGCGCTCTATTTCCGCTGCAATACTGTTGCTTACGGAGGCTGACGCCCTGTGCTTACTGCATATCCTCTGTCTTGGTAAAATTAATCAATAATTATCTACAGCCACGACTGTCTTAGCGTGCCAGCTGTAAGAATTTGTAGAAGGATGCAGGAGAATAAGTAAAGAATCTGTAGAGCAGACACAAGTATCTGAAGTAGAAAAGAATACTGAAGTACCTCTTGTAATAGAAAATATAAACAAATTGTAGTACCAGAATTGATACTGCAGCCTTATGAGACATTAGAACTTCAACAATTATCTTTGCTGGAATGGTAGACTAGTAAGACAGCAGAAGTCTTAGAACTTGTGAGTGCCAACTTATATATATATATATTTGTATGTAGAATTTATAGGCTGGATAGGTTTGTGTTCTTAGAGGGTACAACTCCAACCCTGTATCTCCCTTGTTCGCTCTTGTTTCTATTCATTCTCCTATTCTAACATGGTATCATAGTAGGTTAGGTCAGTCCACCCGCTTCCGACACTCGCCCTAGCCTACCGTCCCGTCGTACCCTAGCATTACCACGCCCCGCCGCCCCCTAGTGCCCCGCCGGCCCTTAGCGCCGCGCCGGCCCTTAGCGCCGCGCCGGCCCTTAGCGCCGTGCCGGCCCCTCGCGTACCCCGCCGGCCCCTTGCGTGCCCGCCTACCCCATGCGTACCCCGCCTTCCCCTCGGGTGCTCGCTGACCCCTTGCGTGCTCGCCGGCCCCTCGCGTGCTCGCCGGCCCCATTGCGTGCTCGCCGGCCCCGTTGCGTGCTCGCCGGCCCCTCGCGTGCTCGCCGGCCCCTCGTGCACCCGCCCGGCCCCTCGCATGCCTCGCCGGCCCTTCGCGCGCGCCAGCCTTTCGCCTACTCGCCGGAACCTCGCGTACCCCGCCGGCTCCTCGCGTACCTCGCCAGCCCCTTCCGTGCCCGCCGGCCCTTCGCGCCTCGCCGGCCCCTTGTGCCTCGCCGGCCCTTAGCGCCTAGCTGGCCCTTAGCGCCTTGCCGGCCCTTTGCGCCCCGCCGACCCTAGATGCCCCGCCGGCCCCTCGAGCGCCCACTGACCCTCGCGCCCCACCTGGCCCCAGCGCTCTGCCGACCCTTAGCGCCCTGCCAGCTCTACGTGCCTCACGCCCTGTGTGCCTCGGGCCCTGCGCGCCTCGGGCCTTGCTTGGCCTTCCACCCGATCTGCCCGCCTGAGAGTCCTGCCGCCACGCCGCTGTGCCGCCGTGCCACTGAGTACCTGTACTGCTATGCCACCGCGTCCCTGTGCCGCTGTGCCGCCATGACGCTGAGCCGCCGTGGATCTGTAACGCTGAGGTTGCACGATGGCGGATGCCGTACTCCGCCTGGACGCGGAGGGGCACGTGATCGACTTTGACGCGTGGCTTGTCGATCTTCGCCGTCACCTGACAGGTCAGCGCTAGGATGGGCACTCCCTCGCTATGAGGGTTCATGGCTTGCTTCCCCGCCCCCCCGCGCCTGATCCCCTCCCTGCTAACCCCACCACTGCTGAGAGTGAGGCCTTTTCTGCTGCTGCGCTCCCTCGCGCTGTCTGGGATTGCCTTGATGCTGTAGCGCAGCTCGCCATTAGTCATGCTCTTCCCCTGTCTGAGCATCCGCGCTTTAGTGATGTCGCAAACGCCAAGGATTTCCTAGATGCAGTAGTTGCGCGCTACTCCACACCCGCCTCCGCCTCCGCTGGTCGCTTGATCCTCCCCATGCTATTCCCCGATCTTTCCGCTTTCCCCACAGTCGCTGATCTCGCTACTCACCTCCGTGCACTAGAGACTAGCTACTGCGCTGCTAGCATTGCAGCCTAGCTCACCGCCTTCCCCCCACCGTTCTGAGCTACCCTGTACCATATTGCCATACGCATGCCTGACCGCTTAGCCACTGCCCACGACCACTTCCTTAGCCAACACCCTGGTGACCTCACCCTGACCACCTTTGTCACTGCCCTGTCTAAGATAGAGACTCGTCAGCGCACTATCGCTCAGTCAAGCGATGTTGCGGCAGTCCCTATCTTTCAGGTTAGTGCTCCCTCCTAGTGCACGCACGCTGACGTTTTTGCTGCGGTCGCTATGGCTGCCTTTGCTGCTGAGACCGCAGCTGCGGCCTTTCCGCAGCAGTGACAACGTCCGGGCCGTAGCAGCCCCAAGGGAGGGCGTGGTGGTGGCGTTGGTGGTGGTAGTGGTGGTGGTGGGGATAGTGGTTCTGACGAGGGGGTTGGGGCTGGTGTCTAGGAGCAGCAGCAGCCGTAGTCGCAGCAGCAGCAGCAGCATCCGCAGCAGCAGCAGCCATGGGCCCGCCTCCCGCCAGGGTGGCCAGGAGCCTCTGGAAGTGGTGGCCGCGGTGGCGGCCCTTGCAGCTCGGCGTCTACCGGCGGCTTCAGTGCTGTGAGCTGCCAGTACCAGCTCTAGATTGGGCCCCTCCGTGGCACTGTGTGCCGCCGTCCGCACCCGACCACCCGCTGCTTCCGCCGCCTCGACGACCTCTTTCGTCGCCGCTTCGGCCCGGCCTCGGACCTCCCAGACTGGCCCAGTCTGATGCGCCACGGTGTGTCTGTTTTTGAGTTAGACATGGATCAGATTAGTTCTGCCCTGCATTCTCCGTATGCTGACGCTTCTAGTGTGTCCGGATCTTATTACCCTGTGTTCTCTAGCTTAGGCGTAGCACATGTGTTGTAGTACAGACTCCCCTGCTGCGTTAGGTGTAGGACCGTTTGCTTTGTCTAGTCTACGCTCCACACTTGCTCCTCCTTCGTCTGCCGCTACTGCTTCGCTGTCCTTCACACTTGACTCCGGTGCGTCTGCCTGCTTCTTCTGCAACCACACCACACTCACGCCGCTTGCCGCGCCTGGCGCTGTCGCACTTGCTGAGCCCTCTTCTTATCATGTCGTTGCTCGCAGCTAAACTACCCTTCCCTGTCCAGCGGTCCCCTCGGGTTCCCTTATAGGCTTGCACATCCCTTCGTTCTCCAGGCCACGAGCGGTACGCAATCTGTACCAAGGCCGCCTTAGGTTTCCCCCTTGTGACGTTCTCCCGGGACCCGGTGTCTGGCCTGTTTATGCTGGACACTGCTTCGCCCCCAGTTCGCACATTCTCCCCGAGCCCTGCGTCTACCCAGGTCGCCGCAGCTTGCTCGTGTCAGTCGCTCACTCACCCGTCACTTCTTTGGCACCACTGCCTAGGTCACCCCGCACTCGAGCGTCTACGTCACATGTCTCAGCACGGTCTCGTCCTAGGTCTCCCGACGTCGCTTCGAGCCCTCCCTCCCTCGCTTGCGCCACCGTGCACGCCCTGTGTCAAGGGCCGGCTGCGCAGTGCTCCTCACTCCTCCTTGCTGCGCCCTGCCACCGCACCCTTCCAGACCCTGCACCTGGACGTCTGGGGCCAGCCCCCGTCCCCGGACCGCGTTGCAAGCGCTACTTTCTCGTGCTCGTCGACGACTACATGCGCTACACCACGGTGTTTCCCCTAGAGCGGAACGTCGACGTGCATGACGTTCTTATCCCATGGGTCGTCGCTGTGCATCTCCACCGCGGTCTCCCTGTACTGTGTCTCCACTCCGATCGTGGGGGCAAGTTTGCCTCTGGCCGGCTTGGACAGTTCTGTTGTGCGGAGGCCATCACCCAATCGTACACCCTACCAGACTTCCCGCAGCAGAATGGGGTTGCTGAGCGACGCATCGATTTGGTCATAGAGGTGGCTCGTACCTCCATGATTCATGCCGGTGCACCCCATTTTCTGTGGCCGTTCGCCGTTTGCTACGCCGCTCACCAGCATAACCTGTGGCCACACTCCCGTCGACCGCAGGTTTCGCTAACCCTTCTTTGGACTGGGTTCCCTGGGTGACACGTCTGCATTCCACGTCTAGGCCTACCTCGCTCACGTTCATGCCTCTGGCACGCACAAGCTCACTGCCCGCACTGTCCCCTGTGTCTTCCTCGGTATCCCCCTTGACTCGTCTGATTGGCACTTTAAACACCCGCCGTCTCACCGCTTCTTTCACTCCCGTGATGCTACTTTCAACGAGTCTGTCTCCTTTTACCACCGCTTTTCCCAATGAGGTCTCTTGGTTTCCCCTCCCTTGTTTCTGGTTCCCACTCCCTCGGTAGCCCCTGCTCACCTCCGTCCCCATCCTTCTCCATCTGGTGTGTCTCACGTTACTCCCCTCCCGTCGGTTGTCCTGGTCAAGGAGTCGGCTGACCCTGGTGGTCCCGCGACGCAGTTTTTGCCCCCTGCCTCTCCCCCGGTTTCTCCTCCTCCGCCGTCGCAGACGCCGCCGCAGCAGCCGCCGTCGAAGCCACAGCAGCAGCATCCGCCGCCGCCGCCGCAGCAGCAGCAGCAGCCGTTCGTGGACTCTGGGGGTGCTGGCATTGAGGAGGGGGCTAGTCCTGGGGTTCCTGTCGTGGCTTGTCCCGGCGGGCTTGGGGGTGGCACCGGTGATGGAGAGAGTTCTCGCTCTGGGGGTGCTGGAGTGAAGTGTTTCGATGGTAGCCATGGTGCAGTTGGCGGCCAGGTGTCGGCGTTGAGCAGCAACAGCAGCAGTCACCGCCGGTGTCCGCCCTTCGCCTGCTCGGCCTTCCCTCCCCTGATCGCTTGCCTGCGCCTTCCCCGGCCCCTTCTCTTCCTGTCTACGGCCCTGTGTTCCCTCCGCCGGACTCGTCTCCTGCTCGTCTCCCCCCTCGTTCTCCTCTTGTGTCTCCTCCTCTGTCGCCTGACCAGACGCCTCCGTCTCACGTCCGATCTCGCCGTCCCTCTCGTGCTCGTCCTGTCTCTCTTGTTCAGCATTCTCACCCTATGTTGCTTCGTTTCCACGCGTCTCGTCCTCCTCTCCTGCCTTCGCCTCCTCCGTTGTCGCTCGTTGTCGTGCCTACCCCTCTGTCTGACTACCTTCGTGCCGCTCGTCCTCTTGTTTCTCGGGTCCTTTCCTCCCTCGTTACGGACCTGCTTGTTCCTGTCTCGAGTCTTGATGCTCTTGTCACTGCTGTCCCTGACTTTGCCTCTACCCGCTGCCTTGACTACGCCACAGCTCTGGTCTCTGACCCTATCTCTCCTCCGTCCGTCAGGGGTGCTCCTGCCCTTGGTAGTGACTGTTGGTGCAACCCTATGACTTGCACGCGGCTTGTCATCCTTGTTCATGTGTGTGCATGCATGGCATGGAATGTTTTGTGAGTCTATGTCATTTCTATCTAGTGCTTGTGTGTGTGCTTGAATGGTGTATCACAATGTGGTTTGTGTCGGTCAAGACATTAGCGAGTTTTTACAACTCGCATGTCAAGTCGTCGTTTGCGCGTAGCATGTGTTTTTCTATTTTGTCGAGTGTGAAGTGTCCATTGCATCGCAAATGAGTGCAGGAAGCCCTCTTCAATTCAAGAAGACTTTATCTTGCAGAACCAAGTCCAAGAGCTCAAGATTTCAAGCCCAAGGGACACGGATAAATATTAAAATAGTGAAAATAGTAATGCTACTTCGTGTAGTGTTACATTTTACTTGGTGTAGCCCCTTGTTGGGTTTGTTTCGAGTCCGTTCATGGTTGGGGACTCTGTGGTGGTGTACCACCAAACTGGACCTTGGCTCTTGGTGTTTGTAGAGGCTGGGACCAATCTCAATCTCGATTCTTCTCGCAAAGTTAGTACTTCTAAGACTATAGTGGCTGCTGTACCTCCTGCCAATCAAACTGCCATAGCGTCGTCACATCTTCATGGAATTTAGTGATTCAACTTGCTGCTGATAGGCGTTAGCAACGCGCTCTAGATCCAAGTTACAGATTACGGTTTGAGTCACAAATCAGATCTTTATCAATATTTGAAGCTATCTGACAGAAATCTGACTGTGCACTCTATCTCCCATTTTAGGCATATCTGAGCCTATTGTGATTATAACAAATGGTATCAGAGACCCTTGGAGACATTTCGTCCTTGCCTAGATCTGGGAAAGGGGGTGGCAGAGGTGCTGGAGGTAGAGAAGATGCCCAAGTACAAGGCCAACACCAAGATCCACCCATTGCTCCCGTGCAACCTAGCCTTGGCCCCCCTACAGATGAGCCTAGAGTGTTTGGCCTTGACAAGTTCAACGGTGACAACTTTGCTGAGTGGTCCTTCAAGATGGAGAACATCTTTGACCACTATGATCTGCTGGAGGTGATGGAACGAATGGAGAAGCACCCCGAGAACGACCCAGAGAAGAGCCATTGGGTGCGGAAGAGCGCACAAGGCTATGTTCTACTTGGGCAAGCGTTGGAGAGCAGCCAAATCCGTCAAATCAAGCCATTTTCAGCGTGAAACAACAAAGAGACTGAAGGCATGGGCTGCTCTCAAGGGTGTACACGCTCCTGCAACAGCGGCGGTGGCTGTGGTTTTGGAGCAGTAAATGGCGGCACTTCGAATTGACGAAGGTGAACTAGTGGAGGAAGGAGTGCAAAAATTCTTCGACTTGTTGACATGGCTCGAACGAGCTGACCTGAACTACAGTGACCTTCAAAAGAAGACCAAGCTGCTGGCCTTAATTTTGGACTCATGGTCCTCGCTCATCATCAACCTAAATCGAGATCTGCCCCGCCTCTTGCTCGAAGATGTGAAGCGGGAAATCTTACAAGAAGATTTCCGCAGTCGCGAATTGGCGGGTCCCGATGGTGCCGGAGTCGCAAGCATGGGCCGTGGGGGCGGCCGCGGAAGGGGCAGAGGGCGAGGAGGTAGATTTGGCAGCAGAAATTTCAGTGGAGGCCGTGGTAATACACGATATGGCAGCAACAACAACAATAACAGCTACGGGCGTGGGTGCGGTCGATTTGATGGCGAATGTCACTTTTGCCACAAGACCTGCCACATGTAGAGAGACTGCTTCACATTTCTCAAAGGATGGACCCCTTCTCAAGGCCAAGAGGGCAGAGGAGCAAGGTGAGGAAGAGACAGAGGCCGTGGAGGCCGTGGTGGTCATGGAAGCGAAGCGGCAAGCATGAAAGGTGGAGACTACGAGACGGACTTGAGTGAAGATCGATACCCGGGCCAATTCTTCTTTGTCTCCACGCAAGCGGTAGCTGGATCAGGAGCTGTGGAAGGTTTTGAGGAGCCAGCTACTGTAGGAAAGGTCACCCTTCACTCTCTGGACTTTTGGGTGATCAATAGCGGCGCCACCTATAGCATGACACCTCGTGCAGACTTGCTCACCGAACTCGAACCGTCGCCGATCAAGCATGTTACATCGGCTTTGGGGCAGCGAGCAGAGGTGAAAGGCATGGGCAAGGCCATGTTCAAGGGTGCTGATGAGAAGATGATGGGCCTCAAGAACGTGCTTTGGGTGCCCAACCTTGCAGCCAATCTGATTTCCGTGCGGCGTTGGCAAAGGCCGGTATGGACACATCTTCCAAGAAACCCAAAACTTATACCTCGAGGCTTGGTGAGCGGAAGCTTTGGGACCTTCATGAGGACAGGGACATCTACAATGAGATGTGGTAAATCCCAGTGGTCCCCATGCGTAAGGGGAGGCAAGTGACAGCAAGCGTCAGCACCAAGCCTGAAGCGGTTGGTGGCGGTGATCACGGAAAGCAAAGTGGCACCAAGAGTGACTCGATGGAGTGCAATCTTGGAGGGACCAACAAGGCGTGTGAGCCCAAGGAGAGTGGTGCAACAGCTAAAGATAGTGGAAACAAGGAGGAGAAGGCTAAGATCAGTAAAGCAGCAGCGGCAAAGGAGAAAGGAGAGAGCTTGTGGGGCACAATTGCGAGTGCCGCTTTCTCCAACCCGACTTCCGCTACGGGAGAGTGTGATTGGCTGACCTTGCATCGGCGAATGGGGCATGTGGCATTGCCCATGTTGCAGCAGATAGTTAAGCAAGAGATGGTCAGTGGGATATGTGTCAAGGGGGAGCCCAATGAGGTGCGTGGCTGTCCAACATGCATGCAAGCCAAGTTCACCCGCTACCCGTTCCATAGCTCGGAGACAACGGCTAAGGCACCACTTGACGAGGTGGTGACGGATGTGGTGGGCCTCTTGAAGCTTGGAGTTGTTGGAGCGGAGTATTTCCTCACCATTGTGGATGTCTACACTCGCATGACTTGGGTGTATGTGCTGCCCAAAAAGAGTGACGTAGCTGAAACTGTGAAGACCGATTGGTTGCCGATGGTAGAGCGGCAACAAGACCGGCTTGTGAAGGCGATCCGCACTGACCGTGGAGGAGAGTTCCTGAGCAAAGACTTCTCAACTTGGCTAAAGAAGCGGTGCATAAGGCACTCTCTTACCATGCCCTACTCTCCTGCAATGAACGGCATCGCCGAGCGTGCAAATCTGACACTCACGAAGACGGCTCGGGGACTTCTCATTGAAGCCGGTCTACCCAATTACTTTTGGTCGGATGCGGTGCGGCATGCTTGTGTGGCCAAGAACAGAGCCTTGAATCATGTGGGAGAAGACAAATGGGTGCCCTATGTGGGGTGGATTGGAAGGAAGCCGAAGGTGGATATGCTTCGGGTGTTCGAGTGCATGTGCATGACACTTGTGCCTAAGAAACTTTGGCACAACAAGCTTGATGCCAAGGCAACATGGGCCGTGCACCTGGGCATGGCTCAGAACAGCAAGGGATGGCTTAGTTGGGACCCATTTACCAAGAATTTCTTGGTGAGCAGAGACTGCAAGTTCATGGAGAACTTATCATACAAGGAGTGGAAGGCACAGAACCAAGCGAATATCCTCTGATCTTGCGAAGGAGGTGATGCTGAGGGTTCAAGACAAGTTCAAGTGCAAGACCGTTGGTGACGTCAACTACTACCTTGGGCTTCACATTGAGCGAGATGTGGAGAGGCGGTGGATGCGAGTGCATCAAAAGAAGTACTTGGAGGCTTTGGCTGCAAACTTTGGGAAGAATGAAGGTCATGTGGCAACTCCTCTACCCTCGGGGTTCAAGTGTGTGAAAGGACCAGTGGAGGAAAGTTGTCACAGGATCGAATGTGTCGAGGAAAGGTTTGCTCAATGTTGCACTATCAATCAATACAAGGTGCTTTTATACTTCCAAGATACATCAGGTAACCAGGTTTATCCTATCCAAAAGGAATAGACCCTTCTAGAAATAGAATCACCCTGCGTATAGCCATGCGAGGCTATTAGCTTTAAGGGATTACGGCAGGATTACGCTAGATATAGCGCGCCAGTACATCCCGAGCCTGGTCGGTGATATAATCATAATAATAGGATAAACCAAAGGATAATGGAAAAGGAGAAATAGGAAACCAAATGAGATGAGATAAAAACCAAATGAATGAGGATAAAAAGAGGAATGAAATAGAGAGGAAATATGAAAAGGGAAAAATAGTGTAACGGGGTCGTACTCTCACACTTCCCCCCCTCAAAGCTGGGTGGTAGAAGTAACACCCTGCTTGACAAGGTAGTCGCGAAGAGGACGACGGGCGTTACCCATGTCGAGTTCAAAGACGCAGCGTCAGAAGGATCAAAATCCTTCCAGCAAAGAAGAAGCTCCAGAGTGCCATTCTGACGACGACGATGTCCAAGCACGTAGTTGTCTCATGGCGTGGATGAACACGGGCGACGACGGTGGTTGGCATTCGGTGTAGAGCGTGTTTGGTCTTGATATGGTTTAAGAAGCTGGTATGGAAGGTGTTATGGATCTTCCAAGTGGCTGGTAGGCGGAAGCGGAAGGTGACTGCAGTGACATTTACTTCAACGAGGATAGTCCCACAGAAGCAAGGTTGAAGCTTGGATGGAAGTTGGTTGATGTCGAGATTATGGTCTTGAGAAGGGTAGTGATGAGTTGCCAAGTGCTTGTGCTGATGTTGGATGTCCAAGAGGGGCTTGTGTGGTCGATGTACAAGATGGTGGACGATGGCGATGAAATCGGAAGCCAGTTGGACTGTGGCTGGTATGGTTAGCTGTTGTGGTGTGATCGGGTGGCGTCCGTAAAAGATGAAGTACAGCGTCTGTCCAGTAGCGGCGTCAGGAGCATACTTGTAGGCAAACTCCAGGACGGGCAGATGCAAGTCGGAGTTGGAGATGTGAATGGTTGGAACAGTGTGCTGTAACGTGCAGATGAGTGGCTATGTTGTCCGATCCGTGCATGCTGTTACCCACATATGGTCCACGTGTGAAGATCACCAAGTGTTGGTGGTATGGCAGTTGTGTCGTAGTACTGCTTCTGTAGCACTGTTGTATCCGTTACATGCAGCTTCTGTCGAATGATGGTCCATGCCTTGGTGTTGTCGCGAGTCGTACCCACTCGGCATCGTAGTGCTGCAGAATGGATAGCAGAATCACTTGTAGTAACCCTGTCCACCAAGCGGTCTGCTAGTCACACTGCCTTGAGTACAACAGCGCATGCGAAGTGCTGCTCAGCGTATCCCTTGTGTTCAGAACCATGCGAGGGGTTGGAACCATAAACGCGGAGCTGGTAACTTCCAGAATCGGCGCCAAGTAGTTTCCCTCGGTGGTTGCTCAGGCAAGGAATCTCAACTGCGTAGATATCCCACGGTAATGGGTTAGGACATATGGGAGGCTATTCCCAAATAATCCTCTCCCATTTCCAAATTGGCATTGCTGACAGCCAATCCAGTATGACCTTATGCACTTCCAGTTTAGCACGGAGGCCATCGGTAGGCATCGGTGTCTGGGTGCACATATTGGGATAGGTCTTCTGGTGCCATCATGTGTTGTCTCATTCTGTTACTGTCCTTGAAGTAGCGTTGATGTCGAAGATGTCTCAGCTACTCAGCATCGGTGTTGAAATCTGCTCCATTTCGGCCAATAGGGGTGTTGTTGGAGATACGCGGAGTCCACTATCCGGAGTGGCGTCGGCGCTACATTCCACGCCTATCTGCTTCCGTGGAGTTGGTGCTGCTGATGGATTGGTTGTGACGCAGGTTTTATGACTTTAAGGAAAGCCATAGGCCATGAGGACTGTATACCGGTAGAGTACCGTGGTCCTCCCATCCCCATAAGAGCAAATATCTGATGCTCTTGAGGGTATATGGCATTGCCATATTGTTTCCTCGCATAGTGGTATCTCCTTCCCACTAGCTGGAAATCATAGTACTGTGCCTGGCCAGGTCTTAACGATCCACTGGAATATAATCCAGCATTATCTCCATTGAGCGTAGAATCATCCATCAGGGTTTGGATATGACTGTTGTGTCGAGTCTTCTGCTGCTGCGGCGGCGGCGGTAGCGACGATGGCGACGGCGGCAGCTGCTGCAGAGAATTCTCTCAACTCGTACCGGTTGAAGGAGAATCCATCAACTCCCTCTTCCCAGTAGAGTGTTCCTGATGGGTATAACAGGCGTAACTACCAGGAACACGTGCATTTTGGTACACATGTGTTGTTCCATTGCTGCCGGTGATTGTTTCATTTGAGGGTATGAAGAGAAATTTGCTTCTCCCCTCGATGTATCCACGGGTAGCAATTCCTGGTATGCTCATCCGTGCCTCCGATGTACGGTCGATAGAGCGCGTGATCGTGTTGTAGTAGTCCACATCTCCCTCATTTGTTGACACCTCGTGTTGCTTGACGTTCTCCTGCATCGTCGAAGTTACGCTGGTGCTTGTAACGCTTCGGCTTCTGGTAGAATCGCCTCCAATGCATGTGCCGTAGGGTCGCTAGTGAACGAGTACTTGCCGGATTAGAGGTTAATTACTCCTCAATCTGTCAAGCATCGTGACATGCACGGAAACATTTCCACGCAGGTCATTAACACCTGGAATCGCGACGCATGATTGGTGTGTCGCCTCGTGAGGTCGATGTTGATACTGCTCCAATCAATCACTTCGGATGGCTGAGATTCTTGATGAAGACGAATCGATCAGCTCCTGTTACGAAGTAGTGTCTCGCTGGCCTTGACGAGACGGGTTCACTGCGTCGTCGTTGCGTGCGAAATCTGCTCCTTCGCAGCAACTTGATATCCAGAATATTGCAAGAGAAAACGGCTACTTCTCTGCAATTCCATAGCTTGTCGATCCAATTTATGAGATAAAGTATCTCATGGATGGAGAACATGTCTTCACGCAACTCCATTGTTTTTCCTGGGTGAAGATCCGCTGTGTTGATGTCGATCCATTTTTAACCAAGATGACTTCGTCAAAATAAATAGATCGTTATCGACACTAGTTAGAAGATGCGTCGATTGTGCAGTCGCTGGTCACGAATGTTGTCTCCATGATGATGATTTCCCATAAGTGTAGTCTCTGCTGCATTCGTGCCGTTCATTCCGCACCGATCCGACGATCCACGTTCTCCTGTCAGTTTTCTGCTTGCAGCTATTACCAAGTAGGTAATACTCTGGCAGATTTCTGACTCTGCAGATGATTTGCGCGCCAAAGTCGTCACCAAATGAAGAAATTCGAGTTTGGTTGTCCAGATGTTGTCAACGCTGTTGAAGGCGGCCAATTTCTGGTTCTGCGCGTCATTCTCCCTTTGTGCAGAAGTCGCGCTCCATCTCGTCCGTTAAAGAAGAAGTCGATCCGACGGTCCAAAATCCAAGCGATCTCAGGATATTCCTGAGACGCGTTCAGCAGCTTTCCGCACCCGGGTTGACTCGTTTCCTGCAGCAATTCTCGGTCGTCGATGTCGGCTGTCGAACGATCGGACGCTCCGAAAAACTTAGCGGCTTGCGAGGTCCCGTTCCCATACGCGCCGAAACTCGAACTCGCTCAGAAGGATTTCGTTTTCGCCTCGGTCGATCTGAAGCGTCGAATCTCCATCGGACGGATGTCGTCGGTCGAACCTCCGCAGAGTTCCGCGCAACTCCAAGTGTTGTCGCGAACTGCGAACTTCTCCGAATGTCGCAGGGAGTGTTCCGCCGGAACTGACGCGCTCGCCAGGTCGAGGCCGTTTGCCCCCGCGAAAAATCGGCTCCGTCGATGCAGTCCATCGAACGGTCGGCGAGGCGTCTCGCCTTCGAAGGGGACCCCAGGTGCAACTGCGAGAGGAATGTCGAAACTTAATGAAAGTGCATTGTACTTACAGGAATTGAAGTTTCGACTCCATCCTCCGCGTGCTCCTGGGGGCCCAGCGGTTAAGCGTTGAGCTGAACCCTTGGCTCTGATACCAAGTGTCACAGGATCGAATGTGTCGAGGAAAGGTTTGCTCAATGTTGCACTATCAATCAATACAAGGTGCTTTTATACTTCCAAGATACATCAGGTAACCAGGTTTATCCTATCCAAAAGGAATAGACCCTTCTAGAAATAGAATCACCCTGCGTATAGCCATGCGAGGCTATTAGCTTTAAGGGATTACGGCAGGATTACGCTAGATATAGCGCGCCAGTACATCCCGAGCCTGGTCGGTGATATAATCATAATAATAGGATAAACCAAAGGATAATGGAAAAGGAGGAATAGGAAACCAAATGAGATGAGATAAAAACCAAATGAATGAGGATAAAAAGAGGAATGAAATAGAGAGGAAATATGAAAAGGGAAAAATAGTGTAACGGGGTCGTACTCTCACAAAAGTGTTGGTGAAGAGGAGAGGCGCCGTTTTCACTCCATGGTGGGTAGCCTCATGCATGCGGCCGTTCACACAAGGTCGGATGCAGCCTTTGCTACCGGGCAGCTGGCTAGGGTTGTCCAATGCCCTAATGAAAAGCAGGTAGCAGCTGGAGAGAGAGTGGCCAAGTACCTTGGCCAAATAGTAACTGTTGGACTGCAATACTCCGAGGCGGCACAAAGGCATCAGAAGGGTGCGGATGGAGTCGAACCCGGGAGGCTCTTTCTCACCTCCTACTCTGATGCATCTTGGGCATCAAAACCATAGGATATGAAAAGTGTGGAAGGCTTCATCTACTGTGTTGGTGGAGGACCAACAGCTTGGGAGAGCAAGAAACAAGTGGAGGTTGTATGGCAATGGTGTTTGCTAGCTTAATTGGGGGAGGAGTAGCAAGGACCTACCCCACTCTATTGTGATAGCCAGGGTGCTATTGCATTGGCTAAAAACTCCGTACTTCATGGCCTTACCAAGCACATGAAGGTGAAGTGGCATTAGGTGAGGAGCATGGTAACCTCGGGTGAAGTGGAGTTACACTACGTGAAGACGACAGCGCAGCCAGCTGACATGATGACTAAGAGACTGGTTGAGCAGCAGCATTGGAAGTGTTGCAAGCTTGTTGGGATGGCTCTGAACTAATGGGAGCAGATTCTAAGGCCAACAATCCGAGGGGGAGTTTGATGGTGCAACCCTATGGCTTGCACTCGGCTTGTCGTTCTTGTTCGTGTGTGTGCATGCACGGCATGGAATGATTTGTGAGTCTATGTCATTTCTATCTAGTGCTTGTGTGTGTGTTTGAATGGTGTATCACAATGTGGTTCGTGTCGGTCAAGACATTAGCGAGTTTTTACAACTCGCATGTCAAGTCGTCGTTTGCGCATAGCATGTGTTTTTCTATTTTGTCGAGTGTAAAGTGTCCCTTGCGTCGCAGGTGAGTGTAGCAAGCCCTCTTCAATTCAAGAAGACTTTATCTTGCAGAACCATGACCAAGAGCTCAAGATTTCAAGCCCAAGGGACACGGATAAATATTAAAATAGTGAAAATAGTAATGCTACTTCGTGTAGTGTTACATTTCACTTGGCTTACCCCCTTGTTGGGTTTGTTTCGAGTCCCTTTGTGGTTGGGGACTCTGTCGTGGTGTACCACTAACCTGGACCTCGGCTCTTGGTATTTGTTGAGGCTGGGAACCATCTCAATCTCGATTCTTCTTGCTAAGTTTGTACTTCTAAGACAATAGTGGCTGCTATACCTCCTGCCAGTCAAACCGCCATAGCGTCGTCACATCTTCATTGAATTTTATGATTCAATTTGCTTCTGATAAGCGATAGCAATGCACTCCAGACCCAAGTTACAGATCACCAATCACAGGTGAGATCTTTCTCAATATTTGAAGCTTTCTTACAGAAATCCGACTGTGCACTCTATCACTCATTTTAGTCGCATCTGAGCCTATTATGATTATAGCAGTAACGTCCTAGAGGACAAGCAGTACGAGCTTGCTTTCCTGTCTGAGGCTGCTCCCCATCTCTGTTCCATGCTGCTAGTCCCTGAGGGTGACCCAGATGCCTTTGACATCCCGACCCCTCGCACTTACGCTGAGGTGACCTCGGGACCATGGGCCTCTCACTGGATAGCTGCGATGGAGTAGGAGATGGCATCTTGGAGATCCACCGGCACCTACATCGACGCACTTCCCCTGCCTGTGGTGAACGTAATCGATGGTCAGTTGCTCTTCAAGGTGAAGCGCCCCCTTGGAGAGCAACTTGTGTTCAGGCGCGCTACGTGGCTAGAGGCTTCAGTAAGGGCAAGGGGGTGGACTTCTTTCAGACCTTCGCCCTGACCCCGAAGATGACTACTCTTCGGGCACTGCTACACATACCAGCACAGCGTGACTACGAGCTCCATTCCCTCGACTTCTCCACTCTTTTTCTTCAGGGCAGCCTACACAAGCAGGTCTACTTGCGCCGTCCACAGGGCTTCACCAGTACCTTCCCTCCTGGGACCCAGTGGCTCCTCTGGCACCCGGTCTACAGCCTACGACAGGTGCCTCGTGAGTGGCATGACACTCTGCATGCTACGCTAGCTGACCTACAGTTCTTCCCGTCATCTGAAGTCCCCTCGCTCTTCGTTCGTGCTGGCCAAACCCTGTTCTACATCCTAGTCTATCTAGACGACCTTATCTTTGCTACTGCAGACAGAGACGCACTGGTCTCCATGAAGGCCGAGCTGCTGAGGAGACACACATGCACTGACCTAGGAGAGCTGCACCGCTACCTTGGCCTGCAGATCTCCAGGGACAGAGCAGCGTGCACCATCACTCTCACACAGTCCCACTTGGTGCGCCAGGTCCTTCAGAGGTTCGGCCTTCAGTTCTCTTCCGCACAGCCTACACCTTTACCAGTAGACCACATGCTCTCAGCTCCAGTTCCTGAGGAGTCACTAGAGCCCAGTGGTCCTTACGCAGAGCTGGTGGCTTGCCTCATGCACTTGATGACTTGCACTCGTCCAGATCTCGCATACCCTTTCAGCATCCTGGCTCGCTTTGTGGCCACAGGCAGACACCGACCACAGCACTGGTCGACCGCTAAAAGGGTTTTGCGTTATCTAGCAAGTATATCGGGTATTGGGTTAGTGCTGGGAGGACGCAGACCAGTGGTCCTTACTGGGCACACAGACACTTCTTGGGTTGACGACGCTGAGACCCTTAGGTCTTCCCAGGGCTACTGCTTTAGCCTTGGCTCATGTGCCATCTTGTGGAGGTCCACTCGCTCCTCGATTGTTGCTCAGTCTAGTTGTGAGGCTGAGATCTACGCCTGTGCCATGGCGGCACAAGAGCTCCACTGGCTGACATTCTTGCTCACCGTATTAGGTGAGCGGCCTTGTTCTGCCCCGGTCTTGTACGCTGACAACCGGGCCATGATCCTCCTGTGTCAGGAGCCTCGACTTGAGGGCAGAGCGAAGCACATCCAACTACGGTACTTCCTCTTGCGCGAGCTACAGCAGCGTCGCCAGGCCCTTGTAGTACACTTGGCCTCAGGTGCCAATACAGCTGATATCTTTACTAAGGCACTTGTGCCTAAAGATCATCAGCGGCACTGTTTGCAGCTCGGTCTTGTTCCTATAGCTACTCACTTGCTAGGACCTTGATTGTGTACTCCACTTTTTATAGTCCTTTCCGACTGGCCTTGTGGCTTCGCCTCCAGTGGTTGGACTAGTAGTGCCGCCCTGGTTTGCTCTTTTCTTTTTTTGTACTCTTTCTGATTGGTCTTCGGACCCCTGCCTCAGAGGTTGGACTAGTAGTGCCACCATGAGCTACGTGTTTCTTGCTCAGCATTGCCCCTTGTCTAGCCTAGGGGGGTGTGTCAACTTATACATATATTTGTAAGTAGAAGTTATAGGCTAGATAGGTTTGTGTTCTTAGAGGGTACAATTCCAACTCTATATCTCCCTTGTTCTCTCTTGTTTCTATTCATTCTCCTATTCTAACAGTGAGTAGTGTTCGGAATTTAGTTGAAGAACAAGTTGGTAATAAAAGAGAGACAAGCTACTTTTATATCTACTAGAAGTACCTGTTTAGTAATGTACGTGTTCAAGACTATTCGCACTATGCGCTCTAATCTCTACTAAAAGGGCGCAACTGTTTACGTGACTTCAACAACCTGCTGACGTAATCATCTAGACGAGCGCTATTTGCTAACATCATTCTACAGATACTAACTACACCGTAACTTGTTAAGATTTATCGGAACTACTTACAGAAATGCCTAAGAGTTTATCACAAACTCCCCTTCATTTGTGGAAGTCAGATAGTGTCACTTCTTGATGATTCCGCAGAGCTCGTTGCAATAGTGGAACTCCTAACGTGTCACCTTCTTGGTGAGAAAGTCTGCAGCCATTTCATTGGTCGAGTAGTAGACCAATCGCATCCTCCCCTTATCGTCTTCATCCTTGACGAAGAAATACCGTCACCGACATATGTTTCGTTTTGTTGGCGAAGCCAGGTTGGTGCACGATTTTGATCGCACTCTGGTTGTCGCACTGCAATGTGAACTGTATACTTGTCGTCAACTTCGTTTCCTCCAGTAGCTCTTGTATGTAAAGACCTTTACGAGTAGCTGTGCAAGCAGCTATAAACTTGGCTTATGCTGATGATAGAGCTATGAGCTCTTGCTTTGTAGAATTCCAGAAAATGGTCCTGATAGGTCCGAGACGATAGATGAAGCCGGTGCGAGACCGACTATTAGAAGCACCTGCTGCATGATCAGCATCGATATACCCGTTAAGATAAAGAATTTCCATAGTGGCGACTCGGTAGGTTAGTCCGACTTCAGGCGTCGAAATAAAATACAGTAGGGCGCGTAGAAGATCTAGCCAATTCTCCCCCTCGGGTTGGTGCAGATACTACGCGAGCTGGCTAGGGGCATAGGCGCGATCTGGGCGACATGTCATAGCTGCAAATAGAAGAAAACCCATCTGAAGTTCGATGTTGTCAAGCGGTGTTGTATCAGGCTTGTAATTTGTAGGCAGAGAATGGTAAGGCGTAGTGACTGTTGAAGGTGTGAGGTTAAACCGTACGGCGAGTGTAGCAGCATATTTTGACGCGGTAAGATGAATAGCAGTAGGTGTGCGGTGGATGTTTAGGCCGACTGTGTGCCAATAGGTGCAATGGTAATCTGTAGGTGTAGTTGAATGGTCTGTTCGAAGGTAGTGGTGAGAGAGTCCGTGGTGCTGACATAAAGTAATTCGTTAACATAAGCGACGAGTAGAATGTAGTCAGGGCCGTCGGTGAGTAAGTACATTCCCTGGTCGTGCGGTAATTGGCGAAACATGGTAGCAAGTAACTGAGCGTATAGATATTGCTCCCACAGGCGTGGAGCCTATTTAATTCCGTAGAGAGACTTTTTGAGATGGCACACGCTTGGAGGGTTAGTTTCATAAGAATGCGGGTACTCGACTAGGATTAATGCGTTGACGGGTGCGTATAAAAATGCATTGGCGACGTCGATTTGGCGAAGTCTGAATACAACATGCTGCAACGCAGAGTAGAATGCAGACACTAGTGTGACTGCCAACATGAGCAAAGGTTAGCTCGTAGTCAAGTCCAAAAGTCTGCTCGAAACCGTGGATAACCCACCGTGCCTTGAATTTTTCAAAGGAACCATCAGTGTTCGTCTTCACACGAAAAACACACTTGCCGGTAAGTACCTTACTCCCTTTGACTTCTTAAAGTGGTATTAGATCCCATGTACCTCGCTTTTTGAGAGCTGCTAACTCTTGGTCCATGGCTTCTCGCCATTTTTCCCTTTGTGGACTTGTTAAGGCTTGTCGAACAGTTTTCGGCCCCAAAATCTTACTGTTATTCCACTGTAGTGCAACTGCAAGTCCCAAAACTTGTAATCCTTTTTCTGTAAAACGAGTACTATTGGAGTTGACACCGGAGAAACTGTCTTCTGACCCTTGTTCCCCTCAATTTCGCCAGGTGTCACACGGATAGCTCGTTCAGAGACAACGAGCATGGGTTGCTGCTGGCGATCACGCTCGTAATCAAGAAGAACATCCCAAACGTCTTCAGGATCAGCGGCGCTGAGTGGGATGAATTCAGTAGTTCCTGATGACGTGGCTAGCACAAGGATGTCAATGGCAGCTACTTCGGATGCCTCGGCAACAGCTTCATCCGATATGTCTGCCTCAGCTTCGTCGGTAGTGAAAGCATGCGAACCTTCGAACAGCATGGCAGGGTTGATAGCTACTGCCTGGTGGGCACGAAAAATAGGTATGGTGAGTCGTTCGTAGAAAGGACAATCACGTACTGGTATGATTTGACTTGTGCGAAAAGATCCATGATTTTCCACGCATAAAACTGCTTCTCAATGCCAAGATGTATACCCCACTTAGCCCGTTTTGAAAAAAAATATGAGTGCTGCATCTGGTGGTTGATATTGGATGATAGAGCCAAAAACTCATAAAAATTTTGTATTGCCAACTGTTTTTGTCCACTACAGATGAGGAGAACAAAATTGTGGAAGAGACATTGTGGACAGCAAGTTGTGCAGAAGAACTGCATGGTCCAGGGGGCGTATATAAAAAAATGCGGTGGAAGTGCTGCTTGAGTCAGCAAAACTTGCATCTTCTCTTGTAAGGTTCTGCTCATCCATTCCGCTACCCCCATCTGTTGGTGTTGATGTGGCAGGGACCCTCGGTATTTGATGCCTAGGGTTTGAAGATACTAAGTGAAGGTGTTGCTGGTATACTCTCGTGCTCCGTCACTTTGAAATTCTTGGAGCTTCTCCGTCGATTTTCTCTCAGCTACTGCGAGCCACGCGACGGAAATGGAGTGAGCCATATGGCGAGTTGGGATGTTGACAGTCCAAACGTAGAATAGAAGCTTCGATAAATGATATCATATAGACCTCCCCCTTAGGCCTAGCTTCAAGTAAGTTACGAATAGCGTTGTAGACCTTCTGCATAAGATTGTAGCGAATGGATCCTGGAAAGTGGCTTGGAAAAGGTTCGTAAGGAAGGTTGGCAGTGGCACACGTGGTGTAGACGGTTGGTCGAGATGCATCATTTCAGTTCCATCAGGTAAGAGTAAGCTGCTCTTGTGAAGAGCTGATGCTTGAATAGAATGATTTTAAACCCCTTGGATGGATGACCTAATTGTTGATGCCATATGTCCTCTGGTGCTTTGTGGCATGTTGATCGTAGATGAAAATCAGCGTAAGTGTAAAAAGTAGAAGTGATGAAAGGAGAAAGCACTGGAGATTCTTTGACTTGTCCAAGAATGAAGCGAGTAAGAGGTAACTTAGTAGTAAAAAAAAAACTTAAAAAACAGAGATTTTCTTCTGGTTCCTCGTCTAACTCTCCTTCTTCGATTTCTGTATCTTGTGTATCTGTTGCAGGTTGACCGATGAGAATCCCTGTTTCTGCTTTGCTGCTACTCTGTTGCTCAGCTGCTTCTGCTTCACTGCTACTGCTGCTCGGTCCCCAAGATACTGCAGGTTTGTTGGTGCGTTGTCCTAGAGTATCATAGTAGTTCCGCCATGCTGACATATCTTCTTCGGCTGTGTTTGTTGGCCAGGAATCAAGAGTAGTAATTACTGCTACTGCTGTACGAGATGCTGTTGGAACTGTAGTTGCATAGAAGTCAAGTTGATAATTGGTTTCTTCAGGTTTGTCTCTAAGGTCCAAGAGACATTACTCTCTCGGAATCACCCGAAGTTCCTTGTGCTTCAAATTGAAGAACGGAGACGCCATATTGTAAGTATTTGTCTCGTTGTGATAAGAGTTCCTAGTCCATGGTTTCATAATTTCCTTGTGTCCTGATGCGGTGTCGCAGGAGTTGGGCTGTCAAAAGAAGATTGAAACCAAGTCCAGCGACGATGAGAATGTTCGTAACATGTAAGGAAAATCCAGTGTCAATGGACTCCAGCATGGCACTGCCAATTGGTTGTGCCATAATAGTTTGTCCATTGACGACTGTGACAGGTACAGGATGCTGATGAGTAATGAAAAACGTCTTGGTAGAGCATATATGTTGACCACCACAACTGTCGAGATACCAAATGTTGGGGCCTGCAATAATTCGAGCGAGATTAGCGTAAACTTGAGGTAAGACCATATTTTCAGGTTGTTCAGTCGAGCTTGATCCTTCATCGTCATCGCAATCTGAATGAGTTGCATGAACTGTAGTAACACAGCTAGAAACTTGGTTTCCTAATGTGGCAGAAGTTGTTATTGGTGGATTTTGCTTCACGTGTTGCTTGGACTGCTGCGACGGCTGCTGCACTCCTATTTTCTTTTCAGCCTGAAGCTTGTTGCAAAATTTGATGGTGTGTCCATCCTTTTTGCAGTATTGAACAAAATACTTGTTGTCGTGTTTGAGTTCGAAGAAGTGATCGACACTGCTGTCATTCTGGTCCAAGTCCGGCAAGAAGGAGTGTTATAAACATGTCCTTGGGGAAGTATCCGCCACATTTTTCGAGTTGGTCGCGAAGTGTGCGAGCCATGTTGACATAGTCTGATACATTTTCGTTGCCCTGCATCTGCACAGTTTCTAGTTGTGAGAGTATCTTACTCACGGAAATGGCATCCTGTGCCATGTACGGCCCCTTCAAATTGCTTCCATGCAGGTTTAGCTGGAGTCAAGCTGGTATCAAGGGAGCGTATTCCGAGCTGTTCTTTTATCGACAGGTTCCGGATGAGGACTGTATAGGGGATGAGTGAAGCATGAAGAACCATCTGTGTTCCCCTGACAGGATATGAATAATCGCCACTAACGAAAGGCCATAATCTGGAAGATTGCGCGACGAGCTCAAATTTGAAACTCCAAGAGTAGAAGTCAGCGCCATAAAAAGGTATTGTCGTCTTGATATGTGTGTTACTCTAAAGATTTGGAGCCTGAAAAACAGATCCAGTGAATCCAATCTGTTGTTGCAGAAACTGTTGTGGCTGTTGCTGCTGCAGGTAAAGAGGTTGCTACTGAAACTGTTGTTGTGCTTGTTGTTGTTGTTGTTGCAGAAATTGTAACTGTTGTTGTTGTGCAGGTGTAAGCGCGAATGAAGAACCGGAGCTTCGAGCAGTTGCAACTCTTGCATAACTAGAGCCATCAAGACTCATGCCACTAAAAGCCACTGTTACTGATGCTGCTACTTGTTGCGGTAGTACTTGCTGGTGTGATGCTTGTTGCGGTGTTGCAGGTGCAGAGGACGAAGTCCCCGGTGGATGCACAGTAGGCAACCCTTGCTGCTTTGAGGCATCCCAATTGAAGCATATGCAGATGGGAAAATTCCGGCTGCAGAATCACCTGCTTGACCTATAAAAACTGTAGGATTTGTAACACATGTGGGTCCAGTTGTTGAGGAACACAGTGTTGGAGGTGATGTTGGTCCGGTCATTTGCAGCATTGACGATAGTCTTAATTCCAGAGACAGTAGCTCTCTCATACCATGTAAGAAATTGTAAAAGGATATAGGAGACTAGTTATAGAATCTGCAGACACAAGTATATGAAATACAAAAGAATACTAAAATACCTCTAGTAATAGTCAGTATTAACAAGTTGCAGTACCAGAATTGACACCGCAGCCTTGTGAGACTTCACAAATTCATCAAGGATCTTTGCTGGAATGGTAGACTAGTAAGATAGCGAAAGTCTTAGAACTTGTGAGTAGTGTTCAAAATTTACTTGAAGAACAAGTTGGAAATAAAAGAGAGACAAGCTACTTTTATATCTACTAGAAGTACCTGTTCGGTGATGTACCTGTTCAAAACTATTCGTGCTATGCGCTCTAATCGCTACTAAAACGGCCGCGACTACTCGCGTGATGGAAACAGCCTACTTGTCACATTATCGAATTGGTCGAGAGAAAGTTGCAATATCGTTCGATACAAGGCGCTTATATACTTCCAAGGTACATCAGTAACCACGTTTATCCTATACAAAGGGAATAGAACCTTCTAGAAATATAATCACCCTGCGTATAGCCACATGAGGCTATTGGCTTTAAGGGATTACAGAAGGATTACGCTAGATATAGCACACCTGTACATCCCAAGCCTAACCGGTGATATAATTATAAAAATAGGATTAACCAGAGGATAATAGAAAATGGGGAATAGGAAACCAAATGAGATGAGATAAAGACCAAATGAATCGAGATAAAAAGGAGAGTAAGATAGAGAAGGAACATAAAAATGAGAAAGAATTGTAACGGGGTCGTACTCTCACACTTCCCCCCCCTCAAAGCTGGGTGGTAGAAGTAACACCCTGCTTGACAAGGTAGTCGTGAAGAAGGCGACGGGCGTTACCCATATCAGATTTAGAGACCCGGCTACAGTATCCTTAGAAGGATCATAACCCTTCCAGAGGATGAGAAGCTCCAAGGAGCCTTTCCGACGATGGCGGTGTTCAAGCACGGACTCGACCTCATACTTGGGTTCATCATGGACGAGGACGGGCGGTGGCGGCGGCGGTTGGCATCCAGTGAAGTTCTTGTTGGGATCTTGGTAGGGCTTCGGAAGTTGGACATGGAAGGCGTTGTGAATCTTCCAGGTAGCTTGCAGGTGTAAGCGGAAGGTAACGGGGGTGACATGTGCTTCAACGAGAAAAGGCCCGCAGAAGCAAGGTCGTATTTGAATGGGAGATGGCTGATGTCGAGATTGCGGGTGCCGAGTAGAACATGGTCTCCCACAGTGATGGTGTGGTGACTGCGGAGGCGATCGGCCTGGCACTTCTGTTGCGGTTGAATATCGATGAGGCGCTTGTGGGTCCAATCCCAAAGCTGATCCATGGTGGTGATGAAGTTGTGTGCAGGTTGGACTGTGGCTGATGCTGTTGGTTTCTGTGGAGTGAGCGGGTTGCATCCATAACAGAGGAAGAACGGTGTCTGTCCAGTAGCGGCGTGAGTGGCATTGTTGTAGGCAAACTCCAGGACGGGTAGATGCAAGTCCCATTTGAAGATGTTGTCCTTGCATCCTGCGCGGAGGAGTTGCTCTACAATTTGGTTAAGGTGTTCGGTTTGTCTGTCTGTTTGTGGATGGTATGCAGATGACATGGCGAGTCTGGTCATGAGCAAAGACATCAATCCTTCCAGAACATGTAAAATTTTAAAGTGTTACACTTTTGAAATTGCGTATTGTGAACGCGAAGTTGCTTGTAATGCAATTTTGGCATCGTCAAAGTGCACTATTCGCCCTTCTCCGACTATATAATGTGGTTGGAGGTCATTCTTCCTCCACCCACTTCTTTTCATTCTTCACAGCTCAAGTCCGATTGAGTTCCCATCCCGATTTTTTTCGCTCCGCCACTTGGCGAAGTTGAAAACTCTCCTTCGCGGGCAAGCCCCCTCTACCCTCCTCGCCGATATTCTTAAGCGTAACCTAGCTGCCATGGCTCCCAACACCCCCGCCAACAATTCTCCTGCCAGCACCCGAATATTTCGGAGCCCGACAACCACGCCCGCGAAATTGCGGGTGATCGCAGCAACAAGCGTCGGGCAGACAAGGGCGAAATTGCTCCCTCTGCCTTCGAGTTGCTTCTGCGCAGTGGCGAGGTCAGCCCTGTTAACCCAAAGGAGCCACGCACCAACCAGCAGCAAGAGCTGCAAGTGGCGGCTGGCGCGCTACCCGCTGACGTCAGCTCCGACAAAGCGCCGAACTGACAAGCGGGCTCCTCGCGTCACAACAAGCGAGGCCGCGGGGTGGCCTCGTCCAGCGCGCCAGAACCTACCGCCCCCGCCTTGACTGCCGACCAAGTCCAGGCGCTGTTGGCGCTGTTACAGCAGCAAATGCCCGCGATTACAACAGTTGCGACTACGATTTCTACTTCGACTAAAAATGAAGAAACAAAAAAGGAGTCAACATGCCATGCTCGCTCCCCCAAGGTCGCCCGCGCCGACAAGGAAGCCGTCGCCGCAGCCCCAGGCCAGGCCAACCACGACAGTGACTCCGAAGACGAGGCTGGTGAGGCTCCCGCACACAAATTTTTTTTCACACCCATCGAGCACCTCCCACCCCTTCCTTCCTCTAACCCAACCATCCCGGCCTCTTCCTTTGCCAGCGCTAGAGTGCGTGAACAAGCGAGTTCCTAGAAGCAATGCGTGCGTACCTGAAGCATGCAGAGCACAAGGTGCGCCACGGCGACAACTCTGGCGCGCTCGAATATTTCAACGCGGCGTACGCACTTCTCACCAAGCGGTTCGAGCTTCTTCAAGTCGCCGACGCCTCCAAATTCAAGACGGCGCATCGATTCAAGCTTTATCAAGAGAAGAGAGTTCTCACTTCATGCCCCTTCAAGCAGGCGGTCACGGACGTGGCGGCCATGAAACGCGCACAAGGCGCACATGGTCGCAGCAACCCCGTTGGAGGCCGTGGCCCTACGGGTTTCGGAGGGAAGTTTGGCCCAACACCAAGTGGCGACCAGCGGGGCTCCCGAAGTGCTTGTTTCCGCTGTGGACAGCCGGGCCATATGGCTAACAACTGCTCAGCCAATGGGCACGGACCCCAAGGGCCAGCACCGATGGTGTGAGAAGTAAAATCATGATAATTTTGGACCTTGGAATAGGTGCCACGGCACCGTTTGGTGCGTAGGGCCGTTGGCCATCCCCAAGGGGGAGTAGATTCTAAGGCCGTTGGCCAGACCCCAAGTGGGGAAGGGTGTTAGCCAAGGGCCTAGCCCCAAGAGGGGGAAATTATAGTCCTTGCCTAGAGCCTTAGTAGTGGCAACCCTTTGAGGTGCCGGTTCGCTTTTTTGTTGTTTTTTGTTGTGATAAAACCCGGTGGGGGGAAGGCCAAGGTGTAAGGCCCACCCTAGAAGCTCATGTGGTGGGCAAACCAAGATACATTGACATTTTTCATATGAAAAGTTTCTGAAAACGTGTATGAGAACTCTCCTTTCCCAAGGCCCTTGCAATAGGTGCCGCGCCCTTGTTTCCAGGTGTTGACATTCTTTATATGGGAATTATTAAAGCCCCCAAAGCTGCTAGCCCACCATGGCTCTCACGCCATTACTCACGATCAATAGCAAAAAATGTTTCTCTCAACAAAAGCAAGCATGCCCAATCGGCGGCATCGCCCAAAGTCAATAAAGCAAGCATAGCTCGGTTTATGAGGGGAGAAACGAGGCATGCAACCAACCCCCTGCCCTAAACAAACCTTTGGTCATTGGTATTACGCCGGAGCGACCTCCAAAGGCATATCTTGCGAAGCTTGCCCACCTGTACGGGCATGAGAATGAAAGCGAAAAATATGGTTAGGGACCATGCAGGGAAAGAGCGAAAGCGAGAACGAGCAAGGGCGGAAGAGAGAGAGAGAGAGGGAGAGAGAGAGAGAGAGAGAGAGAGAGAGAGAGAGAGAGAGAGAGAGAGAGAGAGAGAGAGAGAGAGAGAGAGAGAGCAAGAGAGAGAGAAAGAGAGAGAGAGAGAGAGAGAGAGAGAGACAGGGGGGGTGAGAGAGAGAGAGAGAGAGAGCGAGAGGGAGAGAGAAAGAGAGAGAAAGAGAGAGAGAGAGAGAGAGAGAGAGAGAGAGAGAAAGAGAGAGAGAGAGAGAGAGAGAGAGAGAGAGAGAGAGAGAGAGAGAGAGAGAGAGAGAGAGAGAGAGAGGGGGGGGGGGGGGGGAGCGAGAGGAACACGAGATGGAATATGGACGGCCCGAGCTCGTGCAGGCTTACGAACAATGATGCGCATGCTCGGGAGGAGTTAAGTGGTGGCATAGTAGGTGGGAAACCATCACAAAATTGATATGGTCCTAGTCCACCGCACCCACATAATTTGAGGCACTGGCCTTGAAGCCAAAAAAAAAAAAAAAAAACAAACAAACAAAAACAGAGGCACGAACACGTTAGTGTGGGGTTCACTTAGCCCTCCTTCCTTTGTGCTCATGCGGAATTAACAAAGTTGGCTATCGCAGACGTCCTCAAAACCGGTGCAGCAGTGGAGGTGCCACAAGCAGCGCTTACTTGCATCAGCCCTCTAAATGTCGTAGAACAGCGCGACAAATGCCGGAGAATAACGGAGAATAACGGAGTTGGTTAAGATGAGAAAAATCACGACGGGATACTTTGGCGAAAGAAATGTTGGTGAAGTATGCGAAGAAGTAACTGAGTAAAATGATTGATAATATTGGTGAACGCATGCAAGAACTATGGGAAAATGAGTTGTTGGATTATGTGGTGACATTGGGCACCACATGGCAGTTGGACATCTGAGTTGGATTATGAAGAGATAAGGTTGGGATGGGAAGAACGGTGTTGTCAAGGTAAATACCCTATGAAATGTAAACTACCCTGTAATAGGATTCCTCTGCGAGCCACGATGTGTAAAGGATATCGCAATAAGGGAAAACCTTATAGACAAAGTTTTCCGTGCCAGGGTGGAGGCCCAGATGCTGACAACACACGATAAGCTAGCATGATAAGGATAGTTGTCTGGCAAATTGACATGCTGCCCCCTATAACCAGGGACATAATGTGGAGGTTGATCCATGTCCAATGAACCAGCCAGCAGATGTAGGATTGTGACAAACCCGAGAATCGTGCGGCATGCCAGTACGAATAAGGCTCGAGACACGCCTTGACCATCAAAAGAGGCATCCAACCACTCCCTAATGTTCCACATCACACTTCAATACGGTTAGTTTGTTTTTTTGGTTGTTGTTGTTGCTGCTGTTGTTTTTTTTTTTTTTTTTTTTTTTTGCATAAGTTTGAACCTGGGGCTTACCGTATATTCGTCCCTCTAATCAAAAGACACCCCCAAAATCAACAGGGACAAGTTAAGTCCCTAGGGTCTTTTATCCTGGTAAATACAATACATGGCAAAACTTTTCATCACCGTCACATGGTCATTTTGATAGGGCACATACATCACTAGTACCGTATGCATGATGCACGTAATAAAAAGGGGGATGTAGCCAACCTACAGTATTTGCACTTGCTGCATTTGGTTTCATGTAGCCTCAGAATAACCGAGCTACTATCCTTCCTTCGTTACCGACATCATCAGTTACAGTGACGGAACAATTTGTCCGCAAAATGGCACTGTTGAGCAAGTTCGCGATGTTTTTGCAAGTATAAATGGATAGATATCAATCTGGAACCTATGGACATTATGCAGAAACAATTGATGCACCTCCAAATATGTCGAACGCCAGGAGATATCGATTTCCTAATAACGAGTACAAGCTTTAAGGCTCGATGGTCGATGTGGACAAATACTACCCGAGCAGAGACTAGATTTGTTTCCGCCGAGCATTTTTTGCACGAGCTAGCAAAGTCGGTTAGACTTCCGCTAATGCTTGCCCCTTACCCCGTGAGCCTCCAGTAGGCACGCGGCCACTTGCTTCGTGTCACAGATAGAGGATCATGAGGCTCTGTCGCCAGGGTCTGAGTTTCCGACAGATCGCACGTACGCTAGGAATAGGGAGACGAATCATCCAAAAAAATGCTATGAAGGCTAGTCACAGTAGTAGTCATCTAGCAGCTAGGCCAACAGTCCCCTCTTCAGGTCTATATCGATTGCTCCCAGCATGACACGTGCGCACCTTCGTACACATCATCATGTTAGGTGTCGCATTGACGGGCATCAAGGCTGTGTATCCATTGGAATCGTATAACGATGTTAAGGTCCACCCTCGTACTGCACGAAATGCTCTCAAGCTGCCTGAGTTAGTCGCCGTGCAGACACTGTGCAAGTCTCAACTATCAGCACGCAACGGCCGCGACCGTCGGTATTTTGCTAGAGCCCATTTGGACTGGACTCTGGACGACTTAAAGCGGGTGATCAGGTCGGACGAGATACGGATCGCTCGATATTGCTCGGAAAGCCGCACCGACGCATGGATTCGCGAAGGCACTGCTCTCCAAGGGCATCAGGTGAAGTTGAATGTGAAGCATGAGGGTGGGTAAGTCATGGTTTGAGTATGTATGACGTATGTTGTGCCTGGTTACATGTGCAAGATTGATGGTCACACGGGTGGCCAACTCTATCGCATCATATTGCAGGACAAGGTGGCTCAACCTCTTGATTTTTATTATTTAACCATCTCTGGCATGACTTTCTAGTACATTGTACGACCCCAAACCCAAGTGCAGGATCGTTCAAGAGTGGCTAGCAGAGCAAGATTTCGCCGTCCTACAATGGCCCTCTTCCCCCCCTGACCCCAATCCCATCGAGCAGGTCGCCAAGCATGAGCACCCCCTCACAGGCATGCTGCAAACTTGGGAGTAGGTGCACGAGACCTGGGATAGCATTGGGGCTGGCGTGTGTGAAGCTCTGTTAGACTGTATGCCTAGGAGGATCACAGCAAGAAATAGGGCCAAGGGGAGATGGACACGGTATTGATATTGATAATTTCAACTGTGGCTCATCCTGGGAACATTCTGTCCGAGTGTACCTCTTCTGATCTTGGTTGTTCTATGTTCTATTATGGTGTGTTTTTTGGACAACATGTTATTTGTCACACAAGCCTATAACAGAAGCAACTAGAACCTTAAAACCAGAAAACAAAAAACCTGCTCAGTTTCTCATGGGCTCTGATTTTGTCCACTTCATGACCAACATGTGAACAGAAAGTTCCGTCGCTGTACGTTTATGCTAGAACGTGCTCTATTCAGTGCGCATCATGGATTACAAAGTGGTCTGTGTCCAAATCTATAAATTTAGGAAGGTTCACCAGATTTTGCAAATTACGGTTGGAAATACCAATCTACCCAAGAGAAGATCAGGACAAGCCACGAAGTGGTCGCTGAATGTGTCCTACAAACCCGAGCAAAGTCATCACCATCATTGTCGGCCAGGACCAGTCTGAAGCTTGATCCAATGGAAGCGGATGTCCACGTCCTACTAGCCTTGCATGAAACCACACCAACGATTTTCCCCAATAGGAAATTATCCAGGGAAGCTACGTAATGGAGCGCGAGGATATTTCTACAATTTACTTCATTGATGAAGAAATTGAAGACACACATTTTTTCTCCCTACACGATTCTAGAGTTTGCTGACGCCAAGAGGTTTTAGGAAAATTACCCATTGAGCCAAGAAGGCCATAAAGTTGGGAAACTACAAGTGGCCCTTACTGTATGCGGATGGAGGATGCTGATACTGCTAGGAGGAATGTTAATGACAGGTGTGAAGGGAATAATAAGGCCGAATAGGCAATGGGAGAGATAACTACCTCTACTGTTGTGAAGTGTGCTCTCAGCTTGATCAGGATTTCGTCAATAGATTTGACCCACGGTGAAAACGAAGGGCAGCAGAGTATGCTTGGGGGACTTGTTCCAAGGAGAAGGATCTGGAAAAGAAGCATCATATGGTGCAACATCCCTTTACTGCTGTCGACCTAGAACATTTGATGGAGTTTGTGTAACACTTATTGATGTTAGCGCGTCTGAGCCCGACTGTTGTGATAGCCACTCTTCACGGATTTCAATTACAGTAACAGCTGCTGCAACCACTTCTCATCATTCTCGACAAGAAAGATCGAAAGTGTGTCAGCTACAGTTGAGTGAAGCCGATGCTACGGGACCAATGCTGATCTTTGGTTTTTCACTACTCTGAAATCTGGAAGTGACTTTCACCAGTACTCTGAAAACCAGAGTGGTCCTCAACATTTTCCTTGAGGCATCAGAGTAACCCTATGATTTCAAGATTTTTACTCTGGCTAGTTAGGGTGGTATTTTCTCCCACTCTAGTGAGACTGCGCTAGTTGCACAAAGTATAGTATTGACAGCAGTTGTTGGCAATGAAGCATAGCATAGTATTATATGATTTACTCATCATCATCATCATCATCATCATCATCACCACCATCATCATCATCATCATCATCATCATCATCATCATCATCATCATCATCATCATCATCATCATCATCATCATCATCATCATCATCATCATCATCATCATCATCATCATCCTCACTCCCGCCTACGGCAATCTCATCCTCCGAGCTCTCTGCGGCTTCCTGCTGCTGTGGGAAGAGGGGAATCTCTTGCTTATATTCAACATTCCTAGCTTTCCTACGGTGTCTAATGCGAATCCATTTCTCCACGATCTGGGGGTAGTCCATGTCTTAGTCCAGCATGCTGATGGTCACAGGCTTGTGCGATGCCATCCCTTGATGACGTTCTGCCTTGAGAATCCGCGCTCGCACTCAACTGTGCTCAAGGGAAACACCGCCAGCACATGCCATATCCTCATCAGGTTCGGGTAGGACTTGAACCAATCCTTCGTCTTCATCATGTTGGCCAAGCCCTGGGCGAAGTTGTCGTCCTTTCAGTGAGTCTTCATGATAGGGATAGGGATCTAATCTAACCAGATTCATGATACATGACAACAACGACCACTTTTCGAGAAACTCACCTAGTAGCTTGTTGTCGAGCAGCGCCATGTTCTGCTCGGCCCACTTGCGGCACCAACGATCCTGTACCTCGGTCTTCTTGGGCAACTGGTCCACCTTGTAGAGATTCGACCCCTCCATCCACTTCATGTCCCACAACTGCCCCTCCAAGCACTGCACGGTCTCCTTGGTGAACGCCGAGCAAAGGTCTTCGCAGTCGGCCGGAGTGCCGCCGAACACATGTCCCGCGATGCGCGACGTCGTAAGCTTGAACTTGTGCGTGCAGAGAGCGCCATCGGCCACGATGCCATGCACCTCGAGCGACCCCTTGCCCTCCTTGTAGCGGGCGAGGAACTTGTCTAGCTGCTTGCTGAGCCCACCACCGAATCGCTCCCCGTAGTCGATATATCGGTGCTTGATGTATGTGGCTGTGCACTCGACCTCCTAGGTAACGAGGATGATGTCCACCTGACGGTCGGGGTGGGAGGGCAAGGGCAAAACATAATAGCACAGAGGTTATAACAAAATTCCCGACATACACGCACCCTAGACATTAGTAACTTCAACGTGTCGTTTTAGGAATGAAAACGAGTCAACTCACCGTGCGGCGCTGGAAAACCCTATTTAGAGTATTGAGCTCAGCCAGGATGTCCGCGAGGAAGTACAGGGAGAAGTGAAACTTGAAGGATTTCAGCAGGACGACGTGCTTGTGCTTGTACTCGATGAAGTCGACAACGATTGCACCGAGAATCTTTCACAGTCGCCGCACAACGTCACCGCGAGCAAGCCACCTGGTGGCGTAGAGTCCCTGATGTTCAAGGTTCGTGTTATGGATGAAGAGCTGTAGAGCCTTGAACCTCTCATACCATGGCGTCAAGCGACCGACGATCTCTCCGAAGGTGCTGATGATGACGTCGACGATGAAAAGGTATGGGAAGGCGTTGGAAGCGTCTTTGACCGCCAACGCTTCTCTGCGATGAGACATGCCACAAGAAATTCATAAGTAAAGGAGCCTCAAGGGCAGGGATATACGGAACTATAAACAATCTGCATACCGATATGCGATGTAGTGGCGTGCGACAAGGTGCGGGATGCGTAGGTGCGGGATGAGCCCGTTATGCTCGCCTGTCATCACCGAGGCCCCGTCGGTGCTGATGTCAGCAATCTTCTGCAGTTTGATGCTGCTCCCTTTGAGGTGTCCCAGTAGAACAGATTGCAAGGGGGCAGCATCGCACTTGTCGATGGTGAGGAGGCTCAAGAATTCCATGACGAAGCGCCGCTTCTTGAGAAACGTGCCGAAGACGATGAGATGCTTGCCGCTGGTTCGGTCGGTACTCTCATCGCAGCTGATACCAATAAACGGGGAGGAGTGGATGTGCTCCATCTGCTGTGCCTTCAAGAAAGCCACCATGGTTTTCACCATCTCCCTAAAGCCATACCTGCGTCAGAAAGAACATAGTATTAGATACTCATTGTAAATTGATAGACATAACAGGAATAATATTCAACGGTGGTAACTTACTTCGTGATGTAGGCATCGTAAGTCTACTTCGGAATATCCTCCACTCCCTCCTGTACAAGGTGACCATTAAGGCTGTTGTGTGATGTCATCATATGCTATCACATTCTGTCTGCCTCCCATCCCATGTTTTTTCAACTTGCATGTGTGGTTTGAATGTGCAAGCATTTGTGTGTGGTGTGTTCTGGAGTTTGGGAATGTGTTTTGTGTTATTCTGTCTGAGCAGGTATTTGTGATAATAGATCTTGAGAAGATCTTTCCGACGCAACAAGAATCGCTTCAATCGGAGCAAGAACGCGAAAGCTATGAAGATTCAAAGTTCATGAGCTTGCGTTACAATTGCGGCGGTTACTAAGTGAAGTTGTGGGGTGACTTTATATGGAGTTGGGACCTTTGGGGTTGGGGAAACTTGTCACTCTACTGTAACAGCTGCAAATTGGTTGGGAACAACCAAGCTAGGTTGGCAAGGGTGGCCAACTTGGATGGATTGGTTGGGAAGGGACAAATGTCAAAGTTGGGGTTCCTATAGGGAGGGAATCTTTGTGCTTATGGGGTTTCCTTGGTTGGGGACTCTCTTGGGACCTTCCCTCTCATCCCTCTCTTCCTATCCCAACCTTTCTCTTGCTCCTTCTAATTCCTTGTGAGATTCTTGAACTTTGATTGAACTCTTGAGATTGAGTTAAGTTCTCCTCCTACAGCTTACCCCCTAGTGCGTCGAAAGCCATAGCGTCGCGAATACTTCATCAATCAACGTGATTCAAATTGGGAACGGTAGCTGAGATCAAGAGCTACAACATATCCAAGTTTCGCGACATTCCAACGGCTAGTGTTTTGTCGACGTCGTTTCTTGTGAAGACGACTTTTCTGTCCAGAATTTCGGATTTATATTTTGAGTAATTCTAGCTCCTAAGTTCACCTAGACTCTGTCCTTAATCCTAACAAGTGGTATCAGAGCTGTATTAAGGACGTTGAGAGGAGTCTACAGAAGTGTGAAGACCCTTCTAGACCCACCATGGCCTGTGGGTGTGCCTAAGTGGTGTTCTAAAGGTTGGATGTGTCTTCCGCTAAGGGAAACTCTGCCGAAATTTCGTGGACGCCGACACTTGTGAAAATATCGAGGGAGCTGAGTGTGGACAGCAAAGGGGGGCTGAAATTCGTCATTTCTCAAGGAGAAGATGAATGAGAGAGGAGGAGATGCTAATGGAAGAGGAGCTGTAGCTGAGAAGACAAGTGAGCCGCCGCCATCAAAAGTTGAAGCTTTGGATGGCTCCAACTATGAGGAATGGAGCGGACGGATGAGGAGTGCCTTCAAACGCTACAAGCTACTGAAGATTGCTGTTGGGGAAGAGAAGATGCCGGAAGAAGGCGAAGCACGTGAACGGTGGATTGAGAAAAGCACGGTGCTTTTCGACCTCATCCTTCAATCGGTCAACAAGGAGATGTTCGAGCACATCAAGGATCTTGTGGAAGCGGATGATTCGGGTCCAAGGGCGTGGAAACTACTACGCGATGTGATTCAGCCCAACACTCTCCTGATGGTGATCGTGCTCGAGAAGGAACTTGCTGCCATCTCCATGCGACCAGGGGACGATGTGAAGCCGGTCCTTGACAAGATCAAGGACACCTATGCAAGGATGGCAGCAGCGGGCAGCAGTGTATCTCAGCTGCAGCAGTGCACCAAGATCATCTCGGTGTTGGACAACTCTTGGGACAACCTCATCCCCACCCTCAACTCTCAGCAAGATCAATGGACACCTGAGTGGCTAAGGCAGCAGATTCTGCAGGAGGACTTCCGCAGACGCCATGTGGGAGGCGGTGCTGCCACTAAGACTGCTGAGGGGTATGGAGCTGCAGGGCGCAGCAGAGGAAGAGGGGGTTGGAAAGGCCGAGGCCGTGGGAGGAGCTTTGGCAGAGGTAGAGGCCGAGGTGACTATAATGAGGGGCATGGGAGCTCTAGTGGCAGGGGGAGTACCAGAATGGAGGGCACGTGCTGGTACTGCAAGAAGGTTGGGCATCCTTGGTTCAAGTGCTTCAGCAGGCTGGAGGGATGGGCACCTCCAGGCATGAAGCCGCCCAGTGGTGAACGCGCACAAGGTGGCGCTGTGCAAGGCTCAGGTGCACAAGGTGAAGGTGCACAAGGTAATGCCTATCCTGGTTTGTTTGTTATGGTTGAGGATGTGCATGGGCATGAGGGTGATGTGGGATCTGTGGGAAAGGTTGTGATGCACCCTCTCACGCACTGGGTGATTGATTCGGGTTGCACCAGTCACATGACTCCACGGGCAGATTTGCTTGATGAGGTAAAACCCCCTGGGAAGATTAAGTATGTGGCAGCAGCGTCAGGTGCTTTGCTCCCCGTGATTGGTGTTGGGAATGCCAAGGTTAAGGGAGCTAATGGGGAGCTTGTGGGGCTTGGGAATGTTCTGCTGGTTGAAGGCTTGTCTGCTAACCTTCTCTCTGTGCGACGACTGCAGAAGAGCAAGGCCGAAGTGACCTTTGGACCAACCAGCTGCCGTGCTAAGCTTGGGAAGAAGGTGCTGTGGAGTCTGGAAGAGGAGACCAGCTGCATCAAGGACCTGTGGCAGCTGCCCATCATCCCATGGAATGGGAAGACTCCAACAGCAGCAACGGCAGCAGCGGCAAAGGCAACAGCAGGAGGAGATGCAACTGCACCAACTGATGGGGTCCTGGAAGCAGTCAAGAAAGTGCAGCAGCAGCAGACACATGGTGAGGTGCTTGCTGGTGTGGATGCAAGTGCGGCATGGGCTAAGGCTTCACCAAGGAGTGGAGAGGCCGATTGGGAGACATGGCATGAGAGGCTGTGTCATGTGAACTTCCCTATGCTGCAGAAGTTGGTGAAGGATGGGAGCCTGAAGGGCTTGGAGGTGAAAGGGGGAGTGAAGGAGATTGGGAGCTGCCCTACATGCTTGGAGACCAAGTTCTCCAAGTTCCCCTTCAACAGCACTACAGGACCAGCCAAGACCCCACTTGCACTTGTGCACATGGATGTGGTGGGGCCCACAAGAGCCCCTTCCCTCTCAGGCAGCCGCTATTTCTTGACAATTGTGGATGACCACACTCGGGCAGTGTGGGTTTACCCTTTGAAGAGCAAGGGGGAGGTGGCAGCGGCTGTCCTTAAGGAGTGGATGCCTAGAGCTCAGAGGGAATGCGGACACAAGGTGAAGGTGATCCGTAGTGACAATGGTGGGGAGTTCATTGGAGCTGATTTTGAGGGGGAGTTGAAGAGGAAGGGGATCCAGCATCAACTGACAGTGCCCTACAACCCGCAGCAGAATGGCGTGGCTGAGAGGTTCAACAGGACCCTGCAGGAGGGGGCACGCACTCTCCTTGGGCGTGCAGGGCTACCTGATCCGTTTTGGGTGTCTGCACTGAGGCAGGTCGCCCTTGTGAAGAATAGAGTGCTGGCTACAGTTGGGGATAAGGAGTGGATCCCATATACCAAGTGGTATGGGAGTGCTCCAGCTGTGAATATGCTGAGGGCATTTGGGTGCATGGTAGTGTTTCATGTGCCTAAGGAGAAAAGAGGGAAGTTGGAGGCTTCTGGAAGATGGGGTGTGCACTTGGGGATTGCAAAGGATCACAAGGGATGGCTTCTATGGGACTTGACCATCCAGAAGCTGACAGTGTCAAGGGATGTGAAGTTTCTTGAGTCCCTGTACTATAAGGAATGGAAGCAGCAGCAACAGAAGCTTCCATCTACACCACTCATTGTGGAGGCAGATGAGTTGCAGCAGCCTTCAAGGCAGGTGGAGGTTGCAGTGTCTGAGGAGGAGATATCTGGGGTGACTGAAGAAGGGGGAGCAGCTGAAGTGGAGCAGCAACAGCAACATGAGTCTCCACCTCGAGTTCCACACCCGCCTGAGCGACCTAGGAGGGATGTGCGCCCTCCTGTGAGGCTGACCTATGGGGGAAGAGGCAAGCCAAATGTGGTGCAGGCTGGGAGTGTGGTTGAGCAGATTGAGGAAGATGAGATCGCTCACTGCTACTGGGCACCAATCCCTGAGCCCAAGACTCGAGAGGAGGCCTTGAATGGACCAAATGGGGAGAAGTGGAAGGCGAGTGAGGATGAGGAGTTCGGGTCCCTAATTGAGAACGAGACATGGGACCTGTGTGACTTGCCTCCTGGAAAGAAGGCAATCACTTCCAAGATGATCTACAGGCACAAGTATGGACCTGAAGGGGAGCTGACCCGCTACAAGTCCAGGCTTGTGGCAAGGGGGTTTCAGCAGACAAAAGGGAAGGACTATGATGAGGTGTTTGCTCCTGTGGGGAAAGGAACAACACTGAGGGTGCTGTTAGCGATAGCTGCACTCCTGGGATGGAAGATACGGCAGATGGACATTGTGACTGCTTTTCTGAATGGGATCATTATGGAGGAGGTGTACATGAAGCAGCCAGAGGGGCTGGATGACGGGAGCGGCAGGGTCTGCAGGCTGAAGAAGGCCATCTATGGCCTTAAGCAGGCGCCTCGTGCATGGTATCACAAGTTGGAGGAGGCGCTGTTGGCTGGGGGTTTCAAGAAGAGTGAGTGTGACCCCAGCCTGTTCCTGCTGCAGGAGAAGGACGAAATCCTCATGCTCTTGGTGTATATGGATGATATCCTTCTCTTTTCTGCATCCACTGCTTTGCTGGACAGCGCAGAGCAGATGCTGGAGATGCAGTTCAAGTGCTCCAAGATGGGTGAGGTGAAGTACTACTTGGGGATGCACGTGGAGAGAGATGTGGAAAAGGGTGTGCTGAGGTTGCACCAGAGGAAGTACTGTGAGGGGCTGGCTGAGAAGTATGGGCTGCAAGATGGGGGAAAGCCAGCAACACCACTACCTTCAGGGTTTACTGTGGAGCCATGTGCTGATGAGGAGGTAGTGGGTGATAGTGACAGGAAGCTGTTTCATTCGATGGTTGGGTCGCTGAATTATGCTGCAAATCATACACGGCCTGACATTGCATTTGCTACATCACGATTGGCTAGTGTGGTCTCACGCCCTAGTCATGAGCAGCTGGAAGCGGCCAAGAGGTTGGTCCGCTATGTGAGCGCTACGGCATCAGTGGGATTGGAGTACAGTGGAGTGAGGCAGCGGTTGCAGAGAGGTGCTGCAGATGTGAAGAGTGGAGAGATGCTCTTGAGTTGCTATACTGACGCTAGCTTCAACTCAGTGAAAGCGGATGGCACCAGCATTGGGGGTTATGTGTGCTTGCTAGGAGGTGGTGCTGTGAGCTGGCGCAGCAAGAAGCAGAATGAGGTGGGATTGTCTTCATGTGAGACTGAGTACATGGCCTTACACCATGGGGCCAAGGAAGTGGTATGGCTGAGGCGTTTGTTGGAGGAGTTGGGAGTTGGTCAGGAGGAGCCGACAGTTGTGTTCTGTGACAATGAGTCTGCAGTGAAGCTGGCCAAGAATGCTTGTCTGCATGGGCTGACAAAACACATAAGGCCTAAGTGGCATTGGGTGAGGAGAATCCTTGATAAGGAGGTGCGGCTGGAGATAGTGAAGACCCATCAGCAGGCAGCAGATATTTTCACTAAGCGTCTTGCGGAGGCGGATCATTGGAAGGGCATGAAGCTTGCTGGGATGAGTGTGCATTGAGTATGCATGCTTGAGATGTGGTATGGTCGATGATGGTTGGCAGCCAGAGGGGGAGATTGTTGTGTGATGTCATCATATGCTATCACATTCTGTCTGCCTCCCATCCCATGTTTTTTCAACTTGCATGTGTGGTTTGAATGTGCAAGCATTTGTGTGTGGTGTGTTCTGGAGTTTGGGAATGTGTTTTGTGTTATTCTGTCTGAGCAGGTATTTGTGATAATAGATCTTGAGAAGATCTTTCCGACGCAACAAGAATCGCTTCAATCGGAGCAAGAACGCGAAAGCTATGAAGATTCAAAGTTCATGAGCTTGCGTTACAATTGCGGCGGTTACTAAGTGAAGTTGTGGGGTGACTTTATATGGAGTTGGGACCTTTGGGGTTGGGGAAACTTGTCACTCTACTGTAACAGCTGCAAATTGGTTGGGAACAACCAAGCTAGGTTGGCAAGGGTGGCCAACTTGGATGGATTGGTTGGGAAGGGACAAATGTCAAAGTTGGGGTTCCTATAGGGAGGGAATCTTTGTGCTTATGGGGTTTCCTTGGTTGGGGACTCTCTTGGGACCTTCCCTCTCATCCCTCTCTTCCTATCCCAACCTTTCTCTTGCTCCTTCTAATTCCTTGTGAGATTCTTGAACTTTGATTGAACTCTTGAGATTGAGTTAAGTTCTCCTCCTACAGCTTACCCCCTAGTGCGTCGAAAGCCATAGCGTCGCGAATACTTCATCAATCAACGTGATTCAAATTGGGAACGGTAGCTGAGATCAAGAGCTACAACATATCCAAGTTTCGCGACATTCCAACGGCTAGTGTTTTGTCGACGTCGTTTCTTGTGAAGACGACTTTTCTGTCCAGAATTTCGGATTTATATTTTGAGTAATTCTAGCTCCTAAGTTCACCTAGACTCTGTCCTTAATCCTAACAAAGGCATGAAAACATCGCAATCGGTGCATCTTCCTTACAAATGAACAGCATGGAGCGCAGAAGCCTGATGACGCAAGTGGCATCAGGGTCGTTCTTTGCAAAGTTGTCCATGCATTTTTTTTTCTCGATCTCCTTCTCTCCATGTGAGCTTGCTTCGCCACGCAGGCCTCGTGCTTGGTGCTCTCCCGGTGCCAACGCATGCTGCTGATTTGCATATCCCTGCCACGAGGCCCATCACAACCGTAGCGGGCCGTCGGCTTGCCATGCTGCATGCACACACTACAACGCAAACAAGGAGCGCTATCGTCAGTCTTATCCAGAACGAGCCAAGGAAACCTTCCGTGCCAGTCTGTCGTGTATTCTTCTAGGCAACTAGAAAAGCTTCTGATTTCTTCTTGGCAGGCGTCGGCGCAAGGGGCAGCTGTGCTTCGACGACGGGGGCCGGGGTTGGTAGCGGCGTCGGCTCGGGTGGAGGAGGCGCGAAGGGTTTAGGGTAACGACGTCTCTTCTTTCTCGTCGATGCCAATGCAGATGTGGGTGAAGAGGTAACGGGTTTCGGAGGTGGAGGATCTGCCGGCTTGTCAGCTGACAGATTAGCCTCATCCATTTCCCGCTCCCATTCGTCGTTGCTAAGATATGGGAGCGGCAGACGCCTGGATTCTGCAGCGGTGTGTCGACACTTTTGGAGTGGCGAAGACTCTACTAGGGATGTCACTAAGCAGCGCAAGAAGTCTAAGCCACTAAGTGGGACGTGAATACGTAAGAGCGGGATGTCAGCATCACCATCCCTGCCGTCGTCAGCATCGAGGCGAGGCAAGACAGCGAGAGGAAACAAGGCTGGTCGGGGAGGAAACGTTCGACGGGATGTGAGAGGAGATCGCAAAACTGGGCGACTAGGTGATAGTGGCTCTGTGTTATAAGGGGGGCAAGAACAGGATGACGAAGACGAGGGTTTCCTCGCCTTTTCTTGAAGCACGTGGTACGTCCACATGAACGCCAGTTGCCTTCTGGTGCCCTCCTAAACGTTCGAGAAGGGGATCTTCCCGTATTGCATGGTTGTCGAGGTGCCTGGCTGCCAAAATTGGTTAAGGGACCAATCAGAGACAGAGACTTGTGCAGCGAGTACAAGTGTGGCAGCAGGTGACGTGGGTAAGTCTGTTGTGGCGCCAAAACCAACGTGAAAAAAAACACGCAAGTGTCCAATAGGGGAGCAGGGAATCCGCCAGCAAGGGTGAATCTAGCAGCATATGACGTGGGCCAGCTCGGCAGTCCACGTGAACAAAGCGTGGTTACGGGGATGTATATATAGACAGGGGGGTACAAGAAAATATGGGGGTATCCCCCTTACAGTAAATCCCTCTGGGTGGTGAAAAAAAAAACCCTGGTTTATTAGAGACAACAAACAGTTCCAAAAAAATTACCCAGAGGCCTAAGGGTGGTCCACAAAATCAACTACGAAAATCATAGAATCAAAGTAATTTCCTCGTGAAAAATAGGCACTGTTCGGGACAAGCTCCAAACGGGCACAACAACATTTTAAGCACCTGGTTTTTACCACCCGCCCCCCCCCCCCCCCAAGAATTTCAAGTGGGTACGATATAACTAGGTCTGTTGGAAATGATAAAAGAACTTAAAGCGTTTCCGGAGTCTCGCGTGAGTGTACGAATACGCGAAGACTGTAAAAACAGGGATCACCGATTCAACACTGCTACAGTACCACTGGCAGTTGACATAGGATGACGACACCCCACAAAGGTTACGAAAGGTCGCAGACCGTTGACCATGCAACCCAACAATCAGAATCGAAAGAGTCAAGAGTCAGCGCGAAAGTAAGGACAAATAAACGTCCCAATATTACAGTACGGGTGGTTACCCGAGTCGCCTTATCGAGTCGTAAAAGGGAATGTAAGTGCACAAATAGTTAGACTCTTCATATTCTCTTGTATTATTATATAAACCTTGTATCTCTTTGCCATAATCAATCACTTGTTCTCACATACCAGTACAAGGGCTCAACTCAAGACTTCCTCTGTGCTATCAAGCACTCTGTTACAAGGACTTAGCCTTCTGAAAAGATCCTTGGGCTATACTCAGCCCAGCATGGTATGAGAGCTATTCTGAAGCTACGCTCCTATTACAAACCCCCTCAGTGAGTTTGAACTTGGTTACAAAGCCATTCACAACAATCTCAAGTTCATCAATCAAGGATACAAGACATGGCACCATCTAAAGGCGAGATATCCTCTGCTGGATCCCCCTTTGCACCCCTAGTCTCTGGACTACATACTGAGGCAGTCGCAGCTGCAGGAGCCTCCACACAACCAATGGCCTCCTCCATGGGCATGGACCTAAATCTAATGGAGAAGTTCTTCTCCTTCATATTGACCTACGAGCAGTCTTCGACACCTGCTCAATCGGCACACAGCAACAACAGCAGTGGGGCAATCCCAATGAGCCTCGACGGCGCATCGTACGCAAGAGGCGCACAACCTACACAGCATCAACCTTACCAACCCTCGCCAAGACCATTCACCTTCCTGCCAACTCCCGCGCCGGCAGTGGACTCAACGACAGCTGACAAGCAGACAGACATTGTCACCATGCAACAACAGTTCAACAATATATTGAAACTACAGACGTCCTCACCGTTCAACGGGAAGGACTTCTTCGCCTGGAGCTTTGAGTTTGAGTTGCTGATGGATGGTGCACAAATCCTCGGCTTCTTCACCGGCTCGTGGCATTTTCCTGTAAACGGGACTACAAAAGAGAAATAGATTTACACTTACCAGTCGCTGATTGCCTTCACCATCCTCTTGTGCAACCTGACAACAACGGAGCAACAAAGCATTCGCACATATCGCAACTTGGGCAACTCCGCCAAACTGGCATATTGCCACTTGAAGAGCGTCTACCAAGCAACCGACAGCGTGACACAAAACCGGCGATTCAGATGCAACTAGGAGAAAAGGCGATGCCTTACATCAATCGTTGCAGAGGCTTACGTGACAAGCTTCTACGCAGCCGAGGACACTTATTGGAGGATTCGTTCGTCACAGTCGTTCTTGTCGGTCTCGGTCCTCAGTGGCATACGGCGGATTCCCTATTACGCGCTCACGGGAGGATCTCTGAGATGCACTTGTGCGCAGAGCTCCACGCCGAAAAGCAAGACATGGACCTGTACGAAGAATGACACGCCAAGAAACCGAGTCAGCAACTCGCGTTCTACACGTTTGGGTGCAACCATAAAAATCATCATCAGAAATGACACTCACCTCCGTATTGTCATTGATGCCGCACGACTGGACACTCGCGCTTCAATTGCCCAAGGCAGCAGCAGCATCAGGAGCAGCAGCAGCCACAACCCGCAATACCAACCTCGAGCATCATGTCCGTCACCGAGTCCGATCGCTTCAACTCAACATCGCCCACCAGCTCCGGTGAACCGCTCTGCACAAGACGCACGAAATGTCATTAGTTGCATGGCACGAACAGATTTCTGCGTACCCGACTCCCCGCCTCACAGCAATCTCGACGAACAACTCCAGCTCTGACACAGACCCAGCTCCAACCGAACCCGACTTACGCTGCAATCGCTCGCGACGAACCGTCCAGCCACGATACATGGTTTCTTGATAGCTGTTGTGGACAGCAAATGTGTTCCTCAGGACGTTTCGTCCAGAGAGAGAAGACCCTGAGCCGAGAAGTCATCATCACCGTCGCCAACAATCAGAACCTACGTACACGAAAAGAAAAATTCATTCAGTTACAATCCAGCGAGACAAACGTGATACTACAAATGTCACGAGTGCTCGTCATCGACAACCTCGACTAAATCTACTGAGCATCAGCCAGCTAATGTCGAAGGGTATTCACCTGGAGTGTGACAGCTTCGATCGGGAGTTCCATCTCTACCATGGGAAGGGCAGTCTCTTCATCGGCAGAGCCATCTAGAAGCACGGCGTCTTTGTCTTGGACTTCGTTCCAGACCGCGAGACTGCTGACTACGATGGTGTCGTCTCCTTCGCGCCCTAGATGCACCCGCCGGATCTTTACCCCGAATTCGACTGCGACGGTTTCTGGTACTCCAACTCCATCCCTGAAGGAGAGAGCACACGGGCATTAGCGGTAATGCAGGAAGCAGAGGAACAAGAAGCCGAAATACAACACGCAGCAGAACCACAAGCGCCGACAAGACAACTTCCTGAAAGTCCCATCGCTGAGACTTTGTCGGCGCCACCCGTCGAAGCAATTCCGCCTGAGACGTCACCCGTTTATGAAACGCCGCCGATCGACGCCAAGTAGATGAAGGCACATCCTCGCGAGCAGCATCGAAGTGCCACGGCCATCTCCGCCTTCTATGCCAACTCAGATCTGTACCGCCGCTCTGTGGGACACAAGGCGAGCGAGGAAATATGGCATCAAAGGTCAAGACATCCTGGCAATTCAAGACAATTTGACACCATTCATGCGAACGTCGTGGACAAGGATGCTCTTCTACTTCTCGATGGTCGTGAACTCCGACAACCCCGACACACCTGCTTTATTTTCCCGGAAGAAGATCTTCCTCCTCAACAATTCCCGTCGCATCACAACCCGAGCGCACCAGAGTACGCTTCACTCGAAAAAGTTTATAGCGACATACTGTATATCCGCGAGAAGTCGGCCGGGCCGACCTCAACTACGTTATCACCTTCGTCGATGCCGTGACATGGTACACCTGACATCTTAACCTACGTCATGCGACCTCGCCTTCTTTGCCTTCGTCGCATGGCTTGCTGCCACAGAACGGGAGGGAGACACGAAGCTGAAAAGTTTTCAGTCAGACGGGGCATTTCAGATACAGCGATTCAGGGACTACCTTGCTGAGAGAGGAATCAAGAGGCTCGTCACCCTCCCCTACGCTTACTGTACCAACAGAATGGTGTAGCAGAGAGGATGAACAGGGTCCTCCAGAACACCATGAGGAAGCTGCTGACTGGGATGCGCTTGCCCAAATCGCAGTGGCTGGAGGCGATGAACCACGCCGTTATGCTGCAGAATATTTTGTCATCAAGCTCCCTGCCAAACAACGCATCACCGCATCTGGTGTGGACAGGGAAGCAGAGCAGCACGAGATTGTTGAGTGTTTGGCTGCATGGTACAGTACTGTCCGCACACTGCATGAGCTGGACGGTTTTCACAACAGGCAAGATGGGGCCTACACCTGGGTGTGGAAAAACACTACAAAGCCTGGAAGAATTTCGACGTGGAAAGATAAGGAAACAGTACCGGCACGTGGTGTGATTTTCTATGAGAACCTCATGCTCAACCATTACCTGGAGAACATCGCAGCAAATCAAGACCCATCCGGTGGTCTCACAGGTGCACGCGCGTTTGCTTCGACTGAAGAAGAAGCTGACCTAGAGGAGCAGAACGTCCCAGACGCTTCAGCAGCTGCAGGGCCACTTCCTTACTGCTCTGTCGACATGGACGAAGAAATTCCTCGCGAAAGCACGAACGCTGAAGCCTACTACCCCTTCACCGACACTGGTTATGTAACACCCAACAGCGTCAATGTCACAGGATCGAATGTGTCGAGGAAAGGTTGCACTATCAATCAGAACAAGGCGTTTTTATACTTCCAGAGTACATCAGGTAACCAGGTTTATCTTATCCTAAGCGAATAGACCCTTCTAGAAGATAGAATCACCCTGCGTATCGCCACGCGAGGCTATTGGCTTTAAGGGATTACGGCAAGATTACGCCAGATAGCGCACCAGTACATCCCAAGCCTGGTCGGTGATATAATTATAATAGCAGGATAAACTAATGGAAAATGGAGAATAGGAAATCAAATGAGATGGGATAAAAAGAGAAATGAAAGAGGAAGGAAATAAGAAAAGGGACAAGTGGTGTAACGGGGTCGTACTCTCACAGTCAACACCAATGTTTTAGAAAGAGTTGGACCAGGTTTCGTACCTGATCCTGAAGAGGGAGACGACGCAGACTATCTCAAGGATCCGACACTCCTCCGCTACACTGAGACTGGCTTGCAAATCCTCAGACTCATAGAAGCCGTGCATCCTCCGTTCTCAGCGCCGCCAGTCGAGGAGCCGAAGACTGCCAAGCGAGCACTGCATGGACCATACATGGAAAAATGGAGGGAGGCAATTGATCGAGAATTAGTGGCACTGCACGAGCGGAACACTTGGAAGCTGATACCGATTTCTCAGACCAAGGGGAAGACCATCCTCTCCGGGAAGTGGGTTTTCCGAGTGAAGACTAACGCAAATGGGACCATCGAACATTTTAAAGCACGATGGGTGGTTCGTGGCTTCGACCAGCAGGATGGCAGTGACTACACCGAGACCTTCGCTCCGGTCAGTCGCCACACTTCTCTCTGCATTCTTCTCGACGTCGTCGTCGCCTCCCGTCTTCCTCAGCGACAAATCGACATTGCCACCGTATTCCTCTACACGCCTGTTGATGCTGACATCTTCGTCAAGTAGCCACACGCCTACGTCGACGACCCAACACTCGTGCGCCAACTCGTCAAATCCCTCTATGGGATCAAGCAGGCCTTACGTCTGTGGCAACAATAACTGCACCAGATCCTCACCGCCATGGGCTTCGCCCAACTTCCCCATGACAAAGGCATGTATCGGCTATCGCGCAGAGGCGACTACGTCCTAATGATCGTCTACGTGGATGACCTGCTCTACATCGGTCCACCGCTTCCATCATCGTCTCGTTCGAAGGGGAGCTGGAACTCTAGCTCACGATCATAGTGCCACCGAACATGACGCAGTATCTCAGCCTCAACGTAACCGACGGCCCGGACGTCATCCACCTCTCGCCATCAAAGTACGCCGAGACCATCGCTTGGAGGTTCGACCTCTCCCCGCTTCCCCTCACTATTCCTTACACCTACGCGCCGCAATTTCCCGCGTCGACCGCCTCGCACCAGCCGGCATCCAGGAATATCAGCAGAAGCTGGGCTGCTTGCTGTTCGCCGTCGTCACCTGCCGTCCTGATCTCTCATACGCCGCTAGCCAGCTCGCTATCCACCTTAAGCGACCTGAAAGGGGGAATCTGCAAGAACTCGAACGCGCGCTCCACTACTTCATCTCGATCTCGACGATTGGCCTTACCTACCGCAAAAACGCTACTACCAAGACCGAATTTATCGGTTACGTCGACGCCGATCATGCCGGCGATAAAGACAACCGACGCTCACGCACCAACTACATCTACCGTCTGGAACCTATCGGCACTATCTCCTGACACTCTGGAAAAGAGGAACTAATCGCTCTCTCATTTGCTGAAGATTAATATATCGCCCTCTGCACAGCCACGAAGGAAGTATTGTACCTGCGCGAGCTGCTCGAAGAAGCGAAGATTGCCGAGTTACCCAGCTTCTCTCTCTACTGCAACAACCAATTAGCAATCAGAATCGCCAACAAAAACGGATTCGTGAACAGGATGAAGCACATCTTGCTTCGCTATTTTTTTGAGAAGAACGAGATCGAGCAGGGACGCCTCCAATCGGTCTACTGCCCCACCACTGAAATGGCAACCGATTACTTGACCAAGAAGCTAATGAAGTCGAAGTTCCACTACTGCATGCTGCTGTCTGGACTGCAACACGTCAGCAACCTCTACCACATCGACACTCCAGAAATGAAGGAGGGTGTTGGAAATGATAAAAGGACTTCAGGCATTTCCGGGGTCTCGCGTGAGTGTATGAATACGCGAAAACTGTAACAACGGGGATCACCGAGTCAACACGACTATAGTACTACCAACAGTTAACACATGTTGACGACACCCCGCAGAGGTTACGAAAGGGCAACGGTCGCAGACCGTTGACCGTGCAACCCAACAGTTAGAATCGGAAGAGTCAAGAGTCAGCGTGACACCAAGGACAAAAGACCGTCCCCGTATTACAGTACAGGTGGTTACCCGAGTCGCCTTATCGAGTCGTAAAAGGGAATGTAACCCTTGAAGTGCACAACCAGTTAGACTCTTCATAATCTCTTGTATTATTATATAAACCTTGTATCCCTTAGCTATAATCAATCACTTGTTCTCACATACCAGTACAAGGGTTCAACTCAAGACTTCCGCTGTGCTATTAAGCACTTTGTTAGAAGGACTTAGCATTCTGGAAAGATCCTTGGGCTATACTCAGCCCAGCAAGGCCTTCTAGACCTGGTTATGACCGTGGGTGGTGTTTTTGCATTTGTATGACATACTTTCACCCCCTTAAGAAAATGGAAATTTACCTTTTGCAGTTTTTTCCATTACAGTTGTTGGGGCCTGCTAGAGTAGGCCCTGTATAGGATATGCGATCTCGAGGGGTGTTTGATTCTCCGACGTCATGCTCGCGGATTAGTGACGCGATGTCGACCATGTCGGATGCACCTCTAGGCATTCGCCAATCAGCGCGTGCATGCATCACCCCCGAAACGCCCATCTGCTGCCACACAATCACCAGCATCGAACATATTCGTGGCGTGGTTCATTCCACGTGGCAGCCACTTTTTAGAGCCCTCGCGCCTCGTTCAAGTTCAAGGCCAAGATCACGGTGGGTGGAATGCACAAATTCCTCCGTTGCGGCAAAGTGCAGCACACCACATGAGACTACCAAACCAGAGCACAACGAACCGCATTGCACCACTTCCCCTAGCACCACTCGCACCTTACTCACCTCATACCCCACCACCGCAGCAGCAAGGAAGTCGCAAAAAGAGGAGATCACAAAACTACTAGCACGCCCATTCTGAGTCTCACCTGACCCACGCCACCTCTTCTTCGCCCTCCCTCTGCGCCAACCCGACTGAAAGTCCTTCGCCTATCTCGTGCCCCTAGTCCGCTGATTCGGATTTGTTACTCGACAAACGGCTGCTTGTTTGATAATCCAGAGCTGGTATCTGCACTGGCAATGGCGTCCCAGAAGCTTCCCGTTCAGGTGAGTCGCGGAATTCACGGTTCTCGTCGACCCGGCTCTCCGCCAGACCGATTCCGTCTTTCCGCAATGCTGCGTCATGCCGGTTGATGCCAGTGCTTCGTTTCGCTGTGAACTGAATTTGCAGGTATTTAACCCTAATGGAAGGTTCCGGGTTGTTTCGACAAAGCCAATGCCCGGGACCAGCTGGATTGACGCCTTAGTCGCCGCGGATTGCCGACTCGAGGTGCGTACATGCCGGACACGGCAATTAGGGGTAAATTTGATGCTGCTAGCCCGCAGCTCGGCGCGCTGTTATCTAACTTTCCCCTTGGCGCATCCATCGCTCTCAGCCATTCAATGGAACCCTATCCTCTTCTTCTTCTTCGGGATTCATTCACCCGAATTCGCTTCTCGCCTTCCCCTATCCCTCGCGACGTTGGTCCCTCGCTACGACAGATCTGCACGGCGAGCAAGACGATTCTGTCGCAGGACGACATCGCACAGCTCATCGGCGACAGATGCGACGGCGTCATCGGCCAGGTGCGTACAGCGAGCAGGTGCCTACTGCGTCTCAAAGGAGCGCGAACTTGTTTCAGAATGCAGACAGGAACGTGTATTTCTGGACAGACACGAGTGGATGGAGAATGAGTGAATGAAGACACATCCTCTCTCCCCTGATCGTCCGCCACCTCCCTTTCCCCCCTCAACAACTCCCCTCCGCCCTCTCCAACCCCAACCCCCCTCCCCTCACCCCATTCCCCCCTTCTCCCCCCGCCCCCGTTCTCCGCCTCCCTCTCCCCCGCAGCTGACGGAGGAGTGGGGTGAGCGCCTGTTCTCGGCGCTGCAGCGCGCGGGCGGGAGCGCGTACAGCAACATGGCGGTGGGTTTCAACAACGTCGACGTGGAGGCCGCCACCAGGCACGGCATCACCGTCGGCAACACGCCGGTGGGTGTCTGCTAAGGGACGACCTCCTGTTGCCAAGAGGCTAGACATGTGTTGAGCAACTTGCCGGTGGGGTTCAGTCACGGGGACGTGGAGTCTCCCTGCTCTCCTCCCTCTCGCTTCCCAACGCCCCTCGCCCCGCATGCCGCTTCTCATCTCCCGTCCTTCTCTCTCTACTCGCCCCTGTTCTCTCTCCTCGCTCGCACCTCTTTTGAGGCGCCTCAAAAGTTACCCCCTCCTCTCTCAATCTCGTAAAGCCCCTCGTTCTCTCTCCTCCTCACTCCCTTTCTCGGCACTCCCCAGGGCGTGCTGACGGAGACCACAGCCGAGCTGGCAGCATCGCTGACGCTGGCTGCAGCGCGCCGAGTGGTGGAGGCGGACTACTTCATGCGCGCGGGGAAGTACGACGGCTGGCTGCCCACCATGTGAGTTGGAGCGGGGGGTATGGCTGCACTGCGTGTGAGTGCGGCGTGGGGGGAATGGCCAGAGGCGCCAAGTGAGCATGTGGCTAGTGGAGGAGGCGGCTTACTTGATACGCGCGGGGAAATACGGCGGCTGGGTGCCTCCGCATGGGAGTGCTGGGAGAAGCTGGCTGCACTCCCGTGGTCCTGCTGCATGCCTCGCGTGTTCCTCATCCAGTCTGGCCCCTCCCCCCGTCTCCCTCCCTCTCCCACGTTCATCGGCAATCTGCTCAAGCAGCAGACGGTGGGCATCATTGGCATCCTTGCCATGACTGGCTCTTTCCGCTTCCCCCCGCTCATCATGCCAGGTTCATCGGCAACCTGCTCAAGGGGCAGACGGTGGGCATCATTGGCGCGGGGCGCATTGGAAGTGCCTATGCGCGCATGATGGTGAGATGGGGTGATGGGGAGATGGGGAGATGGGGAGATGGGGTGAGATGGGGTGAGATGGGGTGAGATGGGGTGAGATGGGGTGAGATGGGGTGAGATGGGGTGAGATGGGGTGAGATGGGGTGAGATGGGGTGAGATGGGGTGAGATGGGGTGAGATGGGGTGAGATGGGGTGAGATGGGGGTGAGATGGGGTGAGATGGGGTGAGATGGGGTGAGATGGGGTGAGATGGGGTGAGATGGGGTGAGATGGGGTGAGATGGGGTGAGATGGGGTGAGATGGGGTGAGATGGGGTGAGATGGGGTGAGATGGGGTGAGATGGGGTGAGATGGGGTGAGATGGGTGAGATGGGGTGAGATGGGGTGAGATGGGGTGAGATGGGGTGAGATGGGGTGAGATGGGGTGAGATGGGGTGAGATGGGGTGAGATGGGGTGAGATGGGGTGAGATGGGGTGAGATGGGGTGAGATGGGTGAGATGGGGTGAGATGGGGTGAGATGGGGTGAGATGGGGTGAGATGGGGTGAGATGGGGTGAGATGGGGTGAGATGGGGTGAGATGGGGTGAGATGGGGTGATGGTTGGATGGGGGTAATGGTGCTGAGATGGGGTGAGATGGGGTGATGGTTGGATGGGGGTAATGGTGCTGAGATGGGGTGAGATGGGGTGATGGTTGGATGGGGGTAATGGTGCTGAGATGGGGTGATGGTGTAATGGTGCTGAGATGGGGTGATGGTGTAATGGTGGTGAGATGGGAATGGCGTGGAGAGGGGCATGATGGCGAGCGAGCCACCGGTGGTGGGGAGAGAGGTGCGGTTGTTGGTATGAGTGAGGTTTAGGACGCCAGGTTAGCAGATATCGGTGGCAGGGATGATGGGAGAGAAGGTAGGAGAATGGGGAAGACAGGCATGGGCACGGTAGCAGGGAGTGAAAGCTGAATGGGCTATATTTATTGCCCTGCATGATTCCCTCTCCATCTCCCGCGTGCAGGTGGAGGGCTTTAAGATGAATCTCATCTACTACGACCTGTACCAGTCCAAGCGGCTGGAGGAGAGCGTCACAGGTGCGAGGGGAGCGAGGGAGGAGTGATGGGGAGTGTGAGGAGAGAGAGATTTCAGGAGAGAGTGAGAGAGGAGAGTGAGAGAGGAGCATGAGAGAGGAGAGTGAGAGAGGAGCGTGAGAGAGGAGAGTGAGAGAGGAGCGTGGGAGCGTGAGAGAGGAGCGCGAGAGAGGAGCGTGAGAGAGGAGCGTGAGAGAGGAGCGCGAGAGAGGAGCGTGAGAGAGGTGCGTGAGAGAGGAGCGTGAGAGAGGAGCGTGAGAGAGGAGCGTGAGAGAGGAGCGTGAGAGAGGAGCGTGAGAGAGGAGCGTGAGAGAGGAGCGTGAGGGAGGAGCGTGAGAGAGGAGCGAGAGAGGAGAGTGCTACAGATATGAGAATGAGGTGAGGCGTGCAAGACGCTGTTGAACATTAGCACACACTTCCCAGCATAAGTTCGCACCATGTGACACTGTCACGCCCCTGGCAATCGTTGCTCCCACTACTCCACACGTTTTTTAGCCCCACCACACCCAGTCCCACACTTCTCCTTCCCACTCTCACTCTACACCGCCAAAAGACGTTCGAGTGGGTACAAGCCTCTGTCACTCGATCTCCATCCCACTATTCTCCTCCTGCCCCCCCACCTTCCCTTCCTCCCACCAGCCTACTCGCGCTTCCTCCAATCACAGGGCGAGCCGCCGGTGACATGGCGCAGGGCGTCCAGTCCCGAGGAGGTGCTGCAGGTTGCTGACGTGGTAAGCTGCTGACGTGTACACTGTGGTTGGTGCTTGCATTTTTCTATGGATGGCAAACAGCAGTGACTGTAAGGACTAGCCTCGCATGTGGAGGCAGGGGCACGAAGAGCACATGCATATAGTTTCAACCACACATGATCCTACAACATACAGCCATGCTCCCATTCGCGTGTGCTCCTCTCATCTTTTCCATCTTTCTCTCCGTTGTCTCTGCTTGCCTGCTCCGCGTGCATCTCCCCACTCCCTTTTCTTCTGGCCCTGCAGGTGTCTCTACACCCTGTACTCGATAAGACCACCTTCCATCTCCTGGATGAGAGAAGACTCAACATGATGAAGAAGGTACGGGGACCTTACCCTGCCGTTTGCGACACTTGCAGCCGCGATTCATGCACAGCCGCACGCACTGCCCACCAAACCCGGCCGTTGCGTCGCACTGTTCCCCGCGTCCCGACAGCTGTCCGCCATGCCTCAGTCTCTCCGTCTCTTCTGCCTCCCCCCCGCTGCTCCCCTGCAGGACGCCATCCTGGTGAACTGCAGCCGGGGCCCAGTGGTGGACGAGGTGGCGCTGGTGAGGCACCTCAAGGCCAACCCCGCGTTCAGGGCAGCGCTGGACGTCTTCGAGGTGAGCGGCTCTCCAAGCCCACTGGCTGTCCAAGCCCACTGGCTGTCCAAGCCCACTGGCTGTCCAAGCCCACTGGCTGTCCAAGCCCACTGGCTGTCCAAGCCCACTGGCTGTCCAAGCCCACTGGCTGTCCAAGCCCACTGGCTGTCCAAGCCCACTGGCTGTCCAGTGCTGAGACGACCACCCATTGTGCTCCCACCGTGCCCACCCCCCTCCCTGCCCCCTCCTCTCACCTCAACCCCGCTCCACCCTCCCACCAGTTCTTCTGTTCTTATGCGCGCCCCCGGCCTGGCGCCCCGGTGCCCTCCGCACTCCCTGCTGCTCCCCCGTCCATTGTGTTCTCCTCTGCCTGCTCTCTCTCTCTGCATCTCTCTGACACTCTCATGCCTCCCAGCCTTTAAACCCCTCCGCACATCTCCCCGCCGCTCCCACTCCCAGCCTCTCCACCATCCCTTCTCACACCATCACGCCTCTCGCCGTGCCGCACATTGCTTCAAATCCCCCCTCCCCGGCCCCTGTCCATGCCTTGGTCTCTGGCAGGACGAGCCTCTGATGAAGCCGGGCCTCTCCACGCTCCCCAATGTGGTCGTCGTGCCGCACATCGCCTCCGCCTCGCAGTGGACTCGCGCTGGCATGGCTGCGCTGGCCGCACTCAACGTGGCGGTGAGTTCACAGCGCTATTTCAACAGTACCGCCGCTGGCATCTACTGGCATTCTCAGTCACCCATGAGCTCCCAACACATGGAGAATGGGTATAGGCACCTCTCCCCCACTTGACGATCTCATGCCACCTTTCCTCCCCTTGATTCCCAGAGCGCAATCCCAGTTCCGCGCATCCCCCTTTCTGGACTATTCCCTCTAACCACTTCCCCTCCCGCCTCACCACCCTCTGAACACGTTCATCAGGCGAAGCTGCAGGGCTACCCCGTGTGGCACAACCCCAACGATGTGCTTGCCTTCCTCGACCCCAATTGCCCGCCGCCCAAGGCGTGCCCCAGCATCGTGAACGCCAAGCAGCTAGGTGCGTGTGCGGGTGCACTGCATGTGGTGGGTGGTGCAAGGCATGTCCCAGCACTGTGAATGCTAAGCAGCTAGGTGTGGTTAGTGGATGGGGGATGGTGTGTGTGTGGTGGGTGCGTGGGATGAGAGTGAGTGCGAGGCGCGCCCTGTGAACGCCATTGCGCCAAGCATCTAAAAGCGTGGATGGGGGCATGAGACGTGGTGGGGGCATGGATTGTGATGGGTGCATGGCATATGAGTGAATGGGGCAGCTCGGGCCTCAGCATAGCCAACGCCAAGCGGCTAGCTGAGCGTGCGAGTGCAAGACATGTGATTTAGGGCATGATGGTGCACGGCATGTGGTAAATGCATGGCATGTGGTGGATGCATGGCATGTGGTGGATGATGCAAGGCGTGTTCCAGTGCATGGGATGTGATGGGTGCATGGAATGTTTGAGCACGATTTCAACGTCGATGGTTTCCAATTCCGTCCTGACAACCATACCCCCCCCCCACGCCCTCCCCTCCACAACACTCCCCTTCCCCCCCCACACCTCATCAGGTCTGCCCACAGCCACTCCCTCCAAGCTCTGATCCGCTAAAGTTACAGCAAAGGCCATCTCCATTATTATTTAGCCACTTCATTATCCTCTTTTTTTTCCTCACGAAAGATGGATATTTTTTTTTTCTGAAAATAGACAAAAAGCTGTGCATTGTTTCATATGCAATTGCACCTTCTTTCCAATGGAAGCGTTATAAAAAACTTGAACTGAAGGGCAAAGAATAATATCAACTTGATGTGAACACAAATCTCATCTACTGTTGGCCTGGTAACCAGAGCAGCTGATTATGTCACTTGCCCCTGCGCTCCTCCTCCCCCACCACCGCCTTGAGCTTCTCCAAAGCTGCAGGGGAGGAGGGGGAGGTAGGGCAGCTGAGTGAGGTGGAGAAAGTGCATGGAGGATGCAGAGCAGACGTGTCTGACCAAGTGAAGGGGAAATAGAAGCGAACTAGGAGGGAGGGGGGCTTTGCTCCGCACCAACCACCCCATGCACATGCGCAAGCACAAGCACAAGCACAAGCACATCCCCATACGCGCATGCACATCCCCATGCATATGCAAATAGTGGCACCACACTCCACAAACCATCACCGCACTGCACATACCAGCACTGCACTGCACCTACCAGCACTGTAGTGCTCCCTGAGCCCCTCCATGAGGTCCGTAGGCGCCTTGCCCTGAGTGCAGTCCGCACAGCCCACCTTAGCCAGCACCGCCTTGAAGTGCCGCACCTGGTTAGGGCAATCAGGGGAGCATGGGAGTATGTGTGGGGTTCAGGCATTATAGCAGCATGAGGTTGGAAGGAGCCTTCCTCCAGCAGCAGCCCGCCCAGCCAGCCTTGGCAGGCACTTGTTTGAAATGCTGCATCGAAGTATTTGAGAGCACGTGGGCATTGGGATGCGTGCGAGTGGGGTTACAGCATGAGGCGTTTTGAGGGCGCCTTGCTCTGAGTGCAGATGGGCGAGCCCAGCCCACCTTGGCGTTGACGTGACGCAGATGGGGGAGGGAGGTTAGAGAGGAGATGCAGTGAAAACAGGGGAATGGTAGCAACCCAAAAGTAATTTATTAGTCACAATTACCAGTCACATCTCAAGAGTATATTTACCACATTCACCACAAGCAGCCAACACACCTCTTGCTTCCTTAGAATGGTGTAGCAGTGCCCTGGCCTGCCTGCCCGGGCAGTTCGGCCTGCCCGATGCACAAAAGTTTTCGGGTAGACGGGGGCGTCGTAGCTGACGACGTTGAATACGCCCTCAACGTCCATGCCACGTGTCATGGCGTCACTGGCCACCAGCACCTGCACCTCTCCCCTCCGGAACTTGTCCAGAATGGCACTGTTTTTACATGATAGTAAGGGGCGGGAGGAAAGGGGCGAGGAGGGGGGTGGTATTGGGACAAAGCATGGCATGCAATGAGATGGCAGCAGCACCTGCACTTTGCTCCTTCAGATGCTGTCCAACACGGCACTGTTCATCGGTTCATGTGGTGGAAGGGGGGGGAGAGGGGGGAGGGCACAGACTTGACAAGCCACGAGCTGGCAGTGGGCGTGGCATGCAGCGAGATGCCTCCCGAACCTCCCTCCGCCGGAACTTATCCAGCATATGGAACCATGCCATGCCATGCCATGCCCTACCATGCCATGGGGCCGGTGCATCGAGTGAGTGGAACAACGTGGGAGAAATGGAAGGCATGGGAGCAGGTGAAGAGGAGAAGGCACATGAAGGCTGTGTATGGGAGGAAGGCAACGTGAGTGGGCCAAAACTGTCTCTGCAGCTCACTCACCTGCGCTGCCTCTGCGGCTGGCGAGAGGAGAACTCAGCAAAGGCGAAGGGCAGCGAGGCGGGCGGGAAGGAGGAGAGCAGCAGGAAGAGGCGGTGCGCCGCCTGCAGCGACGACGCAAACACCAGCGTCAAGCGCACAGCGCCCACTGCCCCTCTTGCGCCACCAGCCGTGATGATTCCAGCCTCCTCCGTCCCCCCTCCCCCCGCTCCCTCCCCTGCTGTGAGCTGCCTGAGCAGAGCCGCCAGCAGCAGCGGCTTGTCGCTGGCACGCGGACACACCTGGGAGGAAATGCAGAGGGGAGGAGTGAAGAGAGAAGCAATGGGCAAAGCGAGTGAACGAGGGAGGGGACGAGGAGAACACATGGCAGAGCTGCCAGCAGCAGTGGCTTGTCGCCGGCACGGAAACACACCTGAGGAAGAGCAGCGGAGTGAGGGAAGCGAGGCGGGTGCGAGGTGAGGGATGCTAGGAGGGAAGCAAAGGGCAGAGGAGGGAGAAAGGACAGAGAGGAGGAGGAAGGGAAGAAGCTGTTAGTGGAGTCTGGGCAAATAGCAGGAATCTGTGTGCGTCAGCCTGAAACAGTGACAAGACCGTAATTCAGACTACAGACTCCACTCACCGCACACCACTCACCAGCATAGATGTGGCCAATTGAGGAGGCAGGTGATAGTGCCTCACACCTCCCTCCTCCTCTCCCTCTTCCTCCCTCCCCTCATCTTCCATTCCACCCTTTCCTAGAGTAGCCACATCACCATCCTCCATTTCAGCATCTGCATCGGCAGCATCCACGTCAGCAGTGGTCCCAGCGGGGTGCGTGCCCCCTGCTGCCACGTGGCGGAGCATGGCAGAGGCGAGCAGGTGGGAGGCAGATGAGATGAAGAGCGGGCGGTGCAATCGGAGCCGTTGGATCTTGGAGGGGTCGCGAGTGAGTGTGGCGGAGCACACGAGCTTGATGACCCGATGGCGCTCCACGTTGGGCACGGCGAGCAAGGAGAGGGGGGAGCTGAGACAGCATTGGAGGGGGGGTTGGCGGGTGGGGGTAGGATAATGGGGAGGGGAAGCGCGAATAGGGATGGTGAGTAAACACGCGAGCCAGATCAATTGATGGCGCTCGATGTTGGGCAGTGCGAGGAAGGAAGGGGAGGGGCTGAGATGGTGTGGCGGAACACAGGGGAAACGAGGGGGAGAAGGGGGAAAAGAGGGGGAGGAAGGATCAAAAGCGGCAGAATGCACCGGATTGATCACCCGATTGTGCTCGGCGTAGGGGATGCAGAGGTGTGGTGAGTTGGGGGGAGGGGGATCAGCCTAATCCGGGTTACATAAGAAAGAATTTAAGAAGGAAACGGTGAGCTGGACCCACTACGCACAAAAAAGCGTAAAAAACAGTAGATTGGGCACTGTGGTGAATGCATGTAACCCACAGTTGCATTCTTACTCGGATCTTAAGCCATGGATGAAGGGATGGGGGAGGGCACCGCACGTGACTCCATGACCATGCATGGCGCCCACAAGCGGCATGCTCATGGCCACGTCAGCATGCACTGCTGACGTGGCCGCACCGCCAGCGCTGCCAACCACAGCCGCAGCAGCAGCAAGGGTGAGCGGCAGCCAGTCGTGGTAGGACTGGCGCAGCAGGCGATCCGCCTCGTCCACCACCTGATGCACGTGGGGGGGCACACACACACAGGGCGCGCGAGGTATGAAGGGTTGTGGAATGGTACAGAGAGGTGCAGAGGGGTACACGGACAGACAGACAGCAGCAGCAGCAGCAGCAGCGGGGGTGAGCGGCAGCCAGTCGGGTAAGCAGGCGATCCGCCTCGTCCACCACCTGTTGGGCACAGGCACATACACGACAGGTGAGCACACATGGGGGTGCACAGGGGGTGCAGAGGGGTGTATTGAGGTGTGCTGAGAGGTGCGGAGGAGTGATCTTTGAGCAACACAACCACACGAGGAGGGGAGTCGCTGCCCCTCACTTGTAGCTGACGCAAGCCAACGGCTACACCCAAGCCAGCGGCTGTAGCGGACTCACCAGGAACTGCAGGTGCGCCAGGGAGAAGCCCTCCGTGCCCCGCAGGTGGTCCACCAGCCGCCCAGGCGTCGCCACCACGATATCCGCCCCGCTACAGCCGCCGCCCCCATCATTGCTGCTGAGCCCACGGCTGTAGCTGAAGCTACTGAGGAGCCCGAGGGGACCAGAGGGGGTGGCGGGGTGCAGCACGAGGTGCGTTGCCTCGTCAGCGAGCGACGATTGGCCGTTGATGAGAGCCACTGAGAGGCCGACAGCTGGCGCGATGGTGTCAAACACGTGCTTCACCTGCAGAGGAAGGCAGTCGGGGAGGGGCGGGGCGGGAGGGGGGGGGGACGGGAGGGGGTGCACATTGGAGGCAAGAAAAGAGGGCAAGGTTGGGGGCAAGGTTGGGGGCAAGGGTGGGGGCAAGGGTGGGGGCAAGGGTGGGGCAAGGGTGGGGGCAAGGGTGGGAGCAAGGGTGGGGGCAGGGCAGGACTTTTAAGATTGCGGTGCTACGATTTGGTGAAGGGGGGAGGAGATGAGGACGAGACGAGGGGTGCAGGGAGGATAAGACGAGGATACGACCTGCTCCCAACAGTATGTGCGCACGACCACTACAGAAGCCAAATGAGCAGCAGGACAATATCGAGGTGACTTTTCAAATGAGCAGGACAATATCGAGGATATCAAAAGTCGCCAAATGAGCAGCAGGACAATATCTGAGCCACAGGACAATATCTGAGCCACAGGACAATATCTGAGCCACAGGACAATATCTGAGCCACAGGGCAATATCTGAGCCACAGGGCAATATCTGAGCCACAGGACAATATCTGAGCCACAGGGCAATATCTGAGCCACAGGGCAATATCTGAGCCACAGGACAATATCTGAGCCACAGGGCAATATCTGAGCCACAGGGCAATATCTGAGCCACAGGACAATATCTGAGCCACAGGGCAATATCTGAGCCACAGGGCAATATCTGAGCCACAGGACAATATCTGAGCCACAGGGCAATATCTGAGCCACAGGGCAATATCTGAGCCACAGGACAATATCTGAGCCACAGGGCAATATCTGAGCCACAGGACAATATCTGAGCCACAGGACAATATCTGAGCCACAGCAAGCCAACTCTCCGGTTGGCAGCACTACCAGCGCCCTCACTCGCCTCGCCAGCCGCCCAGTTCGAACCGAACCTGCACTGCTGGCAGCCATAACAACAGCGTAGCAGCATAGCAACCCACCTGGGCATCCCCACACATCTCCTGCTGGACGCACCACTAACGCTCTACCTCGCCCCTTAACCCTCCCAGCCAGGGCCTGCACCACGGGCAGCCATCGAAAGACAGACTGTGACTGTAACGACCCACCTGAGCAGCCAGGTCTCTGGTGGGCAGCACCACCAGCGCCCTCGCTCGCTGCACCACGTGCCCAGATAGGGCCCGCACCACGGGCAGCATATACTCCACAACCTTCGGAACCCACCTGAGCAGCAAGGTCTCTGGTGGGCAGCACCACCAGTGCTCGCACGCGCCGCACCACCCGCCCCGCCAGGGCCTGTACCACGGGCAGCGCATACGCCAGTGTCTTGCCACTCCCGGTCGGCGCACACACACACAAGTCGTGCGACGCCGCCCGCAACCCCTCCACCTCCTGCTCCTCCCCCCCCTCCCACTCCGCCAGTTCCCCCCCTCTCCTCCCCCCTTTCCCCCTATCACCAGCGCCCGCCCTCCCCCCTCCCCCATCCCTCCCCTTCCTGCCTGCTTGACTTGCATGGGCATGGGAGTGGGGGTGGTTACCAGGTAACCCCAGCAGCTCGCGCCACACGGTGGCTTGCACGGGAAAGAGATAAGAAATGCCGGCCGGAGCGAGGGCGTGCAGGAGGCTGTGGGGGATGGGGAGAGGGTAGGAGGGGAGGAGGGGAGGAGGGGAGGAGGGGAGGAGGGGAGGAGGGGAGGAGGGGAGGAGGGGTCAGGAAGGAAGAACAGTTGGGCTGCAGTGTTACAGTGAAGAAGAGAAAGCAACAAGTGCCAAGGAGGACCCCCATGAAAATGGCCACGAGCACCCAAGCAGCTGACCACCGTACCGCTTGTCTAGGTTCGGCACCGAGGGAAGAGGAATGGCATCAGCTGTGGAGCACTTCACTGGCGCTCTCATCCACGGCAGCACCGCCCCTCCTCCCCCCCCTCCCCCTGCCCCTGCCTCTCTTGCTGCTGCTGGCGCCTTAGCTGGCGCCTGACGCTTTGCCTCCGCACTAGCAGCAGCAGCAGCATCATCATCGTTCCCTTCCCTGTCTCCCCCTCCTACCCTCTCCCTCTCCGCATCTTCCTCCACAGTCTGATCTTCTCCCAACAAGAGATCTGCACCGTCCAACTCCCCACCCTTCTTCCCTCGCCCCTTGCCCTTCTTCTCCTTTTTCATTTTCGCCTTTCCCTCGCCATCCCCCAACCCCCCCTTCTGCTCCTGCCAGTCTTCCTGCTTTCCAAACTCCCCACCCATAAACCCCGAACCTTGGTCAAACCCTCCTCCGCCTCTTGCTTCTCGAGTCCCCTCTCCGCCTCCTCGCCGCCCCTCCCCACCGCTCTGCACCGAGGCATTGCTCGCATTCTCCAGTGCAAAACCCCCCACATCCTCCTGCCTTCGTTTCCTCCTCTTCTCCTTCCCACTGGTTCCTGGAGCCTCGTCAGCCGACTTCCCAGTTGCAACCCTAAACCCTGTGTTTGCTGCGAGCCCTGAACCCTCGCCGCGTAGTTCATCTCCTGCCTTGTCATTCGCCACAGCATGTGCGACATCGTGTAACTCTCCTGAAATTGTCGCATGCGCCTCTTCTGCGCGTCGCAATTCGCCTTTTCTTCGTTTCCTGCGAGCCGCTGTGCCGTCCGTCGCTTCATGCCCTGGGGCAGCGGGCGACGCCATGTCAGCAGCGTCAGACTTAACGTGGCCCACGTCAGCACGCTCAGCCATGGGCGCTGGTGCCTGAAGCGCCCTCGCACCAGCGCCATCCTGATCAGGTCCCGCAGATGCATCCTTCTTTTTCGTGTCACTAACGCTTCCTCCCGCAATCTCCGCAGCAACATTTTCATTCCTACCCCCGCCGCCGCTAACCGTCTCAACTTTGCTCAGCGCGGGGATCGCCGGGGCGGAAGCGGGTGTGCGCGGAATGGCGGGCGGAGGTTTGAGCGGCGGAGTGGAGTCGAGGAGGTAGGACGAGGGGAGGGCCTCGTGAAGGCCGTCCCAGCGCTTCACGGGAAACATGGCGGCGACCAAAGCTGACGCAGGGCAACGGCGGGCGCGCAGGCGTGCTGAAACGTGAAGGATGGCGCATCGATGAATACGTCGCACGGAATTGGAGACTCGAGGCTATGACTTGAGCTGAAACAGAGTGCAGCACGGAGGTGGTGGTGCTCGTCTGCTTCATTTGGAACCTTTCTGACCAAGTACCACTGCAAACGAGAGGTGCACCAGAAGGTTAACGTGGCACCTGACAAGGGAAACACAACGACGAGACCCACAGAGACGAAAATGGAAATGCATTTTGAAGAAACAAAAAGGGACAGGCGATAATTTGAAGACATACCTTTCTCGGCCTTTTGGCTAAGATCAAGTGTAGTATCTGTTCTTATCAGTTTAATATCTGATACGTGGACCATCGGTCCACATGATATTAAATTAATTTCTTTTGGGGGCAGGTGCCAATGGCCAGCTTGCTGGTCGGCCCTGCAAGCGTCGCCTCGGTATTGCACTAACTCCGGGGAAGGCGCACCCCTCCCCCAACGGGGGTCCAAATAAAAACTGAAACGGTATACGAGCCAAAGCTACAACTGGGTGGAAGAGAAAAGGCATTTCACGGCGAAAGAAACTGTAATGGATGTGCAAGAAATGAAGTCGCAATCAAGGAAGCGTCGCACGCAAACGGCATGCGAGGGACTCACACGATTTTGCTGCCTCTCCCCCACCCACCCCATAGAGCCGTTCACCATGCTTTTTCCAGGTGGGTGCATTCTTCCTGTCGTTCCGCCATTTGCCCTCCCCCTTCTTTCTGTTGTTTCCCATCCCGCCACTTTTACTAACTTGCTGCGTCGCAGAGAACAACTCACTTGTCGCATAACACTCGTTGCGTCCCATCGCGCGTCGTCACTTGCTCGAAATTTGTAACGTCAAGTAGATTCGTTTCTTCAAATCCCGTTCCCTCGTGTTCTGGCCGCCTCGTAGCTTCCGTTCCCGCGCTCTGCCACCATTCTCTAACGTTCTTTTTTAGGGACGACCTCGCGACATGCGAACAAGGTGATTAACTAAACTTAGCGCCCCCTTTCACACTCACAGCCGAGGCGACGACACCGCACGCGAAACTCACACGTTAAACGACACCGCTTATCGCCTTGCTCCGCGCTGCTCTTTCCGGCAGCTATTTATACTCAATTTTCTGCTTTATGGCTGCCTGACTTATTACATGCCGGTCTCTCTGGTCGCCAACCAGCCGCGTTGACCGCAACTCCTGGGATGAAACGGGCGTTGTCGAAGTGGCTTATCAGAAATTGGTCGCAACAGCAAACGGACGTCCATCTAAAATAGCCGTCCCCGCTCTGCTTCAAGGATATGCGTACAGGCTTATCGGCATGTGTACTAAAATTCTCTCTTGAGCGCCTGAAGTTCTATGATATTCATATGGAATCTCATTACTTGCTCGTCGTAATCCGCCACCCTCTTAAATCTGCCCACAACACCTACACCCTGACTGCTGAAGCAGCGGGATGGGGAACCCAAGCAGTCCGACTGACGCGCGGGAAGCAACCTCGTCACCCCTACCGAAATCGTGAGTATTCATGTAGTTTTAGTGGCTTTCAAGTGGTGAGCACGCATAGGGGAAAGGTCACATATGGTACCTCGCTTCCCTATCCAGCAGCCCTTTGTTTATAACTCTCAGAGGGCTTTTTTCGTCTCAACGCTCCCTCTGGTCTGCTCTCATGCCTCAAGTTCTCTCTCCCGTCTGCAAACATGTCTCAAATGTCTTCCCTCCGTCTGCCCTCATGCCTCAGATAACTTCCTTCTATCTATGTGCCGCCCTCCCTCAAGTCACTCCCTACCCTCCGTGCCCATGCCTCAAATGATGTCTTCTTTTCCGTCTATGCCATACTTACAAGAGAGAGAATATGAAAAAAGTTTTCTTTTATGCCCCAATGATACAAGTCACTCCCTTCCTTCTGTGCCCATGCCTCACATCGCTCCCTTCTTTCGTCCCCAACCCACGCCTCGAAAGTATTTCTTTCCTCCCACGATGACCGCAGCATTGTCATCTTGGGGCACGTTTTACCAGGAATGGTCATCTGCTCACTCTCTTCTCGATTCACGACATGCTATTGCGCCCATCACTCTATTTCCCACGTGTCCTGCCACAACTGATGCCTCCCCGCAACCTCGCCAGTTGTTGCCGTCTACATCACATTGTGAGTGGGGGGTGGGAGGGGACGGATGGGGGGTGGAAGTGAGCTCAGTGCACGGGTGGATGGGTGGGAAGGGATGGGGGAATATATCTCAACGGATAACCGACTCCGCCCAAGAAACGGTGTCTGCCCGAGGGAAAAAGAAACTAAAACTCTGGGGGGCCTGCATGGGACTCGGAGACGGCTTCAACCCTATTCTCTAAGGAAGGGCATGCCAGGTCGCCCAGGGTTTTTTTTTTTCTTGCCCGGGTCAGTGCGACGGGATTCGACGGGTGCGACGGGTGTCGCAGCCCGTCGAAGGCTTGTCCGTTGAGAATGGGGTGGGAGAGTGCACTGGTGTGGGATTCACGGCAGGTTTGCAGGGTGTGGAGGGCTGCATGAAGAGAGGCTTAATCGCCTGTGAATTTTATAACGGACAATTCAGAAATGTAGCCGCCCTAGCTCAGTTGGTAGAGCGCAAGGCTCTTAACCTTGTGGTCGTGGGTTCGAGCCCCACGGGCGGCGGCTGCTTCAGCCGTATCCTTGATGGCATCATTGCTTATTGAGCAACTGCTCGAACTGTTTTTTCACCCCACGAGTCAGCAGCCGTGTGTTGAGAAGTTCGGACTGCGCACAAGCTTGCCAAATGTTCCCCCCACTAATAGTGCCAACCTCCTTGGCACTGCTTGACGCCTGCTGATCAGGTCAGGGCCCTCTCCTGCTCCCTTGCCATGCGCCCTTTCTTGCCCCATTCCCCTCCATCCACCTCCCATCCCCACCTTTTGTTGCCCCTTCATTCCACTGCTGCGTCTGCAACCACCGCCTTTCATCAGCCCCTTCTCCCTTTCCCCTTCTGCCCTGCCACCTCCAACCTTCCCTCCATCCCTTTCCCCCACCTCCCTCTCCTTCCCTCCCTCTCTTGCTGTGCTCCCTCTCTTGCTGTGCTCCCTCTCTTGCTGTGCTCCCTCTCTTGCTGTGCTCCCTCTCTTGCTGTGCTCCCTCTCTTGCTGTGCTCCCTCTCTTGCCCCCCTTGCCTCTCCCCCTCTTGCCAAGACCCCTCTCCTGCCCCCCTCTCCTTTGCTGTGTGCCATCTTCCTGCCCCCCCCCTCAAGCCCCCTCTCCCGCCCCCTGTTGCCATGCGCCCTCTCTTGTCCCCCCTTGCCTCGTGCCCTCTCCTGCCCTCCTTGCTCTGCGCAGCGTGGTTGTATCTTCCCGCCTCGCCTGTTGATGCCACTCGCCCTGCAATGCATTCTCAAGGTGAGTTGTGGGAGGACAAGGATGGATGGGGGGATAGGTTGGTGGGGCGGATAGGAAGGTGGGGCGGATAGGAAGGTGTGGGGGATTGGAAGGTGGGGGGGATTGGAAGGTGGGGGGAGATAGGAAGGTGGGGGGAGATAGGAAGGTGGGGGGAGATAGGAAGGTGGGGGGAGATACGAAGGTGGGGGGAGATACGAAGGTGGGGGGAGATAGGAAGGTGGGGGGAGATAGGAAGGTGGGGGGAGATAGGAAGGTGGGGTTAGGGGGTGGAAGAACGGGAGAGGATGGATGATGAGAGGAAATGGGCAAATACGAAAGGATTGGCAGATGAGGATAACTGCAACAGCATTACTCGTAATAGTATTTTGCTCTCTTCTGCAAGACCATAGCCGCCCTAGCTCAGTTGGTAGAGCGCAAGGCTCTTAACCTTGTGGTCGTGGGTTCGAGCCCCACGGGCGGCGTCTGCTGTTGATGATATGTACATTCTTGCATGTACGCGTGACACCTTGTATGTGTCGCGAAGTTTGTTTAGAGGGATTCCTTCAATACCTTCTTTTTGCAGGTCAGGCCACGTATTGCCGATTTCCTTGGCAGTGCTGAGGTTCGCCACGACTCCACAGATCAAACCATGGCCTATGGGTCTGGGTTTTCAGGCATCTACTTGAAAAGAGAAAGCCATGCTGCCGCCTGCTGGTCAGGTCAGCGCCCCCTTGCCATGCGCCCCCTTGCCATGCGCCCCCTTGCCATGCGCCCCCTTGCCATGCGCCCCCTTGCCATGCGCCCCCTTGCCATGCGCCCCCTTGCCATGCGCCCCCTTGCCATGCGCCCCCTTGCCATGCGCCCCCTTGCCATGCGCCCCCTTGCCATGCGCCCCCTTGCCATGCGCCCCCTTGCCATGCGCCCCCTTGCCATGCGCCCCCTTGCCATGCGCCCCCTTGCCATGCGCCCCCTTGCCATGCGCCCCTTGCCATGCGCCCCCTTGCCATGCGCCCCCTTGCCATGCGCCCCCTTGGGGGGATTGGTTAGTGGGGGGATAGGAAGGTGGGGTTAGGGGGTGGAATAATGAAAGAAGGGTGATGGGAGGAAATGGGCAGACGGGAGGATATGGAATGGCAGATGAGGTTGACTGTGTTAATATTTTATTTTGACTATCTCAGTCTTGGAAACGCAGCCGCCCTAGCTCAGTTGGTAGAGCGCAAGGCCCTAAACCCTGCGTTTTGTTTTCCCGACACTGTTTTGGGAGACTCGCTCACTTCCCCCAGTTTTGCGAGTCAGGCCTGGTCTCGCCGATTTCATGGGCGTTGCTTTGGGAGGGCTAAAGTTGGCCACGAGCCCACAGATCAAACCGGACCCTTTTATCGGTGCATCGCCCGAACCATTCGCCCTGATCTGTGTCCATCGCTAACCATTCGAATCCATCTGTGCCCATCACTCAAACCATCCACTTTCATCGGTGCTAGGCAGTACGCCCATCTTTCCTCCCGCGTATCCAACCTTCTCGTGTTGCTTACTTGAGCAGATCAGGGCCTAGATCTCGGGCGCCTGCAGAAAATTAGAGGAAAGGAAAACAATCCTGCCACTTCCTGGTGAGGTCAGGGCCCTCTCCCACCCGAACACTCCTTGCCGTGCGCCTCCTCCCCCCTCTCCCACCCCCTGCCCCCCTTGGCATTGCGCCCTCTCTGCCGCCTGCCCCCCTTGGCATTGCGCCCTCTCTGCCGCCTGCCCCCCTTGGCATTGCGCCCTCTCTGCCGCCTGCCCCCCTTGGCATTGCGCCCTCTCTGCCGCCTGCCCCCCTTGGCATTGCGCCCTCTCTGCCGCCTGCCCCCCTTGGCATTGCGCCCTCTCTGCCGCCTGCCCGCCTTTGCATTGCGCCCTCTCTGCCTCTTGCCCCCCTTGGCATTGCGCCCTCTCTGCCGCCTGCCCCCCTTTGCATTGCGCCCTCGCCTGCCCCCCTTGCCGTGCTCCCACTCTTTCCGGTTTGACATGCACCCTCGCCTGCCCCCCTTGCCATGTGCCCTCTCCTCCTGCTATGCGCCCCCTTCTGCCCTTTTGCCGTGCACCCTCTCTTGCTGCCCTTGGCTTGGCCCTCCTAAAGCCCGAAGCATGGGTATCCACTCTCATTTTACTGCCTCCACAGTGCTGCCAGCTGTCGTTATCCTCCTACAGTGCTGCCAGCTGTCGTTATCCTCCTACAGTGCTGCCAGCTGTCGTTATCCTCCTACGGTGCCGCCATCTGTCGTTATCCTCATACAGCGCTCCTCCTGTGCTCCTGTTGATGCTGCCAGTGTGTTCCAGACTCACGGGATGTTGCCATTCACTTTCCGCTGCATTAAAAAGGTGAGCTGTGGAGGGATTGGTTGGTGGGGGGGAATGGTTGGTGGGGGGGGAATGGTTGGTGGGGGGGATGGTTGGTGGGGGGAATGGTTGGTGGGGGGAATGGTTGGTGGGGGGAATGGTTGGTGGGGGGACTGGTTGGTGGGGGGAATGGTTGGTGGGGTGAATGGTTGGTGGGGTGAATGGTTGATGGGGGGGGAATGGTTGGTGGGGGGGGAATGGTTGGTGGGGGGGGAATGGTTGGTGGGGGGGGAATGGTTGGTGGGGGGGGGAATGGTTGGTGGGGGGGGAATGGTTGGTGGGGGGGGAATGGTTGGTGGGGGGGAATGGTTGGTGGGGGGGGAATGGTTGGTGGGGGGGGGAATGGTTGGTGGGGGGGGAATGGTTGGTGGGGGGGGGAATGGTTGGTGGGGGGGGGAATGGTTGGTGGGGGGGGGAATGGTTGGTGGGGGGGGAATGGTTGGTGGGGGGGGAATGGTTGGTGGGGGGGGGAATGGTTGGTGGGGGGGGAATGGTTGGTGGGGGGGGGAATGGTTGGTGGGGGGGGAATGGTTGGTGGGGGGAATGGTTGGTGGGGGAATGGTTGGTGGGGGGAATGGTTGGTGGGGGGAATGGTTGGTGGGGGGAATGGTTGGTGGGGGGAACTGGAAGGTGGGAGAGGGGATGGAAATATGAGGGGGAAGTTGGTGGGAAAAATGAGCAGATGAGAAGGGGTGCAATGATATTTAAATACAACTGAATTTAAACCATCTTCTACCATGTCATAGCCGCCCTAGCTCAGTTGGTAGAGCGCAAGGCTCTTAACCTTGTGGTCGTGGGTTCGAGCCCCACGGGCGGCGGCGTTACGAGTGTTGTTAAGTGTTTGTCTTCTTTTGTTTGCCTTGCCATTCTGATGCCCCCCTCGTTTGACCCTTGTGTCTGTGATTCACCAACCAGCATCCCAGCAGCATCTTGTGTGTTGGCAGTAACAAGCTTCTACATGGCAGCAAATGGTCGGTCTTCAGCCAGCATGGCAGCAAATGGTAGGTCTCCAGCCAGCATGGCAGCACATGGTAGGTCTCCAGCCAGCATGGCAGCACATGGTAGGTCTCCAGCCAGCATGGCAGCACATGGTAGGTCTCCAGCCAGCATGGCAGCACATGGTAGGTCTCCAGCCAGCATGGCAGCACATGGTAGGTCTCCAGCCAGCATGGCAGCACATGGTAGGTCTCCAGCCAGCATGGCAGCACATGGTAGGTCTCCAGCCAGCATGGCAGCACATGGTAGGTCTCCAGCCAGCGTGGCAGTAAAGAAGTTTCCAGCCAAGCAGGCCTGCCAGCAGTGCTTCATGCAGTCTACCTGGAGGCACTTCCATCAGTCTCCTTGATTTTCACCTCATTACCTTGTCACCCAACTCCCGCTCCTTCCAGATCCTGTCTATTGGCTGCAGAAATACCAATTGACGGATCTGTATACTTGTTGCTTTCAGCATGAGAATATACAAAACAAGTAGTGCTCATTCGCCTCAGCTGTCCACATCACCTCTTACGAGCTGCTGGCCTCAATCACTCACCAAATGGCAATTTCAATCCCCTTGTGTGTGCACATGGCATCTGCACCGCAACTACTTTCCAGTTCAACGTAACCAAGGAGTGGCTGTCACAAATCTATCCCAAATGTTGGAATAGCGAAGGAAAAGGTGTGACTAGGAAGGGGAGAGGGGAGATACAAGTAGAGTGTTATCCCCTCTAAGAGCTGACCTAGTTAGGCTATATATATGTATACATAGCAATATATGTTTGTTGACACACCCCCTAGCCTAGATATAGGCAGCGTTTAACGAACCAGGGAAGCACTACTAGTATAACCTCTTGTGAAGGTAGCAAGACAACTCAGGGCAGCGCTGCTAGTTTGACCACTGAGACAAGAGGTCATAAGGCCAGTCAACAAGTGTACCAATGCATGCAGGTATAGCACAACAAGTACAAGCACGTATAGAATATATCAGGATACGAAGAGTGGAACTGCTACTGAGACTACACCAAGCTGAGTACAGAACCGCTGATGGTCACGAGGCGGTAGTGCCTTGGTGAAGATATCAGCGGTGTTGGCCTCTGTGGCCACGTGTACTACACGAGCCTAACCGCGCTACTGCAACACACGCAACAGGAAGTAACGCAGCTGGATATGCTTCGCCCTGCCCTCAAGCCGAGCCTCTAGACACAGGAGGATCATGGCCCTGTTGTCAACAAACAGGATTGGGGCAGACCTAGGCAGCTCACCTAAGTCAGTGAGCAAGAACGACAGCCGGCGCAGCTCCTGGCCGGCCATGGCCCAAGCGTAGATATTTGCCTCACAGCTGGACTGAGCTACAGACGACGACCTAGTGGACCTCCACGAGATTGCACCAGCACCAAGACTAAAGCAGTAGCCCTGGGACGACCTGAGCGTCTCCAAGTCATCAGCCCACGATGCGCCTATGCGTCCAGTGAGCACCACTGCCTCCCGTCCTCCTAGCACAAGCCTCAGTCATGATGTACTCGCCAGATACCGCAACACCCTTTTGGCAGCCGACTAGTGGGCTGGTCGATGGCTGCCTGTCGCAACAAAGCGAGCCAAGAGACTGAGAGGGTATGCTGGTCGAGTGCAGGTCATCAGGTACATGAGGCACCCCACCAGCTCTACAAATGGACCACTAGCCTCGACCGGCTCAGCCGGAACAGGGGCAGAGAGCTTGTGATCCACATGCAGAGGGATGGGCTGTACTGAGGAGAACTGGAAACTGAACATCTGGAGGATCTGCTGCACCATATGGGACTGGGAGAGTGTGATCGTGCAAGCATCACGGTCACGAGAGATCTCCAAGCCCAGATAGGGCCTCAGCACCCCCAGATCCGTGCAGGCGCCTTCCCTGAGGCCAGTGCGACTCTGTCAGGAGTAGCAAAGATAAAATCGTCTACGCACACTAGGATGTAGAACAGGGTATGACCAGTGCGAACAAAGAGAGAAGGGTCAGCAGAGGAGGGGAAGAAATGTAGCTCAACGAGTGTGGTGCGGAGCGTGTCGTGCCACTCACATGGCGCCTGACGTAGACCATAGACAGGGCAGCCCAGGTACCATTGGGTCCCAGGTGGGAAGGACCCAGAGAAGCCCACAGTGGGCACCGGAGGAAGATCTGCTTGTGCAGGCTACCCTGCAGGAAGGCTGTGGAGAAGTCAAGTGAGTGAAGCTTGTAGTCGCGCTGCGCGGCTAGATGGAGGAGCACCCGAAGAGTTCTCATTTTCGGAGTAGGAGAGAAGGTGTGGAAGAAGTCCACACCCTCTCGCTGACTGAAGCCTCTAGCTACGTAAAGCACGTTGAAATTCGGCGACTCTCCAGGTGCGCGCTCCACCCTATAGATCTACCTGCCATCGACTATGTTCACCCAGGCGGAGGAACTGCGTCGACGTAAGTGCCTGTAGATCTGTAAGATGCCATCTCAGCCTCCATGGCCTGTATTCACTGGGCTGCCCAGGGCCCCGACACCGTCTCAGCGTAAGAGCGTGGGACAGGGATGTCAAGTGCGTCTGGATCGCTGTCTGGGGATACAAGCATGGAGCAGAGTTGGGGTACAGCGGCAACAAGGTACGCCAAGTCATACTGCCTGTCCTCTAGCACGTCACTGCCAAGGGCAGGCGCACCGCCGACGGACGGAGGACGGGCAGTACCAAATACCAGAGCGACAGCGTAGTCAAGGCGGAGGCTAGCAGCAAAGTCAGCGACAGCAGCGACAAACAGAAACAAACTCAAGTGGAGCCAGAGGGTTAGTAACAAGCGACGCAAGCCAGCGCGAGAGGACTGGGCGAGCAGTGCGAGCAGAGTCAGAGGGAGGAGCAGGAGACGACGAGAGCAGGGCACAAGTTAACAGGGTAACTACCTTGTCTTGACTGAAAATCCAAGGTTTTTCCTAGACCGACCCTGTGGTTTCCTGGGTTTTTCCCACACCAGCCCTGAAAGAATCAAGGAGATTTCTCTACTGACCCGACGAGTCTAGGAGGGTTTTGAGGGGACCCGGACATCTCCAGGGGGTGTAGGAATATCTTAATGTCCCACCCTTACCTTCCCCAAGCTTGGGGAGAGTTATTTGGCAGCAGGGATCGTACAGCGGAAATTCGAACAGTTGTAAAGGTTCTTCTTCTTATCCGTGTGTTGCTGTCGTTCTTATGCGGTTCAGTGCGGTTAGAGTTTGTACAAGCATTATGGGGCTAGAAATTCACCTGTATTTCCACACGTACTACTAGATCAAAATGAGCTGAGACGAACAATTATTCACGCCACTCAAACTCACCCCCGCCCTAAGCAACCCCCCCCCTCCCCCACCCCCTCCCCAACCCAAATTTAGCTCATTCAGGCGCGTGATGCATTTGCAGTAATGTACAAGTGTTGGTGAGGGGGCGGATTTCCCACCCCGATGTCTGGTCCCGCTAAAATTGGCCACTCTATCGGGCCTTTTCGAGCGCGGACTCTCAAGAAGCAGGGTAAATCTCTTACAAAATCAGAATTTACAGGGTGGCATTTCTAGGGACCCGGGTCGTACGAGGTGGAAAAAAACCTAGCGAGAGCCCTGGATGGGAGCAACAATTGGGGGGGCAACAGGAGGACTGGAACAAAAGGAGCACACAGAGGAGTGACCATAGGGTAGACACTAGGACGAGGAGAGACAGGACGAGCACCAGAGGGACGACGGACCCAGTGGTGAAGAACATGTGACAGGGGACGAGGGGGGAAGGGGGACAAGTTAGGGGATGGAGGAGAGCGCGGGGGGAAATGAGCCAGAGAAGATTCCGAGGGAGGGAACAACAGGTCGTAGCAAGGTCACGCACCGGAGGAGGGACGGGCGGTCGGTCAGGGGAACCGGGTGCAAGACCAAGGAGATGAAGAGCAGACTGCTGCTGTTGCTACTACTGCTGCTGCGGCGGCTGCTGCAGCTGCTGCGGCTCCCTGTCCTCTCCATGGCCTCCAGCTGCACCTCAGCTACCACCGACACTCCCCGAAACAGCACCCCCAGGACTAGCACCCTCGGATGCACCACCCACAGAACCAGCACCCCCAGAGTCAGCACCCCCAGAACTCGCACCCCCGGAATCAGCACCCCCAACACCAACGCCTCCAACACCAGCACCTCCAGAACCAGCACCCCCAGAGCCCACTGCCCCTTGCTGCTGCAGCGGCCGCTGAGTCAGCTGCGGCTGCTGCTGGGGTGAGGGGGGAGATGGCTGAGGTGCCTGGGGTACCAGGGCTGGGGGAGGCGCAACATGGACAGCAGGTGCGCTCCCAGCAGCTGGCCTCCTAGAGTCAGCAGACTCCCCCACACGCCCGACCGAGAGGAAAGGAGTGGCGTGAGAGACACCAGACGGGGTCGGGCGGGGTGGGAGGGGTGCGACAGGCGGGGCAGGGATGAGGAAGAGAGGAGGAGGAGGCACCGCAGTGTTGTGGTGAGGGAAGCACTTGTATTAGGGGTGCGTCTCATTGAAGGTAACGTTACGAGAGCGGTAGAAGCGGTGGTGGACCGTGTCATAAAACAACCACTCAGGGGCATCAAGTGGAAACCCAGGAAGACCCATGGACGAGAGCGGGCTGAGAGCTTGTACGTGCCAATGGCACGGACGTGAGCAAGGCTACCTCAGACGTGGAACGCAGCAGTGACACCCCTAGACCTGGTCCATAGACGGGTCGACGAAACCTGTGATCGCTGGGAGCGCAGCTACAGGTTAAGCTAGTGAGCTGCGTAGCGCACGACAAACGACCACCGAAAATGGGGTGGACTGGCGTGGACCAAGGAAGTGCGAGCTACCTCCATGACCAGGCCCATGCGTCGCTCAGCAATCCCATTCTGTTGTGGGGAGTCCGGCAGTGTGTACGTCTGGCGGATGCCCTCCACGCGATAGAACTGACCTAGAGTGCCAGAGGTGAACTTGCCACTACGGTCAGAGTGTAAACAAACTACAGGCAGGCAGTGCTAGGTGCGAGCGCCGAGCAACCACGGGAGGAGAACGGTTAGCATGTTGGCCTTCCGCTCCAACTGGAACACAGTGGTGTAGCGCGAGATGTCGTCAACGATGACTAGATGGTAGCGCTCCCGACTAAGACCATGGACCGGGGTAGGGCCCCAGACGTCCATGTGCTGTGTCTGTAGCAGCTCTGTGGTAGGAGGAAATGAGGAGAAGTGAGGGGCGGCATGCTGCTGGCCCTCGACGCAGGAGGTGCACAGTGGTGCTACCAAAGCATGCACGGCCAAGAGTGATGCAGAGAGACTCGTAACTAGACCGTGCTGGGACATGTACATAAGACGCTTGAGTGCAGGGTGACCTAAACGGTCGTGCCACAAAAGGGTTGGGTGGGTGAGGGAGCGACAGGAGCGTGACGCGGCTACCTCAACAGACACAGCAACTGGCGATGACTCAGTGTGTAGGGTGAAGAGACCGGACGCTGGGTCACGCTCAAATGTGGCTAGGTGGCGACCGGCGGCTGTGTCAGTGCTAGGGAACGTAGTGGTGACGCCTCGGCCCTGGAGGTGACCAACACCCACTAGGTTCCTGGCAAACGAGGGAGGGAGTGGTGGTACTACGTGCGATAGCTGTGGCTGCAGAGTGTGCTGGTGCGACGCGAACAAGGGCAGGAAGCAAGGTGAGAGCATTACTGTCTCTAAAGAAGCAACGAGATGCGTCTGAGTCGCCGTAGGACGGGCAGGGGAGGAGCCTAGGGGACACGTAGTAGAGGCTCCTAGTCTAGACAAAGTAGTGGGACCTAGACCCCCAGGCCCTTAGGCTCCTGATCCTCCAGAGAAACCACACTGGCCCCAGGACAGTGACCGCACCGAGGCCTCACCTCCAGAGCCTTCACCGCGCACAACACCCCCAAAACCCCACTGCGGCTGCTGCTGCTGCTGCTACTGCTGCTGCTGCGGCTGCCGCCATTGCTACTGCTGCTTCTACGGCTGCCACCGTTGCTACTACTGCTGCGGTTGCTGCGCTGGCCAGAGAGCCCGAAAGCAGACGTCGAGGTCGTGGAGCCAGAAGCCAAGGAGGTAACTAATGTGACCCTTTAGGAGCGTGCAGTCCACGTGCGGGCTCACCAGCTGGAGACGGTGAGCGAGAAACCAGGGAGCGGAGGGAAGTGCTGGCGGTCTGCCGGAGGGACAGACCCTAACGAGGACATCATGCGAAGAGGAGAGGCGTCGAGGAATTCTAGAAACGTGGAGAAGACTAGTGGGAGGCACTAGGTGCTAGAGGAGCACTAACAGAGGTTGTAGCCGTGGCGGTTGTGGCCGGAGCGGTGGCAACGAGCAGGAGGCTGGCAGCAGCAGCGGCTAGCGGTAGGCTGATGGTAGCAGTAGCTAGTGATAGTAAGACGGCAGTGGCGGCTAGCTGGCGGCGGGCTGGTAGCAAGAGGCGGCAAGCTGGGATCGAGTTGGCGAGCTAGCAATGGGCGAGCTGGTAGCTGCGAGCAGAGGCTGCTGGCGGCAAACTAGCAGGTGGCCGGGCAGGCTCTGGTGGTGGCGAGCTGGCAGGCGCTGCTGGCAGCTAGCTGGCTGCAAGTGGACAGCGGCTAGTGAGTGGCTGGCAGTAGGCTAGGAGCTGCTAGGAGGAGTGGGGAGCTAACGAGGAGGAAGTACGCACGAGAGGAGCTACTAGGAGCAGCACGCCGAGGAGCTAGCTAGGAATCACTAGGACTAGCGGCACAGGGCGATTGACAATCCACAGGGCACGGGGGACTCACAAGGCTGGCGGCCGACTGGCAACTCGCAGCTGGCGGCTGGCGGCCGACTGGCGACTGGCGGCTGGTGGTCAGCGGCTGGCCGCGAGTGGTGGCAGCTGGCAGTTGAGGGCTGGGGTTCGGTGGCTGGTGGCAGCAGGAGCCGGCAGTCGGCTGCTGGCAGCTTGCGACTGGTGCTGGCGGCTGGTGGTCAGCTGCTGGAGGCCAAAGCTGACGGTTGGCAACAGCAGTGGCGACAGGAGCGGCAGCGGCGGCTGTAGCAGCAGCAGCGGCAGCGGCGGTAGCTGCAGCTGCAAGGGCGGTGGCAATGGCGGCTGCAAGGGCAGCGGCGGCAGCGGCAGTGACAAGGGCGGTGGTGGCAATGGCGGCTGCAAGGGCAGCAGTGGCAGCGGCAGCTGCAAGGGCAGTGGCGGCAGTGGCGGCTGCAAGGGAAGCAGCGGCAGCGACAGCTGAAAGGGCAGCGGCGGCAGTGGCAGCGGGGGTAGCGGCGGCTGCAAGGGCAGTCAGGGAAGCAGCGGCTGCAAGGGCAGTGGCGGCAGTGGCGGCTGCAAGGGCAGCGGTGGCAGTGGCGGCTGCAAGGGCAGCGGCTGCAAGGGAATCGACAGCAGCGGCGGCTGCAAGGGCAGCAGCCGCAGTGGAAGCTGCAAGGGCAGCGGCGGCAGTGGCGGCTGCGAGGGCAGCGGGGGCAGTGGCAGCTGCAAGGGCAGTGGCGGCAGTGGCCGTTGCAAGCGCAGCGGCGGCAGTGGCGCTGCAGTGGCAATGGGCGGCAGCAGCCGGCGCTGGCTGCTGGCTGCTGGCAGTGCGCTGCTGGCGGCTGGCGGCTGGCGCTGGCTGCTGGCTGCTGGCGCTGGTGGCACTGGTGAGCCAGCGAGCTAGCGAGCTGGATGGCGCTGGCGAGCTGGCTGGTGGTGGCCGCTGGTGCAGGCTAGCTGGCGCACGGCGAGCTGGCTGGCGGCTGCTGGCAACTGCTGGCGGCTGGCTAGCACCTGCTGGCTGGCGAGCCAACGGCGAGTTGGCTGGCGGCTGCTGGCGGATTGCTGGCGGTTGCTGGCTAGCGAGCCAGCAGCTAGTTGGCTGGCGACTGCTGGTGGTTGCTTGTTGGCGAGCCAGCGGCGAGCTGGCTGGCGAGCGCTGGCGGCGAGCTGGCTGGCGGCTGCTGGCAGGTGCTGGCGGGCGGCTGCTAGCGAGCCTACGAGCTAGCTGGCACTCTGGCTGACAGACCGGCTAGCGTGCTGGCCGACACTCTAGCTAGCGTGCTTTCTGTCTGCTAGTGTGCTGGCTGGCGTGCTGGCCGGTGCCCTGACTAGCGCGCTAGTTGGCATACAGAACGAAACGAACGTTAGGAGGAGTGGGGGGGGGGGGGGGGGGGGGGGGAGGAACCTACGAAGCGCGAAATTAAAGAGTGCGAGGTACGGGAGAAAAAAAAAAAAAAAAAAAAAAATCGCTACACTGTGGGCGGAAGCATGAGGTGTGAAAAATATACCCTAGCTCTATACCATGTTGGAATAGCGAAGGAAAAAGTGTGACTAGGAAAGGGAGAGAGGAGATACAAATAGTGTTATCCCCTCTAAGGGCTGACCTAACTAGGCTATATATAACAAACATATCTACTCGAACTAGATATGTAAATATAGCAATGTATGTTTGTTGACACCAAATGCATGCAAGTCTCTAATAGGTCCAAAAGTGTCCCAAAGGAATTCCAAAGACCTCCCAAAAGTGTCCCGGGGATGACATGGCCCGAATCTGAACAAAAAATGGCACGCTTCAATTCAAGGCAAACTTTGGTTGGGACAAATTTCTGACAGTTTCCCTTCCATGCAACATTTCAACTTGCAGGTGAATGCAACAAAGTTTGATCAGACGGTTCACATCCCAACTTTTTGGCTTAAACTCAGTCCACCGTCGATTCAATTGATTCTTTTCAGAGCCGTCTGATCATTTCGATACAGGTCTAACAGCTCAAAACGCAATAGGCTGATTGTGCCGTCAGATCGATTTGGCGGTCATCGAACGGTCGAATATCAAATCAATTCAAGGAACATTTTTTGCAGTCGCGAAACTGTTAATTTCGTGTAGCTAGCAAACATTTCACAGGTGCATTTCGTAAGCCCGTTTCCTTGTTTTGGCGTGGAAACTGGAACCCAGCGCCATCTCTCTTTGTCTCGCCGTGCCAATGCTCCGGCTTGGCTTTCTGACTCGAGCCGCCACTTCGGCGCCTAGTAAACCCTTTGGGAAGGTTGTGGACCTGGCCAAAACTCCCACGATGCCACGACAGGCCTGCACGCTTTTCGTGCGCAAAACCAAACCGCCTACTGCTCCGACACGAACCCCTGTTGGCGTGCGCCGCTGGGAATATCCGTTCAAACCGCACTCTCACGCCCGAGCAGTGCGAAACGATGGCCTTCTCAGCCTCTACCACAACCCTATTTATCCCCACTCCATGCCCCTAGCACAACATCAACTGCTATCATGGCTGAGCAAGTACACAACCCGGACCTTGAGATGCTAGCTGAAGAGGGGAACGCTGATATCCCCTCCGACTTTCACGATACATTCTTTGTGGAAAACCTTAGTGACGGCCTCCTGCCCTCGATGCCCACAACCGATGGCCAACCAGCGGCAAAGAAGCCGTGCATGGAAGGCCCTCTAAGCACTGTAGCACTTCCCGCGGCAGCGGCCAAGCCCACAACCGGCCCAACGCTGGTTGGTGATCACGGATCTGCACCCGTGGCAAGCAATGCCACGCAGCCCGCACGGAGCAGCTCGATTCCCACAGCTCCTGCGCCCACGTCCAGCCCCGTCTCCACGCCCCCCAGCTCCACTGTTTCACCAATGGCGTCGGCCGTTGAAGACCCCCCCCCGAGCGGCCAAACAACTCCTGCCGTCCACGCACCACCATTGCCGCCCCACGAACTTGCCACGTCGCAGGCGGGTGATCGTCGCCCTTCTCATGCGGGAAGGAGCCGAAGCGATCTTCGCAGATGTTGTCGCACGCATTTCGGCCACGTTGAAAGGGAGTATGTTCCCTAGCGGCACGGTGCCCAACTTCGAATCCTCCGCCGAGGAGGTGCTCCGAGTGGCTTGTCGGGCGTACGCGCGTCTAATGTTCTCCCGGCCTACGCCGGCCGACGCGGCAGGCTTCTGCTGCCTCTTCCTGCTCACTCTCAAGCTCTCCAACACCAAAACTGTCTTGATGAAAGTCTACGACGATTAGCTGTCGGATTACAACACTGCTAAGGCCCGGGGAGACACCACGCTGGTGCTCCGGAACATGCTGCTCGACTATGATGCCGAGGACATGGGGGACTTCCTCCTCATGGCCACGGATGGTGACGGGAACCCCTAGCTTGCGGACCTGAAGCTATTCCATCGGGTGGTGGATCCGTACCCTGCTCGTGGGCCTCCCCGTCCCCCACCCAAGTGACCCCAACTTCGAGTGCATCTCCACAGCTATCTCCTTTGGAGATGGAGTCCTGCTATGCTGCTGAACTTCTCAAGCCACTCCTGCTCCATCTGCTGAAGTAACCACCGAGCCGAGGACCATGAGCTCTTTCCTACAAGTGCAAGACGCACCTGCACAACAAGCAAACCATTTCTATGGCCCAACTCCAAGTGGCTAACGGTGGGCGTAGCCGAACCCTCCTACCCCCTCCAATTCAACGCTGCTTAACGCTCTCATGCACGACTGATTCCCCCCTGCGCACTCACTGGCCATGCTCACACCATGCTTCAGCCTGCTGCTTTCATGCTCACCTCGCTCATCCGGACTGGCATTCCTTCCCCCATGCTGCTAGGCAACGGGATCCTAAGCAGATAACCATCTTGCCCACACCCGTGTATGCACATTCCCCATACAGAAAGGATCCCAGGCTCCTAAGCCGCCCCACTCACCACGGTTTAACCCCCAGATGCCCTATGCTTTTCCCCATGCGCATCAGCAAGGCAGTCCTCATCTGTGCACTCGCCTGTTGGCACTCTGTTTGCCCCCTTTGCCCCCTCATACTCCTACGGTGCGCTATCTAGCTGGCTCCATGTGCACCAGGTCCATCTGGAACAACCCAACTCCCCCACGGTTGTTAGACAAGGCCCTCCACCTCGCATAACCCCACAGCCCCCACACGTCTCTGTTTTCACCTATGACAGAAAAAGATCGCGGCACTCCATGCTGCCCCGTTCAACACAGCCTCGCCCGCATAGGATTGGCTGTTTGCCCCCTGCATCCCCGCCGACAATGCCCCAACCATGCTCTAGCTGGCAGGTTTTCAGCTCACCACGCCCACCTGGAGTGGCTCAACCCACCCCCTATGCACGGAGGTGTGGAGCAAATAACCCACATGCTTACGTGTGTGTCTGTACTCACCCCTAACAGGACGGATTTGCTGCTCCCACACTGCCCCGTTCCACACACTCTGCACTCCCACTGGTCATGCTCCTGTCGTTCACATGCTTGCCTTCTCCCTGCCTTTTCCGGCTTGCATTGGCTCCTCCTCCCCTCCCCCCCCCCCTGTTATCATGCAAGGCCTCGTGATGTAACTAACTCTCCCGTACGCACTTATGCATGTCTGGACCCCTTACAGTAAAAATCTTGGGCGCCCAGGCTGCCCCCACCTAAATCAAGAGCGATCCAGGACTGATGTACATCGGTCTCAATCCGAATGCCGAAGCATGGACCTGCACTTTGTGCGACTTTACATGCGGGAAAGCACTCAAATCTGCCCTCCAGCACATCAACACGCCCACCCACGCCACCAAAGTCAAGGATACCGCCCATCTCGCAGCAATCAAGGAAATTTGTAGCGCCTGGCGCGCTCTCACCTGCCTGCAATAGCCCTCGGTGATGGAATATCTGAAATAGATAGGCCATGCCTCCCGATGGTACTGTAGCTATTGCCCCTTTGGAGAAAGCCTCCCTTCCTTGCAGTGCATACCCTGCTCTGGTTTTTATTAGGAGTCAAGTTGCATCTTGCCTCTTTATGCCCCTACGACCCCTGCTGCAACTTGGTAGCTGGTCTATGGTCCAATGTAGCTGTCTCATTATATTAGTGACCCCATGGATGCACATGCCTCGGCATGTGAGGTTCACTGGTCGGGTTAAATGTTAACATTTCTGCACACCAGATGCACAAACGTGAATGGGATTAACCAATTATATAAAACAGACGCATAAAAGTTATGGCTATACTCACAAACAGCGCCCACAGACATCCTTATCCTACTTGACACTCGCTTAACCTCCAAGATCAACACCCTCATCCTAAAATCCCATCCAACCGCTTACGCGCAAGTACCACCGGCTTACGCCACATCAAGGCAAGGTCATGGCAGGATTGCTTTTGATCTTCAACAAAGAGATTTCAATTTCTAGCAGAGCTCTGTCTAGCAACGGTAGACACCTTTCCATATCAACTACCTACAAGAGCAACTCAGAATTATTGCACTCTACGCTTCCCTCCATGCGAATGCATGGTCTTATCGAATCCTTCCTAGCCTTGCACCCCACGGTCACCCTGTTGTCCTATTATGGCAGACGCTGCATGAACGCGACAGTCGATGCCTCCCCTTCTTCGGCCTCTCGAGTAGACCGCATCTACATTTCACAAGCTTTTCAGTCGCGCATCACCTCTGCCCCATACTGTACGCCCTCGCATTGGCGGCAGTGTCCGACCATGCAATGGCACACATGCCTGGCAAATTGCTTGCAAAAAGTGCTCCTCGCTATCATCCACCATGTAAAACGGAGTCTGGCCAGCACGAACAAAGAGCGAAGGGTCTACAGACGACAGCAAGAAATGCAGGTCAGCTAGCGTAGCACGCAGCGTGTCTTGCCACTCACCGGGCGCCTGTCGTAGGCCGTAGACCAGACGTCGGAGGAGCCACTGGGTCCCAGGAGTGAAGGTACCGGTGAAGCCCTGTAGTCGGCACAAGTAGACCTGCTCATGTAGACTGCCCTGAAGAAAAGCAGTGGAGAAGTCTAGGGAGTGGAGCTCGTAGTCACGCTGTGCTGCTGCGTATAGCAGCGCCCGAAGAGTAGTCATCTTCGGGGTCGGAGCGAATGTCTGAAAGAAGTCCACCCCCTCTCGCTGACTGAAGCCTCTAGCCACATAGCGCGCCTTGAACACAGGCGGAACTCCAGGGGGGCGTTTCACCTTGAAGAGCCATCGGCCATCGACTACGTTCATCCCAGGTGGGGGAACTGTGTCGACGTAGGTGCAGGTGGATCTCCAAGATGCCATCTCCTTCTCCATGGCAGCTATCCACTGAGAGGCCCAGGGTCCCGAGGTTGCCTCAGCGTAAGTGCGAGGGGTCGGGATATCAAAGGTGTCTTGGTCACCCTCAAGGACTAGCTGCATCGAGCAGAGATGGGGAACAGCCTCGGACAGGAAAGCAAACTCGTACTGCCTGTCCTCTATGACGTCACTGCCAAGGCAAGGACCACCCCCGACGGACGGAGGACGAACAGGGTCAGAGACCAGAGCGGTGGCGTAGTCAAGGCGGTGGATAGAGGCAAATTCAGCGACAGCATCGACAAGAACGTCAAGACTCGAGAGAGGAACAGACGGGTTGGTAACGAGGGAGGCAAGGACCCGAGGAACAAGAGGACGAGCAGCACGAAGGTAGTCAGACAGAGGGGGAGGCGCGACAGCGAGCGATGACGGAGGAGGCGAAGGCAGAAAGAGAAGACGAGACGTGTGGGAACGAACGAACATAGGGTGAGAACGCGGAACAGGGGAGACAGGACGAGCACAAGAGGGACGGCGAGACCAGACGTGAGACAGAGGCGTCAGGTCAGGAGACAGAGGAAGAGTAACAGGAGGGGAAGGTGGGAAACGAGTCGAGGACGAGTCCAGCGGAGGAAACACAGGACCGTGGACAAGAAGGGGAGGAGGCAGGGGGGGAGGCGCAGGCGAGCGATCAGGGGAGTGAAGGCTGAGCAGGCGAAGGGCGGACACCGGCGGTGACTACTGCTGCTGCTGCTCGACGTCGACACCTGGACCACCAGCTGCACCACGGCTACCTCCGGAACACTCCACTCCTGCACCCCCTGAACGAGCACCCCCAGAGCGAGAACCCTCTCCAGCACAGGTGCCACCCCCGAGCCCGCCGGGACAAGCCACAACAGGAACCCCAGGACTAGCACCCTCATCAACGCCAACACCCCCAGAGGCCACGAACGGCTGCTGCTGTTGCGGCGGCGGCGGCTGCGGCAGCGGCGACTGTGACGGCGGAGGAGGAGACATCGAGGGAGAGACTGGCGACAAGAACTGCGCCGGAGGGCCACCAGAGTCAGCCGACTCCTCGACCGGGACAACCGACAGGAGGGGAGTGACGTGAGACACACCAGACGGAGCAGGAAGGGGAGGAAGGTGAGCAAGGGCTACCGGGGGGGTGGGGATCAGAAACAGGGGAGGGGAAACCGGGAGACCTCGGTGGGGAACGTGATGGTAAAAGGAGACAGACTCGTTGAAAGTGGCGTCATGGGAGTGAAAGAAGCGGTGATACGGCGGGTTGTAAAAGTGCCAATCAGAGGAGTCCAGGGGGAAACCGAGGAAGACACAGGGGACAGTGCGGGCAGTGAGCTTGTCCGTGCCAGAGGCATGAACGTTAGCAAGGCAGCCCCAGACGTGGAACGCGGACGCGTCACCAGGGAACCCGGTCCAAAGAAGGGTCGGCGAGACCTGCGGCCACTGGGAGCGTGGCCTGAGGTTAAGCTGGTGAGCAGCGTAGCGAACGGCGAACGGCCACAGAAAATGGGGTGCACTGGTATGAATCATGGAGGTACGAGCCACCTCCATGACCAAGCCGATGCGTCGCTCAGCGACCCCATTCTGCTGCAGGGAGTCTGGTAGGGTGTACGACTGGGTGATGCCCTCCGCACGACAGAACTGTTCATGCTGACCAGAGGCTAACTCGCTGCCACGGTTGGTGTGGAGACACAGCACAGGGAGACCGTTGTGGAAGCGCGTGGCTACGGCCTTCGGGATAAGAACGTTGGGCATGTCAGCCTTCCGCTCCAAGTGAAACACCGTGGTGTAGCACGTGTTGTCGTCAATGAGCACTAGAAATTAGCGCTCACGACGCGGTCCAGGGAGGAGGGCTGGGCCCTAGACGTCCAGGTGCAGGGTCTGGACGGATGCGGTGGTAGGACAAACGAGGAGGAGTGAGGAGCACAGCGCAGCCGGCCCGCGACGCAGGGCGTGCACGGCGGCACAAGTGAGGGAGGGAGGGCAGGAAGCGACGCAGGGATACATAGGATGAGACCGTGTTGGGACATGTGACGCAGACCGGGGAGCACGGGGTGACCTAGACGGTGGTGCCACAGAAGCGATGGGTGAGTGAGCAACCGACACGAGCACGGAGCGGCGACTTGGGTAAACACAGGACCTGGGGAGGAGACCCCACCACAGGGGGGAAGCAGTGTCCAGCTTAAAGAGGCCAGACACCAGGTCCCGGGGGAACGTCGCAAGGGGGGAACCTGAGGCGGCCTCAGTACAGACGGCGTACCGCTTGTGACCCGAGAACGTAGTGGTGACGCCGAGGTCCTGAAGACAACCGACACCGACTAAGTTCCGGGAGAACGAGGGGATGTGCAGGCCTGTAAGGGAACCAAGGGGACCGCTGGACAGGGAAGGGTAGTGTAGCTGCGAGCAACTTTAGGACCACAGGAGGGGTCAGCAAGTGCGATAGCGGCAGGCGCGGCAAGCGACGTAAGCGCAGTGTAGTTACGGAAGAAGCAGGCAGACACACCGGAGTCAAGTGTGAAGGACAGCGAAGCAGTAGCGGCAGACGAAGGAGGAGCGAGTGTGGAGCCTAGGCTAGACAAAGCAAACGGTCCTACGCCTGACGCAACAAGGGTCTCTATACTACACACAGATGCTACGCCTAATCTAGAGAACAGTGGACACACTAGAAGCGTCAGCATACAGAGAATGCAATGCATGTTTAATCTGATCCATGTCTTGGTCAAAAACAGGCACACCGTGGCGCAGCAGACTGGGCCAGTCAGGGAGGTCCGGGGCCGGGCCGAAGTGGCGACGAAAGAGGTCGTCGAGGTGGCGGAAGCAGCAGGCGGTTGGGTGCGGGCGGCGGCACACAGTGCCACGATGGGGCCCGGTCTGGAGCTGGTACTGGCAGCCCACAGCACCGAAGCCACCGGTAGACGCCGAGCTGCGAGGACCGCCAACTCGGCCACCCGGTCCAGGGGCTCCCGGCCACCCCAACGGGAGGGGGGCCCACGGCTGCTCTTGCTGCGACTAAGCGATGGTGCGCTGGCGAGTCTCTATCTCAGAAAGGGCAGTGACAAAAGCGGTCAGGGTGAGGTCACCAGGGTGCTGGCTAAGAAAGTGGTCGCGGGCAGTGGCGAAGCGGTCGAGCAGGCGCATGGCAATAAGGTACAGGGTAGCGCAGAACCGCGGGGGGAAGGCAGGGAGCTGGGCAGTAGTGCTAGCAGCGCGATAGCAAGTCTCTAGTGCACGGAGGTGAGTGGCGAGATCAGCGACAGTCGGGAAAGCAGAGAGATCGGGGAAAATCATGGGGAGGATCAAGCGTCCAGCTGAGGCGAAGGCAGGCATGGAGTAGCATGCAACTACGGCATCTAAGAAGTCTTTGGCGTTCGCGACAGCAGTGAAACGCGGGCGTTCAGAAAGAGGGAGCGCATGATTAATGGCATGTTGCGCTACAGCATCGCGAGAATCCCAGACAGCGCGAGCTAGCGCCACAGCAGCAAAGGCCTCACTCTCAGCAGTGGTGGGGTCAGCAGGGAGGGGATCAGGCGCAGAGGGGCGGGGAAGCAAGCCATCAAAATGCATAGCCAGGGAGTGCCCATCCTGGCGCCGGCGAAGATCGACAAGCCAGGCGGCGAAGTCGATCGCGCGCCCCTCCGTGTCCAGACGTAGCATGGCATCTGCCATCGCGAAACCGAAGCGACACTTGGACACAGCGGCACAGGGACACAGCGGCGCAGCAGCACATGGACACAGGTACTCAGCTGCACGGCGATACAGCGACGTGGCGGCTGGACTCTCCGGAACAGGGACCGGGCGCGCGAGGAGCCGGAGGGCGCGCAAGCGGGCTGAGGCACACGAGGGGCCGGACAGGCAGTAGGGTCCGGCTAGGCGGTGGGGGGGGGGGGGGGGGGGGGGGGGCTAGGCGGTAGAGGGACCGACGGCGGCGCTAGAAGGGGTCGGCTAAGCTCAGAGGGCCGGCTAGGCACGAGGGGTGGGGGGACGGCTGGGCGCGAGGGGCCGGCTTGGGCGCGAGGGGCCGGCTAGGGCGCTAGGGGCCGGCTAGGGCACGAGGGGCCGGCTGGGCGCGCGGGGCCGACTGGGCGCGCGGGGCCGGCTGGGCGCGAGGGGCCGGCTAGGGCTCGAAGGGCCAGCTAGGGCGCGAGGGGTCGGCCTGGCGCGCGGGGCTGGCTAGGGCGCGAGGGGCCAACTAGGGCACGAGGGGCCGGCGACGGCGCAAGGGGCCGGCCAGGGCGCGAGGGGCCGGCTAGGGCGCGAGGGGGGGGGGCGGCTGGGCGCGAGGGGGGGGGGGCGGCTGGGCGCGAGGGGCCGGTTGGGCGCGAAGGGCCGGCGACGGCGCGAAGGGTCGGCTAGGGCGCGAGGGGCCAGCTGGGGCGCGAAGGGCGCGCAGAATGTATGTATAAGTTTACAGCCCCAACATGTTCGCGTGGTTCTCGGCTAGCTCTGTTCGTGCCTATAAATGCCTCGGCCCTCATTTGTATTGACACCCTTGAATCAAGACTCCTTTATTACACTACGTGTTATTACTCTGATTAATTCATAACAGCTGGTATTCATAACATAGCTTGGTGTTGGGTGCTGAAATTTCGCGCGCCTCTGTCAGCTTTCCACCCCGCGTCATGTCTGACACATGTGCCAACGCAAGTCGCGCTTTGTCTCAGTTTCCCTTTCGCTACAGTCGCCATAACCACCCGACATGTTTCGCCAGCTTTGAAAGGCCGGCTTGGTTTTTTGTCGCAGTGTCGCATCAGCGCAGCCAATGCCTCGGCCTGGAGGCCACCGCCTGCAAGCGGCGATCCTTCTGGACGCTGCGGCAATCTCGAGGTCGCAGTGGCAGTGGTGTGGTCCCCTGGTTGAGTTCAGGCCTCCTAGATAACATTGTGCTTCATTTCTTGTGTCTTCGAGATCCCGATTAGTTTTGGCAGCAACCTTTAGGGGGACCCGCCATGGATCCAGTACAGGCCTTTGCTGACCTGATTGGCACTCCGCGCCCAGCCGCGACTTTCTTGCTAGCTAGTTTCGCCTTCGTGCCTATCGCTTGGCTTCACAGATTCGTCTCCTCGCCTACACTCCGCCACTTGTACTGCACAGTAACGGGACTGATATTATCGGCGTGCGTATTCGGATGGACTGCCGACGCGCATTTCTTCGCGTGCATCGTCTATTCCATAGCCGTCATGCGCCTGTTCCGGAGGCAATGCGGCTTCCTGACATTCCTGGGAACGTTCGCATATCTAATCGGATGGTAAGCTTCTGTTCGTGGCGCTCCCTTCTTCGTGCGTCCTGCTCTCCAAATCAGCGGAACGGTAACAGCTTTTGGTAGTAAATAGTAATCTGCGTACACGAAGTTGTAAAGCTCAATCTTTAGCACGATCGTTCTGCTCCTTCTGAGGCCTCGCCCGTTCTCTCTCTTTTCCATCTCTCGGACTCCACCCCTACCCAGCGTCTGCGTCACCTCGTGCATCTCACTCACCCGAACTCTCCCGGCCATATGTCCTTTCGGCCCTACCCTCTCGATTTCGTTATAATCGTGATACAGAAGTTGCGAGCTTCTCCGTGTTCATCGCGACGCTTCCTCGGCTTACCGTTCACCGCTGCACTTCCCCCTACTTGTTGTCACGTGCACTTCACTCCCTCATCTTCCTCCGGCCACATAATCATGGCGGCCATGGGCCGCATTCACCACTTCGCTTCCTTGACTTTCCCCTAACTTTCAGCTCATCCCGTGCATTTGCCTTGCTCGCCCTTCGCCAGCCACATCATCATGCGCACTCACGAGACCCGCACGGAGGGCGTGCTCGACTGCACCGGCGCGCTCACCGTCCTCGCTACAAAGCTCACCGCCGTCGCGTATAACTACCAGGACGGGCTCACGCTGCTCAAGGAGAAGGATCAAGGCGCGAAGGCGAAGGACGCGCAGGAGAAGGAGGAGTTAACCGACGAGCAGAGGCGGCGCGAGGAGCGCATGGAGCGTTCGCGATTGGAGCGGCGAAAGGCGGCGCTGGTTACCATGCCTTCGTTGCTGGAGCTGATGGGGTACCTCTTCTGCTTCGGGCTGCACATGACCGGCCCGTTCTTCGAATTCAAGGCGTACGACGACTGGACCACGAAACAAGGGGTACGTACGACGAACGCGTTTTTCAGTATCCGCGTGCTGTGCTGTGCTCTTCTGCTTCGGGCTGCACATGGCTGGACTTCTCTTCGAGTTCAAGGCGTATGACCACTGGACGCGCGGACAAGGGGTGCGCATGGCGAACGTGCTCCCGTATCCATGTGTTGTGCTCCCGCATCCATGTGTTGTGCTCCCGCATCCATGTGTTGTGCTCCCGCATCCATGTGTTGTGCTCCCGCATCCATGTGTTGTGCTCCCGCATCCATGTGTTGTGCTCCCGCATCCATGTGTTGTGCTCCCGCATCCATGTGTTGTGCTCCCGCATCCATGTGTTGTGCTCCCGCATCCATGTGTTGTGCTCCTACAACTCACATTCCTGCGTCGCCTCTCCCCACCATGTTGACGTGCCTTTGGCTATGCTGCACACGTTTTCTCACCTGTCTCCTCGTCTCCCGTTTCTGTGTGTCTTCCCTTCCCTCCGTTGATTTCCCCTCCCCTCGCCGTGCAGATTTGGTCCCCCACGCTGAAGCAGCCGTCCGTCCTCCCGCCCTTCTTCCGCGCGTTCGTGCAGGGCATCCTGGCGGCGCTCGTCTTCCTGCTGGTGTCCCCTTCCCTGGACCTCACGCGCATCAGCGACCCCCTCAAGAACCGCGCCTACCCCTTCCATCTGCGCTGGCTCTTCGCGCACCAGGCCAGCCTCGTCTGGCGCTTCCGCGCCTACATCCTCTGGAGCATCACAGAGGCCGCCATGGTCATTGGCGGGCTCGGCTTCACCGGCTGGGAGGCCGCCAAGGGGGAGGCTGTGAAGAGGGGAGGGGTGAAGGGGGAAGCAGCGGGGAAACAGCTGAATGGGAATGGGGATGGGGATGGGGATGCGAGCAAACCGGAGGATGATAAGACCTGTGCAGCGCCTGTTGGGGAGGGCAAGGCGCTGTGGAGCCGGGCTCGGAATGCAGACATCTTGGGGTTCGAGTTTCCCAAGAGCTGCCTCGACTTCGCCACCACCTGGAACATCAGCTACGGCCTCTGGCTGAGACTCTGTGAGTGATCACCTCTCTGGACCTCTCTGTGCCTCTCTGAACCTCTATGAACCGTCGCGACTTTGCTGCCATGTGGAATATTCCCTACGGGCCTCCGCATCCCCCCCTCGTTTCACTCCCCGGTATTCATGTGCTCCCAGCGCTCCACCCCTCCCTCTTGCCACTTCTCTCAGAAACCGCTCCCCTTCGATTCCCTGTCAACCCCCTGATCCCTGACCAGATGTGTACGAGCGCATGGTCCCCCCTGGCAGGAAGGCCAACTTCTTCCACATGCTCGCCACCATGTTCGTCAGCGCTGTCTCCCATGTGAGTGGCGCCCACCCCACACTTCCCTCTCTCGAACCTCTCTTCCATGTGAGTGGCCCCTGCCTCCCTCTCTCCTCTCTTCCATGTGAGTGGCCCCTATCTAACCCTCACCTCTCGCCCACGTGCATGTTCCTCCCCGCTCCCCCGTGTATGTGCTTTGGATGCAAGTGGTACAGCGAATTCTTGTCTCATTTCAATGGCATATGCTATTTCTCTAGTGCCACGATTGCGTCCTTAAAGCCCTGGGTCCAGAAACAACCACCCTTAGATTCTCCCTGTGTATGTTCACTGTCCCAATCCCTCTTTTTACTGCCCTGCGCTCTGTGTCTCTGCAGGGCCTGAATTGGGGCGACTTCATCTTCTTTGCCAACTGGGCGCTTGTTGTTGCCAGCTCTAAAGGTGCGGCATGGGATTTAGTGTTTAAGTTTGTGTGCGCTGAAGGAGCTGAACGTATGCACAATGGAGCTGTCAACTGGGATTGCAGAAAACGAGCAAACAGACCGGAAAGACGTTTGTAGCATGCACAATTTTCGCCCCCACTTCCTTTGCCATCTCGTTCCCATTCCTGATTTCCCGCCAGTGAAACTTCTCCTTTACGTTAGCACTCTTCCCCCCTCTTCCTCTCACTGGTTTGCACTTCTATCACATATCTCTCTCCCATATCCCTCTCCCTCCCTCCGTCTCTCATTTCTGTTTCTCCTCTTGCAGCCATCTACCAGCTGACCAGTGGTATCCCCAAGGGCACCATCGCCCACCGCATTGTGGCAGTGCTGCACACGCTCTACGGCATCTTTGTGTGCAGCTACATGGCCAGCGCCTTCTGTGTAAGTCTGCATATTCTTTTATTTACCCACTGGCGCTCAAACAAACCACCTCGCTGCAGTGATGGTCAATGTTACCTATGCCTCGTGCTGCCTGCTGCGTTCTGCTCACTGCCTCTTTTTCATGTGGGCGTGCTTGCTGTGGCTGTATATGTGCAGGTCATGACACTATCAGGCGCATACTCGGCCTACAGTGGCATGTACTACACCGGAACAATCATCCCCATCTTTCTCATTGTTTTGTCAATGGTGTACAAGCCCCGTCGCCCAAAGCGTGTCAAGTCAGAGTAGCATACGAGTAGGTAGCTTGACATGGTAGACGCATCTTTAGACAAGTTGGAAGCGTAGCCTGACACGGTAGAAGCATCGTTGGACAATGTATGAGCAAGCAAAAACACGCATGTATCATGCACATCAATGCATTTTTTCAAGGAGTACATAGACGTATTTGTCAAACATGTCTATGTGTTATGTTTGTATAGACTGTATAGGGTAGCCTCTTAGAGGGTACAACACTTAGCTATATTGTGTGTACTCTCTCTGTATCACTAACACTTCAATTTCTGATATGGTATCACGCGTAGGTAGGATCCCCCCCCCCACCTACCGCTTCCGCTCGCTCCCCTAGCCCCGTCGCGACCCCCCCCTAGCCCCGTCGCGCCCCTTCCTGGGACCCGTCGCGCCCCTCCCTGGGCCCCGTCGCGCTCCTTCTTGGACCCCGTCGCGCCCCTTCCCAGGCCCCGTCGCGCCCCTCCAGGCCCCGTCGCGCCCCTCCTGGGCCCCGTAGCGCCCCTCCTGGGCCCCGTAGCGTCCCTCCTGGGCCCCGTAGCGCCCCTCCTGGGCCCCGTCGCGCCCTCTCTGGGCCCTGTAGCGCCCCTCCTGGGCTCTGTCGCGCCCCTCCCAGACCCCGTCGCGCCCCCCCCTGGGTCCCGTCGCGCCCCTCCCAGGCCCTGTAGCGCCCCTCCTGGGTCCCGTCGCGCCCCTCCCAGGCCCCGTAGCGCCCCTCCTGGGACCCGTCGCGCCCTTCCTGGGCCCCGTAGCGCCCCTCCTGGGCCCCGTCGCGCCCCTCCCAGGCCCTGTAGCGCCCCTCCTGGGACCCGTCGCACCCCTCCTGGGCCCCGTAGCGCCCCTCCTGGGCCCCGTCGCGCCCCTCCCAGGCCCTGTAGCGCCCCACCTGGGACCTGTCGCGCCCCTCCTGGGCCCCGTAGCGCCCCTCCTGGGCCCCGTCGCGTCCCTCCCAGGCCCCGTCGCGCCCCTCCCAGGCCCCGTCGCGCCCCTCCTGGGCCCCGTAGCGCCCCTCCTGGGCCCTGTCGCGCCCCTCCTGGGCCCCTGCAGCGCCCCTCCTAGGCCCCCCGTCGCGCCCGCCCGGTCCTGTCGCACCAGCCTGGCCTCGTCGCCCACGCTCGGCCCCGTCCTGCTCGCCCGGCCCCGTCGCAGCCGCCCGGCCCCGTCGCATCAGCCCGGCCCTGTCGCGCCCGCCCGGCGCCGTCGCACCGGCCCGGCCCTGTCGCCCCCGCCTGGCCTAGTCGCCCCGGCCCGGCCCTGTCGCACCAGCCCGGCCTTGTCGCGCCCGCCCGGCCCCGTCGCGCCAGCCCGGCCCCGGCGTCCTCGCCCGGCCCGGTAGCACCTGCCCGGCCCCGCTGCCCCGGCCCCGTCCTCCTCCCTGGTACGGTTCCCCCCCACCTTGCCCAGCACAGCCCTGCACCGTACCGCCACGCACCACCCTGTACTGCCTTACACCGCACTGCACCGCACTGCACCTCACTGCACCGCACTGCACCGCACTGCACCGCATTGCACCGCACCGCACTGCACCGCACTGCACCGCACTGGACCGCCCTGCACCGCACTGTACCGCACTGCACCGCACTGCACCGCACTGCACCGCACTGTACTGCACTGCACCGCCCTGCACCGCACTGGACTGTTCCTGATGGCGGCGGAGCTTCGCTTCGACGCTGAAGGTCAGCCCCTAGAGTTCGAGGCGTGGCTTGCCGACCTCCGCCGCCAACTCACTGGCCAGCGGCAGGATGGTGAACCGCTTTCCGCACATCTTGACGGTATGCTCCCCTGCCCAGACCCTCCTGCTATTCTGCCCGCTGACCCCACACCCACTGAGCGTGAGTCTACTGCTGCCACTGCCCGTGCGCGCTCTGTCTGGCTTTCTCGCGATGCTGTCGCCCAGCTTGCCATTAGCAACGCCCTCCCCCCGTCCGAGCGTCCTCGCTTTAGATCCCTCACTACTGCTCAGGCATACTTAGATGCTGTCATCAAGCGCTATTCCACCCCTCCGGCTGCCTCGGTGGGTCGCCTGATCCTCCCGCTGCTCTTTCCTGACCTTGCTTCGTTCCCCACTGTCTCTGACCTCGCTGCCCACCTGCGCTCGATAGATGAGACCTGGCGCACCGCCTGCACTGACGCACAGCTTAGAGCCCACCAGCCGCCCATTACCTCTACCCTCTACCTGCTTGCCACCCGCCTCCCTGACCGCCTTGCTGTTGCCCGCGACCGCTTCCTTAGTGTTCACCCCGCAGACCTCACCCTCACTGACTTTGTCGACACCCTGACTGTGATAGAGACCCGTCACCGCTCCATCGCCCAGGCGAGCGGTGTCGTGCCTGTCCCTATCTTTCAGGGTTGTGCCCCCGCTCAGTGCACCTTCTCCGACGGCTCTGCCGCAGTGGCTGAGACTGCTGCTGCAGCGCAGGCCCGTTCTGGGAAGGGCCGCCGCCCCAAGGCTGGGCGCGGCGGAGGGGGCGGCGGGGGTGCGGGCGGGGGTAGTGGTGGGGTCGGGTCGCCTGGTGCTGGAGCGGACGAGGGGACCCTGCCCAGTCCAGCTGAGTCGCCGCCCCTGCAGTTGCAGCAGCCGCCGCAGTCGCAGCCTTCGCAGCAGCCGCACCAGCCGTTGCAGACGCGGCAGACGAGTGTCCTCCCGCCAGGGTGGCCCGGCGCTGGCGGTGGACGGGCGCGTGGTGGTGTGCCGCGTGGTGGCTCTGCCGGCGGGCGTTGTCAGTACCAGATCCAGACCGGTCCTCGCCGCGGCTTCGTTTGCGGTAAGATCGGTCACTCCACTCCCCGCTGTTTTCGTCGCCTGGACGACCTCTTTCGTCAGCGCTTCGGCCCGTCGCCAGACCTCCCGGACTGGCACAGTTTGCTTAGTCGACAGATTCAGATCTTTGATATGGACATGGATGCTATTGTTTCTGCTCTGCATGTGATGTATGCTGATGACTCTAGTGTGCTTCCGGCTTATTACTCACTGTTGCCTAGTGTAGGTGTGCCTAGTGTACCCTCCCCTGCTGCGTCAGGCGTAGGATCCCCTGCTTTGTGTAGTCTTGGTGCTTCTGCCGTCGTTCCGTCGCCAGCCCCCTCGGCTTCGCTTTCCTTCACCTTGGACTCTGGCGCCTCTCGGTGTTTCTTCCGCGACTCCACCACCCTGACGCCGCTTCCTGTTCCTGCTGCCGTTTCTCTTGCTGACCCCTCCGGCGGTCCGGTAGTCGCCCGCAGTTCCACCACCCTTCCCTGTCCGGCGGTTCCGTCGGGCTCTCTTACAGGTCTGCATATCCCCTCGTTCTCCAGGAACCTAGTTGGTGTCGGCTGCCTCCAGGACCTTGGCGTCACCACTACGTTCCCTGGTCACGAGCGGTATGCTGTCTGTACTGAGGCCGCCACTGGTGCCCCCCTGTCCACATTCCCCCGGGACCCGGTATCCGGCCTGTTCACTCTGGACACCGTGCTCCCCCCCGGCTGGAGCGCCCCCTCAGGTGGCTGTGTCTACCCAGGTTGCTGCTGCCTGCTCCTGTCGCTCCCTCACTCACCCGACCCTCCTGTGGCACCACCGCCTAGGTCACCCTGCGCTCCCGCGTCTGCGTCACATGTCCCAGCACGGTCTTGTCCTTGGTCTCCCAGGTTCACTCCCCGCGTTTCCCTCCTCTCCAGCTCCACCTTGCACGCCTTGTGTCGAGGGTCGGCTTCGCCGTGCCCCTCACTCCTCCTCGTTCCCCCCTACCGCCGCGCCGCTGCAGACCCTGCACCTGGACGTCTGGGGCCCCGCCCCCGTCCCTGGGCCGCGTCGCGAGCGCTACTTCCTTGTGCTTGTCGACGACTTCACTCGTTACACCACAGTCTTTCTCCTGGAGCGCAAGGCCGACGTGCCTGGCGCCCTCATCCCCTGGCTTGTCTCTGCGCGTGTCCACCGCGGTCTCCCTGTCTTGCGTCTTCACTCAGACCGTGGTGGCGAGTTTGCCTCCGGTGTCCTTGGTCGCTTTTGTCGTGCGGAGGGCATCACCCAGACGTTCACCCTACCGGACTCCCCACAGCAGAATGGGGTCGCTGAGCGACGCATCGGTTTGGTCATGGAGGTCGCTCGCACCTCCATGGTCCATGCCGGTGCACCCCATTTTCTGTGGCCATTCGCTGTGCGCTACGCTTCTCACCAGCTTAACCTGTGGCCGCACCCTCAGCAGCCGCAGGTTTCGCCGACCCGTCTGTGGACTGGGTCTCCTGGTGACGCGTCTGCGTTCCACGTCTGGGGCTGCCTTGCTCACGTCCGTGCCTCCGGCACGGACAAGCTCACTGCCCGCACTCTTCCCTGCGTCTTCCTCGGTTTTCCCCTTGACGCGTCCGACTGGCACTTTTACCACCCGCCGTCTCACCGCTTCTTTCACTCTCGTGACGTCACCTTTGACGAGTCCGTCTCCTACTACCGCCGCTTCCCCCACCGTGGTCCCCCGGTTACCCCCCCCCTGTTCCTGGTCACCCCTTCCCCGGTAGTCCCTGCCCCTCCTCCTCCTCCCCGTCCCGCCCCCTCTGGTGTCTCCCACGTCACCCCCCTTCCGTCCGTGGACCCGGTTGAGGAGTCTTCTGACTCTGGTGGCCCTCCGGTGCAGTCCTCGCCGGTTGCCCCTCCCCAGGTGTCCCCTCCCCAGTCCCCTCCTCCGCCGCCCCTGCCGCCGCTGCAGCCGTCGCCGTCGCCGCTGCCGCCGCCGCCGCCGCCGTCGCCGCCCCCGTTCGCTGACTCTGGGGGTGCTCGTCCCGGTCGCCCTGCGGGTGGTCCCTCTGGGGGTGCGGGTGTGGAGAGTGCCGGTGGTAGCCGAGGAGCAGCTTGCGGTCCAGGTGTCGCCGTTGTGCCACCGCAGCAGCAGTTCCCACCGGTGTCCGCCCTTCGCTTGCTCGGCCTTCCGTCCCCCGACCCTGCGTCGGTTCCTCCCCGCCCGTCTCCCCCTCTTCCTGTCTACGGCCCTGTTTTCCCTCCGCCGGACTCGTCCCCGGCCCGTCTCCCCCCTCGTTCCCCTCCTGTGTCCCCTCCCCTGACTCCTGACCCGACTCCTCCGTCCCACGTCTGGTCTCACCGTCCCTCCCGTGCTCGTCCTGCCTCGCCTGTCTTGCGCTCCCACCCTATGTTGCTTCGTTCACACGCGTCTCGTCCTCCCCTTCTGCCGTCGCCTCCTCCGTCCTCCCTTGTTGTTGCGCCCCCCCCGCTGTCCGACTACCTTCGTGCCGCTCGTCCTCTCGTTCCTCGGGTCCTTGCCTCCCTCGTTACCGACCCGTCTGTTCCGGTCTCGTGCCTTGACGCTCTTGTCGCTGCTGTCGCTGACTTCACCTCTACCCGCCGCCTTGACTACGCCACCACTCTGGTCTCTGACCCTGCCTGTCCTCCGTCTGTCGGGGGTGCTCCTGCCCTTGGCAGTGACGTCCTGGAGGACCGCCAGTTCGAGCTTGCTTTCCTCTCCGAGGCTGCTCCCCATCTCTGTTCCATGCTACTAGTCCTTCAGAGGTTCAGCCTTCAGTTCTCCTCTGCACAGCCCACCCCTCTGCCTGTAGACCACAGGCTCTCCGCTCCAGTGCCTGAGGAGTTGGTAGAGCCCAGCGGCCCCTACGCAGAGCTGGTGGGTTGCCTCATGTACCTGATGACTTGCACTCGCCCAGATCTCGCATACCCTCTCAGCATCCTGGCTCGCTTTGTGGCCACAGGCAGACACCGACCGCAGCACTGGTCTGCCGCTAAGAGGGTTCTGCGTTATCTTGCTAGTACATCGGGCATGGGGTTAGTGCTAGGAGAACGCAGGCCAGCGATCCTTACTGGGCATACAGACGCTTCGTGGGCAGACGACGCTGAGACTCTCCGGTCTACCCAGGGCTACTGCTTCAGCCTTGGCTCAGGTGCCGTCTCGTGGAGAGCTACTCGCTCCTCGTCTGTTGCACAGTCCAGCTGTGAGGCTGAGATCTACGCCGGTGCCATGGCGGCACAGGAGCTCCGCTGGCTGACCTTCTTGCTCACTGACTTAGGTGAGCGGCCTAGCTCTGCCCCGGTCCTGTTCGCTGACAACAGGGCCATGATCCTCCTGTGTCAGGAGCCTCGACTCGAGGGCAGAGCGAAGCACATTCAGCTGCGGTACTTCCTCCTGCGTGAGCTACAGCAGCGACGTCAGGCTCGCGTAGTACACTTGGCCTCAGGTGCCAACACGGCTGATATCTTTACGAAGGCACTTGCGCCTAAAGATCATCAGCGGCACTGTGTACAGCTTGGTCTAGTTCCTGTAGCCTCTCACTTGCTAGGACCTTGACTTTGTACTGTCCTTTATATGTATACTCAGACTGGACTTGTGTCCTCTCCCAGTGGCTGGACTAGTAGTACCGCCCTGCTCTTGTGCTTGCCTTGTCTGTACTCCTTCTGACTGGTCGCTCAGACCCTTGTCTCAGAGGTTGGACTAGTAGTGCCGCCCTGAGCTGTTTGTTTAGGACTTTCCCCTATGCAGTCTAGGGGGTGTGTCAAACATGTCTATGTGTTATGTTTGCATAGACTGTATAGGGTAGCCTCTTAGAGGGTACAACACTTAGCTATATTGTGTGTACTCTCTCTGTATCACTAACACTTCAATTTCTGATAGTATTATGCAAGTCATATCACTCTCAGCCACATACTCGGCCTGCTGTGGCGTGTGTTACACCGGAACAATCATCCCCATCATTCTCTTTGTTTTGTCAAAGGTTGCATGAAGAGTGCACTACAGAGGTAGAAGAGTAAGAGTACTTCGGCATGAAACACAACTTTTGACAAGGTGGAAGCATAGTTCGACACGGAAGCGTATAAGCAACTCAAGCAAGCACTATCACACATTTTGTACACATGGTGCACACCGGAGGCCCAGCCCAATACGTGGCCCAATCAGAAAGCATCGCCCATTAGCGTTGTCACACGGGCAACGGCCCACTCATCGTGGGCCGTGAACAGAGCCAACAGTGCAGCGTTATCATGACAGCGGTAACAAACATGCGGCACAAGACGAAAGATGTGCGCCGCAACCATTTTCGCCACAAAATTCTAGCCGCGCTCAGAATAGCGCTCCGACGAAGCTCAGCGAGCCTTTCGTTGAGCTCGCAAAAGTACACACGCCTCGCTGGGTTTGTTTGTGGCTTGAGCGTCGCCGCATGAAACCGAGCGCCGACTTGGCAACGAAATGGAGTCGCGATGTCCTGATGCCAGGGTTCGTTCTCAACATCCGACAGCCAACCCAGGAACAGACTTGAAATCGAATTCCCACAATCCATTCAGCAGTTATTGTTGCGACACGAATGTTCAATTCGTAATGTAAGAAATGTTTAGAACACGCCCGTAACATTTGGAACTGAAATGTGACTCCAAACCCTCGCCCCATTTTACTGAGTATAAAAGGGAGCAAACCAAACCAGAAAAACTCACTCAACATCTCACCCGCCAACCACCACTCTAGTGCTACACCAGAGAAACTCACTCTCGCTTGAAAGCGCCGAAACTTAACACAGGGTAACTAAATGAACAATAGCTGGCCAAAATATGCCACTCAAACCTACCCCGCAAAACATCAAAATGGTAACCTTCGTGCCCGTGCGAAAGGCCCACATGTCCGTGACGATGCCGTGCGAAACCCGTGCGCGTTTTTGTCTACCAGCACCCTGAAAAGTTGTGTTCCTCTGTCAGGCTCAAGGTGTAATGCGGATCGTCGCACCAATGCACGCATCAAACAGCAGATTCTGATGCCGAATAAAGCGATGTCTTGCCACCTCACTCGTTCAGCACGTGTTGGAGTCAAGGCAGACTCAAAGCGAGTCAAGCTGATGGAGCGAGTACAGTAACCTGGGCGGGGAATTTAGGTCGGCTCCGTCAACGCTAGACCCGCGCGGTTCGGCGGTGGAAACGAACCGCCCCACGCGATTCGGGGGACTAAACCAACCACCAGATCCGCGCGGGTCGGAAGCGGAATTGACGAGGAAATCTCGCGCTTCAACAAAACTTAAATCTATTTTGAAACGGTCGATTCTTTTTGCCCACGATGTATGGCATGGCCCCGTTACCCAGAACAGTCGATCCCCCCCGACTGTACCGGTTTTCGTTTTGATGTGCCGAATATTGGAAATGTAATTTTGGGTAGCTGTGAAAACATTTGCCGGACATGCATTTGATTGTTGCCCCGCGCAACCGTCAGATCCAGGTATCTGGCCAAAGATACCCATCAGAATCCGTGTTCAGCACTCTATTCTGTCAAAAATCACCCGTCAGAATCCGGGTTCAAACCCTGTTTTTGGGAAAGTTCCCCGTCAGAATCCGAGTACGGCAAAAACCTCACCCGCTATTTTGTTGAAATCCGGACGTTGTGTCCAACATGATTGAGCAGCCCTTAAAGCCGTTGGCCCAAAATGTACAAGATTAATAAAGATGAATCAGACAAAAAGTTGAGCTAGAGAATGAATAGGGGCGTGGAGTAGTGGTGTGAGGGTGGCGAGAGTGGGCAAGCACAACACATTACGAAAACCAATCAGAACAAGCAAATTCGCAAAACGACGACTAGAATAGGTTCCAGACATTTGCAAACGACGACTTGGGGAAATAGAGGTTCGGGAAAGGGAAAGCGGGGGCGCATGCAAGGCGCAGGGGGGAGTGGGGGAAGAATACCAGAGCGGCAAAGTGGCACATGACAAGGACTGTATGTAGTGCATGCGAAGGGGTTTCCTTGTCAGGGGCATGATTTATTGCTCAGTTCCAATCCATTTTTCCTGGTTTTGTCGGTTAGAACACGCGCCATGAAATTGTCTGTGACGTTTTTCTATAGTAGTTACTACTGCAACGCAACTACATAATCCGCGTTGAATACGTCCCGCAGGGCTCGACTATGGGCTAGGTTTTGCTCTCCCAAAAGTCCCAAATTGTACATGCGCGCTTTCAAGTTTCATATCGCTCAATCACCAGTTGTGTCGGGGGTTTGTGTAGAATATGTTGGGGGTGGCGCGAGCGCTTCTTCTGAATTTGGTTGTTTTGGGCTGCAAATTCCATTGTAATTCTCGCTTTGGGGTACAAGGTTACCGCTCGGGGTTGTTCGAGGTTAATAATTTTGAAACACAATTTCTGCAATTTGGGTCAACGGCTTTAATGTGGCGTCACTATTTGTCGTATCACTCCGTATTGGACCCTACACAGCTACCCAAACCAGTTGCCCCAAAAAGAACGTAGTGGCATCTGAACCCAACAGGACAACGGGTACAGTCGGGGGGGGGTCGACCGTTTTGGGTAACGGGGGCATGCCATACATCGCGGGCAAAAAGAGTCGAACTTTTTAAACCATTCTTAATTCTCGTCGAAGCACACCATTTCCTCGAAATTGACTCACCTGAGCCAATTTCGACTTAATTCGTTTTTGACCAGCCAAGAACAACCCCTACGAGCCAATTTTTAGCTTCACTTGTTAGACCTGGGGGGCAATAGCCTCTGGCTATTTGCTAGGTCCCCATGAACACAGCGGAAAAACTAAACTCGATCTGAGAAGTGCATGAGAGCGGGATGATTTTCAGCTCAGAGTTCAACTAGAAAGTTTCACTCCAGAAAGTGGTTACATACGAAAAACAGAACAAGAACATATTAGCATGCAGAAATGTAAAAGGCGACTCGTGTAACGCGTCGCGCGCGTTTCGTCCGAATCTCGGTCGGAACCGATTTCAGTAGCCGACACTGTAGTTGAAATCTACCCTTCAACATTCCGCCGAATACGACCTGAGTTTTGTTGGACATTTTGGTTGAACTGAGTGTGCTCAACATTCTCTCTTCCCTGGTTCCTCCATCCATCCGTTTTTTTGTTGTTGTTTGTTTGTTTGTTTTTTTTTTTTTTCCTCCATCTTCCAACCCTAATCTTACCCGTACGTTCCACCGTCCCTTAGATCTCAACCAACTTAGATCTGTCCTATTATTCCGCCAAAAACTTCGCCTTATAACCGACTTTCCGTGTGTCGAAGTCGGTGCAGCGGTGAACCACTCTTACATCACGCCCTCAAGTGATGGGCTGCCATTTCGCCTCAGTACGATGCCTTATTTGTAGGCAAATAAGCTTCTACGAAGTCGTTTCACATTTTGGGGACAGTGAATCGCCCGACTTGACTCGACTCGAGCCGAATCAGGGAAGCCAAAAAGAAAAACTCGACTCGTCCTTTTGACGAGTTGACTCGTTTCCTCATGCCTAGCTGCGGCAATGTCGATGTACAGGCAGTGGTGTGGCCGCTGGCCACATGGTTGACACCGCCCCCGCCTCCCCCGCCGCCTTGATAACAGCCGCGTGCTTCAAACGAAGTTTTCAGGATTCCCTATATTTTCCGCACCAATCTTTAGACGGGTCCACCATGGATCCAATACAGGCCTTCGCTGACCTCATTGGCACTCCCCGCCCAGCGGCGACTTTTCTGCTTGCGAGTTTAGCCTTCGTGCCGATCGCTTGGCTTCACAGATTCATCTCCTCGCCTACAATCCGCCACGTGTACTGCACAGTAACGGGGCTTCTTCTATCGGCGTGCGTGTTCGGATGGACTGCCGACGCGCACTTCCTCGCGTGCATCGTCTACGCCATAGCCGTCATGCGCCTGTTCCGGAGGCAATGCGGCGTCCTCACGCTCCTGGGAACGTTCGCCTACTTGATCGGATGGTAACTTTTTTTGGAATTCTAAAGACGAAATCGTAGCAATACGGTGTTCTGACATTCCTAGGAACGTTGAGCAAACTGATCAGATGGTAGAATGCTGCTCGTGTTCCTAGGAGCTCTCTTCTTCGTGCTTCTTGGTGTTCAAATCGCCCCCATGCGTCCGTTTTCGTTGGCTTACTGCTACCCCTTGCACTCCACTTCCGCCCTTCGCCAGCCACATCATCATGCGCACTCACGAGACCCGCACGGAGGGCGTGCTCGACTGCACCGGCGCGCTCACTGTCTTCGCTACAAAGCTCACCGCCGTCGCGTATAACTACCAGGACGGGCTCACGCTGCTTAAGGAGAAGGACCAAGGCGCGAAGGCGAAGGACGCGCAGGAGAAGAAAGAACTGACTGAGGAGCAGAGGCGGCGCGAAGAGCGGATGGAGCGCTCGCGATTGGAGCGGCGAAAGGCGGCGCTGGTTACCATGCCTTCGTTGCTGGAGCTGATGGGGTACCTCTTCTGCTTCGGGCTGCACATGACCGGCCCGTTCTTCGAATTCAAGGCGTACGACGACTGGACCACGAAACAAGGGGTACGTACGACGAACGCGTTTTTCAGTATCCGCGTGCTGTGCTGTGCTCTTCTGCTTCGGGCTGCACATGGCTGGACTTCTCTTCGAGTTCAAGGCGTACGACGACTGGACCACGAAACAAGGGGTACGTACGACGAACGTGCTTCCTCTCTGCTCCCGTCTTCCTGCTCGTCTCACCAATCTGTGTGCTCCCATCCCTCCCATCTCCCTCCCATCCCTCCCCTCCCTCCCTCCCTCCCATCCCTCCCATCCCTCCCATCCCTCCCATCCCTCCCATCCCTCCCATCCCTCCCATCCCTCCCATCCCTCCCATCCCTCCCATCCCTCCCATCCCTCCCATCCCTCCCATCCCTCCCATCCCTCTCATCCCCCCCATCCCTCCCCTTCGTCCCTTCCCTTACCACCTGCAGATCTGGTCCCCCACGCTGAAGCAGCCGTCCGTCCTCCCGCCCTTCTTCCGCGCGTTCGTGCAGGGCATCCTGGCGGCGCTCGTCTTCCTGCTGATGTCCCCTTCCCTGGACCTCACACGCATCAGCGACCCCCTCAAGAACCGCGCCTACCCCTTCCACCTGCGCTGGCTCTTGGCGCACCAGGCCAGCCTCGTGTGGCGCTTCCGCGCCTACATCCTCTGGAGCATCACAGAGGCCGCCATGGTCATTGGCGGGCTCGGCTTCACCGGCTGGGAGGCCGCCAAGGGGGAGGCTGTTAACGGGGAGGCCTGCAATGGCGGAGAATGGGGGAAGAAGGAGAATGGGGGTGAGGCGGAAGGGAGGAGGCTGAATGGGGAGGTGGATGGGGATGCGAGCAAGGCGAAGGATGATAAGGCCTGTTCGAGGGCTGTAGGGAAGGGCAAGGCGCTGTGGAGCCGGGCTCGGAACGTGGACATTTTGGGGGTCGAGTTCCCCAAGAGCTGCCTCGACTTCGCCACCACCTGGAACATCAGCTACGGCCTCTGGCTGAGACTCTGTGAGTGATCACCGCTCTTGGCCTCTCTGGACCTCTCTGTGCCTCTTTGCCCCTCTCTGAACGTTTGAACCTCTCTGGACCTCTCTGAACCTTGGCAGATTCGCCACCACATGGAATATCTCCCACAGCCTCGTAGCCCCTGTCGCATTCACTCCCCTGACTTCCCTTGGTTCCTTTCCTTTGCACGCCACGCCTCTCTCTTGCCACGTCATTCGTTCCACATCCTGAGAATGTGCCCCCTCTTTATTCCCTGTCAACTCGCTGATCCGGAGTCAGACGTGTGACAGCACATGTGCCGCCCAGTAGGAAGGCCAGTTGCTCCCTCCCCGCGGTGCTTTATGCCCCTCCACTGCCACTCTCTCTTCCCCATCTCCCCTCTGATCTCTCCCCTGGTCGCCCATTGATGTTTGACCAGACGTGTATGAGCGCATGATGCCACCTGGCAGGAAGGCCAGTTTCTCCCCACCATGCTTCATCCTTGACCACTGCTCGCTCTCTCTTCCCCATCACCCCCTTATCTGACCCCTGGTCGCCCATTGATCCCTGACCAGACGTGTACGACCGCATGGTTCCCCCTGGCAGGAAGGCCAACTTCTTCCACATGCTCGCCACCATGTTCGTCAGCGCCGTCTCCCATGTGAGTGATCTCTATCTCGCATGCTAGTGACCACCCTACGTCCTACCTCCCATCATCATTGCCTGTCTCGCATGCTTGCCACCATGTTCGTCAGCGCCGTCTTCCATGTGAGTGACCCTACCCCTACCTCGCTTACAGCGCCATCTCCCATGTGAGTGAGCCCTACGTTTTATGGACCATGCCCGCCTCGCATGCTCGCCACCATGCTTGTCAGCGCCGTCTCCCATGCGAGAGACGTGCCTCCTACCTCCCATGTACGTGCCTCCTACCTCCCATGTACGTGCCTCCTACCTCCCATGTACGTGCCTCCTACCTCCCATGTACGTGTCTCCTACCTCCCATGGACGTGCCTCCTACCTCCCATGTACGTGCCTCCTACCTCCCATGTACGCGCCTCCTACCTCCCATGTACGTGCCTCCTACCTCCCATGTACGTGCCTCCTACCTCCCATGTACGTGCCTCCTACCTCCCATGTACGTGCCTCCTACCTCCCATGTACGTGCCTCCTACCTCCCATGTACGTGCCTCCTACCTCCCATGTACGTGCCTCCTACCTCCCATGTACGTGCCTCCTACCTCCCATGTACGTGCCTCCTACCTCCCATGTACGTGCCTCCTACCTCCCATGTACGTGCCTCCTACCTTTCACCATCCTTGCCTGGTTCACTTGCTCGCAATCATGTTCTTCAGCGCCATCTCGCATGCACACCACCCATGCCTCTATTTCTCCTCGTGGTTATCCCCACCTGGCACTCACCCCTCTTCCTCTTCGTTACCCCTTCCTTGCCACTTGCAGGGCCTGAATTGGGGCGACTTCATCTTCTTTGCTAACTGGGCGCTTATTGTTGCCAGCTCTAAAGGTGCGTGCTCTGTAAACATACAAAACCAATATACAGCTGGAACTCCTAAGTAGACAAATACAGATCCCTTGAACAATCTGGCAGTCTTTGGCTTCTTGCGAGCTCATACATTTACAGTAGGCACTTTTCACCCTTACCTTCCGTTCCCTTCGTTTCCGTTTTCGACCATCTCTCTATCCGGAACTCATCAGAGAAATCTTCTATTCCTTCTTCGGTACTTTCCCGCTTGCTGGGAATCGCATCCCTCCGTCTATCCGGAATTCAGTCTGTCTCGCTCACATCCTTCACTTCCCTCGCTCAAGCAGCCATCTATCAGGTCACCAGTGGGATACCCAAGGGCACCATCGCCCACCGCATTGTGGCAGTGCTGCACACGCTCTATGGCATCTTTGTGTGCAGCTACATAGCCAGCGCCTTCTGTGTAAGTCTGCATATTCTGCTATTTACCCACTGGCGCTCAAAGAAACCACCTTGCTGCAGTGATTGTTGTCAATCTTACCTATGCCTTGCGATGCCTGCTGTATTCTTCTCACTGCCTCTTTTTCATGTGGGTGTGCTTGCTGTGGCTGTATATGTGCAGGTCATGACACTATCAGGCACATACTCGGCCTACAGTGGCATGTACTACACCGGTACAATCATTCCCCTCTTTCTCATTGTCTTGTCAATGGTGTACAAGCCACGTCGGCCAAAGCGCGTCAAGACAGAGTAGCATACCGTACGTACAAGTCTTTTGACATAGTAGAAGCATAAGATTATAAGGTGAAGGCATAGCTTGACAAAGTACAAGCCTACTCGAACAAGGTAGAAGCACGCACTGGAAAAGTGCATGAATGCATTTTCTATAAGGTGTCAGGAAGCATGTTACGTATTGCAAGTTTACCACATCCCATTGATTACTTATGCCAAAATTCACTAAAGAAATACATGGTTCTAGCAACCTTTCCTTCTTCCCGTCATTAAAGACACCGGACTACAACTGATGCGCTCGTTGGCGCGTTCAGTGCGCTGGATTTCGTCACTGGCTGCTGGTATTTTTTTCCCGCCAGATGCCTGGCATCCTCATTGGGCCTCCACACCTCAGTTCCCTCAGTTCTCCAGTCCAGCCTTCTGCTCATCTCATGCTGCATCTAGCGCCCACTCCAACAGACCATTGCTGGAGGTGGCAGGGTGCTGCTTGTCGCATGGGCGCCGCTTCCTTGCGATCTCTTGCTCGGCGCGCATAGGATCCGTGAGCACCGCGCCACGCGGAACCTGTCCTGCCGACCTGCTGTTGATGCGTGGATAGCAGCACCAGTCATAGATACTGTATCAACACCGACCTCCGACCGTGAGGTGTTTCCGTGCGGCGGGGCAAACGACTATTGATGCTAGTTTTTCTGTCAAGGCACCCACTACAACGATGCATAATGCCGACATGCGCGGATGAGTGATGCCGCCGTGCGTTCCTGGACGTTCAAATTAGAGATCAAGCGCGACATCGGCGGCAGCCAAGGTTAACACCAGACTCAGCGAGATTGCAGGGTTGTTTATATTCAATATCGAGTCTGTTTCTAAATCGGCCATGGGAACACCAGCCTTTCCCGATCTGGGCAAGCACTGCTCGGTGACGTCATGCCAGCAGATCGACTTTCTGCCCTTCACCTGCGACAAGTGTCGCATGGTCTTCTGCCTTTCGCACCGCATGCCGGCGTCGCACGAGTGCCCGCGTGCGACGGTCGGCGACGCTGTGGTGCTGCTGTGCCCGCTGTGCGCCAAGGCCGTGCGATTGGTGGGCGACGAGGATCCAAACGTAACGTGGGCGCGGCACGAACGGTCTGGATGCGATCCAAGTAACCTTCAAAGGTATGCCACGCTGAAATCAGCTTGTAGGTCCCTCGGGAGATGGAAATAAACTTGATACGTTATGTGTGTTCGGAACGCCTCACTACGCTACTGAATGCAGGGTCGCAAACTGACAGTTACAGCTGGAACCGAAAAAGAGGGTAATTTCCATCCAACTTTGCCCTGAGCTACAGCCTGAGCTGTTCCCCACTCCTCCCCATTCCGCCTTTCGCCCTTCTCTTCACAGGGTAGCCAGCAAGCATCGGTGTGCCGCCGCACAGGGGTGCAAAGAGATTTCTTCCCCTGCCAACGCTGTCACTACTTATCCTTCCTGTTGCCCTTTCCCCTCTCCCCCCCTTCCCCTCCCTTCCCCCTTCCCCTCCCTCCCCCCTCCCCCTCCCCCCTTCCCCTCCCTCCCCCCTCCCCCTCCCTCTTTCCCCACACACCTGCCCTCATTTCTCCCTTCAGAGTGGCGAACAAGCGCCGGTGTGCGGCACAGGGGTGCAAGGAGGTGCTGTCCCCCGCCAACACCGTCACCTGCCGCGACTGCACCCGCCAAACCTGCCTGCGCCACCGCTTCGGTGCTGACCATGCGTGCTCGGGCAGCCAAAAAAACTCGCAGCCCGTTTCGTTCTGGGCAGCTGGTGGGGCGTACAGCGAGAAGCTGATGGCAGGCATGCAAGGGGCAATGGCTGGGCTGATGGCGCCTTCTAGTGCTGCTGCTGCTGCTGCTGGTAGCAGTAGTGGCAGCAGTGGTAAGGGAAAAGCAGGCAGCAGAAATAGCAGCACGGGGAACAGGACGTCGATCACTAGCAGCACGGCCAGAGCAAGCAGTGCCGGTGCTGGCGGCAGCGGTGTTGGCGCTGCAGCTAGTGATCTCAACACGGTGCGAGGGACAGCGGCCAGGCGTCAGAAACAGGGCACAGGGCAAGCGGTATCGGGGGCAGGCGCTCAGGCAAGAGGGGGGTCAGCAGAGCAGCAACAACCAGGTGCAGGCGTAGCCAGGGCTGGAGGGGGGGTTGGTGGTGGGGCGGAGGTTTGTCCTCAGTGTGGGGCCAGGTTTGGGGATGCTGTAGCACTAATTAACCATGTGGAGACTGTGCATGCACATGGAGGGACAGGTGTCAGTGTGAAATTTGGCGGTAGTGCTGGGCCCGGCAGCTTAGCAGCAGGGGGGAGCAGAAGTGGTGCAACTCGAGCAGGTGGTGGTGGCCAAGGGCCTGAGCTGTGCCCGAGGTGTAATAAACGCTTTCCGGACCCCGTTGCTTTGGTTCGACATGTTGAGAGAGACCATGAAGGGGCGGCTGGGACCGACAAGTGCACAATCTGCTGAACTGCAGAGGGTGTGCATGGGAAAAGCTACAAGCGAATTGTGACTGTAGTTAGATGTCATCATTCTCTATGACAAAGCTCTTAGCAGGATTGTACTGCAGTGTTTTGCCCTGAGCTTGTGAGTCAAAGCGAATCGTCTCAAAGGAACGGATTTTTTTGGGTTGCGTAGCAACCCTAAAAAATCGGTTTCACATTTCGGAGCATTAATATGAACAGTAAATTTTAAGAATTTAGTTAACTGTTCGATGCAACTCCAAAATATGAATCCGAAATGTCCAAAGTGCTCCATCGCGTCGATAAGTACGGCGGATGGAACAATCAGACCGCATGACACATTTCAACAAATTATTATGTATAATTAAACATTCTGTAGGATTGCAAATGACAGGAAACGAGTGCATATAGGCATTACGGTAATAGTGTTGCAGTAGAGATTGATGGGGTGCACGATGACAGCGGAACTGCCCCGAACACGATGACAATCTCTAATTGCAACAACTAGCCAATAAGCAGCACGCTCGGGGCAAACGCAATCCAAACACACCTCGTGCCAGCCACCACATCTCGTCGATACATACAGTGATGGAGTGAACATGCAAGTACGATAGGATTGTGAGTGCTACGAAACGTTTGCATATATGCGTCAATGCTGCAACAGAGATTGATGGGGTGCGCAATGACAACAGAGTTGCCCCACGCACGATGACAACCTCAAATTGCAACACCTTGCATATAAGCAGCACATCCGAAGCAGACACAATCCACGCCTTATCACATTTGCTGCCACACGCACTATGCACATGGGGACTAGGAGCAGCAGGCACTGTTCAAATTATATTTTTATATAATTGTAGGCTTGGTAGTTATGCTACTAACTGCATCCTACTGTAGGGGGGACAACCCCCTTCTTGTACTTCATTCTCTTCTAGTCTACCAACTTCTCTCCCGACACTCTCGTCCAACCTCTAGCTAAACCCTTGGCCGCCATTTCATGGCGGCCTCCTCTGTTCTTCGTAGTTCAGACTTTAACATGGTATCGAGAGCGGGATGCCCTTCCTGGGCCTGCTCCCCTCCGTGCTTTCCGCTGCGTTCTCGTGCGTTCGTCGCTCCTGCCGTGCCGCCGTGGCGGCCATGTCGCATGGCTGCCACGTCGAGCAGCCGTGCTGGGCTTGCCGCCCTGACGTGGCGGCTCCGCCGTTCCACCTCCCCGTCGCGCCCCTCCTGGGCCCTGCCGTGCCTCCTACCCACGTCGCGCCCCTCCTGGGCCCTGCCGTGCCTCCTAGCCCAGTCGCGCCCCTCCTGGGCCCTGCCGTGCCTCCTAGCCCAGTCGCGCCCCTCCTGGGCCCTGCCGTGCCTCCTAGCCCAGTCGCGCCCCTCCTGAGCCCCGTCCCGCCTGCTCCTCCCTCCAGTAAGCGCCGCGCCTATGGCGCCGCGCTGAAGTCCTGCAGCCCCACCACAGCAGCCCCACCAACTCTCCCTCCCCTGCATCTCCTCCTGCTCCTGCCGTAGCTGCTGTCTTCGGCTCGGTCGTCGCCAGCCCGTGCCACACCGCCGAGAGCCCTCAGCCGCCGCAGTCGCCGCCTGTCCTCATCGACACAGCCGCCTTGAGCACGAGCTCCGCCGCTGTCGTCATTGAGGCCGCCCAGATGCGGCCAGCTGCCTCTCGACCGGGGGTGTCATAGCCTAGCACGAGGGGTCGATACCCGGCTGCTCACGAGAATGAGGGTGTCCGGGGTTAGGGGGTGTGTGTGTGGGTTGTGTGGGTTTGCCACTACCAAGCCTAGGGGGTGTGTTCAAATTATATTTTTATATAATTGTAGGCTTGGTAGTTATGCTACTAACTGCATCCTACTGTAGGGGGGACAACCCCCTTCTTGTACTTCATTCTCTTCTAGTCTACCAACTTCTCTCCCGACACTCTCGTCCAACCTCTAGCTAAACCCTTGGCCGCCATTTCATGGCGGCCTCCTCTGTTCTTCCTAGTTCAGACTTTAACAGGCACACCCCGAAACAGACAGTATTTATCAAACCCATGCACACCCCTCAAATGCAAACAACAATCAAACAAACACATGCACCATCGCAAATAGCCTAATAGTTGGAGTTCCCAATATCCAAATTAGAGAACAGTGGTAACGCCGTGCAATCAGAAATCTGTCCCCGCAAGATGTTCCAACAAGCAATAGAAATTGGTGTTGGAAGATGTTCTTTGTCTTGCGGCTGCAACAGACAGCGCGTGCTGTACGACCTGCACAGTACACCAGTGAATCATAGAAACACAACATACGTTCAAAAGTGGACCACATAATTTGTTTATATGCACTTATGGTGTTGGATGTTGCGTTTGGGGTTTCAGGTTTGGTGCGGAACATGGGATGAAACTCAGAAATATAAAAAAACGAGAGTAGGCAAAACTCACGCCGACCACATTGATTTCTTAAGACAGTAAATAAGACAGTAAACAGCCAGACATTCTATGCCCATACATGCATACAACCATGCATGCTATGCCCATACATGCATACAACGTATGCTATGCCCATACACACATGCAGTCAGACATGCTATGCCCATACACACATACAGCTACGCATGCCATCCCCATACACACAATCAGCCTGGCATGCTATCCCCATACATGCATACGGCCAGGCACGTTATGCACATACACGCATACAACTAGGCATGCCATGCCCATACACACACACAGCCAGGCATTCTACGCCCATACATGCATACATCCATGCATGCTATGCCCATACATGCATACAACTAGGTATGCTATGTCCATACACACATACAGCCACGCATGGTATGCCCATACACACAAACAGCCTGGCATGCTATGCCCCTACATGCATACAGCCATGCATGCTATGCCCATATATGCATACAACTAGGTATGCTATGCCTATACACACATACAGTCAGGCATGCTATGCCCATACACACATACAGCTAGGCATCCCATCCAAATACACACATGAAGCCAGGCCTACCATGCCCATACACCCACACAACCAGGCATGCTATGCCCATATACACATATAGTCAAGCATGCCATGGCCATACACACATACAGCCAAGCATGCTATGCCCATACATGCATACAGCCATGCATGCTACGCCCATACATGCATACAATACAACTAGGTATGCTATGCCCATACATGCATACAGCCAGGCATGCTACGCCCCTACATGCGTACAGCCAGGCACGTTATGCCCATACACACATACAGCCAGGCATGCTATGCCCATAAATGCATACATCCATGCATGCTATGCCCATACATGCATACAGCCATGCATGCTATGCCCATACATGCATACAGCCATGCATGCTATGCCCATACATGCATACAACTAGGTATGCTTCGCCATACACACATACAGCCAGGCATGCCATGCCCATACACACATACATCCAGGAAAGCTATGCCCGTACATGCATACAGCCATGCATGCTAGGCCCATACATGCATACAGCCATGCATGCTATGCCCATACACACATGCAGCCAGGCATGCTATGCCCATACAACACACATACAGCTAGGCATGCCATCCCCATACACGCATACAGCCAGGCATGCCATGCCCATACACACACACAGCCAGGCAAGCCATGCCCATACACACACAGCCTGGCATGCTATGCCCATACATGCGTACAGCCAGGCACGTTATGCACATACACGCATACAACTAGGCATGCTATGCCCATACACACACACAGCCAGGCATGCTATGCCCATACACGCATACAGCAAGGCATTCTATGCCCATACATGCATACAGCCATGCATGTTATGCGCATACATGCATACAACTAGGTATGCTATGTCCATACACACATACAGCTAGGCATGCCATCCCCATACACACATACAGCCAGGCATACCATGCCCATTCACACACACAGACAGGCATGCTATGCCCATATACACATACAGTCAGGCATGCCATTCCCATACACACACACAGCCAGGCATGCTATGCCCATACACACATACAGCTAGGCATGCCATCCCCATACACACATACAGCCAGGCATACCATGCCCATACACACACACAGCTAGGCATGCTATGCCCATATACACTTACAGTCAGGCATGCCATGTCCATACACACACACACACAGGCATGCTATGCCCATACATGCATACAGCCATGCATGCTATGCCCATACATGCATACAACTAGGTATGCTTCGCCATACACACATACAGCCAGGCATGCTATCCCCATACACGCATACACCTAGGCATGCCATCCCCTTACACACATACAGCCAGGCATACCATGCCCATACACACATACAGCTAGGCATGCTATGCCCATACACACATACAGCCAGGCATTCTTTGCCCATACATGCATACAGCCATGCATGCTACGCCCATACATGCATACAGCCATGCATGCTATGCCCATACATGCATACAACTAGGTATGCTTCGCCATACACACATACAGCCAGGCATGCTATCCCCATACACGCATACACCTAGGCATGCCATCCCCATACACACATACAGCCAGGCATACCATGCCCATACACACATACAGCTAGGCATGCTATGCCCATACACACATACAGCCAAGCATTCCATGCCCATACACACACACAGCCTGGCATGCCATGCCCATACACGCGTACAGCCTGGCATGCTGTGCCCATACATGCATACAGCTAGGCACGTTATGCACATACACGCATACAGCTAGGCATGCTATGCCCATACACACATACAGCCAGGCATTCTATGCCCATACATGCATACAGCCATGCATGCTATGCCCATACATGCATACAGCCAGGCACGTTATGCACATACACGCATACAGCTAGGCATGCTATGCCCATACACACATACAGCCAGGCATTCTATGCCCATACATGCATACAGCCATGCATGCTATGCCCATACATGCATACAGCCATGCATGCTATGCCCATACATGCATACAGCCATGCATGCTATGCCCATACATGCATACAACTAGGTATGCCATGCCCATACACACATACAGCCAGGCATGCTATGCCCATACACACATACAGCTAGGCATGCCATCCCCATACACACATACAGCCAGGCATGCCATGCCCATACACACGCACCAGTCAATGTTGATAAGGTTGCGGCACATCACGTTGCCCACTACTGCTGGGTTGAACGCATTCACCTGAGGGGGTGAGGAGAGACACGGTAGGGACAGGCAGGGTAAGGAAAGGAGGAGGGTGTGGGGCGGAGAAAAGGCGAGGCACAGAGTGTCGCACCGAGTCACACTGCTGGCTGCTGCGAGGTTGAAAGCATTGACCTGAGAGGGTGAGGTGAGACACGGTAGGGGCAGAATCGGGGAAGGAGGGAGGTGTGGGGCGGAGAGAGGAGATAGGAGAGAGGAGAGAGGTGAGAGGAGAGAAGAGATAGGAGATAGGAGAGAGGAGATAGGAGAGAGGAGAGAGGAGAGAGGAGATAGGAGAGAGGAGAGAGATGAGAGGAGAGAGGAGATAGGAGATAGGAGATAGGAGAGAGGAGATAGGAGAGAGGAGATAGGAGAGAGGAGATAGGAGAGAGAAGATAGGAGATAGGAGAGAGAAGATAGGAGATAGGAGAGAGGAGATTGGAGAGAGGAGATAGGAGAGAGGAGATAGGAGAGAGGAGATAGGAGAGAGGAGAGAGGTGAGAGGAGAGAGGAGATAGGAGATGGGAGATAGGAGAGAGGAGATAGGAGAGAGGAGATAGGAGAGAGGAGATAGGAGAGAGAAGATAGGAGATAGGAGAGAGGAGATAGGAGATAGGAGATAGGAGAGAGGAGATAGGAGAGAGGAGATAGGAGAGAGGAGATAGGAGAGAGGAGATAGGAGAGAGAAGATAGGAGATAGGAGAGAGGAGATTGGAGAGAGGAGAGAGGAGATAGGAGAGAGGAGAGAGGAGATTGGAGAGAGGAGAGAGGAGAGAGGAGATAGGAGATAGGAGAGAGGAGATAGGAGAGAGGAGAGAGGAGAGAGGAGAGAGCGCACGGCACTAGCGCGCACGGCGCCGGCGAGCACGGCGGCAGCCCCGGCGCGCACGGTGGCAGCACGCACGGTGCCAGCGCGCAAGGCGCAAGCGCGAAACGCGCCAGCGCGCAAGGCGCCAGCGCAAAACGCGCCAGCGCGAAACGCGCCAGCGCGCAAGGCGCCAGCGCGAAACGCGCCAGCGTGGAAGGTGCCAGCGTGCAAGGCGACAGTGAGAAACGCGCCAGCGCGCAAGTCGCCAGCGCAAAACGGGCCAGCGCGAAACGGGTTACGGGCTCCGCGCCAGGTGGCAGTTAGGCATGATAAGGGAAAAGAGTTAGTTTTGAGTTAGGACTAGGTGTGAGCAAGGAAGTCAGTGTGAGCAAGGACTAGGCGTGAGCAAGTACTAGGCGTGAGCAAGTACTAGGCGTGAGCAAGTACAAGGAGTACTAAGCAAGAACTAGGTGTAAGCAACTAGGTGAGGACTGACCTACACGAGCAAGAACTAGGCACGAACGAAAGAGCAAGAACTAGGTACAGTACAGTAAGTGGGAAGGACGAGCAGAAACAAGAAGCTCCAACAAGCCCTACCAGGGGCGTATTCGCTTTGCCCCAGAAAGCTAAACCAAGTACAATTCAGCAAAGTTACTACACCCAAGTATTCTATTAAATAGCATGTATTACAGTCCGATTTCTGTTACACTCACCTCAAGTTTGGTTCAGGTTTGTATTCTCGCACGGAGAGCGAGTCCCGTCGAACGTGAGAGACTGTACAGCTTTACAGTCACGAAGCAGATAAATCAATCGTTCCCGCCCGAAACGAAACCGCCGATCTAAACGAATACTTCAGAAATACAACACTTCTTTTATATGAAACCGTAAATTATTGCAGTAGTTAGTAATATTACATGCTACATTAATCTTGTAGTATTTTACTCACAAAAGTTTTATGCACAACCCAAATGAAAAGAAAAAGGTGGGGGGGAAATACTAACTTGAGTTGTGAACGGGAAAAATTTAGGCATACGTCATCCGACAATTCACGTCGAGCCTTGTGTTTTACTATTTCCTGCTTACAGGTTTGAGACGCGTGTAAAAACTGTGAGACCAAATATAATAAAAAGTGTACAGCGAACGTTCTTGCCTTCGCTTGACAGCATGCAAATAAACAGTCAATGTTTAGCAAATTTCGACTACAGTGAACGTTCTTTGCCTGTGGTTCCGGCAAACAGCACAGTCAAACTGCAACTTGACAGTCAAGATATGTAATTTTTTGAAAGCGTGTAACACTTTCTAAAAAATTTGTATTGTGAAAGTGTAGCGAGGGCCAACGCAGCAAGGTCAGCGTCGAAGCGCTACTCACCCTCTTTTGCCTACAAAAGAGGGACGTGAGGCCATTCGACCTCACCCACGTTCTTCATTTCTAGTTCCAGTTTCGTTTTCCAGTTCTCGTCCTAGTTCTAGTCTTCTTATTCTCGCCCAAGCTGGCGAAAACCCAGTCTCTTCCGCGCTTCAAAGCTCCGACAACGCTCCTCACCGACATTCTGCAGCACAATATTACCGCGATGACTTCCGCCAATTCTGCTCCGGCTCGCGCGGTGAATAACATTTCTACCCCCGCTAACGCCCAGGCGCTCGGAACTTCGCCCGGGGGAACCGACCGACGTCAGAAACGTCCTGCTGAGGACAATTTTGGCGAGGGCCCCTCGGCAGTCGAGATTCTGCTCGGCGGCAGTCACGCTGCTCCAAAAGAAACTCGCGCGGCTGCTTTGCAGCCGCGCGTGCAGGCAACGGAAGTCCACGCGCCAGCCCGAGGCGCGTCGCCTGCAGGCCAGGCGGGCCCCACCACCCAGCACGCGCCTGCCGCCGACCCCGCGCCAACCGCCGCCGCCCCCGCCTTGACTGCGCACCAGCTGCAAGCGCTTTTGGCGCTGTTACAGCAGCAAGCTCCTGCTGTTACAGTCGGAACCTCATCCGATAACGCTGCACCTACGACCAATTTTAACAAAAAGAAAGAAATGGCTACCCATCCTCGCACGCCCAAGGCTCCCCGCGCCGACGACCAGCCCCCGGCACCAACTCCCGCACCCGCTGACAACCCCGATGATAGCGACGACTCCGAAAATGACGATGGTGAGGGTCCCGCCAACATTGCTCGTCGTCGCATCCTCGCACCCGCCCCCCCCTTCCCCCCTTGGTCCCACGCCCGCAGCTACTACCTTCATGCGCAAGGGCGTACGCGACCAGGCCGAGGTCTTCACTGCCATCGAAGCGTACCTGAAGCATATCGACTTCAAGCTGCAGCACGGCGACGTCGTCGGCGCACTCAACAACGTAAAGGATATCGAAATACTTATTAATAAGCGTTTCCAAGTCCTTCTCGTTGCGGACGAAGCCGGTTTCGAGGCCGCCGACCGGTTCCAGCTCTATCAGTCCAAAAGTGTCCTGACATCCCGCTCCTACAAGCTGGCGGTCGCGGATGTGGCAGCGCTCAAGCGTGCACGCCTCGGCTATACGCGCGGCGGCCGTCCCGGTGGTCGCGACACGGACTCGGACATCAAGGGCTCCCCCCCTGCTACGTGCCAGCAGCCGCGCTTCAAGGGAGTCTGCTTTTGCTGTGGCCAGCCAGGCCACATGGCCAATGCATGCCACATGGGAGGGCGTGGTGCGCAAGGTCCCTCACCGGTGGTGTGAGCGGTTGATAGGGCGGCGCCCTCTCCCACATGCAAGACGCATAGTGGGTTGCACGGTAGGTGCATGGCTGGTGGCCAGCCTTTTGCCAAAGGCAAGGAGTCTTCGCTGACTAGGGTGGCCCTTGGGGACAGCAAAGGCTGATAGGCCTAGGCTTGTAATAATTCCTATGATTGAATTAAAGGCTCGACCGTGTCACGGCCATCCGTTTTCTTCCAAAAAAAAAAAAAAAAAAAAAAACCCTTGAGGGGGTTGGGGGGAGGGAGGGGGCTACAAAACCCAGTCAACATGGCTGGTCAGCCTTGAGCATAGCCTCCGACCCCTCACTTTTTTCTTTGCCGACCACGCAACACGCCCCGAGAGCTAACCATGGAGGCACGCTCGGCACCCAACAAAATGGTGCGCACGCACGCACTCGGAGATGCACTATTTAAGAGCCAAGGACAGAGTCTAGGAGCTCAAAGCTAACACAAAGAGTGGCCCAAACAAGGAGAGCAAAAGAAGGAGGAGGAAGAAATGTAAGCCAACCACCAACGAGCACCAACGCGCTTAAAAAATGTTCACGTACGAACACAGCACGTGATGTCTTCGCACGCAAAGGAAAGAGGGAAAGAGGGAGATCAAGAGATGGAGAGAGAGAGAAATAGCAAGCGAGAGAGAGAAAGAGAGAGAGAGAGAGGGAGAGAGAGAGAGAGAGAGAGAGAGAGAGAGAGAGAGAGAGAGAGAGAGAGAGAGAGAGAGAGAGAGAGAGAGAGAGAGAGAGAGAGAGAGAGAGAGAGAGAGAGAGAGAGAGAGAGTGAGAGAGAGAGAGAGAAAGAGGGAGAGAGTGAGAGAGAGAGGGGGAGAGAGAGAGAGAGAAAGAGGGAGGAGAGAGAGAGAGAGAGAGAGAGAGAGAGAGAGAGAGAGAGAGAGAGAGGGAAAGAGATAGAGAGAGAGAGAGAGAGAGAGAGAGAGAGAGAGAGAGAGAGAGAGAGAGAGAGAGAGAGAGAGAGCGACAGAGAAAGAGAAGGCGGATAGAGAGACGAGTACCCCTTGCACCTTGCAAGCACCTAACACGGCAGTGGCCGTGCGGTCCGAGCATGTCATGCCCCGTCTACACTTGCCCCGCATCGTGCACCTGCTCACGAGCACAGGATCTTATTCCCATCTAAGAACCCATGTTTATAACCTCGTATAATGCAGAGATCCCAAGTGGGTGGCCACGAGAGGAATGCGATCCCTACGAGCTCGCAACTACAGACAGGGACGTGACCATCATGCGCAGTCGACTGCGGCATGCCTTGCACTGGTGGTGCTCCTGGTGTGACAGTAGCTTTATCCTCTCCGTCATCGCTAAAGGGTATTGGCTGCCCTGGAAGAATACAGCCCCCACACCCTTCGAGGACAACAACCATGCCGGAGTCTGCACGCACCTCGACTTTACTCGCGTCACAATTCGCGATCTTGTAGTGACCGGCGCTGCTGCAGTGATCGAGAAGAGAGACACACTAACATGTGTCAGCCCACTGAACGTCGTGAAGCAACGCGACAAATGCCGCCTCATCCTTGACCTGCGGAAAGTGAACACCCACCTTGAAGCCCCCAAGTTCAAGTACGAGGGTCTGAATCGTGTAGCCGAGCTCATCCGCCGAGATGACTGGGTGTTTTCCATCGACCTGAAATCTGGATACCATCATGTCGAGATTCACCCTTCGTGTTGGCAGTTTTTGGGCTTCCAGTTCGAAGGCATCTACTACTCCTTTCGGTCACTGCCGTTCGGCCTTGCAACTGCTCCATTCGTTTTCACCCAACTAATTAAACAACTTGCCAAGCGATGGCGGGCAAGCGGCGTTCGAGTGGTCCCGTATGTTGACGACCTATTATTTCTCTGCGATTCCCACCAGCAAGCGTGCTCGACTCGTACGACAGTCCTCCAGGACCTTAACGCAGCTGGCTTCGTCATTAACGGCAAAAAATCGAACCTCCACCCCTCGCGTCAGCTTCGCTTCCTCGGATTGGAAATCGACTCCACCCGCGGCACGTTCTCCGTCGGACTCGAGCGAAGGGCTCAACTCTTAACCACGCTTGAGGCCTTGATAACCCAAGGACAATCAGGAAGGCATATTCCCGTTCGATCCCTCGCAAGAGTTACAGGCATGCTCGCCTCTATGGCCCTAGCACTGGGCGCGACGGCACGAGCATTCAGCCACGAACTCCTGCGACTTATTGCCGACGCAACGTCCTGGCACTCCAAGGTCCTCCTGCACCCGGCAGCGGTGGACGAGCTATGTTTCTGGCTGGCGCAATTCGACAAATTTAACGGCGCCCCATTTCATCTCAGTCACCAGTTCGACGCCGTCATCCACGTGGATGCAAGCGCCCACAGTTGGGGTGCCATCCTCACGCCGCTCCCTGGGATCCCAATAGAAGCAAGCTCCCGCATGCCAGAAGACCTCCTACACACTTCCAGCACCCGAAGGGAACTCGAAGGCGTACTGTGGGCACTAAGAACCTTTGACACCCACATCTCCAAACGGCACGTGTTAGTTCGTGTGGACAACCAGGGGGTTGTATTCATACTGCGCAAAGGCGGCTCCAGCATCCCTGCACTCACACTACTTTGCCAGGCGATCATCGACCTTTGCTTAAAAAACCGGACACGCCTTGCCATCGAATGGATTCCCCGGGAGCTGAACGCGCACGCCGACGAACTCTCCAAAGTCCAGGACCGAGATGATTACTCACTCAAATCCGCATGGTTCCGACTCCTCGACCGCCGCCTGGGGCCTCACTCTGTCGACCTATTCGCGAATGTTCACAACGCTCAACTGGGGCGCTTCTGCTCCAAGATTCCTCACCCCAAGGCCACAGCAGTTGACGCCTTCTCGTTCAGCTGGCATGATGAACGCGGCTTCGCGTTTCCCCCCCCCCCACCTCATCCCGGCTACTCTGCGCCACGCCCAACGCACCCACGCCGAGTTGACGTTGGTCATTCCCGAGTGGCCAGGAGCCTCTTGGTGGCCCCTACTGCAGCCAGCACCACGAACCTGGGCACGAGAAGTAAAGGCACATATTCCCCTCACTCAAGGCAGCCAATGCCTATCCCCAGGCACACACTCACTCGCCTTTGCTGGTCTCGCTTTTCCCAATAGCCCGATCATTGCGTTGCATGTGACATATAAAATATAACCCCACCGTGCCTGGGCTCTCTGTATTTCAGGCTTATTATCAAAACTACAGACACAGCTACTTCGGGTAATCAGTCATGTCCGCGCGCCATCCACTATAAGGACCTACGAGCCGTATTGGCTCAAGTTCCGCTCCTTTTGCACGAAGGTCAAGCTGAGCTACCTGCCTGCCACAGACACTACTCTAGCGCTCTACCTTGTCTATGCCCTCAACAATCAGGCCACAGTATCCGCCATATCCCTTACGTGCTCCGCCGTCGCATTTGCACATCGGATGACCGGAGAACCCTCTCCCACTAGCGGGCCTTTCACTTCACAAGTTCGTGAATTCTCCAAACGCCACGGCCCGTGCACCACCAGGACGAAGGAACCCTTGTCGCTCCACCAGGTGCACGCCATGGCACACCCCTTCCTTGAGTCGAGCAGCCCGGCAGAATATCAGAAAGGACTGATCCCACTCCTCATGTTCGCGGCATTTCTCCGCTACTCCGACCTCGTCTCCATCCAGTGGAACGACATCCACTTCGACGAGGAGTCTATGTGGATCCTAATCCCGCACTCCAAGACGGATCAAGACGGCAAGGGCTCATGGATCCCCGTTGCTCCCACAACTGGGCCTTACTGCCCAGTCCGTTGCACCCAGCGGTTTCTGCAACTCGCGGGACACCCCACCACCCCGCATGGACCTCTGATCCGTGTCTTTGGCACCAGCGGCAGGGCAACCCCTCACGACAGCGCTCCGTCATACACAACCATCCGCAACTGGTGCCTCGAAGCCTTCGCCAAGGCTGGGCTTGACAACAGACACCTCGGCACTCACTCCTTCCGCAAGGGCGCCGCAACTGCGGCAGCTAACTTGGGGATCCCTGACCGGCTCTTCAAGCAACTCGGTCGCTGGCGTAGCGATACGGCCAAAGATCTCTACGTCACCATTGCGCAGGACCAGCTCCTTGCGGCATCCACACGCATCCAAGACGCGTCCGCCGCTCCATCGCCCAGACATCACCAGCTCTCCATCGAGCGACACCGCCAGCCCCTGCTTCACATGCCTCAGAAGACCCATATGAAATGAAGCACGCTGCCTTTGCCAAGGTGACCCAAGCAAGCTTTCACAATATTATAATTTTTAACACATGAAGTGTTTTTCAAAAATTGTGTATTGTGAAAGCGAAGCTGATTGTACTGAAGCGTTGGGCATCGTCGAAGCGCGCTACTCGCCCTTCTCCAACTACATATACGTGGGTTGGAGCTCATTTACCTCCACCCACGTCTCTCATTTTTCAAACGGCTCAGTCAACCTTCCCGCTCTAGCTTTTCTCCCGTTCAAGCTGGCTAAGACTAGAACTTTGCCTCGCGGCGAGTCTCCCTCAACTCTTCTCTCTGACATTTTTTAAGTTTCACCGATCCGTCATGGCTCCGACTATGAATAATCGCGGCGAGTCCAACGTCGCCACCGGCCACCCCAATTCCGAGTCTACTCGCCAAGCCCCGGAAATTGCGGGCGACCGGCGCAACAAGCGTCGGGCAGAAGAAGGGGCAACCGCCCCAACTGGGGTTGACGTTCTGCTGGGAGGGGGCGAGGTCAACAGTCAGCTTGCTGACGCGCCCCCGCCCCCTTCTGAGCCACACGCGCAAGTGGCTGGGCAGAGCCAGCCACTCGCGCCTGACGCCGAGCAGCAGCACGCGCCAGCCCCGCAAGTGGCGGGCCCCTCTCGCCAGCGCAAAAGGGGGCGCGCGGCTGCCTCGTCTGACGTGCCGCCCACCCCGACATTGACCCCGGCGTTGACCCCTGCGCAGGTCAACGCGCTGTTGACGCTGTTACAGCAGCAGGCGACGAGTGTTACGGCCGCCGAAACTGCTCAACCTGCTGCTTCTGAATCTGCTAAAAAAGAACCTGCAAAAACAGAAAAGGCCACACGCGGAACCAAGACGCCACGCCTCGCTAAGGACGCCATCGCCAGCATCCCGCCTGCCCCGGCGGCCGACAACGACAGCGACGACTCCGACAATGACGCTGGTGAGGTCCCCGGCACTGCTGCAAATTCAATTCCCATAGAGCATCTCCCACCACTCCCGACCACTCACACCACCCTCTCGGCGGCGTCTTTCCTCAACGCGGCCGTACGCGAGCTAGCAGAAGTCCTGGAGGACCTTCGGGCATACCTGAAGCACGCCGAGTTCAAGGTGCAGCACGGCGACGCGCCGGGCGGCCTCGAATTCCTCGCCGACGCGCTCGCCCTCATATCACGACGCTTCGAAGTTCTCCAAGTCGAAGACGCCTCCGACTTCCGCACGGCCAAGCGTTTCAAGCTGTACCAGCAGAAGAGTTTGCTTACCTCAAGGCCTTTCAAGCAGGCCGTCGCTGACGTGGCCGCAATGGACCGCGCCGAGGGCGGATTTGCTCGTGGAAATCGCGGAGGCGGCCGCATGCCCATGCCGTTCGTGCCAAAGCGTGGTCCGCCGCCTACGGGAGAATTCCGTGGCTTCCGAGGCACTTGCTTCCGCTGTGGCCAGCCGGGGCATGTGGCCAGCGGCTGCCCGGCGATTGGGCATGGTGGCCAAGGACCCGCACCAGTGGTGTAGGGGTCGGGCCATGGGCGCTTGCGCAAGTGGCGCAAGGCGCAAGGCACCCGGTGTGTGCGTAAGCCATTGGGCCCACCCCTTAGGGGCAGAGGGCCAGCCCTAGTGTAGGCCAATCAAAGGCCCTACTGCCCAGTCCGTTGCACCCAGCGGTTTCTGCAACTCGCGGGACACCCCACCACCCCGCATGGACCTCTGATCCGTGTCTTTGGCACCAGCGGCAGGGCAACCCCTCACGACAGCGCTCCGTCATACACAACCATCCGCAACTGGTGCCTCGAAGCCTTCGCCAAGGCTGGGCTTGACAACAGACACCTCGGCACTCACTCCTTCCGCAAGGGCGCCGCAACTGCGGCAGCTAACTTGGGGATCCCTGACCGGCTCTTCAAGCGACTCGGTCGCTGGCGTAGCGATACGGCCAAAGATCTCTACGTCACCATTGCGCAGGACCAGCTCCTTGCGGAATCCACACGCATCCAAGACGCGTCCGCCGCTCCATCGCCCAGACATCACCAGCTCTCCATCGAGCGACACCGCCAGCCCCTGCTTCACATGCCTCAGAAGACCCATATGAAATGAAGCACGCTGCCTTTGCCAAGGTGACCCAAGCAAGCTTTCTCAATATGTATTTTTTTGAAAGCGTGTAACACTTTCTAAAAAAATTGTATTGTGAAAGTGTAGCGAGGGCCAACGCAGCAAGGTCAGCGTCGAAGCGCTACTCACCCTCTTTTGCCTACAAAAGAGGGACGTGAGGCCATTCGACCTCACCCACGTTCTTCATTTCTAGTTCCAGTTTCGTTTTCCCCACCCACCCACCCTATTGGACGGTGTAGTCTATTGGACGAGAACCATGTACTGTAGCCCATATGAAATGAAGCACGCTGCCTTTGCCAAGGTGACCCAAGCAAGCTTTCACAATCTAAACAAACTAATACGTGTCAACTTATACATATTATCTATGTAGAAGTTATAGGCTAGACTGAGGTATGCTTCTAGTGAGTACAACCAACTAGTATTTGTTCTAGGTTTCCACCTCTAGTAAATCATTCGTTTCTACGTTAACATGGTATCACGCTTAGGTTAGGATCCCCCCGCCTACCGCTTCCGCCCGTCGCGCCTCCTAGGCCCCGTCGCGCCCCCTAGGCCCCGTCGCGCCCCCCCTGGGCCCCGTCGCGCTCGTTAGGCCCCGTCGCGCCCCCCCTGGGCCCCGTCGTGCCCGCTGGGCCCCGTCGCGCCTCCTAGGCCCCGTCGCGCTCCCCCTGGGCCCCGTCGCGCCCACTGGGTCCCGTCGCGACCCCTAGGCCCTAACTCGCCCCCGCTGGGCCCCGTTGCGCCTCCTAGGCCCCGTCGCGCCCCCCATGGGCCCCGTCGAGCCCGCTGAGCCCCGTCGTGCCTCCTAGGCATCGTCGCGCCTCCTAAGCCCCGTCGCGTCCCCCCCCTCTGGGCCCCGTCGCGCCCGTTCGGCCCCGTCGCGCCCCTCCTAGGCCCCGTCGCGCCCGCTGGGCCCCTTCGCGCTTCCTAGGCCCCGTCGCGCCTGCTAGGCCCAGTCGCGCCCCCCCTGGGCCCCGTCGCGCCCGTTAGGCCCCGTCGCGGCCCCCCTGGGCCCCGTCGTGCCCGCTGGTCCCCGTCGCGCCTCCTCGGCCCCGTCGCGCCCCCCCTGGGCCCCGTCGTGCCCGCTGGGCCCCGTCGCGCCCCTTAGGCCCCGTCGCGCCCGCTGGCCCCTGTCGCGCCTGCTGTTAGCGCTCGCCCGCCTGGCCTCCTCCTAGTGCCGCTCGGCCTCCTCCTAGTGCCGCCCGGCCTCCTCCTAGTGCCGCCCGGCCTCCTCCTAGTGCCGCCCGGCCCCTTCCTAGCGCCGCCCGGCCTCTCCTCAGCGCTGCCCGGCCCCTCCTCGTGCCCGACCGGCCCCAGCAGCACCAGCCTGGCCCCTCCCAGCACCAGCCCGGCCCTAGAGCACCTGCCCGCCTCCCCTGCTCGGCCTGCCGTGTCCTCTCGGGCCCTGTGTCTTCTGCTTGCCTGCGCTGGGACGCCTAGCTGCTGCCCTACTGGAGAGTGCTGCCGCCGTGTCCCCGCGCCGCTGTGCTCCTGTGCCGCTGAGGAGCTGTGCTGCTGTGCCGCTGTGTCGCTGAGGAGCTGTGCCGCTGACCCTGCACGATGGCTGACTTTGTGCTCCGCCTGGACGCTGAGGGCCACGCGGTTGACTTCGCCGCCTGGCTCTCCGATCTTCGCCGCCAGCTTACAGGTCAGCGCCAGGATGGCCACTCTCTGGTTGTCCATGCTGATGGCTTGCTCCCCCGTCCCCCTGCACCTACTCCCCTCCCTGCTGACCCCTCCTCTGATGACCGTGAGGCTTTCTCTACTGCTGCGCTAGCCTGTGCGGTCTGGGACTCACGCGATGCAGTAGCTCAGGTTGCTATTAGTCACGCCCTCCCTGTGTCTGAGCGCTCGCGTTTTGCTACTGTTGAAACGGCCAAAGCTTATTTAGACGCCGTTATTGCTCGCTATTCCACCCCTGCCTCCGCTTCTGCTGGCCGCTTGCTCTTTCCGATGCTGTTCCCAGACCTGGCTGCCTTCCCTACTGTCGCAGATTTTGCCACTCATTTGCGTGCCCTAGAGACTCGCTATCGCACTGCCAGCACTGCTGCCCAGCTCACTGCGCTCCCCCCTCCTTTCTGCATGACGCTCTATTTTATCGCTATGCGCCTGCCAGACCGCCTCGCTAGTGCTCGCGACCACTTTCTTAGCCAGCACCCGGGTGACCTCACCCTGACCGCCTTTGTCGACACCCTCACTGAGATCGAGACTCGCCAGCGCACTATCGCTCAGTCGAGCGGTGCGCCGGCAGTCTCTATCTTTCACGGTTGTGCCCCATCCCCGTGCACGTTCACTGACGTTTCGGCTGCGGTCGCCACGGCGACCCCTCTTACCGAGACGGCTGCTGCTGTCCACCCGCAGCAGCGCTCGCGTCGTGGTGGCCGTGGCCGCCAGGGAGGTAGGGGTGGTGACGCAGGTGGTAGTGGTCGTGGTGGTGGTGACGGTAGTCCGCCTGAGGGGACTACCACCGGTGGGCAGGAGCAGCAGTCCCAGCAGCAGCAGGACCAGCCCCAGCCGCAGCCGCCGTCCCAGCAGCACCCGCCGCAGCCGTGGGCTCGTCTCCCGCCTGGTTGGCCCGGCACCTCCGGAGGCGGTGGCCGTGGTGGCGGCCCGCGCAGCTTGGCGTCTACCAGCGGCTCCAGTGCTGTGACCTGCCAGTACCAGCTTCAGACCGGGCCTCTCCGCGGCACTCTGTGCCGCCGCCCGCACCCGACCGCCCACTGTTTCCGCCGCCTCGACGATCTTTTTCGTCGTCGCTTTGGCCCGGCCCCGGACCTCCCTGACTGGCACAGCCTGCTCCGCCAGGGCGTGCCGATCTTTGAGTTAGACATGGATCAGATAGGTGCTGCTTTGCATGCTTTGTATGCTGACGCTTCTAGTGTTGATGGATCTTACTACCATGTGTACTCTAGTTTAGGTGTTTCACCCTTGTGTAGCTTAGCTTCCCCTGCTGCGACAGGCGTAGGACTGCCTAGGTTGCCTAGTCTAGTCGCTGCACCGGCTCCGTCCGCGGCCTCCGCCACTGCGTCGCTGTCCTTCACTCTTGACTCTGGTGCTTCTGCCTGCTTCTTCCGCGACCGTTCCACGCTCACGCCGCTTGCTGCACCTGCTGTTGTCTCTCTCGCTGACCCCTCTGCGGGTCCGGTCGTCGCGCGCAGTTCTACGTCCCTTCCCTGTCCGGCAGTTCCCTCGGGCTCCCTTACTGGCCTCCACGTTCCCTCGTTCTCCAGGAACCTGGTTGGTGTCGGCTGTCTCCAGGACCTCGGCGTCACCACCACGTTCCCCGGGCACGAGCGGTTCGCTGTCTGTTCTGAGGCTGTCTCCGGTTCCCCCCTTGCGACGTTCCCCCGGGACCCGGTGTCCGGTCTGTTTACCCTACACACCGCTTCCCCCCCGGTTGGTGCGTCCTCCCAGGTCGCTGCAGCTTGCTCGTGTCGGTCCCTCACTCACCCCTCCCTTCTCTGGCACCACCGCTTAGGTCACCCTGCTCTCCCGCGTCTGCGTCACATGTCCCAGCACGGTCTTGTCTTAGGTCTCCCCGCGTCGCTCCCTGCCCTTCCTCCCTCGACTGCGCCACCGTGCACGCCTTGCGTCGAGGGTCGGCTCCGCCGTGCTCCTCACTCCTCCTCGCTGCGTCCTGCTACTGCCCCCCTTCAGACCCTGCACTTGGACGTTTGGGGCCCTGCCCCCGTCCCCGGACCGCGCGGTGAGCGCTACTTCCTTGTGCTCGTTGACGACTACACGCGCTACACCACGGTGTTTCCCCTGGAGCGGAAGGCCGACGTGCCCGACGTTCTTCTCCCGTGGGTTGTAGCTGCGCGTCTCCACCGCGGTCTCCCCGTGTTGTGTCTCCACTCCGACCGTGGCGGCGAGTTCGCCTCTGGTCGGCTTGGACAGTTCTGTCGTGCGGAGGGCATCACCCAGTCGTACACGTTGCCGGACTCGCCACAGCAGAATGGGGTTGCTGAGCGCCGCATCGGCTTGGTCATGGAGGTCGCCCGTACCTCCATGATCCATGCCGATGCCCCCCATTTTCTGTGGCCGTTCGCTGTTCGCTACGCGGCTCACCAGCTTAACCTGTGGCCACGCTCCCAGCGGCCGCAGGTTTCGCCGACCCTCCTTTGGACCGGGTCCCCCGGTGACGCGTCTGCGTTCCACGTCTGGGGCTGCCTTGCTCACGTTCGTGCCTCTGGCACGGACAAACTCACTGCCCGCACTGTCCCCTGTGTCTTCCTCGGCTTCCCCCTGGACTCGTCTGACTGGCTTTTCTACCACCCGCCGTCTCACCGCTTCCTCCACTCTCGTGACGTCACCTTTGACGAGTCCGTCTCCTTCTACCGCCGCTTCCCTCACCGAGGTCTCCCAGTTGCCCCCCCCCTTTTCCTTGCTCCCTCTCCCCCGGTAGCCCCTGCCCCTCTCCCGCCTCGTCCTGCCCCGTCTGGTGTCTCCCACGTCACTCCCCTCCCGTCGGTTGTCCCCGTTGAGGAGTCTGCTGACTCTGGTGGTACCCCCGGTCCGTCCTTGCCGCGTCCCCTTCCCCAGTGCCTCCGCCCCCATTGTCGCAGTCGCCGACCCCGCTGCCGCCGCCGTCGCCGTCGCCGCTGTCGCCGCCACTGCCGCCGCTGCTCTCGGCCCCTGGGGGTGCTGGTGTGGAGGAGGGTGTTCGTCCTGCGGCTTCTGGGGTGCCGCTGGTGTTGGAGGGGGTTCTCGCTCTTGGGGTGTTGGTTCTGGGGGTGCTGCTGATGAGTGTTCTGCCGACGGTCGTTCTGCCTCTGCTGGTCCGAGAGTTCCGGCCCAGCCGTCGTCGCCGCCACAGCAGCCGTCGCCGCCGGTTTCCGCTCTCCGCCTGCTCGGCCTTCCCTCCCCGGACCGCGCGCCGGTGTCTCCCCCACCGCCTCCTGACCTCCCTGTCTACGGTCCTGTGTTCCCGCCGCCAGACTCGTCTCCGGCCCGTCTTCCTCCTCGTTCCCCTCCTGTGTCTCCTCCGCTGTCCCCTGACCCTACCCCTCCGTCTCACGTTTGGGCTCGCCGTCCCTCCCGTGCTCGTCCCGTCTCTCCTGTCCTGCCCACCCACCCTATGTTGCTCCGTTCCCACTCGTCTCGTCCTCCCCTCCTCCCGTCCCCTCCTCCCTCGTCCCTTGCTGTTGCACCTCCTCCGTTCTCTGACTACCTCCGTGCTGCTCGTCCCCTTGTCCCTCGGGTCCTTGCCTCTCTTGTTACCGACCCTGCTGTTCCTGTCTCGCGCCTTGACGCGCTTGTCGCTGCTGTCGCTGACTTCGCTTCTACCCGCCGCCTTGACTACGCTACCGCTCTGGTCTCTGACCCTGCCCGTCCTCTGTCCGTCGGGGGTGCTCCTGCCCTTGGCAGTGACGTCCTAGAGGACAGGCAGTACGAGCTGGCTTTCCTTTCCGAGGCTGCTCCCCATCTCTGCTCCATGCTGTTAGTCCCTGAGGGTGACCCAGACGCCTTCGACATCCCGACCCCTCGCACCTACGCTGAGGCCACCTCGGGACCTTGGGCCTCTCAGTGGATAGCTGCCATGGAGCAGGAGATGGCATCTTGGAGATCCACCGGCACTTACGTCGACGCAGTTCCCCCGCCTGGGGTGAACGTAGTCGATGGTCGGTGGCTCTTCAAGGTGAAGCGCCCCCCTGGAGAGCCGCCTGTCTTCAAGGCGCGCTACGTGGCCAGAGGTTTCAGTCAGCGCGAGGGGGTTGACTTCTTCCAGACCTTCGCCCCGACCCCGAAGATGACCACTCTTCGGGCGCTGCTACACGTAGCAGCACAGCGTGACTACGAGCTTCACTCTCTCGACTTCTCTACTGCCTTTCTTCAGGGCAGCCTACACGAGCAGGTCTACCTGCGCCGACCACAGGGCTTCACTGGTACCTTCCCTCCTGGGACCCAGTGGCTTCTCAGGCGCCCGGTCTACGGCCTGCGTCAGGCTCCCCGCGAGTGGCACGACACGCTACGTGCCACGTTAGCAGACCTGCAGTTCTTTCCGTCCTCTGCTGACCCTTCACTGTTTGTGCGTTCCGGCCAGACTCCGTTCTACATCCTTGTCTACGTAGACGACCTGGTCTTCGCTACTCCTGACAGGGACGCACTGGCCTCTGTGAAGGCTGAGCTGCTGAAGAGACACACCTGCACTGACCTTGGAGAGCTGCGTCGCTATCTTGGCCTGCAGATCTCTAGGGACAGAGCAGCACGCACCATCACTCTGACCCAGTCACACTTGGTGCGTCAGGTCCTTCAGAGGTTCGGTCTTCAGTTCTCCTCCGCACAGCCCACACCTCTACCCGTAGACCATGGGCTCTCTGCTCCCGTTCCTGAGGAGCCAGTAGAGCCCAGTGGCCCCTACGCAGAGCTGGTGGGTTGCCTCATGTACCTGATGACTTGCACTCGCCCAGATCTCGCATACCCTCTCAGCATCCTGGCTCGCTTTGTGGCTACAGGCAGACACCGACCTCAGCACTGGTCTGCCGCTAAGAGGGTTTTGCGTTATCTTGCTAGTACATCAGGCATGGGGTTAGTGCTAGGAGGACGCAGGCCAGTGGTCCTTACTGGGCACACAGACGCTTCTTGGGCAGACGACGCTGAGACGCTCAGGTCGTCGCAGGGCTACTGTTTCAGCCTTGGTTCGGGTGCTATCTCTTGGAGATCCACTCGCTCGTCGTCTGTGGCTCAGTCTAGCTGTGAGGCTGAGATCTACGCTGGTGCCATGGCGGCACAGGAGCTCCGCTGGCTGACCTTCTTGCTCACAGACTTAGGTGAGCGGCCTAGCTCTGCCCCGGTCCTGTACGCTGACAACAGGGCCATGATACTCCTGTGTCAGGAGCCTCGGCTTGAGGGCAGAGCGAAGCATATCCAGCTGCGGTACTTCCTCCTGCGCGAGCTACAGCAGCGCCGCCAGGCCCGCGTAGTTCACTTGGCCTCAGGTGCCAACACAGCTGATATCTTTACTAAGGCGCTTGCGCCTAAAGATCATCAGCGGCACTGTGTACAGCTTGGTCTTGTTCCTATAGCTGCTCCCCTGTTAGGATCCTGATTGTGTACTCTCTATTATATATGCTTGTCAGACTGGCCTTGTGGCCTTACCTCCAGTGGCTGGACTAGTAGTGCCACCCTGGCTTGCTTCAGTTTTGGTTGTATTCTTGCTGACTGGTCTCCAGACCCCTGCCTCAGTGGTTGGACTAGTAGTGCCGCCCTGAGCTGTTTGCTTCTTGTTTAGTTTCACCCCTTGTCTAGCCTAGGGGGTGTGTCAACTTATACATATTATCTATGTAGAAGTTATAGGCTAGACTGAGGTATGCTTCTAGTGAGTACAACCAACTAGTATTTGTTCTAGGTTTCCACCTCTAGTAAATCATTCGTTTCTACGTTAACAATACGCAACCCAAAAAAAAACTGCCCAAGTTTGCTTAGGAATTCAGCAAACGACTCTACAGTCCGCCTTCGGCTGATAGTGTACTCATGCAACTAAAAACTCACGGTTCCAATAAATTTCGAGAAGAGATGGAGTCACACTGCAACTTGATTGTCAACGTCAAAACGAACCAATCGTCTTGACGGTGTGCCATAATGTACCATCATCCCACGTGAAACACTGCAACTAAAAAGTCAAGCTTGAATAAAAAGTCACAACAGTAAATATCTTTTTCCTCTCGTCTCGACAAAAATGCATAAGTTCTAATAGCTACAGACAAGTACACGTCTCGCATCCATAATCACCATTTGATGTTGTTTTTCAACCAAACCTTTTTTTTCATGTTGAGATTTGTAGAAAACCCATGGCATTGTTCTCGTTTATACATTTCTCATCAAAATCCCCTAATGGCTTCAAATCACGTTCACGCTCATATCCAATCTGAAAAACAATTGCACATAGCTTACCTTACAAACGAACTCTCTTACCTATTTATTCGCATGAGAGAATTGCTCTTTCATTTCAGGATTCTATCAAGCTGCTACGCAACCCTAACGACGCATTGGCATCGAGCCTTGCTTTTTCTGGTTTGACTTTGGTGTGTTTGGCTCGACGGGACGCGCTGTGGCACTCTGCATCTCAGCGTCATGTGCTTTGCCAGCCTTTTTCACTGAAAAGTTTCGTCGACTAGAGCCGCAAGTGATGCGACTTTAAATTGTTTTGCAAGCGGTGTAGTAGAGAGGCCTTTTCAGGTGGCATTGATGTGCTCTCGAATTGTTTCGCACCACAACCCGCAACAAATCTGCCCGATAGGGTACCGAAAGGCCCAGGCTCCGTGCCCGCCTGCTGCATGTCTGCGTCACACGGACCAACGAACCTATTCCAGACCAAACCAGCTACTAACCGAACCAGCCAAACGCGGACCGAACCAGCCTCATCCACCCAACCACCACCAATCCCTTCGCCCCCTCCCCTCACCCAACCTAGCCAGCCTTCCAGTTCGTGTTTCCCAAGAGCTCTACCCTTGATTCTGGTTTTCCGTCGCCCAGGCTGCTTGTTTCCTGCCCACTGAAAGTTGAGTCTGGGAGGGGAGCTTCAGCCAGACCAGAGACGTGGCCTGTGAATCCGAGTCTCGCTTTCTGTGTCTGCTGAGCTGACCCTCCCCAACAGCTGCTTCTTGCCTCGGACCTCGCTAGGTTCACGTCGCGTACCTGTTCGCTAGTATGCTTATGCCCTTATAGTTGCTTTTCCCCGTCATGGTAGAGCCTTGGCGTATTAGGGTTAGGCCGTGTCACAGCTTGTGACATACAGTCGGCACTCTATCATTGAAAGAGCTGGGAAGCTGGAACTTCTCGATCCTGGTTTCCTCGTCCCGGCGTTCCTTGTTGCCGAATCCTCGTTATAAGCTCCGCGGTTCGCGTTAATAAACGATGCTGGGAAGCGTAAGAGCCCGGCACGTGGCGTGCCTGGTATCGTGCCTCCTACTCGGCCTCTTACTCGCCGCCTGCTATCTCTCCCGCGAGTATGTGGGCTCGCTGCTGCCTCGAGTTACTGTTTCCGTCGACTTGTCGGTGCTAGCGGCGCTGCTCGTCGGCGCTGCCGGCTCGCTCTCCATCAACTTCCTCCTCCAAAGAAACTTTGCCCTCATTCCCGTCTCCGCCGCCACCGCTCCCGCTGCTGCCGCTGCTGCCGGCGCAGCTGGCGCGGGGGTAGGGGGAACGGGGGAAGGTGCGGGTGCGGAAGCGGGCGCGGCGGGCGGAGAGGTGGGGGATCCGGGGCCCGGGCTGGTGGCGTTCGACATTCCCGATAACGCGTGCTACTTCTGCGTGCGCCGACCCGCCACCTCCAAATGCGGCAGCTGCAGGTAGCGCGCAGATAGAGGGCAGTCTGGGGTAATAGAGGCGTGTTAGGCTGCTGCAGGTGCTAAAGGCAACTGCTGGTAGCGAAGCAGTAGCTGACTCCGTCCCAGATTGTTGATACCGCCACTCCCGCCACCAACCCCCGTCCGCAACTCTCCCCTCCCGCTCCCCTCCTCCCCTCTCCCCCCCCCCAGGCTGGTGTACTACTGCTGCCGGCTGTGCCAGATGCAGGCGTGGCGGAAGCACCGGCACGTGTGCGGGGCGGCGGCAGCAGCAGCGGCGCGCATACAGCGCACGCGGGCGCTGCTGACCCCCTCGCAGTGGCGCGCGCTGGGCGAGTACGGGGACGCCGTGCGCGCGCTGCTGCCCCCCCACCTGCTGGTGCCGACGCAGCCGGACCTGGTGGCGGCGGCGCTGCTCAAGATGGCGGCGTACGTGCGGCAGCGCCCGCACCTGGTGACGCAGCCCATGGCGGATGCCGTGTGGGGCGCGGCGCTGAGCATGCGCGGCGAGGGCCTGGCGCCGCGGCTGCACATGGCGTGGGCGTGGGGCTTCCTGGAGGCGTCGGTGGAGTCGGGCGGCGTGGACGCGTTCCTGGGCGCGCTGCGCATCGACGCCCACGGCGCCGCCGACCTCCCGCGCGTGAACCGGTGGATGAAGCGCGGGCTGTGCCAGGCGCTGCTCATGCTCAACAAACGCCAGGAGGTCGGCGCCTTCTTCCGCCACGCGCCCCGCCAGCAGCTCCTCTACTTCTGACCACGGGGCGGGGTAGGGGGGTATGGGGGAGGGGAGAGGGGAACAGATGGCACGCACCCCGCCAGCAGCTCCTCTACTTCTGACCACGGGGCGGGGTAGGGGGGGATGGGGAAGGGGAGAGGGGAACAGATGGCACGCGCCCCGCCAGCAGCTCCTCTACTTCTGACCACGGGGCGGGATAGGGGGGAATGGGGGAGGGGAGAGGGGAACAGATGGCACGCGCCCCGCCAGCAGCTCCTCTACTTCTGACTGGGGGGGAGAAAAGGGGGGGGGAGAATGGGGGGGGGGGGAGACGGACAGCAGCTGCTCTATGGCTGATGAAAGGAAAGCGGCGAGGGGAAGGGGGATGGACTGATGGCAGCTGCTCTTCATCCGCCAGGCGCCCACGCAGCAGCTGCTATACTTCTGGTCAAAGGAGAGAGGGGGGGTCAGGTGAGAACAGATGGCAGGTGGTGTGCTTTACCCCTGCTGTATCTCTAACGTGGGATTGATGGCAGCTGCTTGGAAGGCAGAAGGAAGCTGCTGTACGGATGACACAAACATTGGCAGCTGTCCTGTCGCTAACACTGAGCAAAGCAGATCGTTGCTGCTCTGGTTGCGTGCAGGCAGCACCTGCTTTACCTCACCTGGGGGACAGATAGCATCGCACCGCTGCTTTGATTCTGATGCAGGCAGGCCGCAGCTGGTTTGCTTTGGATGGGACTCACGGCAGCTGGGTTAGTCCTAGTGTGCTGATCTTGACAGGAGGATGCTGTTTTACTTCTATTAAATACAAACAGCAGCTGCTGCAGTGCCTGAATGGGCAGATAGCAGCTGCTACAGTGCTCGAACAGACTAGCAACTGAACATTGTGTTCCTTCTTGACGTGGGTGTTTCTTTGTGTCGCCCTTGAAACGGATCAAGGGCCATATGCTTTGTGACAATTTCCAGGGTGTAGGTTGCTCTCCGTATATGCAAGGTAGTCCACGGAGGGTGAAGGGATCAGAAATGGGTTGAGGAGACGTATTGCTGCTGGAACCATGATGAGTGTAGCAGGATTCATTTATTGGTGTGCCTGTCTGGAGGGCTACACATATTTCTGGTCCCAAGCATGAAGGCTCGTGATGATGGTGGTTCCAAACATAGTCAAATGTTATGTTCTCATTTACTATGCCTCGATTGTTATAGCATTGTTCATTACAAGCTGTAGGTGCAGCGAGTCACTGCAATGCCGTAGCTTTGCTTGATCGTTTATATGTAGCATCGCAGCAGCTTTTGGAGCGTGACTTGAAGCTGAAGGAACCTTGCGTGCTGGTTTGAATCTTTCGATTCGGTGCCCATTCAGATCGGGGCAACCAAAGAAGTTCTCATTGGCTGTTCTGCGCAAGGATTCCAACAGCAACATCCAAACTGCATCCCTGACCGTGAAATTCTCAGGGGCTTCCCCCGGCAATTCTCTCCATCTTGAGCTACGAGATGCGCCTCCAGAACTGTCGAAGCGCATCACATCGTGTTCGACAATCCCTTCTCGAATGACCCACTGCATTTTTGAAGGTGCTCCTGCGGGGGATAAAAGGAGTTCGCATGTGCTCGAACTCCAGCACCCGATATCTCACAAATTCTCTCGCTCTCTACAAACTGCACTTTCACGTCGTCTTAGTCACGCGAAAATCTCCAATGGCTGCCACTACTGCTATCGCCATCGTTTCTCCCACCTTTTCCCACGCTTTTGGGAGGTTCGGTATTTCTATGAAAAAATTATCGCCAGGTAAGTGACAAAATCTTGCCAACCCTCAGTCGTTAGCCTCCAGCATGTTCCCAAGCTAACAATGGTATCGTTCCCCCTCATTTGCAGGTTCCGTCCGACCTGCGCAGCGTGTCTCGGCATCGCGTCATCGGCGCATCACGGCAAAGGCGGATTCCAAGAGCCTGCAGGAGCAGCCAAGCGCGGACCCGCCATCATCATCATCGGCAGCAACGGACGCCGCTGCCACAACAGCACAGCCCCAGCGCGCTGTGAAGAGCCGAGCGTTCCTCGTCTCGCGCCGCCCGACCGTGGCAACGCCATTTGGGTCCCTCTCAGGTAAATCCACGTCGCAGACAAACCAATACTTTTGCTTCTTTGGCGTCGCAGCCAAAGATTGTTGCTGAGCGAGCTCCAACCGGAGCCCAAACGCTGCATTGCAAAAAGTTTTTTGTGTTACTGGTTCCTGCAGCGGCATGATCGGAATGAATCTCTTTCATCCACGCGCGTGGCCATGTGCGCAGAGCTGCTGGACCCCTGGTTCCCCGGCACCCACTCGCTCACGCACCTCGTGGACGCCATGGACCGCACCATGCTTCGCCACGCTTTGGCTGCCAACCCGCTTCGTGCTGCGGCCCGCGTGTCTCCTCTGGCGCTCGCCGCTGCTCTGCCGGGGAGATTGCCGTGGAGTGAGACGGAGACGGACGACGCCTTCCACATCCGCATCGACATGCCTGGTGGGTTGATCGCTTCACGCTCCCACTAGGCGGTTTCTCTGGGGAGTTTCTGGAACAAGTGGCCCATGGCACAACCTCTTTAGCTCCGTCTTGTGTGACCCACATGTTTTTCCAAAGATGAGTTGTCAGTGAAGCTTTCGAGGTGCCTTGAAGACCCACTAATGATGGTGCGTGTGGCGCGCAGGTTTGTCCAAGGAGGATGTGTCGGTGACGCTGGAGGGAGATACTCTGGTGATCCGAGGGGAGCTCAGGGAGGTGAATGGGACGGACGGCGAGGGCGAGGAGAAGGATGAGCGAGAATCCTCCAAATCGTACCAGGTACCTACCTTGATGCGCTTGCGTATAGCGTCGCTGCCTTGTAGCAACTGCTGTTTTCTGGCTGGATTTGGAGCTTTCTGGAAGACTGTGTGCCTGTAGGGTGGCTGTTACAGAGAGGCTGCTCCCGGATAGGCTGCTGCAGAGCCACCTCCAGCTCATTCTGTTAATCCTCTGTTTATCTTCTGGCAGGTTACTGTAGCGGTGCCAGAAAACATTTTGAAGGAGGGAATCAAGGCAGAGATGAGCAACGGTGTGCTCAACCTGCTTCTGCCCAAGCTTGAGGCTCCTGAGGAACTGCCCACCACTGCCGTGGAGATCCCTGTTGCCTGACTCTGCTCCACCTGCTCTGGTGCTCTTGTGGTCTTGTGTTTTCGTGGACCCTCGCCGCCATGGTTTAAGGTCGTTCAGGGTAGCACCGAACCTTGTGACTTGTACATGCCTGTTGAACACGGAAATATAGTCGATATACACTATGGTAGCGTGTGTGTTAGCCCTTCCTGTGGTTGAATGTGGTGGAAGATTGCTTCATTGCTTTTTGAGGCGCCTCAAAAAGTACTTCATTGCCTTCCCAAGAAGCTGACTCTACTTGCTGGCACACAGTAGACACAACCGACCAAACAAACAAATGAAAGCGCAAGTGGCATGAATGGGAGAAGACAGAGGGAATAAGCAGCCTGGAAAGGGAGGGCTACAGTGAGCAGAAGAACCACAAGGGTGCCATGGTCAGAGCAGTGTGCACCAAACGAATTTCAAGTCTCAGTGAATGCCAATCCGAGCCCAGACGTCCGCTTGACCTGTTGAGCATGTCGTCGTCTTGTTTGATGCACGTCATAACTAGCAGTGCATCCCAAGCAACACCTCAGCTCTCAAGTCTCAGTGAACGCCAATCCAAGCCCGTCCGTCTGCTTGAGCCAGTGCCAGTACTTGTTGAGCACGTGGTCGCTGGGCCTCACCTCCCTCCACCTGCCCTCACAGAATATCGCGTGTGCGTCTGCTGCGTACCTGCTCATGGCAGTGCGGACATATAGCGCCGCCACAGCATGCATCGCAGTCGCACGAGACAGGGGACCGTGAAGGGAGGGGGTGCAGGGAAGGGAGAGGAGGGAGGGGGGAGGGGGAAGGAGAGTGTGAAGGCAGGCATGAGGCAAAACGGGGAAGGAGAGTGAGAGCAGGAAAGTAAGCACCGACATATCTGCAATGTCTGCGCCAAAAAAAAAATGGTAACGTTAAACGGGGGCATCCTCATCCCCTTGCACTCACGTGCCCATGACATGCAGCTCCAGCTGCATCACACCCGTCCAATCTCCTCTCAGAAACTCCTCAGCAAGCCTTTGGATCACGGCGGCACGCTTCGTGTGCTGCCCAAGCCACCGTCCAATCTCCCCTTCCCCCCCCGTCCCATCGTGCTCACTCACTCACTTCCCCATGCCGTGTTGCCTGAGCGAACGTCAACTCCTCCACTCCCCCCCCCCTTACTCACTTCCCAATGCCGTGCAGCTGCATCACGTCCGTCCATCCACCCGCAAGGAACTCCTTTGAGAACCGTTGGATCATGGCAGCGCGCTTGTTCTGGAGCCCCAGCGAGCGAATGGCATTGGCGATCTCAGCCGTTGGTGCGGCGATGGCTGCTTCAGGCGAGGGGATGAGGCGGAAGAGGTCCCAAATGACTCGGTGCAGCTGGGAGGTGGAGAGTGGGGTGGGTGGGGGGGGAGGGGAGAGTGAGGGTTTGGGGGGAAAGAGAGGAGGGGGGACAGGGCAGGCAAGTCAGGGATTTAGTGAGACCACCGGAATCTCAGCCGCTGGTGCAGCGATGGCTGCTTCAGGGGAGGGGGTGAGGCGGACGAGGTCCCAAAAGACTCGGTGTGGCTGGAGGGAAAGAGAGAAGGGGGCAAAGGTGAAGATGAGATTGCCAAGAGGTCATGGGGGGGAGGCGGCATGGACCATGGGAGCTGAATTTGGCTGCCCGAAGGGAGCTCGAGTGTCTCTAGCTTATAACCCTGCTATTCAGGAAATGTGAGATCTCCAGGGAACGCAAACCCGCAGCGAAAAACTGCGCCGATGCCGGGGATCGAACCCGGGTCTCTCGCGTGACAGGCGAGGATACTCACCACTATACTACATCGACACATTATGCAAAAAATATTTCCTTTCAGTGTCCGATCAAATATCTCACTGATACCAGCCCTGAAGGAGAATGCACCCACCTGCCTGCCAGCTGTCTTGTTGAGCAGCATGCATGCAACCAGCAGCTTCCATGGGTCCTGATATAGGCGCTCCTGGAGGAACGTTGAAGAAGGCGGTGAGAGGGTGAGGGGGCGTGAGGTTGGGGGTGGGGGGGGGGGGGGAGGGGGAGGGATTGGCACGTGACATCCATATTGGCACTACCACCAGCCTCCAGGGGTCCCGGAATAGGCGCTGCTGATGTGATGGTGGAAAGACGAGGGAGATGGTACAGCGGAGAGGGGGAGAGGGGGAGAGGGGGAGAGGGGGGGATATGTAAGGAACGAGGCACCAAAGCACACCACCAGCAGGTCCAGGGGGGGTATGCTCCCACAGGGCATTGGGGTGAGCGATGAAACGTGAGGAGGGGGAGTGGGAGGGGGAGGGGGAGGGGGAGGGGGAGGAGGGCGAGAGGGGAGAGCGAGGTGGAGGAGGGAGGTGAGGATAGATAGGGGATGGAGGAAAGGTGCGGACATCCATCACATGGCAACTTGCTGCAATGGGATGCACAACACCATAGGACAACAGACCACACCACGTCGCACCGCATCACACCACAAAGCACCACAACACGGGACAAAACTGTGCACCGTACTGAACCGCATCGAACCGCAGCACACCTGAATGAGGCCGAAGGGAGACACAGGCGGCACCCAAGCACCACTGGCTGGCGCCACACCATGAGTCGCTCGGCCTGCTTGTGCTGACGGCACCGCGCCCCGCTGCCCTTCTGCCACCATGTCATCACCACCATGCTCCTGCCCTGCTGCTGTTGCTGTTGCTGTTGCTGTTGCTGAGCCTGCTTGCTCTGGCCCGGCCGAGCCTGACCCTAAGGCCTGGTCTCTAAACGCTTCTGACTCTCCAACCCTCGCATTGCTCTCATCTGCGCCTCCCCCCTCTGCCCTGCTGCCTCCGCCCCCCATCCTCCCACCCCTCCTCCTAATCCTGCCACCGCTAGCAACTCTCGCACCCTCTGTATCTTTCTTCTCTCCTCTCCTCCCTCCCAACTCTCGCTGCCCGTCCTTCCCTTCCCTAGCACCGCCACCACAACCCTCCCTGCTGTGAGCCCCCCCTTCATCCCGCCCCCTGCTGCCAACCTCTGGTGTCTCTCCTGGTTTGTGTCTTCCTTCCTCCTCCTCCCCGCCCAAAAACACAGATGAAGTTAATGACGTGGCACACCATCCTTCTGACTCAGATGCTTCCCCCCTTCCCCCTCCCCCTCCCCCTCCCCCTCCCCCTCTCCCTCCCCCTCCCCCTCTCCCGCCCCCAGCTGCGCTTCTAAGAGCGCCACTCCCTTCCTCCCTCACGCCTCCCCTCTCTTCGTCCCTCTCCCTCCTCCCAACCTCTCCTTCCTCCCCCTTTCCCTCTCCCGCCATGGCGCATCGACCAATCACAGACTCCCTCCCTCTCTTCTCCCGCCCCCTTACACGCTCCACTCGTTTCTCCTCCTCGTTTACCGTGACACTGGCTCCATGGCCCAATCCCCTTCTACCACGTGGCAGGCTCACAGCAGGCAGTGCCAGCACAATAGGTGCCCCCTGGTACCCTCGGCTCCATCCCACAGCGCCTTCCCCTCCCCCCTCCGCTGCTCCTCTCCCTCCCCCTTCGCCTCTCGTTCTCATCCCCCCGTCCTCTCCCCCCTCCGCTTTCCCTTCCCCTACCGCGGCTCCTCCGCCTCGTATTCGCCCTTCACATTCACCCTCCCCTCCCGCTTCCCCACTCCCTTCCCTCCCCCCTTCAGCTCTCCCCTCTCCCCCATCCTCCCTTCCTCCGCGCCCCCCGGCCATGTGTCCTCGTCTTCTCTTGCCTCTTCTCCCGTTCGTCACTCCCCCGTTCCCCCCTCCCCAAGTCCCGACCTCATCACTCACCCTATCCTCGCTTCCGTCTCCCCCGCCCTCCCCTCTGCAGGAGTCTGCGCCATTTATTCCCCCAGTCTCGCCCTTTACCCCCGCTGTTGCGCGGGTGGGGCTGCTTCCACGTGGTTTCTTGAATCCATCAAAGAGAGATCGTTTCGGACTGCCCGAGGCAGAATCGCTTGGTTTCCCAGTGGCTGACTTCTTCGGGCTGCCCGTTGCTGGTTTTTCCGGGCTGCCCATGAACCGCCATTGGTCGAAACTATCTGTTGATACTCCTGGGGACCCCGGTAGGTAGGGCACGGGGACGTTGGGGGAGAGCGGAAGATAGCCGCGCGGAACGAAGGGGGAGGGCGATGCTTGCGGGGAGGGCGACGCAGGTCGAACGCGCGGATAAGTCCGCGCGGAAACGGCGGACCCTGCGCGCTGCGCGCCCGTCGGATGCGGGGAGAAAGGTGGGGCGGGGGAAGGCGGAGCGTGAGGGGAAAGGGGCGGAGAGTTACGCGGAAGGGGAGAGCGAAAGCCGCCGTCCGACTGCCACGATGGCGACGCGGCCGCCGGGTGGCCTTCGCTCGGCGGCATGGCGTCGCCTTGAGAGGCCTCCGCGTGCGACGGGAGATCGTCGCCCGCCGGAACCGGCGACAAACGGGCGACGGTTATTTCGTCGTCAGGGAGCGATAGGATGACGTCAGGAGGTGAGCAGACGACGTCCGACGGGGACGAGATGACGTCACAAGAATTCGGCGCTAAGATGGCGCCAGAGGGGGTGGTGCTGGCGCCAGAGGGGGTGGTGCTGGCGCCAGAGGGGGCGGTGCTGGCGCAGAGGGGCATGCGGCATCCGTTTGGTGCGAATCTAGCCATGGTGTGACTCGACGCGCGTCAAGATATTATCTCCGCGGCTGTCGTGCTGCGGCAGCCATGGCTGTCGCTTTAGTCGTCTGTCGCTATCAAGGTGAAGAATAAAGACGAGCCGCTGAAGCCTCTAATCTGCCACTCGTTCTCTTCTGGTCCCAGCACCACTGCAAAGCCCTTCCTGATCGGCGCGCAGAGCAAATAACCAAACCAAGCGGAAACGTGGTGCGTGCTAGAATGCTGATGTGAATGTTTGAGGAAACGGGAACTAGCGGGAGCGAGGGTGCGCTGCAGCGCAAGCAAGCTCCCCGCGGCTGGGGTGATCCGCTCCGCGCACCCGAGGGCAGGGCGGGGCATCCACATCCGCCGTCGCGCAAGGCCACGCATGCAATGCATCCCCACCGTGCGCGGGCGGGGCCCTGCTCTCTGTTGGCGGGCTGGGTTGTTCCGCAACGCGCAACTTTGATTGGCAGTCTGGCGGGAGCGTGATGGTGACGAGGACCTCGTTCGTCTGCTCGCGAAATACTTGCGAAAGGATCGTTAGGCCGTTACCAATGACCATTCTGCAACACTTTCGACGAAATGAACACTCGAACTCGATACAGTAGCTGGACAAAACACTATGGCCTACATAAGCACATTCTGCTATTTTCTTCTCCCACTTCAGTCATCTAGAAATCACTAAACTCTCCAATAGAACGAGGAGACACACGCTAGTATCACAATTGATTGTTGCGCCTCTCGTGTCTCACACTCGACCACGTTCATATCGAGTCGCCTTAGCCTGTAGAGTCAAACCTGCAGCGGAACTTTTCTATAAAATTTACTACAGGGGTTGTATGGATGCGTTAGCCGCCAGCTGAGCCTCACGACCTCACTCTCCCGAATCCGCTCTCCGCTTTCCGCCAATGGCGCGGACGGACGGTCAACTTGCGCTGCTCCACCTGCAACGCGCCAATCGTCCGCGCATTGCGCCGATTCTCCGCGTTGTCGCTACTGGCGCGGCCCCGCTCCCGGCTGTAGCTCTTGCGGCGCAAGGGCAGCTCGCGAAAGGGCAGATAGCGCATGCGCAACTTGCGCAAGGGCAGGCGCAATTAGTCGCGGGGCGTACAGGACCGGTGGCGGCGCCGCAGCAGGCTGCGCCCGCTGGGAAGAGCGCCCCTGCTGCCCCGCCTGGTGTCGCTCCGCCTGCGCCTGCTGCCCCCCCGCCCACTGCTGCTGCCCCGCTCGTAGGCGCAGCCCCGCGCACTGCCTCCGGCGCAGCTGTAGCAGCGGGAGAAACGAAGGCAGCGGCGGAAAAGGGTGCAGGACGCGAAGTCAAACAGGGAGCTGAGGGCTTGAATAGAGAGGAGGCGCGGGAGGGGGAGAAGGGGAAGGTGAGGGGGAAGGAAGAGGGGGCGGAGGGGGGAGGGGAGCAGGCGGGTGCCGCCACAGCTGCTGGCGCTGCTGGCGGCGATGGTGATGGCGGTGCTGGTGGCAGCGGTGGTGGAACAACTGCTGCTGGTGCTGCTGGTGGTGGTAGCGTTGACAGAATTGGCATACCAGTAGTGGCAACAAGGGGAAATGCAGACGCAGACGAGGAGGATTTAAAGGCTGCACTGCCCACTACAATCACAGCTACAGTTGCCGCTACAGTATCTGCGACAGTGACAGCTACAGTGGCAGTGGATGCGGAACACCCCACAGTGGCAACGGTTGTTCTGGAGCCGGCTAGGCCTCTGCCCCTTAGAGCCCACTCACACCCCAGAGCAGCAGCAGCTGCAGACGCAGCAGCAGCAGCGGCAGCAAGACGAGGGGAAACAGTTGAGAGGGTAGCGCTGGGTGCAGCAGCAGGAGCTGCTGCTGCTGCTGCTGCTGCTGGGAAAGGAGAGGGAGGGGGAGGAGAAGCAGGAGGCATAGAAGCAGGTGAGAGCAGTATCAAGCATGCAGCAGCAGGGGCAGCAGCAGCAGGGGCAGTTAAAGGGGAGGGTGGTGGTGATCAGAGAGGAGGAGGGAGTGGGGGAAGTGGGAGCCATGCTGCTGGGAAGCATCCCAAGAAGCATTCTAAGTCTTTCAAACTCTCCTCCTCCAAGAAACATACTCTCAAAAGGTCCTTCCCCCCCAAGCAAGCACCACCTTCCAAACATGCCGCCCAGTCCAAGCAGTCTGCCGCCCAGACCAAGCAGTCTGCCGCCCAATCCAAGCAGTCTGCCGGCCAAAAGCGCTTGGGGGCGGGGAAGCAGCCTCTGAGCCCCACGCGGCACTCCGCCAGGCTGGCGCTGATATCCCCCGCCCGGAAGAAGGGGCGGTGGGGGGCGGAGTGGGAGGGGGGCGAGGGGGAGGACGGGGAAGGGGGGGACGGGGGGAGGGGGGAAGGGGGGAGGAAGGGGGAAGGGAAGGAGGAGGAACGGGGAAGGAGAGCGGATGACAGGGAAAGAGAAGGGGGCTTGAAGAGGGACGACGGGAGGAAGGGGAAAGGCTTAAGAAAAGGGGGAGAGCAGGCGGGTGCAGATGGTAGGGGAGAGGGGGGCGCAGGAGGGAAGGCAGTGCGGGAGGAAGGGGGCACAGTTGGGGGGAAAAGGGGGAAAGACAGTTGGGGGGGCAAGGGTTTGCGTGAGCGAGGGGTTCCGGGTAGGAGAGAAGAGATTGATGAGGGTGGAGCGGACAGACGTGGAGAGAAGGGAGGCGGTACGGGAAGAGAGGTGGCAGAAGCAGGAGGAGAAGCAGGAGGGGCAGCAGGTGGGCGGTTTGCGAGAAAGAGAAGGCGAGGAGACGCGGATGAAGATGCTGCGGCTGCCTGTGAAGCAAAAGGGCTGAGCGACCCCGGGAGACGAGAGGGACGCGACCCCGGGAGACGAGAGGGACGCGACAGCGCAGGAGCAGGAGGCGCAGACGGTGCGGCCGGTGAGGCAGAGCAGCAGCGGAGCAAGCGGGTTGCTGTGGAGAGGAAGGGCGGAGAGGAGAGCGCAGGTGTCGGGGGAAGGAGCCTGGTGGGGGACGGGGGGAGGGCGGGGAACAAACGGAGTGTGGCAGGAGGGGAGGCACAGAGAGAGCGCACGGCCACCCCCACCAAAGCCAAGGCGAAATCTGCAGCAGCTGCTGCTGCCACCCGCCCTGTGCCTCCCCAGTCTCCTCGCTCTGCTGCTGTCCTCTCTCCTCCTCGTCCCACCCCCCGCCCTCCCCCCCGTCTCCCTCCTGCTTCTGCCCCTTCCGCTGCTGCTGCCGACCGCGCTGCAGCAGCCATGGCTGCAGCGAGGAGCCTGGGAGGGGCGTTTGACTTGCCGCCTGAGGCGCCTGACACTCAAGGGTCGCCGGAGAGGGGCGTGAGGGGCGCACTGGAGTCAACCCAGCAGCCTCCAGGGAGGAGCCTCAAGGCCGCTGGGAGAGCGGGCAGCGACGATGGGGGAAGGGGTGGAGAGGCGGGGAGAAGGGGAGGAGAGGAGGCGAGGGGGAAGGTGGGGAGGGCGGCAGGGGCGGCAGGCGTGGGGGCGATAGTTAAGATGGTGTTAGAGGCTGAGGCGAGGGGGGATGGGTGGGGCGGTGGGATGGGGGAGGGGGGTGCTCATGGTGCTGATGGTGCTGGTGGCATGGAGATAGATAGGGGGGAGGAGGAGGAAAGAGGGATGGGAGGGGATGGGGAGCGGGAGGAGGAGAGGATTGATCTGGAGGAGGGAGAGGAGGAGAGTGTGGAAGTTGAAGATGATGATGAGGAGGAGGAATCTGAGGAGGAGGACGAGGGGGATGAGGAGGAGGAGGGTGGCTTTGACATGGACGGGGGGGCGGTGGCGGCGCTGGCAGCAGCGGGGATTGACATCAGCATGCACGGCACCAGGAGCCTCTCAGAGGCTGACGTGGCAGCTGCTTGCCACCAGTGAGTGTGCACGGTGTGATTGTAGTGGCAGTGCCGCAAGAAGCGAATCCTGCCACCACCGCCGCCACTTGCACTGACTGTCTCGACTCTCCCCTTGACCTTCGAAATGACTTTTGAGTCGACTCAAAAGCTGTCTCGGCTCTCCCCTTGCCCTTCCCTCGCCCCTCTCTTAGGTACGGAGCAGCCTTCACAGTGGCGTTGCTGCAACGGGAGGCACCGCGCCGCCATACCCTGTGCTCATGCTCAGACCAACCTGTAATTCTGCTTTTGAGTCGACTCAAAAGTAATTCTTTCCCTCACCTGACTCTCAGGCACGGAGCAGCCCTCTTCGTGGCCCTGCTACAACTGGCCGCACAGGAGGCATCACCCCGCCACCACCAGCACTCACATTCTCGACTTACCCTTTTCCCGTCCCTCCCCTTTGCCCTTCCCGTCCCTCGCCTTTGCCCTTCCCGTCCCTCCCCTTTGCCCATCCCTCAACCCACCCATTCAGGTACGGAGCAGCCTTCATCATGGCATTGCTGCAGGAGGTCGCACGGGAGGCGTCGCACCGCCGCCACCTGCACTGGCCGGCCATCGCCGCCCGCCTCTCCGCCAAGTACGGCTTCCCGGTCGCCAGCCTGGCGCTCTGCCAGCTGCTGTGGCGCTGGCTCGCCTACGGCCGCCCGTTTTCGCAGCTGGACGCGCTGCCCTCCGCGCCCTTGCTGGTGAGTTGGGGTTGGACTGGAGAGGCATCACCTCTGCCACCTGCTGTCGCCAGCACGGCGCTCTGCCTGCCAGCCTCTGTGGCGCTGCCTGGCGTACAGCCACCCGTTCTCCCAGCTCGACATACAGCCATCCGAACCCTTGCTGGTACCTTGTGAGTCGACTCAAGACTCAAAAGACTTCAAAATGTTCTGAGTCGCTACCACCTCTGTGTGCTGCTGTGGCGCTGGCTCACCTACGGCCGGACGCCAAGCTCGTGACGCCAAGCTGGTTCTTCCAGCTTCACACACTTCCATCACCAAGCTTGTGACGCTGCCGTGCTGTTGAGCCTGCGTTGGCTTGGTGGTGACGTCATCACCTATTATGTCTTGCTGCACGAGACCCTAAAAGGCAAGACATTTGCGGTTTAGCATTGCGCACCGTCTTGTGTGGCACACTCCAAAGCCATTTCGCATGGCATGGCATGGCTTGGCATGGCACTGCATGTACGGTCTTGCATTACCTCATGTGGCATGCGGTGTGGCAGGAGGAGGAGGAGAGCGATCTGGAGGACGAGTTGGAGTATCCCTTGGACACGTCACCGCACCTCATCTCCGCTGCTGCATCTTTTGTAAAGGTACCACTAGCTGCTTGGAGGCAATGCCAGGCGAAATTCGTTCCGTAGTGCCCTTAGGTTAAGTGCCTCTCAACAGTGTTAGCTGTAAAGAATTGAGAGGCTTTCGCAGTGGGTACATTGCACAGTACACTGAGCGAAGCGAACCAAGTCGATGAAATTCCCATTGACTGAGAGTTGCTTTTGGAGGTTCCAGAAACACAGAGAAGAACACTTCTGTACTCTCTGCTGGTGCCTTTGGAATGTCCCTCGCACGGCAGGCTGACTTGGCTGATGCCGGCATTTCGTATGGCTGGTAAGGTACCACTCATGCCACCCAGACAAGCATGCTGAACGAAGGGAGGAGATGGAGGAGTACATCAACGGCCACAATTATCTCTATTACATGCTTGTCTTTCCTTGTATCCCTAAAACTATCCCTTGCATGGCAGGCTGACCTGGCTGATGCCGGCATTTCGTATGGCTGGTACCACTCATGCCATCCTGACAAGCCTGCCACGCAGCAGCAGGAGGGACGAGAGCAGCAGTGCAGGGAGCAGCAGCAGCAGGGAGAGCAGCAGCAGCGTCACAAGCAGCAGCAGCAGCAGCAGCACACGGATGGAGCTGATTCTGCTGTTCTTGCACATGCCCATTTCCATGCCAAAGGCTTGCCCCCTTTCGAGGCTGCTGCTGTTGGCCCCGGCGGTCGAGGCATAGCGGAGGAGGAAGAGGTGGGGGGGGAGGCGGGGGAAGGGCAGACGGCGAGGGCGGGGGAGAAAAGGGAAGGCGAGGGGGAGGAGGAAGGGGAGCAGGAGGCGAAGGGCGAGGCGGGGAAGGCAGCTGGTACGCGGCATGGGAGTGGGGAGACGCTGGTGGGAGATAAGGATGGCACGGACGGAAGGGATGATGATGGGGATGGTGATGGGGATGACGAGGGGGCTGAGGAGGAGGAGGACGAGGAGGAGAACAAGCCGGTGGCTCGGCTGGTGGCTCCAGTCGCCTCAAAGCCTGCAGAGAGCGCAGGGAAGCCTGGTGGGGCGGGTAAGGAGCAAGCGAAGGGAGGGGATGCAGCAGGAGCGGGTCGGAAGGGGCTCGGGAAGGGATTGGAGGACACGGCTGCAGCAGCAGCAGGAGGAGGGGGAGGGGATGGCGGAGGGAAGAGGGAGGGAGGGAAGGCAGCAGCAGGCAAGGCTGGTGCAAAGGCGCCGACAGGAGGTGGCCCGGGTGGGGATGGCGGCACGGGGGAGAAGAAGGGCCACGGTGGCAGCAGCAACCTGCTGTCGCCCAAGCCCAGCAAGCACGGCGCCTCTGCTGCTGCAGGCGCTGCAGGTGGCAGCAGCGGGGGGGTGGCAGGGGCAGCAGGGGCGGCAGGGACTGCAGGGGCGGCAGGAGGGGGAGCGGATGGTGAGGCGAAGAAGAAGCGCAAGGCGTGGACGCCAGAGGAGGACAAGCTGCTGCTGAAGGCGGTGGAGGTGTACGGCGAGGGGCAGTGGGGTCGCGTGCTCAAGAGCGACCTGGGGATCGAGAGGAACGCCGCGCAACTGTCGCAGGTAGGCTTGCGTGGGTATCTGCGTGCGTAGCGAGGCGTGGACGCCTGAGGACGATAAGCAGCTGCTGGAAGCTGTGGAGGTGTATGGGGAGGGGCAGGGGGGACGCGTGCTCAAGAGTGACCTGGGGATCGAACGAAATGCCGCACAATTATCGCAGGTAGACCTGTGTAGGGCTGTGTGTGTTTTTTAGTGTGCCTGCTGCTGTGTGACCTGGAGGTGTATGGCGAGGGGCAGACAGGCTGGGGGCTGAAGAGTGACTTGGGGATTGAGAGGAATGCGGCTCAGCCGTTGCAGGTAGGCCTGTATGGGCCTGCGCATCTTTGTTTATACAGCTGCTGCTGCATGCTGTTGAGGTGTACAGGGAGGGGCAGTGGGGGTGGGTGCTCAAGAGTGGCTTGGGATAGAACGAAATGCGGCTCAACTGAGAGAAACTATAGAATTCTAAAAAATCTCTCGATAGTACAATAGGCGGCTCAACTGAGAGAAATTTTAGAATTCTAAAAAATCTCTCGATAGGCCTGTGTGGGTCTGTGCGCGTACGTGTGTAAGTATGGCCTTAGTTGCTACAAACGCTCTGGCAGACACGTGTTTAGCGTTCAAACGCTTGCGTTTGAACGCGAACGCCAAACGCACCCAAAAACGCAAACGCTCTCTGGGATTTTTTTCGGGCTGCCCCCCCAAAAAAAACACGAGATTGTCGTTGGAGAATAGCGTTAAGGATAGGTGATTTACATGACATATGAGGATGCTGGCTTAAATGTTAAAGCGCGTGGCCCAAGAAAGACCAAGATTCAAAGTCTTTGATTCTTGGTCGGGCTAGCGAAATTCGCCAGGGTACAGCGAAACAGAAAATGAAACGGGAGAGGGACGAAAGGACCACGCGTCGCCAGCGAGGGCAGAGCGACGCTTGGCGACGAGAGAAAGCAGGGAGTGGCAGCACGGAAAGGGACGTGTTCAAAGAACGAACCAAACGCCCCTCAAATTGATATCGGGCTCGACGGACCAACCACGTAAGGTGTAAACCGCGTGCGAAAAATACCCATTTCCCGAAACCAAAATTGAGACGGAACAGCACCGAACGCGTCCCGCCCTGAACCTGCTCTGACCGTGTAACACTTAGTACGTATAATACGCTAATCTTATAACACAGCAATTTCCATACCCCATTACGTGGTATAACAACGCAACAAAATAGGAATGAAACAATATCATATTTTAACAGCACCCAGATTACAACACGCTGTGTCGAGTAGTATGCAAAACACGGGAATAACAAAAACTACACGAGGTGTTTAGTTCTAGGGCGTATATAGACAATATTCATTTGCACGCCGAGGACAGCCCTAAGGTCCTGCCCCCTGACTCGACAGCCTTGCCCTGTACAGTCACAAGGTGAGGGGGGAAATAAGGCGAGCAGATGGGAGGAAGGTAAGCAAGGGGCGTGATGAAAACGGGGGGAGGATGAGACGGACGAGGGGAAAGAGACGGGGAGCTGAGGGGAAGAGGCAGAGGAGAGGCAGAGGAGGGCGGATAGAGAGGGGGAGCTGAGGTTGTGGGAGCCAGGGTCTGGAATGAACACCAGGAGATTCAGATTCAGGGTGGGAGAAGGGGTTGAGAATGCCCTAAGGGGACTAGCGACGGGGAAGGGACCTGCCAAGGGGTTCCCCCCTGCGACGGGGAAAGAGCGGGGCAGCTGAGGGGATAGAGAGGGGGACCTGGGTGGAACGAGGGGGTGCTGAGGGGTATGGACTCACAACGGTTACAGAGAGGGGGTGCTGAGAGGAAAGACAGGGGGAAACGGAGGGAGGACCGGGAAAAGGGAGAGGCGGACAGGGGGGAAGGGAGAGGAGGACAGGGGGAAAGGGAGAGGCGGACAGGGGGGAAGGGAGAGGAGGACAGGGGGAAAGGGAGAGGCGGACAGGGGGAAAGGGAGAGGAGGACAGGGGGAAAGGGAGAGGGGGATAGGGGGGAAGGGAGAGGAGGATAGGGGGAAAGGGAGAAGAGGACAGGGGGAAAAGGAGAGGAGGACAGGGGGAAAGGGAGAGGAGGATAGGGTGAAAGGGAGAGGCGGACAGGGGGGAAGGGAGAGGAGGACAAGGGGAAAGGGAGAGGCGGATAGGGGGAAACGGAGAGGAGGACAGGGGGAAAGGGAGAGGAGGATAGGGGGGAAGGGAGAGGAGGATAGGGGGAAAGGGAGAAGAGGACAGGGGGAAAGGGAGAGGAGGATAGGGTGAAAGGGAGAGGCGGACAGGGGGGAAGGGAGAGGAGGACAAGGGGAAAGGGAGAGGCGGATAGGGGGAAACGGAGAGGAGGACAGGGGGAAAGGGAGAGGAGGATAGGGGGGAAGGGAGAGGAGGATAGGGGGAAAGGGAGAAGAGGACAGGGGGAAAGGGAGAGGAGGACAGGGGGAAAGGGAGAGGAGGAGAGGGGGAAAGGGAGAGGAGGACAGGGGGAAAGGGAGAGGAGGACAGGGGGAAAGGGAGAGGAGGACAGGGGGAAAGGGAGAGGAGGACAGGGGGAAAGGGAGAGGAGGATAGGGGGGAAGGGAGAGGAGGATAGGGGGAAGGGGAGAAGAGGACAGGGGGAAAAGGAGAGGAGGACAGGGGGAAAGGGAGAGGAGGACAGGGTGAAACGGAGAGGAGGACAGGGGGAAAGGGAGAGGAGGACAGGGGGAAAGGGAGAGGAGGACAGGGGGAAAGGGAGAGGAGGATAGGAGAGAACAAGGGGGAAACTCTGAGGAGGCTGGAGGAAAAGGGAGGGGGGAGCATAGGGGAAAGAGAGGGGGAGCTGAAGGGAATGAGTAGGGAAACTGGGGGGAAGGAGAGGGGGGATCGAAGACGGGTAGAGCGGGAGAGGAGGAGACTGCTCGCTATTCCCTCATACCAGCGCCTATCCATTCCTGCCCCCCACGCCTATCCATCGCTTCATGGCAGACTAGGAAAGAGCGAAAGGAAGGAACGTGGAGGATAGAAAGAAAGGGAAATACCAACGCGAGGGAGGGTGAAGTGTTGACAAGGGGGGGGGAGAAGCACGACAAGGGCAAGGGGAAGTACGGAAGAGCGAAAAAAAAAAAAAAAAAAAAGGACTTACGAGGGGGAGGGAGAAGGCCCGCCGAGGGGGCTGGTGAGGTACTGACGTGGAGGAGGGAGAAGCGCGACGAGGCAAAGGGAGAATTGCGGCGTGGCGAGGGAGAAGCACTCTGAGGGGAAGGGAGAAGCGGAACTCGGGGGAGGGAGAAGTACCGATGAGGGTAGGGAAGAAGGGCGACGAGGGGGAGGGAGAGGCTCGACGGAAGAGAGAGAGAGAATTGCACTGGGAAGAGAAGCGAGAAGGGAGAAAGAGCGTGCGACGGAGGTGAGAGATGCGATGCGACGGGACCTTGCGTCAGTGACGGAAGAGAGAGTATCAATGGTGTAACAGGAATCGACGGGGAGGGTGAGTAAGCGCGCGTCCCCCGCGATTAGGGCTCGGGGTTCGAGAGTGATGGGAACCGACCGTTGCTCGCAGAACCGTCGAGACCCGATATAAGGGGGTGTCCGCTGCGCTGCTGCTATGCGCCATCGCCTCTTCTACCAACGCCTATCTTAAATGGTGCTGCCAATTATCGGAGGCCACTCAGCGGTTTCACTGCTAGATCCCTAAACTAGCTCGACTCTAGTCATCATTGGCTACGCTGGTGGAAAGCTTCCACGCGCCCTGCTGGCGCCATGGACGGTAGTCCCAAGAAACCAGACAATATGGATCTTGGTTTTGCCTTGTGAGTAAGTTTGTGGAGTCGGCGACTCGCTCCTCGTCGCACGCTCTGGTGTGGGAAAGAGCTTAGCCAATCCCTTCACGTCCGATGAGGATTCCACCCCTTCGCAGAGTTTTGGTAGCAACCCTGTAAATTTTTGTTGGTTTGGCGAAGGATCAAGACTCAGAGTATTTGATTCTTGGTCTTTCTTGGGCCACGCGCTTTAAGCACGATTCTTTTTTATGAGACAAAATGCTTGCTGGTAGAACCCCCATGTTTCCCCCCTCCCCCACAGGAATCTTGAACCCCTGCCCGGGCAAGCGCTTGCCTAGCGTTCACATACGCACTGCCGAGCGTTTAGCGTTCAAACGCTAGCGTTTAAACGCTAGCGTTCAAACGCCAAACGCGTTTGTAGCAACTAAGTGTATGGCTGCTACTGTGTGCCACGAGGTGCATGCCGAGGGGCAAGTGTTGAAAAGTGACTTGGGAATGAAGAGGAATGTCGCTCGCTGTCTCAGATGGGTGTTTGCGTGTGTGAGCATGCGTGTGCGAGCATGCGTGTGCGAGCATGCGTGTGGGAGCATGCGTGTGCGAGCATGCGTGTGGGAGCATGCGTGTGCGAGCATGCGTGTGGGAGCATGCGTGTGCGAGCATGCGTGTGCGAGCATGCGTGTGCGAGCATGCGTGTGTGAGCATGCGTGTGGGAGCATGCGTGTGCGAGCATGCGTGTGTGAGCATGCGTGTGTGAGCATGCGTGTGCGAGCATGCGGGTGCGAGCATGCGTGTGCGAGTATGCGTGTGCGAGCATGCGTGTGCGAGCATGCATGTGTGAGCATGCGTGTGCGAGCATGCGTGTGGGAGCATGCGTGTGCGAGCATGCGTGTGTGAGCATGCGTGTGCGAGCATGCGTGTGTGAGCATGCGTGTGCGAGCATGCGTGTGTGAGCATGCGTGTGTGAGTGCGTGCCTACCGCCTACCTCGTGCCTACCGCCTACCTCGTGCCCCTACTCCTTCACTTCACCGTCAGCTAACCCAACATCCATCCGCCCTTACGCCAGCGGTGGTACAAGTCGAGGAGGCAGTTCACATACCGGTCCCCTGACTCTTGCATCACCCTCTCATCACCCTTTCCCTCACGCCCCCCCTGTCTGGCTGGCACGCACAACCCCTTCTTCTCGCCCTCACCTCAGCGGTGGTGTAATCTGAGCAATAAGTTTGAGAAGGAGGGCGGGCTGAGACCTGGCCCCTGCCCATGCATCACCACTGATCGCCCCTTCCCTCGCACTCATTCCCTTTGTCCTCCACCCTCTCCCCACTCCGTCACCAGCGCTGGTACATTCCGCACACAAGTTTTGCGAAGGAGCTGGTGCCGATAGCAGGATTCTACTCACGCATTGCCCTCTCATTGACCTTCCCCTCACACTCCCCTTTTCTGGCTCTCACAACCCCTTCTCCTCGCCCTCACCCCTGCGGTGGTACATTCCGCACAAGAAGCTTGAGAGTGCTATTTTTGAGCCGCCTAAAAAGTATCGCCCTTCACTCTATCACAAACGCTGCCTTCCTCGTTTTCCTCCCTCCCTCTTCCTTCAGCACTGTTACACTCTGCGGAAGGAGTCTGAGAGGGAGGGTGTGCCGATACCTGCTCCTTTACCCTTGCACCATCCTTCCGTTCCCGCATCGCTCACCCTTCCTGGTTCGTGTGCCTCCTTGTTTGTCCCCCGACCCCCACCCTTCCCCACCAGCGGTGGTACATATTGCGAAAGAAGTTTGAGAAGGAGGGAGTGCCGATACCGGGGCGCAAGGCGAGGGAAGCGCGGGAAGCAGCAGCAAGGGAGGCTGCGGCAAAGGAAGCAGCAGCAAAGGAAGCGGCGGCGAGAGAGGCTGCTGCTAAGAAGGCTGCCGCTAGGGAGGCCGCTGCTAAAGAGGCCGCGGCGAAAGCAGAGGCAGCGGCCGCAGCAAAGGAAGCAGCGGTTAGAGTGGAGGCTGCTGCTGCTGCTAAGGCAGCAGAGGCCGGTGCAGGAGGGATGGCTGGAGATGGGTCTGGGGCAGCGATGCCGCAGCAGCAGAAAGGGCAGCAGCCGCAGCAGCAGCAGCAGCCACAGCAGCAGCAGAGGGGAGCAGTGCCTGCAGGCTCTAGTGGTGGTTTGGGAGAAGGTGGGGTTGCGGGGGAGAGGAAGGAGAAGGAGAAGGGGAATCAGCCGGTGCAGGGGCAGGGGCAGGCGGATATGCACTCCAATCCTGTTAGGCATGCACCAACGTTCTCTGGTGGTTACACTCACACCACACACTCTCTCCCGCCAACACACACACACTCCCTCACACCCCACACCATGCACCCCTCCATCCCCCCTAAGTACCCCCCATCCACGTCAGCATCCAGCCAATGGGCTCATAGAACCGGGTCTCCTGCAGTGCCAGGTGGCAGCGCAGGATTGGCCCGTGGAGTGGGTGGTGGAGGAGCAGCAGGAAGGGGGGCGAATGGGAGGGGTACAACTGGCAGGCTGACGTCAGCACAGGCATGGGCACAGCACCAGCAGCAGCAGCACCAGCAGCACCTGCAGCAGCAGCAGCAGTTGCTGCAGCAACAGCAGCAGCAGCAGCAGAGGCGCCTGGCAAATGCTATGGGCCGAGGCCGGGGCTTTCCAGGAAACTCCCCATTCACTTCCACAGCTGCTGCTACAGCTGCCGCCGTTGCTAATGCTGCCAAATCAGCTACAGCTGGCGGTTTCTCAGCCGGTGGGCTTTCGGGCGGCAGAGGAACTGTAGCAGGGGCGGCGGGGCGGACAGGAGTGGGAGGGGGTGTGATGGGACGGATGGGGGTTGGGAGAGGCAGAGGGGCGGGTAGCACTGGTGGCACAGCAGTCGCAGGCAGAGGGTCTATGTCAGGCTCAGCAGGAGGAGCAGGGGGAGTGGGAGGAGGAGGAGGAGGGGTGGGCGGGGGTCCAAGGCCAGGCATGGGCACACTAGGGCGTGCCTCCATGCACCCCCACTCCTCCCATCCCTCCCTCTCCTCCTCTCACTCCTCCCATCCCTCCCTCTCTCACTCGCACCCACCTCTGGCCCCGGACCCACTAGTGCAGGCAGCAGCGGTGGCAGCAGGAGCAAGAATCGCCCCTCCCTCAGCTGCTGCCTCTCTCATGCAGGCAGCAGGAGGCAAGGCAGGGGCGCCCGTGGTGGTGCACCACATCACCCGCTCGCCCCATACGTATGGCTCAGGCTCGGCAGCGGGTTCCGGGCCTGGCGGTGGGTGTGTGGGTAGGCCTGGGGGGAGTGTGGGAGCAGGGGGTGTGGGGGGGGCAGGGAGGGGTGGAGGGGGCCCGAGTGGGAGAGTAAGAGGAGTTGCCTCCTCTGCTTCTGCTTCTGCTGCTTCAGGTGGAGGAAGAGGAGGGGTGGGGGGAGTGGGGAGAGGGGCAGGTTCGTCCATGCCAGGTGTCCAGAGCTCATTGGCTGGAAGCAGAACTGCAGGGCAAAGTGTTGCATCAGGGCTGGCAGCAGCAGGGCCACAAGGAGGCACACCAGCAGGCACACAAGCAGGCGCCTCACAGGGTCATGCAGCCACACAAGGTAGTGCAGGCCAGGGGGGAAGTGCGGGCAGTGCAACGGGCGTGGGGCAAGGGGGTGCAAGCAAGGGAGCAGCGCCTGCATCATCGGGAGTTCATATGGTGGCAGGAGACGTGGCAGTTTCCAAGTCAGTATTGCCACACTCAAGGCCGCCAGGTACAGCTGCAACAGCTAATGCTGCTGGTGCTGATGGTGGTGTCGGTCATGCTGCTGCTGCTGCTGCTTCCACAGCTGCTGCTGTGGCTGCTGTAGCTCCCAGCGTGAGACAAGCTACGCCGCCCGCACCATTGCCAGCAGTGACTAAGCCAAAAGGACAACCCGAGGTCCAATCTCAGGTGAAACCTCAGGTGCTTTCAGCAGCAAACCAGCAGCAGCACAAGCCTGGGCCTGCTGCAGCTACTGCAGCCTCTGGTAGCACCTCTGCACCCAGCATTGCCCCCTCCGCTGCCCCTTCCATGCCTGCGCCAGCAGCAGCAGCAGCAGCAGCAGCAGCAAGAGCAGCGGCTGCACCTTCTGTCAACTCTCCCAAACTTCCTTAAAAGCTCGTTCGACACAACCCACGAGTGAGAAAGCTTCGAAATGTTGCCCTTTTCTTACCGGTACATGGTATGAGGTGCCTGGAAGCCACAGGGCCGCATAGTCAAGTAGTACTGGAAGTGGCTGCAGCGGACAGATGTGCTCGGATGCGACCCAAGGCTTGTTTGGCGCCCACAGCTACCGCACTCGCTCTGAGACGCATGGAGCAGCCCGCTGTACGCTCTGCAACTACTGGCACTGGCTGCAGCAGACAGACGGGCTCAGCTGCGCTTTCACTGAGACCTGAGACTTGAGACGCAGCTTGGCACGCACTGCTTCGTGTGTTGAGGTGCACCAAGCAAGCAGCCGACCACATGGTCCGCAAGTGCTGGGAGGGCTGGCTGCAGCAAAGCGGACCCGCGAGTTTCGCTTTCACCTGCAACCTGAGAAGGCGGGCGCTTGGCTGCTCCTGCCCATGGCAGCCGCGTGCTGCTCTTGCTCTCTCTGGCCTTCTGTTTTGAGGCTGTCTCTTTCAAAAGGTGCTTCTTCTCTTCTCCCATTCCGCTGCTTGCTTGTGCTTTTCTCCTTGCATCTCAGTGTTCGTTTTGGTTCCCACTGGGCTTGTTCCTCTTCAGCTTGGGAGTCCACTTTCTTTAAATGCAAGGTAGAAATTTCCTACCACATCCAACCCTGGAACTAACAGCCACACAACACAAGTCATCAGCATTCAATCTCCACTACAAGCATGCTCAATGCATGCTCAGCCATGAGCTAGAGCGCCATCCTGAAGGCCCATGGGATGCCGTGGCGATGGCGATTCCCTCCCCGCTCCTCCCGTGCGTCAAGCGACAGGAATGTCAACAGGGGAGGACGGAGGCTCCTCTGGAGCGTTGAGCTTGGGCAGAGTGAGAGTGAGCATGCCGTTGCTCATGGCTGCGCTGATCGCTTCCTTCAAAGTGTTCTCTGGCACCACCACCGTCACCTGCAAGCCAACGGCCATACAGCAATCAAATTATAGGCGATCAGGGTCGCTTGCTTTACATGATGGTCTCTGGGGCAACGCCCTTGGAAGCACAGGTGGCTACCAACAGCCCTACTACAGTGACCAGCAATTTGCGAGCGCGCAGCAGTGGGTGTGAAAAAGCAGCCAAGCAAGGGCGTCAATCAAGGTACCTGGAAGAACTTGGAGACTTTCCAGGCATCCTTCTCCCCTCCCTCGCCGCCCGTCCTCTCCCCTCCTTCGCCTTCCGTCCTCTCCAGGGAGTCCTCCCCCTCGCTGTCCCCCCGCTTCTGCACCTTGTGCTTCCTGTGAATAAAACACACTCTCCCTCCAGCGTCACTGACACGTCCTCGGACAAACCTGCGCGCCACACACACCGTCATTAATGAGTCGTTAGGGCACCTCAAAGTCTTCACTGACCAGGGCTGATTTTATCAGAGTAAATCACTCTGTTTCTCTGAAAATCAGAGTCGTTTTTGGAAGTCACTCTGATGGTCCTGGGTAATTTTTTTTAAAGTTCTCTTTTCTCTGATTTATCAGAGTTGGTGTATGTACCACCCTGTGGGTATTCATATAGGGGGCATACCCCCGGGTATTCCCTGTACTCCCTATAGACACACATACGCGTGGCCTGGATTCCTGGGTGGTTTCACGCGAGCCGCCCACTGACTGTTCGCCATTTGTTTCCAAACTTCCTGCCGCTGGAAGATTCCTCAGTGCCCAAATTTCCTGACACTTGGGCATTTTCTCGCGTAGCATCAGCAGCACAACCGCGTGCGGCAGCTGAAGTTGCCACCGCTGGATGATTGCTGCATGCCTTAGGCATTTCCTGGCTTGGTACAGCAGCCAGCACATCGACAGCACGCTAGGCTGCGGGTAGCAATGATGCTACTCACGCATGCACCATACAGCTCGTAGTGCATTGTCGATCACCTCAAGACCAGCTTGTCCCTCCCTTCGTTCCATCCATTCCGCTGCTTGCTGCAGGAAACCGAGTTCCCCTCCAACTCTCTCTTGTTCCACGCAAGAGAGAGTACCCCTCTCACAACTGCCAGAGCGTATCAATCTTCCCTGAGGTAGTCCTGTTTGCAGCCACTTTCCCACCAGAGCCCGTGATGTGTAATTCTGATGACGAGGATGATGGGGGGAGGACGACCACAGCGCTGAGCGTTTTGTTAGGGTCGCTCCCCTCAGAGGCCTCGATTTCCTTCGTCGTGCACATGCCGCTCCTGTGTTCTCGAACCCCCTCCCATCTCTCAGCAGTGAAGAGTGGGAGCACAAACAGGACGAGGTGACTGAGCTGGTTGACTCGCCATCCAAGGCCCAGCCTGCCACTCGTCCCGCCACGACAACCCCAATTGCCACTCGTCCCGCCACATCAACGCCTGCCGCTACTCCTCCAGCCACATCACCCCTTGCTGCTACTCCTCCCGCCACGTCAACCCGTGCTGCTACTCCTCCCGCCACGTCAACCCGTGCTGCTACTCCTCCCGCCACGACTACATCGGCCGCCGTGACGTCGAAGAAGAGGCGCCGCTATGAGCAATCACACCTGCCATTTGCACCGCCTCCTCCTAAGCCCCCCACTCCGCCACCGCCGGAGCGTGTCACTGCACCGTCAATGAAACCGACAGTTGCGGTGAAGAGGGCGAGGGCATACGAAAAGGCGCAACATAAGTACACCAATGATTGGCTCCCGAAATTCCCATGGCTGGTCCTTGATAAAAATGACGACGGAATCCCGTGCTTGCGTTGTTGTGTTTGTATGGAGCATGGTGCAGTGCATGCAAGATACGGGCATGAGGGCAGTGGCGGTCGGGATATGCAAGTTGGCTCGATGCGCTACCACCAGGAGAGTCAGGAGCATGAAGACGCGGTGAGGAAGCAACAACACCTGCTGACAGAAGTGGAGAACCAGAAGAGGATGGAAGACTTTGTTGCGAATGACCCCGAGGGAGCGCGCATCATTCGGCTACTCCGCGCCATGTTATTCATCTACAAGGAAGATGCGCCCATCAGCATGTTCACCCCCCTCGTGGGCTTCATGGCGCATGAAGGGGTGAAGGACGTTCCTAAGCAGAGCTACGGTGTCTACATAACGCAGTAAGTTTATTAATCCCCTTGTACTGCTTCTCTTTCGGGTTTTCCTATAACCTTTGAATTTTGTGATCATCCTCTTTAAACAACTACTAACACCAGTGTTTTGTGCATGCCTTTCTCACTTCCATTCAGGTACGGTTTCAAGGAGATGGTGAAAGCCATGGTGGCTTTCTTGTAGGCGCAACAGATGTCGCATATTCACGCATCTCCATTCATCAGCCTCAGTTGTGACGAAAGCACCGACAGGACGAGCGGGAAGCACTTGATCCTGTTTGCAACATTTCTGAAGAAGCGGAAAGTGGTCACCGAGTTCCTAGCTTTGCTGACCGTGGACAAGTGCGACGCGGCTTCTCTGCAGGCGATCATCCTCTCCCACCTCGAGACCCTCGGCATCGATCTCCAGAAGATCTCTGGCATTAGTACGGATGGGGCTTCTGTGATGACAGGCGAGCATCATGGCTTGGTGGCTCGCTTACGAGTGCGCATCCTGCACCTCGTGGGCGTCCATTGCATCGCCCATAGGTGCTGTTTGTTTGTTGCACCCATGGGTGCTTTTAATGGCTCATGCGTGCATACCTACATGCCCCTTGTTGCTGATATTCTCTGTTTTTTTTGTTGTTGGCAGAGAGTCCCTGGCTGTCAAGGATGCTGCCGCGGCCTTCCTGGACTTCAAGATCATCGATGCCGTCATCCGCGCATTGGGGGAGATTGTCGGCCGTTCCACCCCATGGTATGAGCGCTTCAAGCACCTGCAGATGGTCATCCACAACACCAACCTGGAGAATCAAGGACTCTACCTTATCCGGTGGCTCTCACGTGGCGATGCAATCAAGAGGCTCTGCAGCATTCTCGGAGCGGCGATCGTTGTCCTCATCGAGTACAACCACAAGCTGGCACCGGTTGTGAAGACGCTGAAATTTCACTACTACCTGTACTTCCTCGCTGACGTCCTCGCCGAGATGAACACCCTCAACAGGTTCTTTCAGAGGCGCTCTGTAAGTGGTGGCTTTAACGAGACGTACTTTTGTTTGGCGTATCTCGTTGCACTGTTGTACGGTCTTGCTATGTGTTTAACTTGGTAGTCATGTGCGTGAGTTCAATTCCTTGCATTTTGTACCTCCGCCTGCCATATGCCCCTTCCGTCAGGTGGACATCACCCTGGTGTCCCAGGAGGTTGACCGCACGGTCACCTACATCCGGCACCGTTACATCGAGTACGGTGCGACATTCGGGGCGGGGATGAGCAAGAGGCTGACCAAGTTCCTGCAGCGGCACGCCAACGGCAAGCGCAGCATCGTCGTCGATGGCATGGACAACGACGGAAGTCCCTGCACGCACGCATTCGAACTCTCGGAGAAGAAGCTACCGGGCCACAAGTGGCAGCATGTCGGACTGTGAGGACCTTTGCTCTGCGTTCGCCAAAGACATGGTGGCGAATGTGGAGCAGAGGCTGTGGGATCTGAAGTGGATGGGCGGCGCGGGACTGTTCAAAGTTGAGTGCTGGCCGAAGAAGGCAGAAGTGCGCGAGCGGCGACATCTCTCCTGGCTCGCATCCAACGTCGCCCTCTTCTACCACAAGCTGCCAGGTAAGTCAGTAGTTCCGTTAACACAACCGTATCATTCGTTGTTAAATGTCAGTTTGCCTTGCCCTAGGATGGATACTAAACCGTTGTCCTCTGCTTCTATTCCAAACCCCAATTCTAGGAGTGAACCAAAGGGCGACCAAGCTGGAGCTCAAGTCCTTTGCTCACATCATGAAGAACCATCGGGCGGATGATGACTTCAACCAGGGGCTGGCTGCCATGCTCAAGACCCGCGACTGGCCTAAGAGCTACCCCAACCTGATGGCATTCTGGCAGGCCATGGCTGTGCTTCCACTGAGCACAGTGGAGTGTGAAAGAGGATTCAGCAGACAGAACATGATCAAGTCGTGGCTGCGGACGAGCTTGTGCGATGCAAGGCTGAGCGAACTCATGACGATCAACATGCTGGACTACGACATGGACTACGCCGAGATCGTTGACATCTGGAGGAAACAGAAGACGCGAAAGCAGGCTAAGACTGTGGCCTATGAGGCTCCCCTCGACAAAGGCAAGAGTGCAGCCGAGGATTCGGATGAGGAGATTGCAGCTAGTGAGGGTTCATATAAGGATGATGATGATGATGATGATGATGATGATGATGCTGATGATTGATGAGATGCTGCTCTGTTACCGTGCCATGTGGATGTGAGACTTAATACTTTTTGCTGGGCAAATTCTATATCTCCTCCAAATTCTAGGCGGACAGGGTTTTTTTTCTGATAAGGCACAAAAACCCTGGCAAAACAGAGTTCCGGTCCAGGGCACCCTGGATTTCTGAGTTAGCCCATGAGCTACTGGTGAAAATCAGAGTTCAGAAAAGTGAAAGATAAGCCCTGTTACTGACAACTCGTCTTTGGAAAAACCTATGGGCCACACAGGGTGTGCAATGGTGAGGGCATGTGCGACTCTTATTCAAGAATCTCGAGAGAAAACGCCTTTGAACGGGCATCACGGTGGGTCGATCGACCAACCATACATGTCGATGCGGATGTGGAGGGCGTCGTCCGTCTCCATCTCCCTCCACGGCACTCTCCCCGGCAGAGCAGCGGCGAGTGCCAGAGGAGAGACGCGCGCCGCAGCACGAAGCGGGTCGGCGGCCAAAGCGTGGCGAAGCATAGTGCGGTCCATGGCGTCCACGAGGAGCGTGAGCGAGTGGGTGCCGGGGAACCAGGGGTCCAGCAGCTCTGCGCACATGGCCACGCGCGTGGATAAGCGAGATGCATTCCGATCAAGCCGCCGCTGAAGGAAACAAAATGTTGAAAGCTTCTTGCAATGCAGCGTTTGGGTTCCGTTGGAGCTTGCTGAGCAAAGGTATTTGGTTTTGCTGCGGAGCGGTCTCTGTTAAATTATATATTTTGTTATATAATTGGTAGGCTTGGTAGGTGTTATTGCAACAAACTGTAGAGGGTAGAACCCCCCTCCTTGTATGCCTCTCTCTTCTATTCTTCCCCCCTTTTCTCTCAACTTTCCTAGCCTAAAACCTCTCGCCATTTCTATGGCTTCCTACCGTTCCTAGCTACCTTAGTTTAACATGGTTTCAAAGCAGGCCCCTTTCGCCCGGGCCTTCTCCTCACTCTTCCGCAGTGTACTCCCCCCCCCGTCATGCCGCGCTGGCCCCGTCATGCCGCGCTGGCCCCGTCACTCCGCGCTGGCCCCGTCACGCCGCGCTGGCCCCGTCCCTCCGCGCCGGCCCCGTCACGCCGCGCCGGCCCCGTCACTCCGCTCCGGCCCCGTCATTCCGCGCCGGCCCCGTCACTCCGCGCTGGCCCCGTCACGCCGCGATGGCCCCGTCCCTCCGCGCCGGCCCCGTCACGCCGCGCCGGCCCCGTCACTTTGCTCCGGCCCCGTCATTCCGCGCCGGCCCCGTCACGTCGCCGTGCCTCAGTGCCGCCGTGTTGCCGTCTCGCCATGCCGCCGTGCCACGGTGCCGCCGCGCCGCCGAGCCGCCGTGCCACTGGGTCGCCGTGACGCCGCGCCGTCGTGCCGCCGTGCCGTCGTGCTGCCGTGGCGGCTTCGCCAGAGCACGGACAGCAGTGGCCAGCGCCCTGTCCTAGGCACCAGTCGTAACGCCCTCACGCCAGTAAGCGTCGCGCCAGCCATGGTGCCTCGCTGAAGATTCGTCCCCCCCCCCCTCCTCCCCCCTCGCCGAGATTGGCCATGCCGCCGAGAGGGTAGGGGCCGCTGCACTCGCCTTGGGCATTGAAGCCGCCGCCGCCGCTGGCCTGTTGCCGCCGCACGCCGCCTCCGCTGGCCTGTTGCCGCCGCACGCCGCCTCCGCCATCGCTCTCATCACTGCCGCGACTGCCGCCATTGCCATCTCCCGGGCCGTGGGTGTTGACTGATTCCGGAGTCATCGCGGCTGCTGCTGGGAAAGGGCGGGCTAGGTTAGGGGGTGTGGGTGTGTGTGGGCTTGTTACTACCAAGCCCAGGGGGTGTGTTAAATTATATATTTTGTCATATAATTGGTAGGCTTGGTAGGTCTTATTGCAACCAACTATAGAGGGTACAACCCCCTTCCTTGTATGCCTCTCTCTTCTATTCTTCCCCCCTTTTCTCTCCTCAGCTTTCCTAGCTTAAAACCTTTTCTATGGCTTCCTACCGTTCCTACCTACCTGAGAGCGACCCGAATGGCGTCACCACGGTCGGGCGGCGTGAGGCGAGGAACGCTCGGCTCTTCGCAGCGCGCTGGGGTGCTGTTGCGGCAGCGGCGTCCGTTGCTGCCGATGACGATGACGGCGGATCCGCGCTTGTCTGCTTCTATAGGTTCTTGGCCTCCGCCTTTGCCGTGACGCGCCGATGACACGATGCCGAGACACGCTGCATAGGTCGGACAGAATCTACAAATGAGAAGGAAAATAATATGGTTTTTAACTTCAATGCCCCTTTTCTTCACCTGACCTCAACTTGGATATTCTTCCACAACAGTCGCAACTTCTTCGAATGCTACACCGTGATGAGACATGCAGATCCTAGCGTGATTCTGATAGTGCAAGGATGAATAATCAACCGTGGTACGTCACCCTCAGTTTCATGGCATATACACTATTTTTTGCCGCTCTGTTCATGGTTTTACCCTACAGCGGTACGACGAAAACGACCCATGATAAGATGGAACTAATCGGCTAATGGCATCTTTGGTCATACCTCAGTGTGGCTAGTCTTATACATAACATTCAAACAGAAATCGTGCACAAAAAACTTGCAGACACTCAAATCCCTCGCGGTTTTCCTAGTGCTCACCCCCTTATGCAAAAGGGAGGGTCCAGGAAGAGTGCGAGAAGATCTCTGCAACGATTTGCACTAACCTCGTAGATAACATGCCTAGGAGGGTGCGGGTGGTGATCAAGGCCAAGGGTCGGTGTACTAGGTACTAGAAACTTGTTCGGAAGTTAACGCTTTGTTCCGGGAAAAAACTGTCCGGATGACCCCCTTGTATAACTTTTGGCACTAAGTTAGATGCAGTGTACTACTATGGACGTAAGTGCTGTGAACACATCCACTATGTGCCCCTCCAAAAGCGTACCACCATTAAACATTAAGACTTTATGTACCGTGGTCGAAAAGCCTAAAAAACCTAATTAATGCCAAACATCTGGACAGTTTTTTCCGTCACTGTATGTCGACGCAATTCCCCCAGTTGGGGTGAACGTAGTCGATGGCCGGTGGCTCTTCAAGGTGAAGCGCCCCCCTGGAGAGCCGCCTGTGTTCAAGGAGCGCTGCGTGGCTAGAGGCTTGAGTAAGCGAGAGGGGGTGGACTTCTTTCAAACCTTTGCTCCGACCCCGAAGATGACTACTCTTCGAGCGCTGCTACACGTAGCAGCACATCGTGCCTACGAGTTACACTCCCTCGACTTCTCCACTGCATTTCTTCAGGGCAACCTACACGAGCAGGTCTACGTGCGCCGTCCTCAGGGCTTTACTGGTACCTTCCCTCCTGTGACCCAGTGGCTTCTTCGGCGCCCAGTCTACGGCCTGCGACAGGCGCCCCATGAGTGGCACGACACGCTGCATGCTACGCTAGCTGACCTGCAGTTCTTTCCGTCTTCTGCAGACCCCTCGCTCTTCGTTCGTTCTGGCCAGACTCCGTTCTACATCCTTGTCTACGTAGACGACCTGGTCTTCGCTACTGCAGACAGAGGCGTGCTAGCCTCCGTGAAGGCCGAGCTGCTGAGAAGACACACCTGCACTGACCTAGGAGAGCTGCGCCGCTACTTTGGCCTAAAGATCTCCAGGGACAGAGGAGCGCGCACCATCACTCTCACACAGTCACACTTGGTGCGCCAGGTCCTTCAGAGGTTCGGTCTTCAGTTCTCCTCTGCACAGCCCACACTTCTGCCAGTAGATCACAGGCTCTCAGCTCCAGTTCCTGAGGAGGCACTAGAGCCTAGTGGTCCTTACGCAGAGCTGGTGGGTTGCCTCATGTACTTGATGACTTGCACTCGTCCAGATCTCGCATACCGTCTCAGCATCCTTGCTCGCTTTGTGGCCACAGGCAGACACCGACCACATCAATTGTCGATCGCTAAAAGGGTTCTGCGTTATCTAGCAAGTATATCGGGCATGGGGTTAGTGCTGGGAGGACGCAGGCCAGTGGTCCTTACTGGGCACACAGACGCTTCTTGGGCAGACGACGCTGAGACCCTTAGGTCTTCCCAGGGCTACTGCTTTAGCCTTGGTTCATGTGCCATCTCGTGGAGGTCCACTCGCTCCTCGTCTGTTGCCCAGTCTAGTTGTCAGGCTGAGATCTACGCCAGTGCCATGGCGGCACAGGAGCTCCACTGGCTGACGTTCTTGCTCACCGTATTAGGTGAGCGGCCTAGTTCTGCCCCGGTCTTGTACGCTGACAACAGGGCCATGATCCTCCTGTGTCAGGAGCCTCGACTTGAGGGCGGAGCGAAGCACATCCAGCTGCGGTACTTCCTCCTGCGCGAGCTACAGCAGGGCCGCCAGGCACGCGTAGTACACTTGGGCTCCGGTGCCAATACAGTTGATATCTTTACTAAGGCGCTTGCGCCTAAAGATCATCATCGACACTGTTTGCAGCTTGGTCTAGTTCCTGTAGAATCTCACTTGCTAGGATCTTGATTGTGTAATCATCTTTATATGTATATTTCAGGCTGGCCTTGTGGCTTCTCTTCTAGTGGCCGGACTAGTAGTGCCGCCCTCGTTTGCTCCTATCTTGTTTGTACTCTTGCTGACTGGTCTTCGGACCCTTGTCTTTGAGGTTGGACTGGTAGTGCCACCCTGGGCTGTGTGCTTCTTGCTCAGCACTACCCCTTATCTAGAGGGGTTGTGTCAACTTATACCTACATTTGCATATAGAAGTTTTAGGCAAGAATAGGTATGTATTCTTAGAGAGTACAAATGAAACCCTATATCTCCCTTGCTCCCTTTTCCTTCTAATCGTTCAGTTATTCTAACAGTAGGAGCACCGTCGGAAATGCATTGTGTCGTTCAAGACGGCAATGTCGAACACGATGCGACGCGATTCGAGAGTTCTCGAGGCGCATCATGGAGGTTCAAGATGGAGAGAATTTCCCGCGGTCTCGCCTGATAACATTTCTACGGTCAGTGATGGAATTTGGAGTTCCCAGTGGCCCAGGGGATTCCCTGCCCGAACGGCCATTTCGCGCCGAATGAGAACTTCTTTGGCTGCCCCGACCTGAATGGGCACCGAAGCGAAGGATTCAATACAGCACGCAAGGTTCCTTCAGCTTCAAGTCACACTCCAAAGACAGCTGCGATTCTATGTTTACGATCGAGAAAAGTCGACGCACAGCAAAAACTCCTTGTTTCACCTACAACTGATGTTGAGGAATGCTTAAACTGTTAAAAGACTAGCTAGGAAGGAAGGCAGCCATGAAATGGCGTAAGGGTTTAGGAGCTAGGAGCTGGGAGAGAAAGTTGACTATAGAAAAGAGAGAGAGAGAGAGAGAGAGAGAGACTAGAAAGAGAGAGGCATACAAGGAGGAAGTTGTACCCTTTACAGTAGAGTTCGGTAACCTACCAAGCCTACCAATTATATAACACTATATATAATTTGACACACCCCCTAGGCTTGGTAGTCACAAGCCCACACACACCCACACCCCCTAACCTAGCACCCCCATTCCAAGCATCAGCCACGTCTACTCTGGTGGGGCCAGCCCCCACGGCCCGTGAGATGGCAATGGCGGCAGCCACGGCAGTGACGAGAGCGGCGGCGTCGACGGCGTGCAGCAGCAACCGCCTGCGGCAACAGTGGCGGCGGCGGCGGCTTCAACGTCAGAGGCGACTGCAGCGGCCCCGCCCTCTCGGCGGCATGGCCAATCTCGGCGGCGATGGGGTCCCCCACGCGCTAGGCGTCGGCTGTGGTGAGGAGAAGGGGACGCAGGGGAATGACGGGGGGTGTGGCTGGCGCGTGGGCGGCAGGTCTAGCGGCGCCACAGGTGTCGCGTGGCCGGCTGCAGCACGGCCGGCTGCAGCGCGACCGCGCCGTCACTGAGCGGCGTCGATGCCGCAGCGGGACGTCGAAGCTGCGACAGCAACACGACGGCGCCGTCACGCCGCCACGGCTGGACGTCGACGGTGCCGCCACGGCTTGACGTCGACGCCACGCCGGCGCGACACCACGGCAGCGCGTCGAGACGGCCGCGGCACAACGCGGCCAGCGGCGCTACGACGCCGCCACAGCAGCTCGACGCGGCCGCCATGGCAGCGTGCGAGGGAGAGGAGGAGTACGCGGCGGAAGCGTGGGGAGCAGGCCCGGGAAGGGTAAACCCGCTCTGATACCATGTTAAAAGACTAGCTAGGAAGAAAGGCGGCCATGAAATGGCGTGAGGGTCTAAGAGCTAGGAGCTAGGAGAGAAAGTTGACGAGAGAAAAGAGAGAGAGACTAGAAAGAGAGGCATACAAGGAGGGAGTTGTACCCTCAACAGTAGAGTTCGGTAACCTACCAAGCCTACCAATTATATAACATAATATATAATTTAACAAAAACAACCCAAACAAAATTTATATTGACAAAACATTTCACTTCATGTTGCAGCTACAATCTAGAGCCTTCTATGTGTTGGAATGGAATGATATGACAATAATATGTGTAGCCACTCCCAAAGGCACACCAATAAATGACAGCTGCTATACTCTTCAGGATTTAAGCATTATAAGTCTCCTCACCTCAGCCCTACTCTAGTCCATTCACCCCTGGACCCATTCCACCATTTTGCACATTAGCAGAGCAACCATTACACCCAGGGCATTGCCACAAAGCAAATGACATGAACAAAGCCTGTTTCAAGGGCAACGTAACAAAACATCTACTTCAAGAAGGAACACAGACATATTCAGTTGCTAGTCTGAGCACTGTAGCAGCTGCTATCTGCCCATTCAAGTACTGTCGCAGCTGCTGTTTGTACTCAATAGAGGTAAACCAGCTACCCTGTAAAGAGCCTCTCACTAGGACACCCAGCTGTAATGAGTCCCACTCAAAGTAAACCAGCTGCGGCCTGCCTTCATTAGAAGCAAAGAAGCAGCTGCATGGGTATATGTTCTGTTCCCCTATAGAAGAACAGCAGGTGTGCAGACCAATGCAACAACCATCTGTCGTGCTCAGCGTTAGCAACAGGACAGCTGCCATCCATCCCACGTCAGCATATTGCTGACTGGGCGCGGTAAAGTAAACCACCTGCCATCTGTTCCCCTCTTCCCCCCACCCCCCCCCCTTTCCCCTTTTTTCAGAAGTAAAGCAGCTGCTGCATGGGCGCTTGGCAGAAGAAAAGCAGCTGCCATCAATCCATCCCCCCCCTCCCTCCATTGGGTCAGAAACAGAGGAGCTGCTGCCTGTCCCCCCTCACACCCGCCCTCCCCCTCTCCTTTTCGCCTGGCGGAAGAAGAGCAGCTGCCATCAGTCCATCCCCCTTCCCCCCGCCTCTTTCCTTTCATCAGCCATCGAGCAGCTGCTGTCCGTCTCCCCCCCCTTTTTTCTCCCCCCCCCTTTCTCCCCCCCAGTCAGAAGTAGAGGAGCTGCTGGCGGGGAACGTGCAATCTGTACTCCTCTCCCCTCCCCTACCCCCCATCCCCCCCCCTCTCCGTGGGTCAGAAGTAGAGGAGCTGCTGGCGGGGCGCGTGGCGGAAGAAGGCGCCGACCTCCTGGCGTTTGTTGAGCATGAGCAGCGCCTGGCACAGCCCGCGCTTCATCCACCGGTTCACGCGCGGGAGGTCGGCGGCGCCGTGGGCGTCGATGCGCAGCGCGCCCAGGAACGCGTCCACGCCGCCCGACTCCACCGACGCCTCCAGGAAGCCCCACGCCCACGCCATGTGCAGCCGCGGCGCCAGGCCCTCGCCGCGCATGCTCAGCGCCGCGCCCCACACGGCGTCCGCCATGGGCTGCGTCACCAGGTGCGGGCGCTGCCGCACGTACGCCGCCATCTTGAGCAGCGCCGCCGCCACCAGGTCCGGCTGCGTCGGCACCAGCAGGTGGGGGGGCAGCAGCGCGCGCACGGCGTCCCCGTACTCGCCCAGCGCGCGCCACTGCGAGGGGGTCAGCAGCGCCCGCGTGCGCTGTATGCGCGCCGCTGCTGCTGCCGCCGCCCCGCACACGTGCCGGTGCTTCCGCCACGCCTGCATCTGGCACAGCCGGCAGCAGTAGTACACCAGCCTGGGGGGGGGGGAGGGGAGGAGGGGAGCGGGAGGGGAGAGTTGCGGACGGGGGTTGGTGGCGGGAGTGGCGGCGGTATCAACAATCTGGGACGGAGTCAGCTACTGCTTCGCTACCAGCAGTTGCCTTTAGCACCTGCAGCAGCCTAACACGCCTCTAGTACCCCAGACTGCCCTCTATCTGCGCGCTACCTGCAGCTGCCGCATTTGGAGGTGGCGGGTCGGCGCACGCAGAAGTAGCACGCGTTATCGGGAATGTCGAACGCCACCAGCCCGGGCCCCGGATCCCCCACCTCTCCGCCCGCCGCGCCAGCTTCCGCACCCGCACCTTCCCCCGCTCCCCCTCCCCCCGCGCCAGCTGCGCCGGCAGCAGCGGCGGCAGCGGGAGCGGCGGCGGCGGAGACGGGGATGAGGGCAAAGTTTCTTTGGAGGAGGAAGTTGATGGAGAGCGAGCCGGCAGCGCCGACGAGCAGCGCCGCTAGCACCGACAAGTCGACGGAAACAGTAACTCGAGGCAGCAGCGAGCCCACATACTCGCGGGAGAGATAGCAGGCGGCGAGTAAGAGGCCGAGTAGGAGGCAGGATATCAGGTACGTCACGCGACGCGCTCTGGAGTCAACTGGCATGACTTGCTGCTTTTCCTCTCCCGAATCTACACGCGGGACGTTCGCTATGGACATTAGACAGCCGGAATCTATGAAGCGGCTCGCGAGCCGAAGGCGGTGGTTCAAGTCGAAAACTGCAGTGAGATAAGAGGCTCGCGAGCCGCGCTGCAAAACTGAACCAGGCGTCGAACGATAGACTGGTGCACAAGCTGCAGCCCGCTTGCTTACCAGCCACGTTCGAGTCGACTCAAAAGATTGCTTACCATCTAGGCCTCTTGGCTCACAACCCGTGAGACGACCTAACCCTAGTCCGACTAGGTCGAGCCATCCTCATCAGCCGGGTTAATCTACCGCCGTCGAAGCGTGGCGGTTTGGCCAAACGACGCAGAACGACCGTTCGTGGAGATCGCAGTCCGAGTGTCTTGAATCTGACGTCAACCGTCGGCACTCCACGAATCCAGCGTGAGAAAGGGGAGCGTTAGCCGCAAACTAGGTCGCAGCTGACAGCTACCATATATCACCTAAAAGCGAACCAGCTAGGGGCTTTAGCAGGCAACAGCTTCAGCAGCTGCTCGCGTGCAACCTTAGCAGCTAACTAGCACATGCATGCTCCGCCGAGCAAACCGGCAGAAGCATATTAGATGGATAGCGGCAAGACAGCAGATATGGCCTCTGCTGGAAGATAGCAGCAGAGGCGGAGGAAAATAGAGGTGGCTTTGCTGGTGGAATGGAATGGAATGGATAGGACCACGCTGCTGACTAGGGTTGAGGTAAATTACACAAGCGAGGGTAATGTACCCACAAAGGGTGGTCGGGCTGCCCGAGTACACATATGCGATGGCGAGGCTGGTTGATGATGGCTTGGTTTGGTGGGGTGGATGGTTGTCGTCGTGACCAATAGGAGAGCTGCGGTCACCTTCGAAGTTGGCAGCGTCACCTCCAGGGAGAGTTCAGTATCCGCGTCAGTGGCTGGAGGACCTGAACAATTCGATAGTGGCCACTTCGTTCAGACAGTATCAAACCTCACAGCAATCACCAAAAACAAAACCGATGTAACAAACAAAACAGACGATGTATTACCTAAAACCAGAAAATGTGGTACTATGCTAGTACCACGAGGGCATAAGGACGTTATCCAATGTCAGCTTTCCTATTGGTATGTTGATATCAAAAGCTCCAGTGGCTATCACAAAATATTAATCAGGATAACCTCGAGCATCCAACACATCTATCAGCCTGCGAAATGAAGCGGGCCCTAGCATGCCCGCGTACGTGTCATCAGGAGGGGCCGGATAGCAATCTCCCAGCACATGCAAATCCCGCATTCCCCTGGCTGCGCGCACCACCACATTCAGCAGATGCTCATTGGCCGTCGTGCAGTGCACCGCCAGCTGGCGCAGCGACTGGCATGACCCGAGAATCCCCGCCGATGGCATCGACATGGATCGACGGTTGAGATCGCAGTCGGACGGTGGCCAATAGTGCAGCGACTCCAGCCCTGGCAGCAGCTGAATCCCATGCAGGTAAAACCTTTCCCATGCCATCACATCAAAAGCAAGCCCAGGCGGGCAGCTAAGAGAATGCCCCACGACTTGCGTCAAATCAAGGCGCAGAGAGCGAACCGCGGGATAGCTGCGGAGGCAGGATAGGCCGAACCCCACCGCCTCAGGACCTGCAGCCAGCCGGCAGTCGCCGTACGCTCGAATGTGGATGTGAGAGAGGGCGGGGCAGTGGAGGAGGCCGGCAGAGGGGAGAGGAGAAAGGAGGGCTCCGAGGGGGGCGAGGAGAGTGAGAGACTGCAGGGCGGGCCACTCGGAGGAGGATTCTCCTGCAGTCGACGCATGCTCTGCTTCAGGGTCACACAGCAGCTCCTCTGTACTGTCTGTCCCTGCCATGCCTTCCAGCCTTCTCCCACCTGGCTGCTTCACCATCCCTGCCCCTGCTCCAGCCATACCCTCCCCTGCACTCTCACCATTACCACCACCCGCACCACCATCACCAGTACCATTAGCTCCAGTGTGAATCGGAGAAACAGGGGCCACGCCGCGATTGGGGCAGAGCCAGTCGCAGGAGCAGTGAAGGTGCTGCAGCGTGCTTTTAACAGGGGAAAGAGCCTTCAGCACCGCTGCGGTGGGCAGGTTGCAGCACTTCACTACAGTCACCCGAACCAGCGAATGCCGGCACACCCGAGCCATGGCCTCCAGGCTCGGCGGCGTCAGGTCCGGGCAGCCCCAGATGCTGAGCTCTTTGAGGCGCGGGCAGGAGAGGGCGAGCGGGAGCAGGCAGCGCAGGGGGAGCGAGGGGGCCTGCCAGAAGTCTAGAGCCTCGAGACCGCTGGGGAGAATGGTGGAGGTGGGGGGAGGGGAGGCAGCAGATGATGGTTGTAAAGTGGATGAGGAGGGGAGGGAGGACGAGGGAGGGGAGGAGGTGGAGGAAGGTAGGGAAGCGGCAAGCGGTGCCTTTCCAGATAAACCCTCTCCAGATGTACCTTCCCCAGACGCAGTGACCGCTCCCAGGGAATCATTGTGGGCGAAAACAAGCTGACCCAGCCGCAACCGCTTCAGGTTGGGAGTCAACTGCCCCAGACTCACCGCTGCAGTCACCCCACCCCTCCCTAAACCACCACCACCACCAGCAACACCGCCACCACCAGCAGCACTGCCAAACAGGCTCGCATCAGCTCCCCTCAAGTACTGCGCGGGCCTCAGGTCCAGCTCCTCTAGCCCCGGTAACCGCGCGAGAAACGACCGAACGCCCCCCGGCGTAACCCTTGCATCCATATCCGGCGGCAGGGTGTCTTGATCCACTAGCGGGAGCGCTAGCCCCGAGGGCGCCGCCCACAGGGAGGAATCCACTAGCTGCAGCGCAGTGAGCGCTGGGCAGCGCTCGGCAATCTCGATTAGGGTTTCGTCGGTGAGGGAGTCGGCGAGGCGGGGGTCGAATTCCGTGAGGCACCGGAAGGAGAGAAGTGCGCGGCCGGCCGCAGCGAGGATGGCGCGGATGTCGGAGGATTTGAAGGCGCCGGGGGACGACTTGAGGAGGTTGAGGTGGCGCAGGGCGGAGAAGGGCGCGTGGGGGCGGGGGAGAGGGGCGCGGGGCGGCTTGCCGGGGGGTGCTGCTGCTGCTGCTGCTCCTCCTCCTGCTCCATTGGCTGACGCAGCAGCAGCAGCAGCAGCAGCGGCGGTGGCGGCGGCGGTGGCGGCGGCGGCGGCAGCAGTGGCAATGGCAGCGGCGGCTTGGGGGGCGGCAGTGAAGGCGTCAGAGACATGGTCGGGAAAGCAGGTGAACTCCGATAGGTCTAGGCTCCGCAGCTTCCCACACATCACCAGCAGAGGCGTTAGCTCCAGGGTCCCCAGCGGATTGGCGTTCAAAGCGGTGCCATTGGTACGATTATGGTTGTCGTTGTTGTGGTGGTGGTGGTGGTTATGCCCTGCTGCTGCAGCTGCTCCTCCTACTGCTCCCCCACCTGCTGCTGCTGCTGCTGCTGCTTCCGCTGCTGAAAACTCGTGCCAGCGGATCAGAGCCACGTCCTCCAGCCATGGCCACGTGGCAGCCACGCACTGGACGTCGTTCCGGTCGCGCACGTGCACGCGGAGGGAGGTCACCCGCGGAAAGGCCGTGCGGAGCACTGTAGCTACCTCCAGCGCGGTCCCCACGAGCAGCAGCGGCTGCCCGCAGGGGGGGCAGAGGGAGAGGTCGAGGCGGCGCACGTTGGGGAAGCAGAGGGGGAGCTTTAGGAGGTCCGCGAGGGAGCGGCGGAGGGATAGGGAGGTGCGCGTGAGGCGCTCGCTGTTGCGCCATCGGCGGGAGACGAGGGCGCAGCAGTTGCGCGCGCGCGCGTCTGACACCCGCGCGATGATCTCGAGGATCACCTCGTCGGGGAGGACCCCCTCGGTCGTGCTCTCTGCTGCTGCCACGTCAGCCTCTGCAGCCTGCACAGCGGCTTCCCCAGCTCGCTCCACGTCAGCTCCACATTCGGCCACGTTACCTTCACCTTCAGCCACGTCAGCGTCAACTCTGCTACTCGCACCAGTCGCACCCCGGTCCCCCTCACCTGCACCTGCTACTTCTAAGAACCTTCTTAGACCAAACGGCCGATTTGCAGAGAGACCAAACCCTAACCCGTCAGCTGCAGCGGCTGATGCGCTCGCGTTCACGGGAGCTTGGGCCACTGAATTCGCGGATAACGGGGACGCATATAACGAGTGCGCGTATACCGAGGACACATGATTGGGTGTCGTTTCAAAAACGTCATCCTCCTCCTCCTCCCCAGCAGTCCCCCTGACGGAACCGTCTAAAACGAAATCGCCGTCATCTCGGCCGTCTGTAAAAGCGGGGCCGTTATTCTCGAAACCAATTCCGTTTGCGTCATCCGCCAAACGATTTCCGTCATCGTCCTCCAAATCCTCACTAATTCCGTTTTCGTCGTCCTCCTCCTCCTTCACTTCCTTTGCCCTCCCATTCTCACCCTCCCCACCATCCTCCAAATCATTCGACTCAAAACCATGGCCTCTCAAGCTAAACACATCCCTTCCCCCCGCCAAGTCCGGCACACTCGGGCTCCTCCCCCTCTTCCTGCTAATACCGGCAGGGCTCATGTTCCCAGTAGAATGACCGTTCAAGGCGGGGCCGGTTCCGTTATCGTCCGCACCACACCCGTCGGTACCGTGATCGTTCGTACCATAACCGTTGGGACCGTGACCGTTCGTACAGTGATCGTTAGTATCACGGTCGTTAATGTCACCAATCCCATCCTCCTCTTCTCCCTCTTCCTCCGCTTCCCCTTCTTCGGTCTCCTCGTCGAAATCACTATCCAGGTCCCCGTCGCTGCTTCTGCTTTCCTGCTCCTCCTCCACTGCCTCCTCCTCGACAACCCCCTTCTCCACGCCCGGCTCCTCCCACGCATGGCTCCTAAAGAACACGCCGTTGCCTGCGTTCATCCTGCGTTTCCGCCTTAAATCCTGATCGCTTGATTATAACACGCAACTAGCCTGGTCGTCGGTGCCGCCCCCGCGAGTGCATCAGTACTTTCTGAATCAAAGAAAACCTCCTGGAGCGGTTTTCCTCAGTAGTAGCGTCTTCATCCGAAAATCCCTCGCAACACAGGTCTGTTTCTCGCCTAATCTAGCTTTCAACGCTTGTTGAGCAAGTCAGCAGCACCAGATTGCCTGAAACAGCCGGCTGGTGTGCGCAGTTGGTCGGAAGTGATAGAAATCAGGCGATGGAGGGATGCTGGTATCTCACAACTACCCCCACAAGCAGAGCAGAGACCAGACAAAAGCTTGATCCAGGATCTTCACTCTGCTGGGCTGCGTTTCGAGTGGGGTGGGATGGAGTGGAATAGAGTGGGGTGGAGTGGTTGTGCAGGGTGGAGTTGGGAGAAGGGGAAAGGGAGGGCGCAGAGGCGGGGGGGGTGCGAGGGGGGGAGCAGAGGAGGCAGGTTGCCCTTAGAGGCATCCACCTGAACCGAGCTGAAACGTAACCAACCCGTCCAGACCAGGGATACCGTACTGCCAGCCCAAGTGTGTCGCTGCCACATTTTTCGTGTCATTCCCGTGTCAAATGTGATGCTCCTTTGAGACTGTACTGTACACGGCCTGCCCAATCATGTAATTGCTTCACTTCAAAGGAACTGGTTTGGTAACGAACCTACTTTGGCTTGGGGTGGTCAGACCGAAGTTGGTTTTGGCTTCGAGACGAGCCTTGGTGTGTTTGGGAAGGACCTGACCTGAAATCGAAGGCGCAGGGGAAATGGCAGAAAGTACAGTAATTTGGCTGTAGTTTTCTGTTCGATTCAAAGGCTAATAACGGGGAGCAGCCTGAGAAGTTGAGTTGAGAGCTCATAGGACGTTGCTAGAACTTAGCATTTCTTCAAATGGGTATGTGGATTGTTGCCTCGCCATCTTGAAGGCATGCACAGAGACTTTATCGCATGGCAGTGGGCAAGGAAAAAGGCTGAAGCTTACACCTCAAATCAACTATTTACAGTAGAAACAGTTGTGCAAGGAACCTGAGATTAGATGAATAACAAGCAGAAAAGGCAGGAAGATATCATGCCATGCATTGAGGGAAGTGAGAAGCACCCAACTAACATTGGATGTAAGAACAAGTGGGATGGAGGAAGAAAGTGATAACAAGAGGGGGAGGTGGTGGGGGTCGGGAAGAGAGGAGGCAAATTAGGAAAAAGAGGGTACAGAATGAGAGAACAAGATCAGCATGGACTGAAGGGGAATAAGATGGCAGGTTGATGAGGGGGCGGGACAAGTTGGGCTCACCAAAAGCATTGGCCTCTCCACATAGAGATTAGTCCACTGCTGCACTCCTTCACTGCCTCAACTTGCTTCTCGCAAGCAAGACTCCTGCTCATGTCCCTCCCTCGTATCTCCTCTCCCCCCCCCTCCTCCGCACACACGTCACCATACAGCCTCTCAAAATCCTCGTCCTTGAGCCGCAGCACAAAGCTCAGGCTCACATGCAGTCCGGCCCGAGCCACACCCCCGAGCCTCGGCCGAATCCGCCGAACCAAACTGTACCCAAAATACTGCGGGTACTGAACCGCCTCGTCAATACCCCTGCCCACTTCTTCCAAGTACTGAAGCTTTGGCATCAAGTTATCATTCCAGCTGTAATTGAATAGATGAGGAAATCTTTGGAGCATGTTGATGGTATGGTGAGGGGGGATGCCATAGCTGTCAAATGCGGCAATAGTGGGGAGAATCCGCTTCGTGATGGAAAGCCCGAGGATCGATGGGTTGGCTCGGATGAGTTTCGCAGGCTTGGTGATCCCCGAACCAAGCCAGAAGGCTAGGGTGGGTTGAAGGTTTTCTGAAATGGAGTAGGTTAGGCAGCGGGGGTGGCGCGAGATCACCACAGGGATGTCACGCGATTGGTCGAGTCCCCATGCTTCCACCAGGTGGGAGATTGTTGGGCAGATGTTGTTTTCGATACTCAGCCCGAGGAGCTGTGGGCAGGCGGACAAAACTTTTCCAATCAAGCCCGGTTGGACGCCAATGGAGGTGAGGTAGTCCGCCATGGCTCGGGCAATTGAAGGCGGGTAGAATAAAAGTTTGGGGAAGGAAGAAAGGGCTTTTCCCGTGTCAACCCCCAGGCTTTGGAGGAAAATCAGTCTTTCCATTGCCACGTCAGCAGGCATGGCGTGGTACTGAGTCAGAATGCGAGACATCTTACGTGGCTGCACCCCAATCTCCGTCAGCATCAGCCGCCACTCCGCCTCTGACGGACTCATGTGCGTGAATGAAGATCCCCTAGTCCTTTTACTACCATTTTCGCTGCTGCCGCTGACGACGCTGCCGCTGCTGTATGAGCGCCAGGCGAATCTTCTAGTCGTCGCACTCGTCGCACTCCCATGGCTATTCGGCAGCGAATCTCGTCCGGATCCGGTGAATGCAGCCGTTTCATACCCTGCTTCTACACACGTGGATGGATCCCCCTCTCGACTCCCCTTCCCAAAACGGCATCGTAAGCGCCTCGCTACCTTGCCTTCCCACGGAAAGCCTGATCTACTGCTTCTCCCTGCTGCTGCTGCGGCCTGGCAACGGGTACATCGCGTCAAAGTGAAACGCACCGACATGAAATGCCGCGGAGTGAAACGGGTTGAGATGAAACGACCGGACACGACACTGTCCATCCCGCGTGATGAAAGCATGGCTACGGGAACAAAAGCTTGGCCATTTCGTTAGAGCCTCATCGAATGAGTGCGGACGCAGAGAGCGGCTTGCATCAAGCGGAGTCGGGTGAAAAGCCCAGAGGTACAGCACTGGCCACCGCCAGGGGAAGTGTAATGCGTGAGGGCAACAATTTTTGATGGGCTGCGGAAGGCGGATAAAGGGTAGCGCGTTACTCGCACGACAAGGGAAGACTAGGTAACACTGATTATGCTGAAATCATATGTTCCTTTTTGTTGCTCCATGCCATGTGGTTCAATTCAACATCATCACCCCATCCTGTGCTGTAAATTACGTGGCATGTGGCAGAACCTGAAATCGAATCATGCAATGCATGGAGGGACCCAACATATCATCTGTTCTGGCTAGTACACAAATATGGTACATGTGTGAGTGTGACTGTTTCTAGCAAGCTCCATCAAGACAGACACACCTATTTCAGCGTGGGGCACTTGGCATCAAGGAAATCCCTGAGCATTTGAGCCGAGCGCATGCCGCCCATAAGTGGTGCCAGCTCATCAACACGCATCATCGCCAGCTCAGCCAAGCTGCCGCAGTTATCGACCAATGAGCGGTAATTCGCGTCAGAGACCCCGGGCAGGCGCCGAAGGAATTCCACGGCTGTTGTGTTGAAATGCTCGTCTCTGGTGGGTGGATGAGTGATAAGCGAGAGAAGCATGGGGTGGAGAGCACGAGGTACGAGTGCATAACAGAAAGAGCAAGGGAGAGAGAGCGAGAGCAAGAGGTATTTGAGCAACCACCCTAAGTGGTCACTTTAGACTGTGCACTCAGCTCCATACTCCGGCTCGCGTGTTGGAAGCGCTTCAAGGGTAACGCCATACCATGGTCTGCCAAACTCCATGGCAACCGTCCTCACCTCAAGTCCCATTTCCTCATATAGCCCTCATTACCACTTATTTCCTCACTTCACATCTCCCTACCTACCTCATATCGCCATACCTCATATCGCCATACCTCATATTGCCCTCAACTCATATCGCCCTACCTGGTGTCGCCCTACCTGGTATCGCCCTACCTGGTATCGCCCTACCTGGTATCGCCCTACCTGGTGTCGCCCTACCTGGTATCGCCCTTCCTGGTATCGCCCTACCTGGTATCGCCCTACCTGATATCCCCCAACCTGGTATCGCCCTACCTGCTATCGCCCTACCTGGTGTCGCCTAACCTGGTATCCCCCTACCTGGTATCGCCCTACCTGGTATTGCCCTACCTGGTGTCGCCCTCCACCAGACCATCTTCAGTCGGCACGCCGACCCTCATCGCCTGGTCGACACTCGGCTCGTCCTGATTGGTCTTGAGCGACGCAAAGATCTCAGCCGTCGCATGGAGCGATCTGGACCACACGATCCGGAGGCGCGGGAAGTGCAGCGCGAGGAGAGACATCTTGGATATGATGCTGGATGCGGTGATGTCATCGCTGATGTCACTCGCTGACTGTGAGAGGGGGGACAGGCAGGAGGGTGGGGTGAAGAGAGGGGGAATCCAAAGAGATGAGTGAGCGACTGTTAACAGGATGAGGTTGGATGGGCTGATGTCATTGCTGACATCACTTGCTGACTGGGAATGGGAACCAGGGGAAAGACGGAGTGAAATAGGCAAAGTGTTGATCGGGCAGTGAGGCTCGGCTGGTGGAACCATGCTGGTGGGCGTGATGCTAGCGAGTCTTGATGCAGCAAAATGCTGTCGGTACCTATAAAGAGAAGCTCTTATCGCCTGTGGTAGCAGCAGCACATGGACTTTTTCAGGCGCCTAAAAATTCGGCACACGGTCTCTGGCTTGAAGGGAGCAAATAGCAACGCCCGTTACCTGTAACGAGAAGCTCTTATCGCTGGAGAACTCTATAAGGAGGACGGGTAGGTGGTAGTAGTGGCACATGGTCTCTGCCTGGTGGTGCAGGCACCCCAACGCAAAGGAAAAAGAGACTCTCATTACCTGCAACGAGAAGCTCTTATCGCTGGAGAACTCTATAAGGAGGACGGGCAGCCTGTAGTAGCGGCACATGGTCTCGGCTTGATGATGTAACCGCCCCGACGCAAAGGAGGCAAAGAGGTCGCTCACGCTCTTGCGCTCCACACAGAGGTCCGGCGAGAGGATGTAATCGCCCACTTCGAGCGTGACTGGATGTATCTTCATGCCCCTCTGGTGCAGCACGCATGGCAGGCTGCTGGCGAACTCCCTCATATCCACCACCACCTGGGGGAGCATGCAAGACGGACGGAGGGCAAGGTGGGCGATGGGAGGGAGAAAGGCATGCGAAGGGCCACATAAGCTCCCTTCACAAACACGTCTAATCTCCCTTGGCTCGGCGTCTGCTCACACTGCAACACCAAACCTTTTCCTCATCCCCCTCCCCTTCCGTTGACCGCCTCTCCCCTCCCACTTCACCCTCCTTCACCGTCCGCCTTACTTGATGTCTCGCTGTTGCCCTATGCTCACCCTCCCCCCCCATGGCAGCAAAGACGGTAGGACAGAGGCAGCGTGCATTAAGGCAGCTCTTTTACAACCCCTTCACCGCCCAACCCTCCCCCATCCCCTGCTCCCGCTCCCCATACCCCATCTTTGCTCACCCGCATCTCCTGTCTCTCTGCTGCCCTCCGCCCTCCCCCTCTCCTCGTAATGGCATTGGCAGCAGCGGGGTGGGAGGGAGGCAGCCGAGGCAGGCTCATGGGAAGAATCTCCGAGGACTTGCCGTCCTGATGGTGGTGAGAACAGCGAGCAGAAGAAGATAAAGAAGAGAAGAAACGACAGGAAGGAGAGTGGCGGTGAGAATCAGCAGCATACGGGACAGCGGCAGCAGTGGCAGGCTCACGGGGAGAGTTGCCGAGAACTTTCCGTCCCGATTAGATATGGTCAAAATGTGATGCGATGCGATATCGCATCGCATTTTGACATATCGCGCATTATATCGCGGCGATGCGATATCGCATCGCTGCAATATTTGTTTGAAAAAACCCAAAATCGCATATCGCGTTTTAGGTGCGATATTTGTAAATATCGTGCTGTAGAGCGCGATATATCGCGCGATGAGATTAAATATCGCATCGCCAGGGCTAAATTTCAGGGTTAAGTAAACTACAGCAGCAATTTGGATAGTTAGATAACTGGGAACTGCCGAAGGGTTTCAAACAGGGGCACAACACACCATTACAACGTCGTGTTGTCGTGCTTCTCCCTCTTCTCCCCCTTCTTCTGAACTACCCTTCCTCCCTGCCTTCCTTCTTCCTTTGTCCATTCCTTCTCTGGTAGGTAATGACTGCTGCTGTGGGACCAAGCGCCCTATGTTACAAGCCTCTTCCTGGCTGCTCAGATCCACTTAGGACTGAATTCCCGTACTGCTCGACTCTAGTAGGCGTAGAGTGTAATTGCACTATAGTAGGAAAACATACAAGCGAGAAACGATTAGCCTACTGAGTCTCGATCTATTTACACTTCACTTTCCCCTGCTCCCTTGCCTACCTCCCTTCCTTCCCTTGGGAACTGAGATTCCCTGGTCCCTACCCTTCGTCAGATGGGGCTATTGCTGACGTCCCTCCCCCCCCCCACCTCATCCTTGCTTGCGCCTCGAAATTGTAAGGTCCCATTATCCCCGCGCCTCGATCCCTCAGCTCCTTCATACTTTGTACAGTACAGTACTGTACCTCTCTCTCCCGTATTTTGTATTTCAATTATGCATGCCAACTCTTTCTTCTCATAATACTCTGCTCCACTCACCTCTTCCCTTGCTGCTGTGTTAACCGTGGGGAGGCTCATGCCTCTCCACGGGTAACGCGACAGCTGTCGTGCTTCTCCCTCTTCTCCCCCTTCTTCTGAACTATCCTTCCTCCCTGCCCTCCTTCTTCCTTTGTCCATTCCTTCTCTGGTAGGTAATGACTGCTGCTGTGGGACCAAGCGCCCTTGCCCCCTCCCTGGTTGAATCGATCCCTCCTGTCGCTTCAGCCATGGGATCCTTCTGCTTGGTCCTGCATTCTCCTGCTGCAGCTACATTTGTGACATGCTCTCTCCTCCTCTCTCCCTTCTCATTCTCCAGCACCAATACGCCGGACGAGCGTATCTCCAGCACGCGCCACTTCTCTTTACCCACTGACATTTCCAGGGTGTCCTTCCTTGCCTCCTCGGGTATACTTCCCTCCCCACGGCCACGTTACTAGCTGTCCCTCCTGCCTCTCTTTCTCGTCGCTGCTGATACCTGCGTGCATCTCTCAGCTGCGCTGTGTGCAGATTCTCCAGGGCTGCCGGCATGAGCTCCTTCAGATAATCCCCTCTTCGCATCGCCTCAGCTGCCCACGCCTCCGCCGACACTTCGCTCATTGACGCGGTGAGTAGCTTGGGCACGTCCACGGGCAGCACGGGCTCTCTTCCGTACAGCAAGTGATACGGGGACATGTCTTTCAGTGCTGACTGCTTGGCGAACCGATAGCCTGCCAGCACCCATGGCAGTTCTGCATCCCACTCCCTCTTTTTCTGCTCTCCCTACGCTCGCAATCCTCTTTTGATCGTTTGTATCATCCGTTCTGTCAACCCGTCGGACTGAGGATGGTATCGCGAGGTCACTCGATGCGTGATGCCCACTTCCTTTAAGAGCTCCGCCTTGGAACTCAGTGCCCTAATCAGTCAGCACCTCCCCGCATGCCCCAAATCTAGTGAGAACTTGATCCAGAAATGCTTCTCGGATTAGCCCACTATTCTTGCTAGCTATAGCCCGCGCCTCCACCCATTTTGTCGTATGCTCGATCATCACGACTATATACATCTTCCCTCGCCTGGATAACAATAGTTCGCCTGCTAGGTCCAAGGACCATCTGAATCCTAGACCACGTATGGGCAGTGATTGCAATTCTTCCCTGCCCTTCTCCAGCGCCGCCTTATTCCTCTGGCACGCCTCACACCCCTGCACCCACTGCGCCACGTCTCTCCTCATTCTCGCCCACCAGTAGGCAGTGCATAGTAGCTGCCTTGTCCTGGCTCCCCCGTAGTGCCCTAATTTCTCATGCACTTGCTGTACGATCTGCTCCCTCTCTCCTGGCTCTGGCACCACCTTCCATCCTTCCGACGTGCGCAGCTGCATCTGATTCTGAAACCACCAGTAATGCCCTCCTCTATTCCTCGCCCTTGCCGTTACTGCTGCAGTGTCTTCGGTCAGCCCTTGCACCCGGTGGAGTGTCTCCTTGTCTAGCCATATATCCTCTGCGTTTTGTTCCTTCAGCTCCTGCACATCTCCCTTCTCTTCTCCCTCGGCTGCCACTGCTGCCCATTGCTGCTCTACCGCTGCGGGAGGATTCCGGGACAGCCCGTCTGCATGCTGTAGCGTCTTTCCTGCGCGATGTTTGATGATGAAGTCGTACTCTTGCAGTCGCATTGCCCACCGTGCATTTCGCCCAGTCAAGGATCCGTTGGTCATCAGCCATTAGAGTGGCTGGTGGTCTGTTATCAGTGTGAATCTTTGCCCTTGCAAGTAGGCCCTGAAGTGTGTCACTCCCCACACAGCCGCTAGTCCTTCCCCTTCGTATGAACTGTAGTTGGCTTCTGTTGTCGTGCAGCTTCGACTGGCATAAGCCACCACTCGCTCTTCTCCCTCCACCTCTTGACACAATACTGCTCCCATGCCCGTGCTGCTCCAGTCAGTGTACAGCGTGAACGGTGAGTCTCTCCTTGGCAGCTGTAGTACCGTTCCTGCTTTAATGGCCTCTAGCAGATCCCCTCTCGCCTGCTCCTCCTCTGGTACCCACTTCCAGGCTTGCCCCTCCCTCAGCAGCTGGTTCAGCCGGTGAGCTCTCTTGCTGAAATTGGGGATAAAGCGTCAGTAGTAGTTCAGAAACCCCAGGAGTGCCCTCAGCGCTCCTTCATCTTTCGGTGCCCCCAGCTTATCAAGCACCGCCACCTTCGCCTCCTGTATACCCATCTTTCCTCCTTGGACTTCAAATCCCAGGTAAGTAATTGTCCTCTTAGCTATCTTGCACTTCTCCGGATGACAGGTTAGTCCCGCTGCTGCTATCGCATCCGGCGTTGCTCTCAGATGCTCCGCATGTTCCTCCTCCTTCTTGCTGTAAATCACCACATCATCAATGTAGCACGCTGCTGATGGTACTGTTTTCAGTACCTGGTCCATGACTCGCTGGAACACGGCTGAGGCATTCCTAAGCCCGAACGGCATTACGTTCCACTCGTACAGGCCGTCCACGCCATGGAAGGCGGTCTTGCATTTGTCTTCTTCCTTGATTACTATCTGATTGAACCCCTGTCGCATGTCCAATGTTGAAAAGATGACCGCTCCTTCCAGCCTGTCGAAGATCTCCTCTGCAGTTGGCATGCTGTATCGAACCGCTTTTGTTATGCGGTTTAACTCCCGGTAGTCACCGCACATTCTCCTATCCAGTACTTCTCCGGTCAAGTCTGTCCTCGCTGCTACCACCGTAGCTGCTGCGTATGCCGAGTTCGATGGTCGTATCAGTCCTGCATCTAGCAGCTCTCTGCATTTGCCACGACATATCTCTTCGTCTCCCGGGCTCATCCGCCGCCTCCTCTGGTAAATGGGCACCGTGGTGTCCAGAGGTAGCTCGAGCTCGTGCAGCTTGCACTTCCCCAATTCTTGCAGGGTGTGTGCGAAAGTCTTCCGATGCTCTGCTAAACCTTGCTGGATCTCTGCCGCCACTTTACTGTCCAAGTCCGGGCTCATCTCCCACTGTCTCTGGCCTTCCTTTTCTGTCTTCTCTCCCTTCTTTGCGTCTTTCTCCTCTTCCTGCTTTTCTTCTTGTGTCAGGTATGCTCGGCTGGCCTTGATCTGCCCCCTGCTCCCTCTTCCCGGCTGCCCTCTCGGCTCTTTTTCCTCCCGCTGCTGTATCATCTCCTTTATCAGCCACCGCAACGCATGCTGATCCATTGCCCGCCCCAGGGCAGCTCTTCGCTCTCGCTCTGGTACTCCTCGTGCCGCTGTTGCCCCTGGTACGTATCCCATCGCCAGTTCTCGCTCGGTCGCTATTGGTTCTTCCCACTATCCTCTTTCTCTGTCATACACCATGCCTGGTCCTGGCTTGCCTCCTTCCATCACGAACCCTCGGGCTCCTTCGTAGGCCACCAAGGTAGGCCATAATCTTCTTTTCTCGCCCGGTTATTGCACTGCAGCTGCTTAGGGTGGTCTCGCTTTTCCACTGGGGCTGGCGTTCGTCCTGGTTCTAGAATGTCCTCTACCAGCAAGTTCGTGTCTCTTCTCAGGTCAGCCAGTCCTCGCTTCAGCTTCTCAGTCTCCACTACGTTCTGCGAGTATCTCATTACCCGCCTTGCTCTTGCTCCGTTCAGAGCGGCATCCCAACTCACGCCTGCCCCCAGCTCCGCCACTACCTTCTCTTGTGTGGCTCTCACTGGTTCTCGCGGGTCTCCCATCATGTCCACATGCTCCACTATGTAACAGCACTGTGATCCCCCTTCCTTGATCCATTTTAGCACTTGTTCGATGTCGTCTCCGCGTGGGCCTCCTGATCTCGCTGCCGCTGAAGCATCCGCTTCACGTTCGTCTGGCTCGTGCGGTCCTGCACACGGTACACCGGCCGCAGAGGAGGCTGCACATCCTCCCCCAAGCTCCTCGCTGGATACCTCGTCCCCGATCTGAGACGACGTCCCTCGGGACTCGTTTCCCGACTCATCGCTGCACGCGTCGCAACGCGCCCTTCGCGCATTTTTTCTCGCTTGTATGTTACAAGCCTCTTCTTGGCTGCTCAGATCCACTTAGGACTGAATTCCCGTACTGCTGGACTCTAGTAGGCGTAGAGTGTAATTGCAATATAGTAGGAAAACATACAAACGAGAAACGATTAGCCTACTGAGTCTCGATCTATTTACACTTCACTTTCCCCTGCTCCCTTGCCTACCTCCCTTCCTTCCCTTGGGAACTGAGATTCCCTGGTCTCTACCCTTCGTCAGATGGGGCTATTGCTGACGTCCCTCCCCCCCCCACCTCATCCTTGCTTGCGCCTCGAAATTGTAAGGTCCCATTATCCCCGCGCCTCGATCCCTCAGCTCCTTCATACTTTGTACAGTACAGTACTGTACCTCTCTCTCCCGTATTTTGTATTTCAATTATGCATGCCAACTCTTTCTTCTCATAATACTCTGCTCCACTCACCTCTTCCCCTGCTGCTGTGTTACCCCTGGGGAGGCTCATGCCTCTCCACGGGTAACGCGACACTTCTGATAAATAAACAGCAATTTTTTTTTGGCAAGCTCCAAATATCGCGGGCGATTTTTTAAATATCGCGAATCGCATATTATCGCGCCCAAAAATCGCAATATCGCAAAAATCGCGCGATATAATCGCATCGCATCGCCGCGATATTTGTAAAATAAATAAATAAATCGCAATCGCAAAATGCGATATAATGCGATGCGATATGACCATATCTAGTCCCGATAGGGGAGAGGAGAGCGAGCAGAGGAGGGGGGAAATGAGAAGAACAAACAGAAAGGGAGGCGTTGGTGAGAAACAGCAGCGGGGTGGGAAAGGGGCAGCGGAGGCAGGCTTTCTCAGTCGATACCTGTTCCACCAGCACCTCGTCAGCACCTCTTCAGCACCTGCTCTGCCGGGATGGTCACGCCAGCCTTCTGCCTCTTGAGCTGCTCAAAGGCACCGTTCCCTGCTGATACAAACAAAAACTTCTCTGCTGGCACGTGGAAAGCTACCTGTTTTGCCAGATCGGCTGCTCCAAGGCACTGTTCCTTTTTTAAGCAGACGAATGCTTTCTCTGTTGAACATGCGCAAAGCTACCCGCTCTGTCGGCACACATTAGAACCTGTACCTGGTCTGCAGGGATGGCCATGATGGCCTTGTGTCGGAAGAGCTGCTCGAGCGTGCCACTCTCTCTTGAAACAGACAGATGCTTTCTCTGTCAACAGATGGAAAGCTACCTGCTCTGCCAGTACCTGCTCTGCCAGTACCTGCTCTGCCAGTACCTGCTCTGCCAGTACCTGCTCTGCCAGTACCTGTCCAGCGGGGATGGTCATGACAGCCTTCTGCCGGATGAGCTGCTCGAACGCGCCGTTCTCCCGCCGCACACTCGCCTCGAACTTGTGGCCCTCCGTGGAGCCCTCGTAGAACAGGAACAGCACGCGCAGGGGGGGCAGCAGGGACTGCACAGTGGCAGCAGCAGCGGCAGCAGCAGCAGCAGCAGCAGCAGCAGCAGCAGCAGCATCCGTGGCTGCCCCCCCTTCAACCAGAGACTCCATTCGGCTCCTGCCTTCACACACGCCTGCATCTCCCCCACTCTCAGAAGCGCCTTCGTCCCGGGAAGGTGCGGTGTTTTCCTCCCTGCCTGCCGCGCTGGAACGAGCACTCGCCTGGGTAGCGTGGAAAACTTCGATCTCGCGCACGAGCTCGATGTCAGGGTCGTAGACTACAACCACGCCCGGCTGTAGCGCCGCCAGTACGTGCGACGCACCCTCGAGGGTGCACAGGTGGACAGCTGGCAGCCTGCCATTGATTGAGGGAGGGACGAACTCGAGGCGGATGCAGGGGGAGAGGGAGGTGGCGGGGAGTTGTGGTAAGTGAGGGGTGGAGTTGGGGGGTGCAGAGATGGGGGGTGGCAGGTCGGAAGGTACAGGATTAGCCGGCTGGATGGCTGGAATTGAGGTTGGGATGGGTAGTGAGGAGTTTGGGTTTGTTGGCTGGACTCTTGCCCGTTTTGCCCTCTTTGCCCCTTCTGCCCCCTCATTTGATTCCGCACTACCCTTCCCAGTTCCCTCACTGTCATCAACACCCTTCCTTATTGCCTCACTATCCTCTATAAGCACAACGTCACTATCACTATCACTATCACTATCCTTGTCACCATTGCCCCCACTGCCCCTTCCAAGCCCCTCCCCTTGCTCCTCCTCCCCTTGCTCCGTCTTCCCTTCCTCCTCCTCCAAACACTCTTCCACCCCTCTTCGTTTCCGCTTCCTCCCTCCTCCCCTCCCTTCCCCCCTCGCTCCGCACTCTTCTCCCCCTCTTTTCCTTCCTCCGTTCCCTCCCCTTCCTCGCCCCCTCCTCCCCCTTCCTCTCCCCCTACCCCCCCTCCCACTCCCCTCTCTCTCTCCCCCCTCATCAACACCCTCTCTCTCCTCACTTCCCTCCCTCCCCTCTCTCCCCCCCTCCCCATCGCCTTCCCCCTCCCCTCTCTCACCCGCACTTGCCTCTCCTTCGCCCTCCCTCTTCTCCCTCTCACCTCCTCCTCTCTCACCTCTCCCATCCACTTCTCTCGCCTCTCCAGCCTTCCCCACCCTCAATGCCAAATCCAGCTGCACAAGCCTCCCATCTGCCTCCACTCCCCCACCCCTTGCACCACCCCCCCTCCCCTTCCCGCGCCCCCTCCTCCCCCCACCACCACCAACACCCCCCCTCGCACCTCTACTCCCCCTCGCCCCCTCACCTTCTCTCGCCCCTCCCTGCATTTCCCCTCTCCCTGCCAGACCCCTTCCCTCTCCACCCGCCACCTCCACTCTCCCCCTCCCATTCTCCCTCTCCCCTCCCCTCTCCTCCTCCTCCATTTCCGTTCTCACTCGCTTGGCCGCGGCCAGCAGCAGCTGCTGCTCCCTCTGAAACAGGTCCAAGGCGCTGTCGCCTCCTGTGCTCTTGCTACTGCCGCCGTTACCACCACTAGCACCAGCGTTGCCAGCACCAGCACGTGCGCTGTTGCTGCTGCTGGCATGCCTCTTTCTTGGAAGGTTCGCCCTCACGAGATCTGCCTTGGCCAGAAGGTACTGCTGCCACTCGCGCTGCATGAGCTGGGAAGGTGGAATCCTCCGAGGGGGGGCCAAGGGGGGACATGGGGGGGGGGAAGGGGGGCGGGGATTTGGTTGTTTGAAGACTGGTGCAATGGCCCATTTCATGGACATACATAAGAACAGAAAATACAAAATGTGGAATGCGCAAGCTCGTGTCTGCAGAGAGACATGTGCAATGTGAATGGCTTCTCAAGGAAAGGTAGGTAGGTATTGTGCAGAGACAAGTGTGCAGGGTGTGGAATGAGCTCACAGTGGCGGCACCAAATGCAATCACGTCCCCGAGCTGTTGGCAAGTGCGTTCATCCTTGCACGCCACTACCACAGCGGCTGCTGCTGCTGCTGCTGCTGCTGCAGACGCTGCTGCCGCTGTTGCTGCTGCTGATGGTGCTGCTGCTGGTGCTTGCTGCTGCGCGCTGCGCTCCGCTTGAATTTCCTCAAGCAGTTCCTGAGGCCGGGGCGGGCGGCAGCAGGGAGAGGCGGCAGCAGGTGAGCTTTCATCAGGTGACAGAGAGGCACGGGAGAACAGCATGTCAGAGGTATGGATCCCGGCCGTCACCCACATCCTCGCCCTCACCCTCAGTCTCAGCCTCAGCCTCAGCCTCAGCCTCAGCCCCATCCGCAAGGGCTATCTCTACAGCACAGCATGCAGCTCTCCAGCCATCACCCCCCCTTCAGTAAGGGCTACTCCTATAGCACAGTCTGCAGCGTCGCCACCGGCACCGGCTGTAGCACCATCAATCCCCTTGTTAACCCCCAAGCACTATCCACTAACCATACTCACCAGGCGCAGATCCCACCCTTGCATTCACTCACTTACCCTCAGCACCCTACACTTGGGCATCTCCTCCAGCACTGCCTCTCGCTTCAGCACACCCCACACTAGCATTGCATTACCTTGAAGTACCATCCAACAACCCCCACACCAGCATTACCACGTATACTCACCCTCACCACCTTCCACTTGGCCATCTCCTCCAACACCGGCTGTAGCTCCAGCACATAGTCTCCACTCCCTCTGCTCCCTGAACCTTGTATCCATAAACTCACTCTCATCCGTTAACCCTACCACTTGCACATACAATCACCCTCAGCACCCTCCATTGGGCATCCCCAACAATAACGGCTGTAGCTCCAACACACACTCCCCTTCCCTCACTCTAACCCCTTACCATCCCTCACAACCCCACCTTCACCCCTTGCATAATGAGTCGATTTTTGAGTCGACTCAAAAATCGACCCCTTGCATCCACTCTCTCTCTCACTCACTCTCTCACTCACTCTCTCACTCACTCTCTCACTCACTCTCTCACTCACTCGCCCTCAGCACCTTCCCTTTTGGCATTTCCTCCAGCCCTGGCTGTAGCTCCAACTCGCCCTCCCCACTCCCTTTGCTCCCGCCACCATCCGTGCACCCCGCCCTTGCAATCATTGACTCGCCCCTGCATTCACCTTCACTCAACCGCAGCACTTTCCATTTAGGCATCTCCTCCAGTACCGACTGAAGCTCCAACCCAACTTCGCCACTCTCGCAGTGCACTACCTTGAACCACAAACCTGTAACCCCAGGCCCCAGCCCGGCATTACCACGTTCACTCACCCCCAGCACCCTCCCTTCAGGAACTTCCTCTAATACCGGCTGTCGCTCCAACACCCCCCCCCATCACTCACTCTACTCCCCAACCATCCATCATCCCAACATTGCATCCACCCACTCACCCGCAGCACTTTCCATTTGGGCATCTCCTCCAGCACTAGCTGTAACTCCAACCCGCCCTCCCCACTCCCCTTGCTTCCGTCACCCTCCCACCCGTCCTCCCGCACTTCAAGGCCCAAACCCCCTTCCACTCCCCCCTCTCTTTCCGCCCCCTTCTGCTCCTCCGACGCCTTGGTTCGAGCAGCCTGTGAGGCCAGGGCAAAAAATCATGTCAAAGAGAGTCGACAATCGAAGGCAGTTTGGTTGGTGTGGCCACGTGCGCAAGAACACACATTACATGGATGATGTGAGTGTGACGACTGATGGCGCGTGCAGTGCGCGAACATGTAAGTGGCGCCTAAAAAATGCACAAGCACTCGCATGTGTTGTGTCAGTGAAAGAGGGCATGTAGTGGGGTGTGCAAGAGGAGATGTATTGAGGCAGCACCTCACCCTCGTTCTGGTTGGTTTTCTGGCGGCTTCCTGCAGTGATGCAAGCGGCGCCTTTTTAACAACCTGTTCACATAGGGAATACAAGCAGAGTGGCAAGTCAAACCAGCAAGGCAAGTAGCACACACGGAACTGGGGGGTGTGAAAACTTAACAGCTCAGATCTAAGGGGCATTGGCATATTGGACGGTTGGCATCTGTCAGGCATTCGCAAGTGTAAATCTTGTTCGGTTCATGATCACACGACTGGGTTGCAATCGAACAACCATTCATATGCACTCACATGTCACAAGCACGCAAGGAGCGTCTGCTATGAGACAAGAGAGGTGTCTTCTGACAGATTCAGAAGATTCTTTCCAATATCAGTGTGCAAGCTACTTGTGCTATACTGGCTGGAGTGTATGAACAGCGTGTCAATTTGAAACAATATGCACATCACGTTTCCCAGAGTCTGTGTGCTTACCTAGAAAATACCGTTAGCTCCCGTGTGTGGTTAATTCTTCCGCGCTCTGGTGGTTCCCTAACTCTGAACATGAACTGCTTATTCTGCACGCGAGGAGAAGTGGCTCTAACACCCCCTCATTCTCCATTAATAACTATCATGACACCAGCATCGCTAGAGGGGAAGGATGTCCATTTAGCCGACGCTCTATCAAGTCTTAAATAGCACTTACTTAAAGCGTTGGCCGGATACCATTCTTCCCCTCTAGCGATGGTGTCGTCATGACTGTTATTAACGGAGAATTGGGGGGGTGTTGGAGTTACTTCTCCTTGCGTGCGGACTAAGCAGTTCATGTGCAGGGTTAAGGAACGACCAGAGCGCGGAAGAACAAACTAAAGACAAGAGCTAACAGTATTTGCTACGTAAGCACACGGAATCAGAGAATCGTGATGTGCTTGTTGTTTGAAATTGACGTGATTTTCATACACACCAGCCAATATCGCACAAGTAGCCTGCACACTCCCATCAGAACGAGTCTTTTGAATGTGTCAGGAAGTCGCATGGATTCGACCCGCACATGGACTTTCTACTGCTGCTTGGCATGCACATGCCATGGGACAAGGATGGGCATGCCAAGCATCAGTAGAAAAACAAAATCCGTGTTTGCAGTGAGTTAGGGATAAAACATCCGCTATGAAACGCACACACAGCTACAACTTCATGTGGTACACTCCACGCTGGTACAAAGCCCCTTAATACAAAGACATTTAGGTTGCAAGGTTTTACCTTTGCCCATTCCCCACATAAAGAAGTTCTCGCTCCTCTCATCAGGTTCCACCTCACCAGGCACCCCCCACACCAAGCACATCCTTACTTACCTGGTACACCCTTTTCTTAGCCAGCTCAAAGATCTTGGGCCCGCGGACTAGATCGGCACATTCCCCACATAACTAGACCTCAATTTTGCCCATCTGGTGCGCCCTCCGCTTTGCCAGCTCCAAGATCTTGGGCGCAGGGTGCACGGAGATCCAGATGGCAGCCAGCTCTCATGCGCATCTCTCCCCACCAAATACCCCCTAATTGGGCACATCCCTACTCACCTGGCACTCCCTAATTGGGTAGCACCCCCTCATCGGGTACATACATCCCTACTCACCTAGGGCTAAGGGGGCTAACAAACAGTTCTACAGGTACGAGTGTTGAATCTTTGTCCTCCTCCTCCTCTGCTGCCTCTTACCCTCCACTATCACCCTCACCACCATCTCAAAACATTAACAGCACTCACAAATGAACTACCACGGTGCATCTGAAAGTGATTACAATTTAATTACAATATTTATTTCCCCAGGTTTTGGCTGGTTAAAAAAAAACGACCGTATTATACGACCGTTTTTTTGCACCAACCAAAAAACGCACCTTTGAACCGTTTTAAACGGCCGAATAAAACGATTCGTATTTTACGGTAAAAATAAATAAATAAAAAACGACCGTTTTTTTGCACCTTGCCCTCTTTTTAGCCAGCTCCAAGATCTTAGGTGCGGGGTCCACGAAGTTCCAGATGGCGGCCAGATTTCGTGCGCATCCCCCCCTCAGGTGATACCCCCTCACCTGGTACGACCTTACTCACCTGAAACACCTGCCCTTTCGCCAGCACGAATATCTTGGGTGCGGGGTCCATGAAGATTTAAATGGCGGCCTTTGGGTGTGTGGGGCCTAAAGTTTGCCCACTCTGGAACTAGTAGATGCCCACTCCTCTCACCTGGAACACCCGCCTCTTAGCCAGCTCGAAGATCTTGGGCGCGGGGTCCACGAAGATCCAGATGGCGGCCTTTGATTCGCTCGCCTTGAGGGCGTCCAGGAAGCGCAGGAAGGTGACCGCGTCGTAGCGCAGCAGGTGCTCCGCGATCTTTCTCAGGGTCCTCAGATCCGCAACTAGCTGTGGGGCAAGGAGGGATGGGGAAGGCAGGATGGAAAAGGAGGAAGCGCAGGAAGGTGACCACGTCGTAGTGCAGCAGGTTCTCCGCGATTTTCCTCAGGGTCCTCAAATCGGCCACCAGCTGCAGAGCCAAGTGGCAAACAAGGGCAGATGGGGAGGAAGCGCAGGAAGGAAGGTGAACGCGTCATACCGCAGCAGGGGCTCGGCTATCTTCCTCGGGGTCCGTCCGTCGATCTGCGACTAGCTGCACAAGAAGGGGGGGGGGTGGTCGGTCAAGGACGGAATTAAGGGAGGTCGAGTAGCAAGCGCAGGAGTGTGAGTGCATCGTACCGCAGCAGATGCTCCGCTACCTTCCTCAAAGTCCTCAGGTCAGTCACTAGCTGGCAGGGAGGGGGGTGGGCAAGGAGGGATGGGCAAGGAGGGGATGTGGTGGGGGAGGAAGAACAGGAAGTGCAGGTACGTGACAGCAGATGCTCCTCTTAACTTCTGGAAGGTCCTCAGGTCAGCAACTAGCTCCACACCACCTCACCTGCTTGATATTTCACCTCCCCTGCCTGATCTTTCGCCTCCCCTGCTTTCACCTCCCCTGCCTGATCTTTCGCCTCCCCTGCTTTCACCTTACCTGCTTGATCTTGCGGCCCAAAGTGTGCCACACAGGATCCAGCTGGCGCCTCACGATCTCATCAAAGGACTTGAAAAGACCGCTTTCCACCGTCAGATCGTCCATATCCAGCTTGTTTGTACGGCGCAGATCCTTGAAAGAAAGCAGGAGTTCGGTTGGGATGAGAGGGAGAGGACAGATTGAAAGGGCGAAACAACTGTTACTTTTGACATCGCTGCTTGAAGTATACATGCAGACACGCAGAGCAGCATGAGCACACATGAAGGCATGAGACGAGCACACATGAAGGCATGAGACGAGCACACATGAAGGCATGAGACGAGCACACATGAAGGCATGAGACGATGGTGTCATTGACTGCCTGCTGGATGGTAGCGATGAGTCAAGAAGGGTGCGGCTATGGGCTATAGGGTTACAGCGCTATGGGGCTATGGGATATAGGGTTACTTACAGCGCTATGGGGCTATGGGCTATAGCCTATAGGGTTACAGCGCTATGGGGCTTAAGGCTGTGTGCACCTGAAGGCACGAGCCCATGACGTCAATGATTGCCTGCTGGATGGCTGCTGCTGCTGGCGAGAGGGGCACTCTCACGTCCTCCACATGCGGCGGGTGCTGCTCCAACGACTGGGATACGCTAACCTGGGTGATAGTACGGATGGGAGGTATGGGTGGGAAATGCAAAACACTTGAGAGAGCGGGGGAGAGTGAGAGGCACTCTCACGTCCTCCACATGTGGTGGGTGCTGCTCCAAATTTGAGTTGGTTCCTTACGTCCAAATGGCCCACGTACGTAACACATATGCGTAAATTTACTCGTACGTGTGCGCAAGTGGCAAATACGTTTACTTACTAAGGGCAGGGGGTGGGAAAAAAAAAAAAAGGGAAACAATTGCCTGTTTTTCCATCAAAACAGCCACTAAAGCTCGCCCTCCACCGTGTCTGCACGCGCTCTACAGATCGCCGTGTATTGTTGAGCGTCAAGAAGCGCTGCAACTTAAGGGCGGTGACCTCCTAGTTTGTAAGGTTCCAGATGTACTACTCAATGAGCTTGTGCCTGCTGTAGGAGATCTCCCTGCTGTTTACATCTACTATGTAGGTTCTTAATGCACCTGGCAGCAATCCACGTTTGTGTGCTGTGGTCTAGCTAGCTGCAATCTACATTCTTCACGTAAACATAAACGTAAGCAGACGTAAACATAAGGAACCAACTTAGCTCCAAATGCCTGCCATACGCTAACCTGGATATTGGGTACCCAGGTTGAAGGTGATCTTTGAGAATTCTCAAAAAGGTACCCACCAGAGCGGAGAAACACGGGGTGGGAACAGAAGACGTCTAAAAAGAAGACACTTGAGAAACTAACGTACACACACTTGCGGCAGTCTACTGGACCCATAATGCATGCTACGAGCTGCTTAAAAGAAACATCACCTGGAATCGCGGCCAGAGGTAGAGGCGGCGCAGGAAGAGCGCTTTAAGGATGCGCTCCGCCTTGTGGAAGCCAGCCGACAACGAGTTGGGGCGGTCCGACAGTGCGTGTATGAAGCCGTGCTTGTTGGTGTCCCTGAGGGTGAGGAACGGGGACCCAAGAGGAGAGGGAGCAGGAAGGGAGGGAGAAAGAAGAGTCGTTTGAGGAAGCGCTTTGCCGTGTGACAGAAAGCTGGCAGAGAGCGAGTTGGGGCGGTCAGAGAGGGCGTGGATGAACCCGTGTTTGCTGGCGTCCCTGAGAGGAAGTAAAGGCGGGGTCCAAGGAGAGAGGGGGGAGGAGGAGGACGAGGGTGCGGAAAAAGAGATGCGCCTGTTGGAGTGTTCCTGAGGGGAAAACACGGGGCTTTAAGGAGTTTGTAGGAAGGAGAGACTCGAGATGATGATCCAGTGACTGTGGCAGGTCAGCAGTGCGTGCATCATACTGTGCATGCCGCCGTGCTACTTGGCATCCCTGTTAGCTGTGCTGTGCGTATGACGTGCCCGAAGGGAGTATTGAGATTTATTCGTACGCCAATTCAACCCGGACTGAAATGCCACTTGTGCCTCATGAAGAATCACCACCCGCCCACCTGAACACTCACCTGAAGGACGAATACCCGCCCATCCGAACATCGACCTGCAGAACCACCACCCACGCACCTGCACACCCACCTGAAAGACCAATACCCGCCCACCTGAAAGACCAATACCCGCCCACCTGAATAGCCTGAGAATGAAGGCCTCTGCTCCTGTGTCCGTGACTCGGTGTGCATTCACCACCACTATGCCCTTAAGCTGACGGGGGTAGCGGCAGGGCGGGTGGGGTGGAATGAGGCGAGTAGAGGGGAAAGGAGGAGTGCGTGACTTGGTAGCAACACCACCTCCTGTGCCTGAGCGTGACTCTGTGTGCTTTCACCACCTCTATGCCCTTGAGCCGAGGGAGGGTAGCAGCAGGGCGGGTGGGGTGGAATGAGGCGAGTAGAGGAGAGAGGAGGAGCGGATGACTTGATAGCAGCACCACCTCCTGTGTCTGTCTGTGCGTGACTTCGTGTGCGTTCACCACCACTACGCCCTTGAGCTGAGGAATTAAGAGCGAAGGAAACATGCAGGACGGTGGGCGAGGGGGGGGATAAGGGAAACACGCGATCAGCTGTTGCTGACAAACATGAACAAACTATACCTTATTCAAGGGCGCCTTGCAAACGAGCATATCAACAGTGGGAATGTGAGGAGTGACTGTGAAACAACCTTACGCGTATCTATGTTTGCATGCATACATACATAAACTGCACCTTATTGGCGAGCACTCGATCCGAGAGCATCTTGATGACGAGAGTACGAGAAGTCACCGCAAGCACTCCGCCTCTTGCTACAGAACATGTACACACATACGTGAATGATACAGGCTTGTACCTTATTGAAGGGCACTCTATCCGAGAGCATGTCGACGATGAGGATGCGGGAGGTCACGGCAAAGCACCCTCCCTCGCGGTAAGCCGCCACCCTTTCAGCGCTGGACATGCTGCTGTTGACATCTGCCAGCACACAGGGGACTGCAGCCGGGTGCAGCGCAGCCGATGGGGCTGCTTGTCCCTCTGCTTGTCCCCCTGCTTGTCCCTCTGCTTGTCCCTCTGCTCCATCGGATGCCATTACAGCTGACGCCACTGTGGCCTCGAGTCCCCCTGCTAATGGTACTGTAGCAGCAGCTATGCTTCCTGACGCTTGAGGCACCGCTACTGCTGCTGCTGCTGCTGCTGCTGCTGCTGCTGCTGCTGCTGCTGCTGCTGCTGCTGGCAGATGGTCCTGGGAAGCAGCGGATGGGCTGGGCTGAGAGGTTTGAGCGGGAGGGGCGGCAGTAGGTGGGGTGCAGCGGGAAGGAGCGGCGGCCAGAGCTTTGTTCAACGCCTGAAGCTCCTCCTGCACCGCCTGGTGTGGACGGGGGTAGGGAAGAGGGGGGGGGGGGCGCGCGGGAGGTAAGATTGTCCTGGGCAGCGGCAGGTGGAGTGGAGCGGGAAGCGGCAGCGGCCAGAGCTCTTGAGCGCCTGAAGCTCCTCCTGCACCGCCTGGTGTGCACGTGTGTGCGCCCGAGGGGGTTGGGGGGTGTCGTTCGTCGAAGGGGGGGAACGGGGAGGGGGTGGAGAGAGGAGGGGTTGTGGGGTTCGCGTGTGTTCAGGAAGTGGGGGGGAAGGGGAGGGGTTGGGGGGGGGGGGGGGGGGGGGAAGGAAAGGTTGACGGGGGAAGAAGGAGATGAAGAAGTATACATCGTTTGAGGCCCAAGGTTTAAAGCCCAAGGTTTAAAGTGCGGGGGTATGGAGAAACAAGGGCATAAAATCCGGTGAGTGGATGATGAACCAAGCAACAGCCTCTTGTGCCAAGTCCGTACCTGCCTCTGCTCCTCCGCCAATCCAATCACAAACATCAACCGCCCGTTATAACCACCCCGGCTGCTGCTGCTGCTGCTGCCGCCGCCAAAGCTGCTGCTCCCGAGGCTGCGGGTGCAAGTGGCGTTGGTGATGTGATAGTAACGAACGAGGAGCGCTAGCACCTTATGCAGGCCCAGCCCGGCCCCCATGACCGCCAGGCCGTCCTCCTCCTGCAGCTGCGCCACTATCTCCTCGTGAAACGACAGCATGGTGGCAGATTAATATAAAACCAGGAGATCTACTGGGTCCTTCAAACTCGGATTTTTTTCAATAGGTCGTCAATACGAAGTCCTCAAAACAGACCGTCCTCCTCCTGCAGCTGCGCCACTATCTCCTCGCGGAATGCCAGCATGGCGGCCCACTGAGAACCGCTAAGAACCGGATATTCTGATAAGCCGTCAAAACAAGGTCGTCAGGACAATGCGTCCTCCTGCAGCCGCGCGGCCACCTCCTCTTGGAATGCCAGCCTGGCGGCAGATTAAAGCCAGGTGATATAATGGGTCCTCGACACGAGTCTCGAAACAGGCCGTTCTCCTCCTCGAATGCCGACGACACGGCCACTAAATCCTGCGACCGGCAAGAATTATAAAGTGGATTGCGAATCTGAAACGGAATCTACGGTAAAGGCTGAATCAGACTCAGGCTATTTCCTCGCGGAGCTTTAGCGCAGCTCTCCAGCCGACTGACACATCACAAGACGGTTGGCAGATTGAAGAATATCGCGTTTCAAAGAGACCACGGCGAGGTGAGAGCCTGATCGACGCAGATCAAGCACGTCGTGTTTGGGAGAAAATCCTCACTCGCACAGCGAGATTGTTGAGTCGAGTCTGGTAATCTTGGGCTAAAGAATAATCTACAAGTCGAGCAGGTCAAGAATGGTGGGTGAGCAGGGCTTGTTTGCCGTCAAGATCACGCTCAAAAAGGAAAGGAGGCCAACAACAAGAGATCCAGAACGAACGCGGTATAGACAGCCTGAAACTCACTACGGTCTGTTCATAACGGAATAACAGCATTTAGGTTTCTACCATTCTAGATCTATAACCTACGCTTTTTTAAAGAAAATCATGAAAAATAAAAAAACATCTGATGTACATTTTAAAAGTGCTTTTATTTAACGTAGTTCATCCTAGCATGATTCATGCATCAAGCACTTACTATATGGAACACAAGTGTTGTATAATGCACAAGCTTCGAGTCTATGTATACCCAACCATAATTCTGGAATTGCGCCAATAAATGGGCACCTATTTTTTGGCATTGACTTGACGCCCCTGAAACTCTAGCATCATACATACACTAGAGAGGGAATCGTCTACCAAAATGTACAGATTATTTGAATTAGGTCTTCTGATTGCTTCTGATTATCAGGTGGAGAAAAAGCCGCAGAAGCAGCTGCCTTCTGCGCATTTTGCCATGCCACATGTCACCCGATGGAGCCGCACCGTCTCTTAGCGTCTCTATCCAAGCCGTCAGATCGCCTCTTCCTCTTGCGCGTCGAGGACGACATCCTGCGCTTTCTCTCCCGCCCGTGGGGTTCCTCTCCCCCATTCGGCTCCGCCTCCCCTGACGCCTCAGCAAATCCGCGGAACCCTCCGCCAGGTTCCCCTAACGCCCGCGCGGCTTCGCCTGCAAGCTCCCCCAATAACAGAGCGCCGCGCGCCGATAACAGCGCCGCTTTTCCGCCGCTTCCCGATCGAGCTGGCGGAGCCGGTTCCGTTGCGCGCCAAGGCGGAGCGGGAACCCCTGCGCGGCGGCGCGTGCGGCCAGGCGCGGAGCCGTGGACACGTGGCGGCTCTGCGCGCGCGAGGGGAGAAACGGGGGAAGGAAGCGTCAGGCCGGGGGAAGCGGGGGAAGGAAGCGGCAGGTCGGGGGTGGCTGTAGATAGTGACACAGCCGCGGGAGGCGCTGGGAAGAAGATCCGCGCCGAGGTTGAGGCGCGGGCCGAGGGGAGACCAGAGCGGGGGGGAGAAGCCCGGGAAGAGGTGCGGAAAGAGGCGGGGGGAGGGGCGCGGGAAGCGGAAAGTGAGGACGCGCGCGGATGTGTGCATGGGGGTGAGGGGGGAGCGGAGGCGCGGAAGGCGCAGGATGCAGGGGGGTTGGCGGAATGCATAGGGGGAGAGGGGGGCGGTGGGAGAATGGGGTACCATAGAGAAAGGAGAGAAGGGGAGGACGAAGGGGAGAGAGAAGGGGAGGAGGGATGGGGGAGTGAGGGAGATGGGGAGGAGTGTGAAGGAAGGGGGTTGAATGCACCCCGAGGGGCGGCATGGGCGGCTGCTGCAGCAGCAGATGCGCGGGCAGCAAAGGGGAGGGGGGGCATGGCGCGCAGAAAAGGACAAAATGGGCTAGTGGCAGGAGAGGAGGGTGGAAGAGAAGCAGACGAAAGGGGGGAGAGAGGGAGGGGAGGGAGGGGAGGGAGGGGAGGGGCCGTGAGAGGAGAGAACAGCGGGGCAGCAGCAGGGGGGTCGTCGAGAAGGGATGTAACGGTGGGGGGTGCAACAGTAGCTGATGCAACGGGGAGAGATGTAACAGCAGGAGGTGTAACGGTAACAGTGGTAACAGGGGATGCAGCATCAGATGTGCTGCTGGTGTTCCCGAAGCTGCGCTCCTACCACCGCCTGCTAGCGCACACTGTGGCTAAGAGGTTCGGCCTCTCCTCCTCCTCCTACCCCCTCTGGAGCAACACCGGCTACAAGCACGTGTGCTGCAACCTCACTAAGGAGCAACTCATTAGTAGGCTAGCAACAACGGCACACATGGTTTCAGAGTGGAAAACACACGCTTGCAGCTATGTGCCTCCACTTCTGCTGTCCGATTTTATTCCGGGCAGCACCAGCCGTGAGCGCACGCTTGACCTGGCGACACAGGCCTGCCCGCCGCCAAAACGTTTCTCGCTGCCCATTACTGTTGCCGGAGGAGGGAGGGGTGGAGGGCAGGGTGGAAGAGGGAGGGAGGGAAGAGGAGGAGAAGGGAAAGGTGATGAGATTGCAGAGAGTGAGGGGGGTGGGCTGTCTCCTGTTCCGAAGAGGAAGGGACGGGGAAGGTTCTTGTACCATGAGAGCGAGAGAAAGGGGGGCGTTGAGAGTTCAGGACGCAACCACTGGAGAAAGGGAGAGGAGAGAGGTGGGACGAGGCAAGGGCAGGGCACGTGGGCAGCAGCAACGAGAGGGGTTGCACGAAGGAACGGTTTCGGAGAGCATTGGAGGCATGAGAAGGGAAGAGGGGAGGAAGGGAGGCACTGGGGGGAGAAGGGCGGGTGGGAGGGGGCGAGAGGAGGGGAAGGCAGCAGGGGCTGGGATAGGTGGGGCGAGGCAAGGGAGGGGCGGCATCAGAAGGGGAGGGAGGGGAGTGGGTGGGGAGGGAGCGGGGAGGAGTATGGGGGTGGGGAGAGCAGCAGAGGGATGACAGCGGCTGAGACAGTGACAGTAGCGGAGGAGGATTTTGATGCAGATGAGGGGCTGGAGGGTGTGACTATAGCGAGGGCGGTGCATGACTACAGGATGTGGCAGGTGGAGGAGGAGAAAGACAGGAGACCTGGTGAGGGCGAGAGGATGAGACTGCATCCAGGGAGCATGGATGGCTCACAGGGCTTGCGTGACGATGGTGCAAAGGGCTTGCCTGCAGCCCCTAGGGAGGGTTCTCCTAGCCAAGAGGATCTGCCAGCCGCCAGCACTCGGCACATTCTGGTGGTTCGTGCGGACTTAGGTGCTCTTGAGAAGGCAACTGGCAGTCTCAAGGGCGGGACAGGGGCTACTAACGATAATGATCCTGCCTCTGCTCCTTCAAGTGCCGTCGTTGCTGGCTTTGGCAGCGCTGATGGTATTGCTTCTGCCGTCACAGCTGCACAGGCGTTACAGGAGAGGTCTGAGTTGCTCCCTGGTGTTTCGCCGCCTAATGGGTTGCTGCCTGTTGAGTTGCAGCCTGTAGCGCTGGTGCGGAGTGCAGTGGCGGCAGCCACAGGGCTAACGGCATCTGTAAGGGCAGTGGGAGTTGCATCAGCAGAGGAGGCAGGGGAGACGGAGGAGGCTGAGGATGCAGAGGGGACCTTTCTGCTGGTCTTTGCGTCGGTGGAGTTGGCAGGTGCGGCCGAGTGGAGGATCAGAGAGGCCAGGAGGAGGGCCAGACGGACACAGGACAAGAGGGCAATTGGCGGTGAGGAGAAGAGAAAGCTGGGCAGAGGTAGTGGGCGGGTTGGCGGCGAGAGGAGAGGAGATGGGGGCAACTGCCTAGCGACTGGTAGGCACGGGCAGCCTGGTGTTGAAGTGAGTGAGGAGCTGAGCGATGGCAGCAAGGATGGTTCTTCCCCAGCGGTTAGTGGCAGCCTCTCACAGCCACACACTGCTGGTTCAGATGGCGATAGCAGCAACGCTAAGGCGACTGCGCGTGGAGGGTTGGGTGAAAGCCTGGATGGGGGTCTGGATGGAGGTTTTGTGCGAGCTGTGGCGTGCTGCCTGGCGGTGTCCCGCTTTGAGGAGGCGTCGGCTGATGTGCTGGCAAGCTGCCATTGGTCGGCTCCTGAGAGGAGGAAGACCCGTGTGGATGGCGCTGCTGCTGCCCGACTGCTGTCCCGCTCCCTCGTGTGACCCGACTAACAACTTGACCTGAGCTGATCCCAGCTGCTATGCTAGCATGCTACTGTACCGCTAGCTGGTCGGTTCCAAAGCGAAGGAAGCCGCGGGTGGATGGCGCTGCTGCTGCTCGCCTGTTGTCCCACCCCCTTGTGCGACTAATCCTTTGTATTCTGATCCGGGGCTTGTCAGATCTCGCCTTGGTGAAATTTCGCCTGTACGTACACGGGCCTCATCTGTAGATCCCTACAAGCACTTAATTCAGTTTTTTCTTCAATACCTTTTGGTACCTCGGGTCACCTGCCTTACCGCGTACAAGAATTTCGGCTCGCCTCCTCATAAGTTACCATGCGCCTCTCATCTCGTTCAACCGTTGCCTTCGCGGCTTCGTGGCCAGAACGTCTGCCTCAAATCTCGCTGCACTTCGATTCGAGCCAGGAGCGAGCATCATATTTGCCCGATAGTTACCTCCACACACGAGTTCGCACTATCTTTCGCTCGCAACTTCGCTTGCTCCCTCGATCACACCGCCCCCAGCATGTCTTGCCTGACACCTTCCTGACACATTCAGGCTACACGGGAAGTTGCTTCGAGGCCAAGGAGTAGCATTTCTATGCGGATCGTGAGAAGCGGATCGTAAGTAGCGGATCGTAGAAGGGGAACCGTACAACAGGGAAGTTGAAGAGCTGGTGTCCTCTTTATGGGAGTTGAACATGCGTTTCCGGTGGCCCGCTAATCCGAAGAAGCGGCGAAGGTCCTTCTCTCGAGCGACGCTCATAAAACTCGCTGTAGCACTTTTCCTCGCCTGCGAAGCCCTTTACTTGGTAACCACCCGTTTCGCCTTCGCGCGGCCTCCTGCAGCGGTAGTCGTCGACTTCGCTCGAACCCTTTTCAACGGCCGGTGTGTGCGGGGGCTCTCGTGCGTCGGAAACGTGGTCAACGCCGCCGCGCCGCTCGACTTTCCGGAAGCGTGTGCGGACGTCCTTGGGGCTCCGCGCTGGCGTGAGTGGCCCTGGCGGTACCGTACAACGGGGAGCCATGCCGCGTTCATGCGCCGACTCGGGAGGTTCTTCGGACGCCACGACGCGACGCCGAACGCTACTACCTGCAGCGCCAGGCTGTGCCGTGCGCTGCAGCAGTGGGCCCAGCTCGCGCGAGAGCGGGAGCCACGCACGAAAGACGATTCGCTCAAAGACGATCCGCTAAAGGACGATTCGCTAAAAGGCGACCCATTACCGGAGGAGGAGGTGGCGAGGCAGCAGGCGGCGGGCGTGGGGCAGGTCTGCACGGAGGCGTGGCGGAGCGGCGTGATGGCGCGAGTCGGCAGCAGCAAGTTCATTCGGCGGCTGGTGGCGGAGGGAGAGACGAGCCTGGCGAGCATCACAGCGGGGATCGACGCCGTGTGCGCGCCATGCAAGCACGTGGAGGCCACGCTGCTGGACAGGAGCAGCAATGCCACGTCAGCATGTGGCGATTGGCCGGAGGAGTGCTGGCCTGTGCCTCGCATGCCGTTCTCCTCACTCTCTGTACGAGCCATGCCATGCGAGCCGTGCCATGCGAGCCATGCGAGCTCCAGCCAGTCATCTAGCGTGGCCTACTTTCTGTCGCCCACCGTTGATTCCACCGCCTGCCATCCTCTCCTCCAGCCCCCTCGGGTCCCTTTTGAGTCGACTCAAAAGTCACCGTTGATTCCACCGCCTGCCATCCTCTCCTCCAGCCCCCTCGGGTCCCTTTTGAGTCGACTCAAAAGTCACCGTTGATTCCACCGCCTGCCATCCTCTCCTCCAGCCCCCTCGGGTCCCTTTTGAGTCGACTCAAAAGTCACCGTTGATTCCACCGCCTGCCATCCTCTCCTCCAGCCCCCTCGGGTCCCTTTTGAGTCGACTCAAAAGTCACCGTTGATTCCACCGCCTGCCATCCTCTCCTCCAGCCCCCTCGGGTCCCTTTTGAGTCGACTCAAAAGTCACCGTTGATTCCACCGCCTGCCATCCTCTCCTCCAGCCCCCTCGGGTCCCTTTTGAGTCGACTCAAAAGTCACCGTTGATTCCACCGCCTGCCATCCTCTCCTCCAGCCCCCTCGGGTCCCTTTTGAGTCGACTCAAAAGTCACCGTTGATTCCACCGCCTGCCATCCTCTCCTCCAGCCCCCTCGGGTCCCTCCCTGAGCTCCTATTACAACTCACCTGCCACCCTTCGACGCATTCCTCGCACATCATCATCATCATCATCATCATCATCATCATCATCATCATCATCATCATCATCATCATCATCATCATCATCATCATCATCATCATCATCATCATCATCATCATCATCATCATCATCATCATCATCACCAGGTTTACCCTCCCCCCACAGCCAGGTTACCTTCCCCCCCCTCCGTACACGCTATCCGATCCTGCACCGCTCGCGATGCCAGAGGAGCAGCTCAGCAGCGAGGTGTCTTCTGGATTTGAGGCACCTCAATAATAGACTCTTATCACGCGATGCCAGAGAGCAGCTGAGCACTGAGGTGTCTTCTGACCACTCGAAATTCACCCCTTGCTTGCTTCCGCGCCCCCATGAGGACTTTCGCCGCCGCAAGTACCTCGTGTTTGCCATGTCCGAGGAGCAGAGCAGCTCAGCAGTCAAGCGTCTTCTGACCACCCAAAAGCCAGCCCGTGCTTGCTTTCTCGCCCATCCCTCGCCCCTCCCTCGCCCCCATCAGGACTTCCCGCGCCGCAAGTACCTGGTTTTTGCCATGTCAGAGGAGCAGCTCAGCAACGCGCGCACGCACATCGTCGAGGCAGCCCGCCTTGCCCGCATGGCCAACCGCATCCTCGTTCTGCCCAATGTAAGCGATGTGGGCCACGTTGCGGGTTCGGTGCTGTTGCCTGTGGCGTGTGCCGTACCCTACCCTATGGCATGTGCGGGTTCGGTGCTGTTGCCTGTGGCGTGTGCCATACCCTACCCTATGGCATGTGCGGGTTCGGTGCTGTTGCCTGTGGCGTGTGCCATACCCTACCCTATGGCATGTGCGGGTTCGGTGCTGTTGCCTGTGGCGTGTGCCATACCCTACCCTATGGCATGTGCGGGTTCGGTGCTGTTGCCTGTGGCGTGTGCCATACCCTACCCTATGGCATGTGCGGGTTCGGTGCTGTTGCCTGTGGCGTGTGCCGTACCCTACCCTATGGCATGTGCGGGTTCGGTGCTGTTGCCTGTGGCGTGTGCCATACCCTACCCTATGGCATGTGCGGGTTCGGTGCTGTTGCCTGTGGCGTGTGCCATACCCTACCCTATGGCATGTGCGGGTTCGGTGCTCTTGCCTGTGGCGTGTGCCGTACCCTACCCTATGGCATGTGCGGGTTCGGTGCTGTTGCCTGTGGCGTGTGCCGTACCCTACCCTATGGCATGTGCGGGTTCGGTGCTGTTGCCTGTGGCGTGTGCCATACCCTACCCTATGGCATGTGCGGGTTCGGTGCTGTTGCCTGTGGCGTGTGCCATACCCAACCCTATGGCATGTGCGGGTTCGGTGCTGTTGCCTGTGGCGTGTGCCATACCCTACCCTATGGCATGTGCGGGTTCGGTGCTGTTGCCTGTGGCGTGTGCCGTACCCTACCCTATGGCATGTGCGGGTTCGGTGCTGTTGCCTGTGGCGTGTGCCATACCCTACCCTATGGCATGTGCGGGTTCGGTGCTGTTGCCTGTGGCGTGTGCCATACCCTACCCTATGGCATGTGCGGGTTCGGTGCTGTTGCCTGTGGCGTGTGCCATACCCTACCCTATGGCATGTGCGGGTTCGGTGCTGTTGCCTGTGGCGTGTGCCATACCCTACCCTATGGCATGTGCGGGTTCGGTGCTGTTGCCTGTGGCGTGTGCCATACCCTACCCTATGGCATGTGCGGGTTCGGTGCTGTTGCCTGTGGCGTGTGCCATACCCTACCCTATGGCATGTGCGGGTTCGGTGCTGTTGCCTGTGGCGTGTGCCATACCCTACCCTATGGCATGTGCGGGTTCGGTGCTCTTGCCTGTGGCGTGTGCCGTACCCTACCCTATGGCATGTGCGGGTTCGGTGCTGTTGCCTGTGGCGTGTGCCGTACCCTACCCTATGGCATGTGCGGGTTCGGTGCTGTTGCCTGTGGCGTGTGCCATACCCTACCCTATGGCATGTGCGGGTTCGGTGCTGTTGCCTGTGGCGTGTGCCATACCCTACCCTATGGCATGTGCGGGTTCGGTGCTGTTGCCTGTGGCGTGTGCCATACCCTACCCTATGGCATGTGCGGGTTCGGTGCTGTTGCCTGTGGCGTGTGCCATACCCTACCCTATGGCATGTGCGGGTTCGGTGCTGTTGCCTGTGGCGTGTGCCATACCCTACCCTATGGCATGTGCGGGTTCGGTGCTGTTGCCTGTGGCGTGTGCCATACCCTACCCTATGGCATGTGCGGGTTCGGTGCTGTTGCCTGTGGCGTGTGCCATACCCTACCCTATGGCATGTGCGGGTTCGGTGCTGTTGCCTGTGGCGTGTGCCATACCCTACCCTATGGCATGTGCGGGTTCGGTGCTGTTGCCTGTGGCGTGTGCCATACCCTACCCTATGGCATGTGCGGGTTCGGTGCTGTTGCCTGTGGCGTGTGCCATACCCTACCCTATGGCATGTGCGGGTTCTGTTGCTGTGGCGTGTGCCATACCCTACCCTATGGCATGTGCGGGTTCGGTGCTGTTGCCTGTGGCGTGTGCCGTACCCTACCCTATGGGACGGGCCGCCCATTTTCTGCTCTCGGCCTGACCTTTGGCGGCCCGCCCCTGGGCCCCCTCGCCCCGCCCCCGGCCCTGTTTTTGCCCCTGGCAGGCCCTGGCCCGCCCCCAGGCCAAGGTCGGCCCGACCCCTAAACCTGGGTACGGGCAGGCCGACCAGAAACGGGCCGGGCTGGGCCTATGCTCATGCCTATGTGCGGGGTGTGCGCTTTAATGTGCGGTTGGACCCATGTGTCACTCTTTATCTTGCTCTCTCACTCTGATAGAACTTGCCTGCCCTGCCAGTGGGTCTTGAGCCTTGCCTTGTGGTGCGTGAATAGTCCTTAACGCGTGTGTGTTGCGTTCTGTGTTGCGCGTTACCAGATGACCCGTGCTGTACCATGTGATTGCGACTGGTAACCTTCTATTACGCCTTAAGAAACGTACGGAGGCACCCTCCCCACCCCTCAACCCCACCCGCAAACTCCTCCCCCTCCCCCCAACCAACCGTCTGCCTCCAAACTCGCCGCACATCCCACCGCATCCCACATCACGGCAGGCCAGCCGCAGCCATCTATCGCTGGGCAGAGCCCTGCCCCTCTGCACCTACTGGGATTTCTCTCAGCTCTCAGCTGAGTATGAGTGGGTGTCGCCGCACTTCTTCCTCCTACTCGCCCGCGCCACTCTCGCCAACCCCTCTGTTGGGTTCGTGTGGGTGGAGTCCCCGTACCTCAATCGCACTGTCTTCCACTATGGTACGTACGGGTGAGGGAACGAATGGTACGGCCCTCTCTACCTCCTCCTCTTCTCTTTCACCGTTGAGTCATTCCATTCCGCCTCCAGCTTGGACGTGTGGAGCTTAGCGTGTGGGTCCCGGGGGAGGGGTGTAGCGAGATGATTCCATTCGACCAGCTGAGTCCATTCCACCTGGTGAGTCCATTCCACCTGCTGAGTCCATTCGACTTGGTGATTCTGTGCTGCTGAGTAGGTGGGGAGGCGGCAGGCAGGGAGGGGAGGGAGGATCTGGACCGGACTCGTTGCCGAGGGAGTCTCTCACTGCGCTGGGCTGCGCTGCGCTGGCTCACTAGCGCCAGCTGGCCACAATGCGCTGCTCTTGAATGAACCACTCACTGGACGACTCTGTTCTTGGTTCAGACCAGAGCTCATCTTCTCACTGGAATGATCCGTAGGTCTTCCTCATGTGCAGAGGAAATCAGTCACCCTATCTGCACGAGGATTGCTTTCCTCTGTTTTCTCTGCGGTCTCCCTTGTTCCAGATAGGGTGACCGATTTCCTCGGGCAGCTGCTGGCGTTTTCAGCTGGACACGTGCCCCTGGAAAGCAACACCCTGCAAGTGAGAATGCCAGCGGCGAAAGACGACCTCGCACGCATGTTACAGGCGTGGTACGTCGCATGGCACTTGTTGTGTTGCGTGGAAGTTCTGTGCAGAGCATGCAGTTGCATGCTTGGTCTGCCTAGGCCCGGCTTTTGAATGAGACGGTGCTGTGCTCCTGGTAAGGCCGGGTAGAACTGGGTGGGGGCGTGGAAGTAGGCTTGACCAGAGGCCGGCCCGGCCCGGACCGTCGTGTATGGGACAAGAGCTGGGTCAGCCTACACGACGCCTGACTCGGGCTCACCTTAGGGTGGAAGGGAAGGTGGGCCCGAGTCAGGCCGGCCCTCGGCCCGTGGACGCCCACGACTACGGGTCCAGTCCCCCTGAGAATGGAAGGCGAGGGGGAATGGGGCTGCTGTTCCCAAAGCTTGCTCCTTGCGCCGTCAAGGCAGGGTTGTAGAGGGCCACCCTGGTGGTGATGCATGGGCAGTGGTACCCCTAGCGGGTCACCCTGGTGGTGACACATATATGGGAAGTGGATAGTCTACTAAGGGGTTGCGTTGCAGCTGGTTGGCAGAGAGGTTGCTGAATGCAGCTGGTTGGCAGAGAGGTTGCTGAATGCAGCTGGTTGGCAGAGAGGTTGCCGAATGCAGCTGGTTGGCAGAGAGGTTGCCGAATGCAGCTGGTTGGCAGAGAGGTTGCTGAATGCAGCTGGTTGGCAGAGAGGTTGCTGAATGCAGCTGGTTGGCAGCTAAGTTGGAATATACGCGTATCGCGTTTTATACGAAATCGTTTATACGAGAGCGTATAAACGCGATACGCTTAGGAGGAGGGGGTCGGATACGCACAGAATACGGTGACCCGGGCAGGGAAAAAACTTTTCTGGGCAGGTGGAACTACGGTAGGGTTGAGCAAACTACCTGCCCGGGTCGGGTACCCGGTACCCGGACCCGCTTTTAGGGCGGGTCGGGTATCGGAAAACCTGAAAATTACCCGGCGGGTCGGGTCCGGGTTACCCGGGGCGGGTATCAATACCCGCTACCCGAAATGCTACCCGACGCGTCGGGTAGCGGGTACCCGACCCGAAATCGGGTAGCGGTCTACCCGATGGAACCAGCGAGACATTAGTCGCGCTGGTAGAGAAATTTCATCAAATTTCTAGGTTAGGTGAGCTGCTAGGTCACTTAGAGCATTGTAGATTGGCAGGGGTTGGGTTTCGTAGATACAGATGCATTCAAAGTGGTTGAATTGGGGGGAATTGGTTGGAAGTCAAACCAATCGAATTTCCCCAATCGATTTTGCAACCCAACCTGAATCCAGCCAACCGCACAGCACCACATTGGTTGGAGTTCCAACCAATTGACTCTGGGGGTCAAAGAATCAAACCCCCAGAAACCGCACACAACCCCATTCCAACTAGAAAACCCAACCAACTCCCCACTCAGGCCCCACTCACGACCCACTCACCACACCAGAACTGTTAAAGATTGGCGCACCTCATACTCCCTCCCGCAGCTCACGTTTTTTGAAGCACCATCTAGGTCGTAGGCTTAGTAGCCCAACAGGGTAGAAAAACGCGGGTAATACTACCCGCTTTTCAAGGAAACCGGGTCGGGTATACCCGGACCCGCCAGGCGGGTATTAAATTACCCGCCCCCAAATCCCGGGTCCGGGTATTGGTCCTGGGCATGTTACCCGACCCGTACCCGACCCGAAAATACCCGACCCGAAGTCGGGTATAGCAAAACCGGGTCGGGTCGGGTAAATACCCGGTTTTGCTCATGCCTAAACTACGGGGTGTCTCAGCAAAAGGGGGAGAGGGTGATGCTGTAGGGCTGGAAGTCATGGTGGCGGGCAAGCTACGGAAGGAAGGGAACTGCGCGAATGAGTGTCTAATGTTGAAATGGCTCTAATTTGTGCTAAGAGAGCTGATTCTGTTTGAGGCCAACTCATCTTCTCAGGGATAAGTTGGGAGGGATTGGGAAGTGACGAGGTGGAGTGTGTTGGACAGAGATTCAAAGGGGGGGTTGGTGCGGGTTCGAAATTCAAATTCGAAGTTGAGTTCGCGATGTGCGAAGCCAAAAATATGTTTCCTCGCAAAATGTCACGATTCTTTTTTCTCGGTCAGCCCGTGCGTATTTCGGCATATCTATGCCAAAAACGTAGCGTACGTATTTTCTGTGCGTTTAAACGCAATACGCAATCAAACTTTAGCGTTTTTTCCAAGTTAGGTTGGCAGAGAGGTTGCTGAATGCAACTGGTTGGAAGAGAGTTTGCTGAATGCAGCTGGTTGGCAGAGAGGTTGCTTTAAGAAATGACAAATGACGGCGGCTTTTGAGGCGACTCAAAAGTCAAAGGTGAGGCGGAAGTGCTTTAAGAAATGACGGCGGCTTTTGAGGCGACTCAAAAGTCAAAAGTGGAGGCGGAAGTGCTTTAAGAAATGACGGCGGCTTTTGAGGCGACTCAAAAGTCAAAGGTGAGACGGAAGTGCTTTAAGAAATGACGGCGGCTTTTGAGTGACTCAAAAGTCAAAGGTGAAGCAGAAGTGCTTTAAGAAATGACAGCGGCTTTTGAGCGACTCAAAAGTCAAAGGTGAGGCGGAGGTGCAGGAAAGAATTCACGGGGGCTCTTGGCAACAACGATGGAGGCGGCAGAAGGCGTCAGACGCAAGCACGAGGGCAGCGATGCAGAAACATGCCCCAAACCGAGCCAATAGGCAGCCATCCGCCCTTTTCTACTCCTTAGTTCTTTGTGCACTGTGTGCTCAATAGGTTGCTGAATGCAGCTGGTTAAGGTGATGGCGGAGGAGTGTGGTTGACTAGAGAGGCTGCAACAACACTGGCTGGGCGGGGGGGGGGGGGGGGGAATTGAAGGTTGTAGTGATTGGTGGACGTGGGTGGTTGGGTTTTGAGTCATTGGAGTGGCACCGGGTTGAGGAGGTGAGGTGGTAGGAGTGGGGTTTTCATGGGGAGGGAAGCGACAAGCAGGGGGAATGGCAAAGGTGAGGCAGAAGCTGGAAGGAAGGAGGGGGGGTCTTGAGTCGACTGGAAGGAGTGGCGGCGGCTTTCGAGTCGACTCAAAAAATGGCGGCGGCACTTCCGCCTCACCAAAAATGCTTTGAGCGGCACTTTCGAGTCGACTGGAAAAAATGACGGCGGCTTTCGAGTCGACTCAAAAAATGACGGCGGCTTTTAAGTCGACTCAAAAGTCAAAGGTGGGGTGGAGGTGCAGGAAGAATTGACGGGGGCTCTTGGCAACAGCGATGGAGGCGTCAGAAGGCGTCAGACGCAAGCAGGAGGGTAGCGATGCAGAAACAAGCCCCAAACCGAGCCAATAGGCAGCCATCCGCCCTTTTCTACTCCTGATTTCGTTGTGCACTGTAATGAATATAAATATGTCCATGATGCTTGCTTGTGCCTTCCCATGGCAGTGCTCATTGCCGCCACATAAACTATCCGCATACCCAACCCCACCCCAAGACCATGCCCCTACTTGTACACACGCCCATATTCATACCAAAAAACATGTCCGTACCGATACCCATGCCCATGCCCATACCCATATCCATTCATGTAGAAATCTTGAATCTGCGGCAGTACCTGCAGAATCCGTAGCCGTATTTTCGTCAAGAGTAAATAACTTTAATTAATATCGTATATTTCTCCTGACCTGAATAGGTAGTAGTAGCAGCTTGAGAATCACAAGCCATGCCCATATGCCCATACACGGCAGGAGCAAGCGCAGCATAGTGGTGTGGTTCAAGACGGCGTGGGAGCGCATGCTGTTCCACCCTCCACCCTCCTGCCTTACTGTGCCACCCCCATGTCCCACTCCATGCCCCCATCCATCCCCACCGCAGCAGGAGCGAGCGTGACATAGTGGTGTGGTTCCAATCGACGTGGGAGCGGGTACATTTCCACCCCCATCACCATGCCCAATCACCATGCCCCATCGCCATGCCCCATCACCATACCCCATACCCCATCACCATACCCCATCACCATACCCCATCACCACACCTCATGTTGCTGCACCTGTCCACCTATTTCAGGCGCGAGCGCGACATAGTGGTGTGGTTCAAAACGACGTGGGAGCGCGTGCACTTTGACCGCAGCTCCGACGACCTCGCTCTGCCACTGCTGCCCTACCGCTCCGACCACCACGCCACCGCCGCCCGCCTGCTCGCCCTGCTGCCGCGCCCCTTGATCGCCATGCACTTCCGCTCCGAGTTTGTTGCCTTCCGCGTGGTGAGTGCAGTGCCATCCGCGTGGTGAGTGCAGTGCCATCCGCGTGGTGAGTGCAGTGCCATCCGCGTGGTGAGTGCAGTGCCATCCGCATGGTGAGTGCAGTGCCATCCGCGTGGTGAGTGCAGTGCCATCCGCGTGGTGAATGCAGTGCCATCCGCGTGGTGAGTGCAGTGCCATCCGCGTGGTGAGTGCAGTGCCATCCGCGTGGTGAATGCAGTGCCATCCGCGTGGTGAGTGCAGTGCCATCCGCGTGGTGAGTGCAGTGCCATCCGCGTGGTGAGTGCGCTCGCCAGGGAGGCGGGGGTGTATCGCAGGGGAAGGGACGATCTCTGTGCCACGGACGCCCCCACCTCCCCCTCGCAGCGCAATTGCGCTCCGATTACATTTTCTTCCTCGTGGTGAGCTCAGAGCCAGGTAGAGTTGGGGGGGGGGGGAGGGGGAGGAGGAAGAAGATGGGGGGGGGGAATGGAAGCAGGGAGAGGGTATGCAGCAGGCAGGCTGAGAGCAGGAGTGGTGGTGGGCAATCTCCTGTTACAGAGCACATGTAGAGTTCAGTTACCATGGACCCCTGAGAGGGGGTGGCAAGCTTCCTTCCCTGTCATGGAAGCCCTATCCCACGCAATTGCAGTTCGGCGCTGATCTGCAGCACTCAAGGTCCTCTCTCGTGCAAGAAGAGATGACCAATTGCGCCGTCTTGCCCCTCTCTCCTGTCTTGCTCCTCTCTCCTGTCTTATCCACCTGGCACCATACCGTTCCCTTGCAGCAAGATGACACGAGTGCCGGAGGGGAGAAGGCGAACGCGTCCATGCTGCAGCAGAGGCTGGAGTGGTGCGGTGGGGAGGCGGAGAATCTCATCACGCAAGTCAAGGCCTCCCTCACCCACCCATCCTCTGCTGCGCCTGCTGCTTCTACTACGGCCGCTAACAGCGGGGATCTTCCCAGCAGTAGCGGCGGCACGAGCAGCAGCAGCAGCAGCAGCGGCGGCGGCGGCAGCAGCAGGGTGTCGGTGTTCATCGCAGCAGACGTGCCGTTCAATGCGTCCACAACACCGGCCCGGTCGGACTCATGGGAGGAGACGGTGCAGGCATATGGGGGCGACCAGCTGGTGGCTCAGCTGCCCTTGGCTGCTCTGCGGCGGCTGCGGGAGAACGTGAATGGCACTGTCATGATAGACGAGCTCATGCCGCATGTCAATACCCTCGACCCAGGTGAGGTGGATCTCTCTCGAACGGTCTTTCATTGCTGGAAACCTGGGTACAGTTTTGAGGCACCTTAAAACTGGAAACCTGGGCACAAGCTACGCAGGTAAGGTGAGGATAAGCAAGTGTGTCGGGGCAAGCAGGATTTGTAGCCTACAGCACCTCCCCCCTGGGGCTCAATCACGGCAAAGCCGTCCCGCAGTGACATGCCGGCATCAGGAGCGCCCACAGCGGGGGCACTCCAGCGGCGAGGCCTCGTTCAACTCCCTCTGGTACGTGAGGGCCTGTCCTCTTTGGAGGGTGACGGACCAGTGCTGGCGAAACTGACTGAGCAGTTTGGCCGCCTGGTATAAGCTGGGGTCCACGTCTAAAAAGCGGCGGGCAGCCGTGTGTGCCAGTAGCTTGAGGAAGGTGGGTACTCCGGCGCATGGACAGCCGTATGTCTCCACGGCCAACGGGAAGAACCCGATGTATGCCGCCCTGTGGCGGTAGTCGTCTATCTTCTTGTCTGCCTGTTCCCTGGCCAGGTAGCCTCGGCCCTTGCAGGCTAGCGGGTCTGGGGAGCCGACTGATTTGGTGATGGTAATGTCGCAGATCCAGACTGCCCCGGAGTCCTGGTCCCGGATGGCCAGGTCAGCGGTTTTCCCTGCGACCGGGTTGCGACCGGGTTGTATATCACTGTGTTCGTCGTGACGATGAGCTGTGCATCCCGGGCCATGCAGATGCACTCGTTTTGGAGGGCGTTGTGGGTGTTGGTGCAGCCGTGCCCTGTCCCGCAGCAGAGTAGGAGGTTTGGGAACCTGGGGTCCAGGATCCCCGCCCTTTTGGCGCAGTTGCATGCCTTGGGCGTGGGGAATGGGAGGCCGAGGCGGAAGGCCAGGGCTATGGCGAAGTGAGGGGGTGCGAGCCATAGGGAGGGGAAGAGGGGGATCGTGAGGAGACAGTTGCGATTTTCTGGTGTTGTCTAGCCAGAACCTATCATAAGGCCTCAGCCCTGATGTTCCCCTCCCACAGCCTTTCGCCCCTCCCCTGCAGCCCCAACTAGGGGTCATCTTCCTCCAAAGTGGCGTAGAGGTCCTTGTATTGCAGAGAACCGTGGTACAAGGTGCACATGGTAGGTGCGGCTGAACAAAGCATGCATTGAATAGTCCCATCTTTTCATGTCCGGCTAGCTGCCACGGCCATCCCTAGGAAATGTCTGGCGAAAGGCACACATCCTAGCTAGCTGCCACGGCCATCCCTAGGAAATGTCTGGCGGCGCTAGGATGTGAAACCGGCCACTTGCGGGCTCATCCGTCTGAGTACATGTTACGACCTTGATTTCCCTTGAACCCCACTTCTGTTATCCTAGTTTATCCTGAGTCCGGTGTCTCTCTGGTCCTCCTGAGTGCAATGATGCGCACCTTCTTGGGGTCATTACGAGGTGAGCACATGGCTTTCCCCAGGTGGAACGCCAGGTGGGCGTTGCACGGGCCATCTTGGCAGGCCATGGTAGACAACGCCTCTAGCGTCCTCACCGTGAGCAGGGCGCCGGCGCTGCAGGCGTGACCTTCCAGCGAGAGGCGGCGCTCCAGGTGGTCTTGACACTTGGTAACGGCCCACGTGGTTCTCTAGGAAGGACTGCCGACGCCTGTCAGAGCGGCAGGCTTCGAGGTCCCTGATGGTGTCGGAGTGGGTGACACGGGTGGGAGGAGGGCGGCGATGGTGTCTGAGAGCCATTGCAAGCTCCAATCAGGCTACCCGGGGACTGGTGGGGCATGCACTGGGAAGGTGCGTTCAAGGAACGTCACCCGGCGGCTGACGCAGTGGGAGAGCTGCAGGAGAGAGAGCGAGCCGGGGGAGGGGGCCGAGGGGAGCAACCGAGTCAACGAGAGTGCTGCCGATGTACCCCGAGCAAAAGGCCGGAGTCCCAATGGCCTCCCAGCACCTGGACGCCGTGGGCAGCAAGGGAGAGTCCCTCTGGGAGGATCCCATCCTGGGGAAGGCGCGAAGACGAGGCCCCGCGGACTTGGAGTAGGCTGGGGAGGGGACTGGGCACGTGAGCCCGCAGAGTGCCGGCTTCTCAGTGATGGAGTCGAACGAAGCGAACCCCTTTGCAGGGAGCAAAGGGGAAGGAGTGGCATACAGGGAGTGGGTGCTTGATAGAGAAGCGGGGATGCTCGATAGGGAAGTGGTTGTGCGTTAGCACCTCGATGTTACTTAGGGCACTGAACGGTAATTATTGAATATGAGGTGGGCACATCACACCACGCAAACATTGTAGGGATCATGTGGTCGAAAAGGGTCGGGGTAAGGAATTACTTGAGGCCATGCTCTGAGCAAGGCCATGCACTGAGCAAGGCCATGCTCTGAGCAAGGCCATGCACTGAGCAAGGCCATGCACTGAGCAAGGCCATGCTCTGAGCAAGGCCATGCTCTGAGCAAGGCCATGCTCTGAGCAAGGCCATGCTCTGAGCAAGGCCATGCACTGAGCAAGGCCATGCTCTGAGCAAGGCCATGCTCTGAGCAAGGCCATGCTCTGAGCAAGGCCATGCACTGAGCAAGGCCATGCACTGAGCAAGGCCATGCTCTGAGCAAGGCCATGCACTGAGCAAGGCCATGCTCTGAGCAAGGCCATGCTCTGAGCAAGGCCATGCACTGAGCAAGGCCATGCACTGAGCAAGGCCATGCACTGAGCAAGGCCATGCTCTGAGCAAGGCCATGCTCTGAGCAAGGCCATGCACTGAGCAGGGCCATGCTCTGAGCAAGGCCATGCACTGAGCAAGGCCATGCTCTGAGCAAGGCCATGCACTGAGCAAGGCCATGCACTGAGCAAGGCCATGCACTGAGCAAGGCCATGCTCTGAGCAAGGCCATGCTCTGAGCAAGGCCATGCTCTGAGCAAGGCCATGCACTGAGCAAGGCCATGCACTGAGCAAGGCCATGCTCTGAGCAAGGCCATGCACTGAGCAAGGCCATGCTCTGAGCAAGGCCATGATCTGAGCAAGGCCATGCACTGAGCAAGGCCATGCTCTGAGCAAGGCCATGATCTGAGCAAGGCCATGCACTGAGCAAGGCCATGCACTGAGCAAGGCCATGCACTGAGCAAGGCCATGCTCTGAGCAAGGCCATGCTCTGAGCAAGGCCATGCACTGAGCAAGGCCATGCACTGAGCAAGGCCATGCACTGAGCAAGGCCATGCACTGAGCAAGGCCATGCTCTGAGCAAGGCCATGCTCTGAGCAAGGCCATGCACTGAGCAAGGCCATGCTCTGAGCAAGGCCATGCACTGAGCAAGGCCATGCACTGAGCAAGGCCATGCACTGAGCAAGGCCATGCTCTGAGCAAGGCCATGCTCTGAGCAAGGCCATGCACTGAGCAGGGCCATGCTCTGAGCAAGGCCATGCACTGAGCAAGGCCATGCTCTGAGCAAGGCCATGCACTGAGCAAGGCCATGCACTGAGCAAGGCCATGCACTGAGCAAGGCCATGCTCTGAGCAAGGCCATGCTCTGAGCAAGGCCATGCTCTGAGCAAGGCCATGCTCTGAGCAAGGCCATGCTCTGAGCAAGGCCATGCACTGAGCAAGGCCATGCACTGAGCAAGGCCATGCACTGAGCAAGGCCATGCTCTGAGCAAGGCCATGCACTGAGCAAGGCCATGCACTGAGCAAGGCCATGCTCTGAGCAAGGCCATGCTCTGAGCAAGGCCATGCTCTGAGCAAGGCCATGCACTGAGCAAGGCCATGCTCTGAGCAAGGCCATGCTCTGAGCAAGGCACATTCCGAGGCGCATTCCGAGGCACATTCCGAGGCACATTCTACGACAACCAGAATGGGTATGGAAAGGTGATTTTTGAGTCGACTAAAAAATGTACATTTGGAAGCCCAAAGTTTAGCCCAATGGACTCTGGGGGTATCGGTGCGTGCTCGCAACAGCGCATGAAGTCTGATGCATTTTGCATCACAATGGGAAAGGAAAGTGCTTGATTTGCTGAAGAAGCTACTCGCTGGGTGTAATATGGATCCAAACTGCAACAAGCCGAGTGCTCCCTTGATTGGTACTAGTAAGCTGCTTTGCTATCTTGCGTGAGGAGTCTATTTTTTAGGCGCCTCACAAATGGAATCCTCAATCTTGCCCCCTTGTAGCCAAGAGCTTCTCACAGCTCGTCCAAGCTGCGTCTCCCAAAACCTTCACACTCACACTCTTCCCTGTGGAGGCCATGGTGAATCCACAGTGTAGTTGTGGTGAAGCCATGATGGTCCCTCAGGGTTGTCCTTGGACCAGGTTCAGTGTATGCTCCGCGGCATAGTGGTGGCGTCGCATAAGGTCACATGCAAACAGCTCCTCGGCCTCCTCTCAGCGCCACTCCCATCCCATCCCCGTCCCCCCTCTCTCGCGTGCAGGCATTGTGGGAATACTGGACAAGCTGGTGTGTGCGCATGCCGATGTGTTCCTCGCAGGGTCGTGGAATTGCGGAGGCGGCAGGGGGTACGAGTCTGACATTGTGAGGCACCGCCGGCAGCTCAACTACTCTGATGACACTCTCACACGATGGGGGGAAGGGTGATGTGGCGTGGCCACAAATATTTTCTTTCAATTGCACGATTGTGTAATGTACCGGTAATGTGTTATGGAGTGGAATCAACTACACAGACACTTAGGAGTGCACCATGCGCTTGCTGTGAACCATGCTGTGTTACTGGTACGTGAGGACAAGTTGATTAATCAGAATGAAGTGCACACATATATGTAGGTAGATTTATCCACCCTCTCGCCCCTTCCTCCGTTCTTAATCCTACAAGATTCTTGAATCTTGACCAAGGAGTCAATGTTTCTAGGAACCATAAGCCCACAGTACAGTACGCAGTTGACGCTGTACGTTAGGATAGCATTTGTAACAAAGAAAAGCATCTAGGCAACACGGGCACGAGTCATGACGATCCATACCACATCACAGAAAGCTAGCTGCTTGATTAGCTGGCTCAGTGGCCATTACTTACTTCATTACACTCTTGTTACACTCCCATTCACCGCACCACCATAGCCAGCGTTTGCCGATTGAGGTTGGAACCCACCACAGCCTGCACTCGGCCGCTGCACATAGACTCCCCCGGTATTCCCGCCTTGCATATGCGCCTCCCTAGTAGCAACCACGCCACCCCATCAACCTTCCCATTACGCGGTGACGAGGTGACTCATAACTCACTCTGACTCGCCCTGGTATATCCCCCTTGCATGTGCGCCTCCCTGGTGCCAACCCCACCATCCCCCATCGCCCCTCCCGCCATGCTCCCCTGCGCCTGCCCTTGCCCAAAGCCTCCCTGCTGCTGCATCTGCTGCATTTCCCCCACTGAGCCTTGCCCTGGCCCCTCCAGCCCACCAGAGCCTTGAACCATTGACTCACCACCCATGGCAGCACCAGGGGTGGGTGGAGGGGCAGCAGCAGTAGATGTGGGTTGTGGTGGGGTAAAAGCAGGGTTTACCTGCATGGTGTTGGGGCATCCCTGAGGGGAACCCCCCTGCTGTTGTTGCTGCATTGTGAAGGAATGCTACAGCGAGAGTGCTGGTAAAGTGTGGAGCGATTCCGACAGAGTAATGCTATTCGAATAGCGTGCTAGGCGCTGGCGGTATTTGGGCAGAGTTTGCCTTAAAGTACTTGGTCGAAATTTGAGTAGAGTAGAAGTTCACTAGAGATATATATATCCAAAGTACAAATAAGCATGTAAACATATAGGCAAGTGCAAACCCAACCAAAGTTGCGTGGCGTTGCGGGTGTAACCAACCACCCCGAATTTGCCGAAGGGTTGGGCGAACGCGCCTCGCCCAATTCTCCAACCCAACTGAGCAAGGTTGGGTTTGCCGTGTACGCAGCTCCAACCAGCAAGGCAAACGCTGCCTTGCTCCTCACGAAAAACCATCACGATAGCCACGACTACTTATGATTCGTCAGAGTCACTGGTTGTCGTGAGCATCTCCGGACCAGTCCACACAAAGTAGACATAGTCTTAGTCCGTGCACCTTGGTCACGTCAACCCGCAGCTGCCAGGTAATCCGTGCACCGACATACGTCGGTCAACGCCTGGCTGCCCGCAGCTGCAGTAGGGCTTCCAACACTCCCCTGCATTACTACAGCAAGGCCCTTTATAATCACAGGGCACACACATACAAGCATACAAGCCAAAAAGGAACACAGAGCACACACGCAAGAGTCCTATGCATCAACAGTACGCTTGCAATATTTCTTCATCTGAAACACACACCGCACCAGCCATGGATAGGCCATGGCACCATCACAAGCAGAAACCTACGAAGAGCCAGAAGCGTATGCACATATACGCTCATAGTCACGGAATGCTGCCAATGCACGTTCGTCGTACTCACCCCAGCCTTTCTCCTTCCTTCCACGCCTCATGCTCTTCATCCGCTTCCTTGGACCAGCACCACAGCGATGAATACGGAAAGGGCTTGAAGTGAAGGCCATCGCATGTGTCCTCACTTGTCCCACTGTATCAAAGCAACGGGAAAAGGCTGGGAAATGTAACGCTTTAATAAGATAGTCAGCAGGTTGCTCGCTGGTAGGGATGTACTGCAGGTCCAGCTTCCTGCGCTTGACCATGTGCTGCAGCCACATGTGACGCCGCTCCATGTGCTTGAGACTCCCCTTGAGCCCCATGCCACCTGCCACAGCAATCGTAGATGAATTATCGACAAAGAGTGTCGTCGGCTCCTCACGCTTGAGCAGCTGAAACTCTGCCAGAAGGAAGCGCAGTCTGCGAGCCTCCTTCCCTGCTTCAACTGCCGCAATATACTCTGACTCAGTAGAGGAGAGAGTGACACAACGAATCCTCTGACTCGCCCAAGCAACTGCAGCACCGCCAAACACAAAGACGTAACCTCCTGTGCTGCTTCGATTTTGCTTGTCTCCTGCATCATCAGCGTCTGCGTACCCTATCAGCTCCAAGGACGCTGGACCCCCACTGAATTCCAAGGCTGCATCCTTGGTCCCCACCAAGTAGGTCAGGCACCGCTCCAGCTCCTTCCAGTGCTGATCACTGCGCACTGTCTGTCCTGACCCCAGCTTACTGCATGCGAAAGCGATGTCAGGGCGTGTGGTACAGGCCGCAAACTGCAAGGATCCCTCCTCCTGCCTGGACTGCCACCCCTCATCCTCAAATGTTAGCTCACTGAATGGGTCGGAGGAGAGAGGGGTCCGTGGCATACGGTGAGGCAGCTCCCCAGCCAAAAAGCGCCGCGGCACTTTCTCCACGTAGGCCGACTAGTGCAGCCACAGCTTCCGGGAGGGCCTATCGCGTATCAGCTGCAACCCCAAGTATTTCTCAATGGGGTTTATCTCTCTCAGCTGAAATGCACCCTGCAGCAGCTCACACAGCTCCCCCAGCAGGTCCATACTGCAGCTGGCCGCTAGCAGGTCATCCACATACACAAGCAGCCAGCACATCTCATCCCCTTCATTGCTCTCGAAGTAAAGAGCCTCATCCACTTGGCTCTTGCACCATCCAGCCCCAAGCAGCACCCCATCCAAGGCCTCATACCAGAGCATCGGGCTCTGCTTGAGTCCGTACAGGCTCTTCAGCAGCTTGCAGACACGAGGAGTCCCATCCTCGTAATACTTGGGTTGTTCCATGTAGAGATCTCTGTCCAACACGCTGTGAAGAAATGCGTTCTTCACATCCAACTGCATCAGCTCCATATCCAACGCAGCTGCCACTGCCAGCAGTATGCGAGCTGTCACGCAACTCCCCACAGGTGCATAGGTCTCCTCAAAGTCCACTCCTGCGACTTGAGTGAACCCCTTGACCACAAGCCTCGCCTTCTCTCGCTCCACTCGTCCATCCTACCGGTACTTGGTGTTCAGGATCCAGCGATTCTTCATGATGTTAACCCCGGGTGGTGGTGTTACGAGTTCCCAAGTCTCCTGCTCGAGTAACGTCCGCATCTCCTCATCCATTGCCTCTTCGACACGGTCCCCTTTCCAGCACCCCAACGCCTCAGTCACTGTCATCTTCCCAATGTCCCACTGTCTCTCCGGGTCTGTCTCCCCATCCGGATCAAGCTCAGTCCACTCCTCATCCTCGTTGGCATCATCCAGTCCCGGCTCAACCACCACTGCCCATGCATAACGAACAGGCGGAACTCCCCTCGTAATGCGGGTAGAGCGACGCAAGTCTGGAGTAATGGTCCCTGAAGCCAATACGCGACTGCCACTCCACTCTCCCCCTTCTCCTTCATTCTGCGGCTGCTGGTCCCCTTCGCCCAGCTGCTGCGAATCTCCTTCACCCTGCTGCTGCGGCTGCTGCTGCTGCAAGCCCACTAGCTCCGTCAGCTCTCCCTTTACTCCCATTTCCCACTGCTGCGCCGCAGTCGGAAGCTGTCCGTCGGTGAACACAAGAGACGGAGGCTCCAACACACCCCCCTCACCGACGGGCAGCGCCGGCGGAGGGGAAGGGGAGGGTGACGCAGGAGGGAGGGAGGGGTTAGGAGTAGGTGGGATAGCAGGAGGGGAAGAGGAAGAGGGAGGAGATGCGGGAGGTGGTGGAGGAGGAGCAGGTGGGGCAAGAGGGGCGACCCGAGGAGACACGGAGGAAGGGAAAGGGGTCGGCACAGAGATGGGCACAAAGGGCAGGGCAGGAGGGACAACCACTTCCGCCTCCTCAACCTCCTCCGAAAGCACATCTGGGAAGAGGGAAGGGAGGGGCTCATAGGGTAGTGGTTGCCCAGCATGCTCCTGCTAATGCCATGCCTTCCACCCAGCAAGAGACATCGTCTCATAAAAGACGGCCTCCGAAGTGGTGGCCAGGCGATTGGACTCCAAGTCCAAAACATGCCATCCCTTGCTGACTGCAGACACACCCAAGTGCAACCCCCTGCGGGCCTTAGGCACGAGCTTTCCCCCACGCTGAGACTGCGGCACCATGTACTGCAGCATGCAGCCCCAGATGCGCACCATACTAACATCAGGTTTACGACTGAAGGCGAGTTCATACGGGGTGACGCCATCGGGCAGAGAGGCGTGCTCCACACGGTTGCGCACCCAGACTGCCTGCGCCACCGCCACATGCCACCAGTGGTGCTGCACACCCATGTGCAGCAGCATCGTCCGTACAGCTTCCACAATGCTCCGCATCTCCCGCTCCGCCATTCCATTCTGCTCCGGCGTGTAGGGATAGGTGAGGTCGTGCTCGATGCCGCGCTGGTCGAGGAAGGCAGTGAATGCTGCGCCCACGAACTCGCCGCCACGGTCAGAGCGCAGCGCCTTCATCCGCATCCCACACTGCCGCTCCGCCAAGGGCAGCCACTTCTCGAAGGCAGCCAAGGCGTCACTCTTCTGCGCCAGTGTGTAGACCCAGACATACCGGCTCTTCCGATCCTTCAGCACCAGGAAGTAACGGCTCCCATCCTTGGCCCGCTCCCGAAAGGGTCCGCAGAGGTCTGCATGCATAACTCCAAGCACCTCATCTTCCTCGCCACCCATGGGAGGGAAGGTATGACGGGTAATCTTCCCCCCCACACAAGAAACGCAAGGCAGTACCGACTTTCCCCCTTTCTCCAGCTCCAAGCCCACCACTGACCCATGAGCTGCAGTACGCCGAATGGTGTCAACACCAACGTGGGCGAGGCGAGCGTGCCACATGTCAGCCGACGACCGCACGCCGGAGGCCAATGCCCGAAGTGCCACAGTCTCGCCCACAGCACGCTCAGCAGGCCACGGCTTGAGGTCAGTACACAGCACTCGCCCCTTGGATTCCGCACGCCCCAGAAGGGATCCATCACGAGCACGCATGAGTGTCCACTCCCCTGTATCCAACAGCTGCACTCCGGTATCCCGCAACTGCCCTGAGGAGAGAAGACTAGCCTGCACCCCTGGCACATACAGCACATCCGGTACTAAGACACGCTTGCCTCCCTCTCCTAGGAGAGCAATGGTGCCCCTCCCTTGTACTGGCTGTATCGCGCCGTTGAACCCGCGAACCTGGCTTATGGAACTATCATTAATCAGCTCCACAAATGCCGCCCGATCTCCCATCAAGTGGTGGGAACATCCACTGTCCAAAAGCACAACACTCGGGTTGGCTTTCACAGCAACTGCAACAGCCTGCAAGCCTTCCCCGGCCTCCGGTTCCAATAAGATCGAAGACTGCTGCGCTAGGATTGGTTCCACCATCGCGCAGGTGGATTGCCCTCCGCCCCCCGAACTGCTGCCCTCCTTGCAGTTGCCGCCACCCCCACTAGCACCCCCACTCCCTTGCCCCTTCTGCGCTACCTTGTCCTTGCGCTCTGGGCAATGGAAAGCGACATGCCCTGGCTGGCCACACGAATAGCATTTCCCCTTGAAAGGCTTTCTCCCCTCTTTCTGCACTTCCCCCTTCGCCCCTTTTCCCTTCCCCTCGCCTTCTCCACCCCCGCTTGACTGCTTCGCCGATGGCTGTTGCACAGGAGTGGATGGGGAAGGGGCAGGAAGCGTATCTTGCTTTGGGAGGAATGATGGCTTGCCAAACCTCTTTGGGAAGGTCAGGTTTGCCTTGGGAAGGGAAGAAGTCCTTTCGCCCTTCTGCCGCCAAAGTGCATTCCTCTTCTATTATGTAACTAGCGAGGGTGTCGTCGTCTAACTCGCCGCGCACCTGCGGCAGCTTCAGCATACGACGTAAGAGATTATAATGCTGCGGTAACCCCTTTACAACGTGGGTAATGTACGGCGCCTGCGAGTAGTCTACGCCAGCCATTCTGAGATTTACGAGAAGCTGCTGTGCACGGTTACAGTAAGACGTGGCGGACTCATGCTCGCCCATCTCGAGGTTAGTGAGCGCCTGCTCTAACTGACCTAGATATAAATCGTCCTTCGCCATGTACATTTGCATGATGAATTGCCAGGCTTGCAACCCGGCATCTACCTTCAAGCGACATGCTTTAAGGGCGACTTGCACTTGGGGGGAGCAACAACGAGAAATGGTCGTAAACGTCAGTAACTGAGCAGCTCGGAATTGCGAGAGAAGTGCTACTGCGTGCTTCGGAGGAGTAGGGGTGGAGCCGTCGATAAAGCGTTTGAGCTGAGCTATCTCGAGTTGGGGCTCAATCGATTCTACCCAAGATGACAGGTCGTGACGCCCTTCTAACGGCCTAGGCACGGCGATCTTGTCTGGAGTGAATTTAAAGTAGCCGTTGTCAGGCGCTATCCCGACGTCTCTTACCGCAGAGCTTTGCGGTATAATGCCGGGCATAACGTCACTATCGCGCTCCTCTACATGTCCTCCTCCAACAACGCTTCGCCGCCCTATCTCGTCGCGCTCACGCGATGCTGCCGCTTGATGCACACGCTCCTGGACGCCGCCCATACTAGCAGTGCTACCGCGTACGTTTCCTCTGAGAACGCCACGAGTGAAACGCCGCTCGCTCGCCACACTAGCTCTATCTTCATCGTCGCTAACCGTCACTGATGCACCTTGCGGAATTCCAGCCTGCGCATTCTCCGCTACCGGAAGAGAAGGGTGGTCACGTCGCCACCTCGCTCGAATCCCTTCCAGCTTTAGCTCATAATCCTCGTCATTAATCTCTCCGCGAGAACGACGCGTGTGCAGAATCTCCTCTAGCTTGTGTAGTTCACTGACGTCAACATTCGCCTCCTCCGCGTTCGCCATTACTGCGGCTTTTCTACAGACCAACTATCAGCCATTATAAACTGCTATTTACTTAATTCCCTCGCCTCGGGGTCACCTCACAAGGGTCCTCAGGCGAATGGTAAGTAAATACCAAAAGCCCTATCCTTGGGTCCGAGAACGTCACTGGAGGGAAATTAAATAAATCGCAACTTACACCAATGATAGTCCTCTGCTATAGATGCAGCCTCCAAGTCGAACGAACGAGCGTAGTAGATCGACGACGGTGAAAACCTGAAGGTCGCGTGTTCGTTCCACGCTCACCGCACCATGAAGGAATGCTAAAGCGAGAGCGCTGGTAAAGTGTGGAGCGATTTCGACAGAGTAATGCTATTCGAATAGCGTGCTAGGCGCTGGCGGTATTTGGGCAGAGTTTACCTTAAAGTACTTGGTCGAAATTTGAGTAGAGTAGAAGTTCACTAGAAATATATATATCCAAAGTACAAATAAGCATGCAAATATATAGGCAAGTGCAAACCCAACCAAAGTTGCGTGGCGCTGCGGGTGTAACCAACCACCCCGAATTTGCCGAAGGGTTGGGCGAACGCGCCTCACCCAATTCTCCAACCCAACTGAGCAAGGTTGGGTTTGCTGTGTACGCAGCTCCAACCAGCAAGGCAAACGCTGCCTTGCTCCTCACGAAAAACCATCGCGATAGCCACGACTACTTATGATTCGTCAGAGTCACTGGTCGTCGTGAGCATCTCCGGACCAGTCCACACAAAGTAGACATAGTCTTAGTCCGTGCACCTTGGTCATGCCAACCCGCAGCTGCCAGGCAATCCGTGCACCGACATACGTCGGTCAACGCCTGGCTGCCCGCAGCTGCAGTAGGGCTTCCAACACATTGCTGCTGCAACTGGCATTTGTTGCATCTGCTGCTACTGCTGGTAATAATGTTGTTGCTGCTGCTGCTGGTACTGGTACTGCTGTTGCTGCTGCTGTGGCTGCTGCTGGTACTGGTGCTGCTGCTGCTGGTAATGTTGCTGCTGCTGCAGTGGCATCTGTTGCTGCTGTTGCTGCTGAGGCCGCATTGGGTATTGCATGCCATATGATGCCGAACCCTGATGCTGCTGATACTGTTGCTGTTGCTGGTTCTGCAGTTGATGCTGCTGCTGATACTGTTGCTGCTGCTGCACCTGCTGCTGCTGCGACTCAGAGCCCTGCATCTGCCCCTGCATGGGCACCCCTTGGCTTGCACCCCCTGCTTGGCTTGAACCACCAGCACCCACCATCCCTCCGCCCCCTACATGCATCTGAGCCGGCGGCCCGCCCATTCGCTGCATCCCCTGCTGCACCTGCTGCGGCTGTGGCTGCTGCACTGCCGGTGGCCCCAGTGCCTGAAACTGCGGCATGTGTGTCGGCACTTGCGCTGGGACCTGTGCTGCCATGTCTCCCTGCTGGTATTGCTGTGCCGGGTATGGCGGACAGCTGCCAGGCTGGGAGAGCTGAGCACCCCCGGCTGCTGCACTAGTGCTTGTGCTCCCGGCCTCACTCTGCGCCTGCCCACCCAGCGCCCCACTCACCCCGACCTGCTGCTGCACCTGTGGGTCAGCCTGAGTGGCTGCCAGCGCACCGTCCTGTGGTGTCTGCTGCTGTGGCTGCTGCTGCTGGGATTGCTGCTGGTGGGACTGTGGCTGCTGCTGCTGCATAGGTGGGGACACAGACTGTTGCCGGGGCTGCTGAGACTGCTGTGATTGCAAAAAGGGTTGTTGTGGCTTCTGGAGTTGTGAAAGGGGTTGCTGGAGAGGGGTTTGTGGCTGTGGCTGTGTGCGTGGTGGAGGAGTCGGTGTGGACGCAGGGGGAGAAGCCAGAGGAGGCACAGCAGCGGCGGGAGGAGGGGGGGAGGGCGGGAAGACATCGGAGAGGGGAGGGGCGCAGAGGCCCATGGCACGGAGCACGTAGCTGTCGTCGTGCAACTCAAAAGGGGTACTGGGAGAGGGGAGAGGGGAGAAAGGGAAGAGAACAGCACACAGAGCAGAGAGGGAGAGCATGGGGCGAGGCACAATGATGAGTCGTGGCGCACACAGAGCTCCTCCATGGCTCGCCGCATGTAGAGGCCGTCATGTTGATGATTGGTGGGGATGGTGGCGAGCACAGAGCTCCTTCATGGTTCGCAGCACGTAGCAGCCGTCATGTTGATGATTGGTGGGGAGTCGTGGCGAGCACAGCGCTCTATAGCTCGCAGCACCTAGCTGTCGTCGCGCAACTCGATAGGTATGCTGGGAGAGGGAGGAGCGGGGGCAGAGAAGAGAGGAGAGAGGAGAGAGAAGAGAGGAGAGAGGAGAGAGGAGAGAGCACAGAGCACAGTGGAGTGGCGTAGGATCATTGATGACTGGTGGGGAAACGGGAGGGGTGCCAAGCCCCATGGTTCGCAGCATATAACTGTTGTTGGGCAGCTCAAAGGGTGTAGTGGCAGGGGTAGGAGAGGAGCAGGCGAAAAGAATACCACACACATAGAGCACAGAGGGAGAGGGTGGGATGGAGCAGACGAAATTATCAGTGGTGGGGTGCAGAGCCTCATGGCTCACAAGACGCAGCTGTTGTGGTGCCGGTCAAAGAGCATGCTGGGAGACAAAGAGAGGGGGCGGAGAACAGAGGGAGAGCACAGACGAAAACAGTGGCGGGCTAGGGAAGGACGATGCACATAAGAGGCTTGCAGAGGCCCATGGCTCGCAGCACGTAGCTATTGTCTTGGAGACCAAAAGGCGTACTGGGAGCGGGGAGAGGACGGAAGAGAGTGGGGAGAGGAGAGAGCAGAGAGCAGAGAGCAGAGAGCAGAGAGCAGAGAGCAGAGAGCAGAGAGCAGAGAGCAGAGAGCAGAGAGGGAGAGGGCAGGGCGGCAGAGATTGGTGTGGTGATGAGTGGTTCGAGCCAGCGTGAGATGGGTTTGAAGATTTCCAAGTGAGAAGGGAGAATATGCAAGACAACGCAAGAATGTGAAAAAGGCGTGAGAGAATGCAAGAATGTGAGCGGGAGAACGAAGGCGTGTGAGAGAAGACATGGTAGGGCTGGGTAGGAGGAAAGGGAATTAGGGAGAGGGAGATAGGGGAGGGAGATGGGGGAGTGGACACGAGCTGCATGTCCTCCGATATCTCCACCTCTACTGTTGCCTGCGGGAGGGTCTGCTCAGGAAAGCACATATGGCTGACAAGAATAATGACAAGCACATATGGCTGACAAGAATAATGGGTTAGTAATGATGTTCTTAACACTTGCTGTGGCAAGTATAGGTAGTGCCCCTGCAGCATCCATCCACCACTTCACTTACTCTCACCCATCGTCAACTTGGTCACACCGCACCTTCCACACCGAAACAAATAGCTCAGGGCAACAATGTATTTATTGAACATACAGGTCCCTTGAGATACAATATATTTTATCGAGGATGAACAATACCCACACGAGGATGAATAGTACCCCCACGAGGATGAACAGTGCCCGCACAGGATGAACCGTACCCACATGCGGATGAACAGTACCTGCACGAGGATGAACAGTACCTGCACTAGAATAAAGGGCAGCGCTACTCCGCCGCCCGGAGGAGGTCCTCCCTGCTGGCTGCTGGCCTCGTTGCGCCGCAAGAGACGTTCGATGCCAGCCATCTGACATGTGGGCCACGGATACAAGGACAAAGAGGCTTTAACAGCAAAATCAAGTTGCAGGGAGGGGCAAGGACGGTGCTGAGGAGAACAACAAGGTGTAGATGGAAACAACGAAGGTGCAGAAGTGGTGGGAATGGAGCAGCAAGAGGGAGAGGGAGAGATGCGGAGAGAGGAGGAGAGGGAAGGAGGTGAGGGAAGGAGGTGAGGGACAGACCTGCTCCTTCAACTCCTACAGTTGAGCTGCGTTCTTCTCCACCCGACTGCGCACCCGAGATGATTCCGCCTCAAAACAATGCACACATGTAATCCCACATGCAGGTATGTGCAAAGAGATATATGTCTTCCGAAAAGCACATCACTTGAACGGTTGAAATGAAACCACTCGAAGTTGCACCAAACAACTCACAATGCGCTTTTGCACTTGCAGAGTACATCATGTAACCAGGTTAATCATATATACGAGGATAGACCAGACGATAATGTAGCGCCGTATTCTTACTCATTATGCGCGAATAGAAGATTGCCGGGGCGGGAAACACACAGCTGAGGTTATGAACGAGCCGTGGAGTAACACAATCAGTGACCAAAGCAGCAAACAAAGCCGCAACATAAGCACCAAGCGAAGCAGCAACAGGCAGATGCAGTACCATGAGGAGCTGGTGCGAGGCGGAGGAGGGTGGAAGGCCCTTCCACTTGATCTCCTTCTTCTCCTTGGAGATGATGTCCATCGCCATCAGCACGTTCAGCGCATCGTACACTCGCTGCCGGATGTTCTTCTCGTCGTACTGCTGCCCCGGGGGGGGGGGGGGGGGGATAGTGGGGAGATTGAAAGAAGAGTGAAAAGACGGGAGGGCCAGCAGCAAAAATCAGAGGCAGAGGACGTGGTCAACTGTCGTGAGAGCAAGGTGTGTGTGTGCACTGCCCATGGGAAGAATCCAGCCACATGGAGGATGCACACTGCCCATGGGGAGAATCCAGCCACATGAAGGATGCACACTGCCATGGGGAGAATCCAGCCACATGGAGGATGCGCACTTTTACAAATAGGCTGCAATTCGGTTGGCACAACTTTGTGTGTTGGCAACTTGTTGGTTTTAGGGATACGCATATTTGTTAGGTTCGGTGTAGCTTTGTTTTCATCCCCAACCTATCCCAACCCAATCCATCCCAAATTGCCACGATTTGGGAGGATTCCCTTGGGATTCCCTCCGATTCTCTCTTATCCCTTCCCATCCTCTCCGATGCTCGGTACTTAAGGATGTATGCTCTTGCTCATTGGATTAATCAAGTTCTTAGTTTCTAACATGGTATCAGAGCTCGTTTCCGCCTAAGCGACTCTTGATCCTATCGCTCTGTTGGAGCTTAGCATTTGCGTCTTACGACGCAAAAGTTTTTCTAGCCGCCTAAAATCTGCGAGGCGCTTCCCTTCGGGCTGCCGCCCGTCGCCCCGCATCAGCGTGGCGTTTTTCTTCAGGCTGCCGCCCGTCGCCCCTCATCTGCGTGGCGCTTCTCTTCGGGTTGACGCCCGTCGCCCCGCATCTGCGCGGCGCTTCTCTTTGGACTGAGCCCGTCGCCCCGCGTCTGCTCGCCGCACCTGATCGGGCTGAGCCTGTCGCCCCGCATCTGCTCACCGCACCTGATCAGGCTCAGCCCGTCACCCTGCATCTGCTCGCCGCACCTGATCGGGCTGAGCCCGTCGCCCCGCATTTGCTCGCCGCACCTGATCGGGCTGAGCCTGTCGCCCCGCATCTGCTCGCCGCACCTCATCGGGCTGAGCCCATCGCCCCGCATCTGCTCGCCGCACCAGATCGGGCTGAGCCCGTCGCCCCGCATCTGCTTGCTGCACCTGATCAGGCTGAGCCCGTCACCCCGCATCTTCTCGTCGAAGCTGAACGGCCTGCCGCCCGTCGCCCTTGCAACAGCAGGGGGTGCAGCGGCGAAGTGCACAAGGGGCAGCAGCGAAGCGGAAAGGGGGGGGGGGGGGGGGGGGGGGGGGGGGGTCGCGGAGTAGTGGGATTGCAGTAGCATATCGACATTTCGTGTAGATTTTCTGGCGATCATATTTGCTTCTTTGTCCGCCATTCTCACTCTCCGAGAGTAAAAATCCGCAAAGGAAAATCTAGTTTTTTCGCGGAGCCCGAAGTGCCTATCGGCGACTTAAGAGCTACACTATGCACAGTGAAAGGGTCCTTGGAGCATCATGGCATGGAAGATTCAGGACACAGCCATGGATACCCCTAGTCCTGATGTTAGTCTTAACCTGTTGTTCCCGGACCTTCCTATGATCAATGGAACCAGTTCCAAGTACTCGGCGCCTGCACATACACCATGTAAACCACTTGAATTCGTCCTGGACAGTGGTGCAACCCACACAGTCCTCCGGGACAAACAACCATACCAAGCACGTATTCCTCTCCTAGGCGGTGACTCTAGCTTCACCACTATTGCCCATGGTTCATCCACTCTTCCATGCCCAGCCTTACCATCAGGCTCAGTCACTCGTATCTGCGTGCCCACTCTTCGGCACAATCTACTCGCTCAGCATGAGATTCAACCGTCAGGGGTAACCACCATCTTCCCAGCTCACTCGAATCACTGTGATCGCCTTGACCCCACCACCAATACACTCCTTGCATCCTTCACACTGACAGCCAACAATCTCTACACGCTCCAAGTACATCCATCTCCCACCGAGGCACAATCTACCTCCACCACCTCATCGTGCTCCTGCCGTCAGCTTACCGACCCAACCATTCTTTACTACCATCATCTGGGGCATCCTAACTTCTGCATGCTTTCCAAGCTTGCATAAAAAAAGTTGCTTCTTCACCTGCCCGAGACACTTCCTCCACCCTCCACTTCTCCCGCTCCTCCATGCTTGGACTGCGCACATAGCGCCAGCTGCCTCACCCTTCTTCACCCTCTGCTGCAGCCGCCCCGCTTGACCTCATCCACATGAACGTCTGGGGCCCGGCTCCAATACGCTCTCATGGCGGCAACTCGTTGACGATCACTCCCGCTATGCGTCCGTCCACCTACTCTCCTCCAAAGCAGCTGTTTCAGATCTCGTCATCTCATGGGTTCGACAAGCCCAAAACCATTTCCGCACATCAGTCAAGTGCCTCCATTCCGATGGCGATAGAGAATTTCGAAGTCATTCCCTTCAAACGTTCTACGCCTCCCAAGGCATTCGTCAATCCTTCACCCTTCCCCATAGTCCGCAACAGAATGGCATTGCCGAAAGTCGCAATCGAAACCCTCGTGCAAATCGCCCGCTGTCTTTTTTCTCACGCTGGTGCTCCACCTTCTCTTTGGAGTTTCGCACTCCTTCATGCCACGCTGCTTTACAACTTTCACCCTCACCCTCTTCGGCATGGCATCACTCCCGCCGAACTATGGACCGGTACCAAGCCAAGTGCACGTCCTCTCCGCGTATGGGGGTGAACCGCCTACGTCCTCCTCAACCCTCAAGAGCGTCACACCCATGGCAGCAAATTTGCACCAAAAATTCAACCATGTGTCTACCTCAGCCACAACCTGGACTCTCCCATCTACCTCTTTCTCAATCCCTCCACCAATCAGCTCATTCGCACCCGCAACATTGCATTTGACGAGAGTCGCCAGCTTTACCTCTCCTCACCACCCACCACCGCTCCACCTTCGCTTGTGTGGACCGATTTCGACACTTCACCCTCTCCACCTCCTCCCTCTGCCGCTGCCCCTGCAGCCCCCAATCTCACCTCCTCCATCTCCTTCCACTCTCTCTCACCCCCCTTCCCCCACCAGCTCCGTTGCCCCTTCACCTCCGCCGATAGCTGCACCTCCCCGTGCACCCGCTCCTCCCGCTGCCCCTCCACCTCCCTCTCCTTCTGCACTTTCCCCTGCGCCAACACCTCCATATCCGCTTCCGCCTCCCACCTCCACCTCTTCTCCTGAATCCCCTGTCACCTATCGTCGCCGCCGCCAAGGGCGCTCTTATGTCGACGTTCCACCTCCTCCCCCCCCACCTCCCTCCTTTCTTTTCCCTGTTGCTCACCGCACCCGCTCTCATGGTACCAAACCAAGCCAAGCCAAACCAAACCAAGCCGTAAACATTACCGATGATGATCTTTAGGCGTAAGCGCCTTGGTAAAGATATCAGTTGTTTTGGCACCGGAGGCCAAGTGTACTATGCTTTCCTGGCGGCGCTGCTGTTGGGCTTGCCGGAGAAAGTACCGCAGCTGGACGTGTTTCACCCTGCCCTCTAGTCGAGGCTTCTGACACTGCAGGATCATGGCCCTGTTGTCAGTGTACAGGACCGGGGCAGAGCTAGGCCACTCACCTAAGTCTGTGAGCAAGAACGCCAGCCAGCGGAGCTCCTGTGCCGCCTTGGCACCAGCATAGATCTCAGCCTCACAGCTGGACTGTGCAACAGTCGATGAGTGGGTGGACCTCCACGAGATAGCGCTTGCACCAAGGCTAAAGAAGTAGCCCCAAGAGAAGCTGAGCGTCTCAGCATCATCCGCCCATGAGGCGTCTACGTGTCCTGTAAAAACCAATGGCTTGCATCCTCCCAACACTAGCCCGATGCCTGATGTACTTGCTAGACATCGCAACACCCTCTTGGCGAAACAAAGCGTGCGAGGATAATAAGAGGGTATGCAAGATCTGGACGAGTGCAAGTCATCAGGTTCATAAGGCAACCCACGAGCTCTGCGTACTGACCAGTAGGCTTGACCGGCTCGTCAAGGACTGGAGCCGAGAGCCTATGATCAACAAGCAGAGGGGTGGGCTGTGCAGAGGAGAACTGAAGGACGAACCTTTGAAGGACCTCGCACACCAAGGGTGACTGTGAGAGAGTGATGGTGCGCGCGGCCCTGTCCCTAGAGATCTGCAGCCCGAGGTAGTGGTGTGTGCTCTCTCTACAGTAGCGAAGACAAGGTCGTCTACGTAGACTAGGATGTAGGATAGAGTGTGACCAGAGCGAACGAAGAGAGACGGGTCAGCAGAGGACGGAAAGAACTGGAGGTCCGCTAGTATAGCACACATCGTATCGTGCCCTTCATAAGGTGCGTGCTGCAGACCGTAGACCAGGCGCCGGAGGAACCACTCGTTCACATGTGGGAAAGAGCCAGTGAAGCCGGGCGGACAACGCAGGTAGACCTGCTCGTGTAGACTGCCCTGGAGGAAAGTGTGGAGAAGTCAAGAAAGTGTGAAGGAGAGCGTGGTGGTAACGTCGGTCGGCGGGGGCGCCAGCGTGGAACCAAGACTACACAAGACAGGAGATCCTATACCTGATGTAGCAGGGGAGTCTAGACTATACACAGTAGAAGCTCCTAGTCTAGACACGAATAATAGGGTCCAGTAACAATAGAGTCATCAGCATACATAGCAGATCCTATTTGATCCATATCCATCTCAAAGTTTGGCACCCGATAACGTAGCATGCTGTTCCTGTCCGGGAGGGACGGCGTGGGCCCAATACGGAGGCGAAGGAGGTCGCCAAGGCGACGGTAAGAGCGGGCGGCAGTATGACCAGGGCGGCTGCAGATGGTGCTACGAAGGGGACCAGACAAAATTCGCCACCACTGAAGCCGCCTCCGCGGCTACCACCACCGAAGCCGACTGGCCAGCATGGCGGCAGGGGCCCCCACAGCTGCAGCTGGTGCTGCTTCGGCTGCGGCTGCTGCTGCTAGCGCGGCTCCTGGTCCTGCTGCTGCTGCTGCTACTGCTGCACTCCTTGGGCATCAGCCCCCATCCCCTCGTCCACACCCCTGGCGCCCCCATCACCCCCACTGCCCTCGCCACCCCCTGCACCCTTCCTTCCCCCACGCCCCCCCTTGGGGCAGCGAGTGGCCTTACCCTGATGTGGCTGTGCTGAGGCCACCGCAGCGATCTCAACGACAGGGACTGTCTCAGCGACTGTGGCAAAAACGTCAGAGTAAGTGCACTGGGAGGGAGCACAACCCTAGAAGATAGGGACCGCCGCAGTACCGCTAGTCTGAGCGATAGTGCGCTGGCGGGTCTCTGTTGCCGACAGGGTGGCGACAAAGTCGGCAAGGGTGGGGTCTGCGAGGTGGAGTCTAAGGAGATTTCATGGGAAGTGGCTAGGCATTCAGGGAGGCTTGTGGCTAGAAAGTAAAAGGTGGCGCCGATAGGGGAAGGAAGTACCAGTGCTAGCAGCGTTGTAGCTAGACTCTAGGGCGCATAGATGGGTTGCCAGATCAGCGACAGTGGGGAAGGGAGCTAGGTTAGGGAAGAGCAAGGGCAGGAGGAGACGACCAGCAGTGGCGGAGGAGGGAGTAGAATAGCAAAAGATAACAGCGTCTAGATACTCCTTCACCGTCTCTTGGGCCTGAAAGCGGGGACGCTCAGACAGCGGGAGGGCATGACTAATAGCTAGCTGCACAGTGGCGTCACGCGACTCCCAGTTACAGCGAACAAGCTCAGCAGCTGCGAAAGCCTGACGCTCAGCAGGCGTGGCAACGTCGTCAAGGGCAGCTGGCGTGGTAGGGCAGAGCAGCTTACCGTCAATGTTGGTGGCACAGATTGGCGAGCCACGCCTCAAAATCCACCGCACGCCCCTTAGCATCCAGGCGGAGAACAGCGTTCGCCATAGCGTATCGTCGCGGCACCTGGAGGACACAGGAGGAGGAGGAGGAGCCAGGTGCAAATGGGTATGGTGGAGCGCGGTGGAGTGTGGTGAGGCATGGTAGCGCGCACGGCTGACGAGGGCGCCGACGCAGAGGAGAAACCAGGGGCCGGGGACAAGCTCGTACCGGCGACGAGAAAGGCCGACGCGGCGAGCAGGGGCCAGCGCGGCTAGCAGGGGCCGGCACGAGCTGGGGTCGTCAACGAGCTGGGGCCGGTGACAAGCTCGGGCCGACGACGAGCTGGGGCGGCGCAGCTAGCAGGGCCCAGCACAACTTGGGGCCGGCGGCGAGCAGGGGCCGGCGCGGCTAGCAGGGGCCGACGACGAGCAGGGGCCAGTGGCTAGCAGGGGCCGGCGACGAGCTGGGGCTGGCGACGAGCAGGGGCCGGTGGCGAGCTAGTGGCGGTGAGCTAGTGGTGGTGCAGAGAGCAGGGGCTGGCAGCGAGCTGGGGCCGACGCGGCACGACAGGGCTGACGTGGCGAGCAGGGGCAGACACGGCAAGGCGGGGCCAACGCGGTGAGCTGGGGCCGACGCGGCGAGCTGAGGCCGACGCGGTGAGCTAGGGGCCAACAGGGCGAGCTGGGGCCGGCAGAGCAAGAAGGAGTCGGTGCGGCGAGCTAAGGCCAGCGCGACGAGCTAGGGCTGGCGCGGCGAGCTAGGGCCAGTGCGGTGAGCTAGGGCCAGCGTGGCGAGCTAGGGCCAGCGCAGTGTGGCAAGCTGGGGCTGACACGACGAGCAGAGGGCCAGCGCGGCATGGTGGGCTAGGGCAGGCGTGGCGAAGTAGGGCCAGCGCGGCGACTTAGGGCCAGCGCGGCGAGCTAGGGCAGGGGTGCTCTAGGGACTCTAGGAAGAGCATACAGGGTGATATAAGGGTTTGGTGTTGTACTCTGTAAGAGCACGAACCCATCTAACCTATAAGTATACATAAAAAACATATGTATAAGTTGACAACCACTCCCATATTGCATTTCTCGCAGTTTCCATCAGGATATATTCTTACCACATGGGTATCAGAGCTGTTGGAATATATATTGGCAGTAATTGCTACCCCGGCTTCGACAGAGATGGATTCTGGTACTCCAATACAATACCTGAAGCTAAAAGCACAAGGGCATTAGCCATGATGAAAGAAGCAGAGGCACCAAGGCCAACTGAAGAACCAAGAAAACACTTGAATTCCCGTCGCCGACACTTCGTCCGCGCCACCAGCCAAAGAGGCACCAGCCGAGGAAGCACCAGTCAAAGAGCCACCTCCGACGGAAGCGGAGCAGCTGAAAGCGTACACCCGCGAACACCATTGGAGTGCAGCAACGTTCTCTGTCGTCTACACCAACTCCGACCTCTACCAAAGATTGGCACAAGGCAAGTGAAGAGACATGGCATCAAAGGCTGGGACATGTAGTGCAGAACACCTTGTGCAAACTACTACGTGGCATGCGACTACCGACCCACAGTGGCTCGAGGCGATGAACCATGCTGTCAGCTGCATAATATTTTGTCCTCCAGCCCCCTGCCGAACAACGCACCACCGCATCTGTTGTGGACAGGAAAGCAAGGTAGCATACAACGTATACAAGTTTCCGGCTGCATGGTACAATATTAACCGCACACTGGATGAGCTGGAAGGTTTTCACAACGGGCATGATAGGGACTACACCTCGGCATCGAAAAACATTACCTCGCTTGGAAAATCTTTGACATAGAAGACAAAGAAAATGGCGGCAGCACGTGATGTGATCTTCTATGAGAACCTGACCCTCAACCACTAACTCGACAATATCATAACCAATTAGGATCCATCCGGTAGTTTCCCTAGTGCACTTGCGTTTGCCTCGGCAGAAGAAGAAGCTGACTTGGACGAGCAGACAATTCTAGATGCCTCAACGACAGCTGACCCTCTGCCCTACTGCTCAGTCGACCTCCCGATGGATGATGACAACCCTCACAAAAGCGCGAATGCAGAGGCATATTGCCATTTTGCCGACAATGTTTACGTAACCCCACAACCCATTGACTCCAACATTTCAGAGCATATCGGCCCCAATTTCGGACTTGCTCCAGAAGGGGGAGAGGAAGTAGACTCTACCTCATATCCTCACCTCCCACGCTACACCGAAACTGGGCTCCAGATACTTGGAATGGTTACAGCAGTCCACCCAACGACGCCGCCGCCACACATTACAGAGCCCACTACAATCAAGAAGGCTCAAGAGGGATCACACAGGGAAAATTGGCAGGAGGCAATGGACAGGGAGTTAAAGGCATTACACAAGCGCAACATGTGGAAACTCATTCCTGTTTTACAGACAACGGGGGCGATAATGCCCTCAAGGGAAATGGGTATTCCACGTGAAAACAAAGGCAGATGACAACATCGACTGCTTCAAAGCTCGCCGGGTGGTGCAAGGCTTTGACCAGCAGCACGGTCGCGATTACACCTAAACATTCACCCCAGTCAGCCGCCACACGTCCCTGCAAATCCTGCTTGCCATCGCCGCTGCCCGCAAGCTCCGTCTGCAGCAGATTGACGTCACCATGACCTCTGTCTATGCACCAGTCGACGCTGACATCTTCGTGGAACAGCCCCACGCGTACATCGATGACCAACCCTCATCAGCTAACTCATCAAATCCCTTTACGGGATCAAGCAGGCTCCGCGGCTGTGGCAGCAGTACCTCCACCGAATCCGCACCGACATGGGATTTGCTTAGCTGCCGCACGACCAAGGAATGTACCGCCTCTCCTGAAGTGGCGACTATGTGCTCGTTGTTGGAAATGAGAACAAAGAGACATAACATTTCAGGAGTCTCGCGTGCTGTACAAATAAGCGAGTACCACAACATCGAGAACTGTCAAGTAAAAACTGCTACATTACCTTCTGACGGTTGACGCAGGTTGACGACACCCAACGGAGGTTGCAATAGGCAACGGTCATAGACTGTCGGGTGTTGGCGAGCAAAATAAATCAGAAAAATCCTGAACCGGTAGAGGTAGTTGGGTGTTGGCGAATTTAGCGAGGTGGTTTAGAAAGAGCGAAGCATGATATTGGTTGGGAATTTGGTGATTTCACCACGGTCTAATTCGAGTTCGAAATTGCCTAGGGAGCCGAGGTAGATGTTGCGGGCTAGGGGGGAAAGGCTGGGGAGAGTTTTGTGGGCGGGGTGTTGAAAACATTTGAAATCATTTGTTGGCAGAAATGTTTGAGCCCCGAGGCGGAAGCGAAATCACCCATAGGTGCTATTTCAGCTCAAAAACGCAGTGACATGGGTGAGGAAGGTGGGAAAGTGACGAGTGGGGTAGGGGGTTGGGGGGGAAACGAAATTGGCTAGGGGGCGGGAAACCCTACGAGGGGAATGAAGCAAACGAGGAGCAGAGTGACACCTTTTGGATGTTTGCAGTACACAATTTTCGTTCAAGTTTTTACATGGCTTTTTGCGAGCTCTCACCTAGCCAGCACCGCCTCACTGGACGTTCTAGCCCTTCCACTTATAAATGATTTAACCCTACAAGCTATATTTGCACGGCAACTTTAAGAGTATGATGCCCAAGCAAATTGCCGAACTTAAAACAGCAGCGGCGAGTGCGTCAGTGCTGAAAAGGAAATTCACAGATCTACGCACGAAGGTGGAAATTATGAATTCGGAGATTGTCATGCCGAAGAAGGGAATGCAGAGGTTTGCTAAACACGTAGAACTACCCGTCAGAAGCCTCCTCTTACCACCGGCGAAGCCCGAGCGAGCGACAGGCGACCATTAAAATCAGGGCAGTGATGCCCCCGCTGTTCAACCCCATCGACGTGAGCAATATGTTGGGTGGGTGGGTGTCCGCCATGGAGCTGTTCTTCGATGCTAAAGAGCTTCAAGATAGTGAGACACGCGTCAAGTTGGCGGTAACTTAATTACGAGGACCATAATTACAGTAAGTTGGTGGCGCCAGCACGTGATGTTGTGAGCGGCTTTGACATACCAGCAACAGGCGATGGACGAGGGAGAATACTCTTTGACAGCTCAAGCAGGCTCACTGTTTGGTGTGGCTGAGATCCAGATGTGGAAGGAATGGGTGCCATGCTTCACCAACGATTCGAGCATGTATCTGCATGCGAGATAGCCCGAGCGAAGTTGCATGGATGACGACATATGCGGTCTGTCCAACAATATACAGCTTTGTTCCTCACCATAAGCAATGAGATCGATGATCTGCATGAGAAAAAAAGGTGAGCCCATACATTCTAAGGCTGAAGCCGGGGATTCAACAAGAAATTTGCATGCGACGGCCGGCGATATTTTCAGAGATCCAACAAAGTTGCAGAGGCATGGGATGCAACGAGCATATTCCAGAGGACTAGTTTCCGGAAGGGAAACCATTTTCGGGGCTAGAATACCTATCCCTCCATCAACGGCGTGGAAACACCGGCAGACCGAAAATCTTGGGGATGCTGCTACTGGTGCACCCAGCCAGGCCACATTAAAAAGGACTGCAGAAGAGTGGAGTCAACGACAGAAGGAAGCCGGGAAATGGACAGGGTCAGTACCATTTGGGCCACCTATTGGCGCGACTCCATCGCCCGAAGATGCCCACTCCCACCAAGTCGTCATGCCGATCTGTGCGATCAACCATACTTGGAAAAAGGGTGAACCTATTGACTGTTCTGTGCTAGTAGAAGGGCATGTTGGAAACACCTGTCTCGAATTGTCTATTGATGGAGGAGCCAGCCACATTTTATTTGATATTGCCAAGGCGAAGTACCTGCGACCCCATATGTTGCGTTGTCTACCCCAAATCAACGCTCAATTGCTGGACGACACCCCACATGCAATTCACGGGCGCGTATCTCTCATGCGAATCAATCGCGACAGCCAAGTCAGCTTCGCCACGCGGGTGCTCACGAGAACGCTGAATGGCTGCGATGCACTGCTGGGGCGTGATTGGCTCCAGACGTACAACCCAAGAATCGATTGGACCACAGGCGATATCCGAGTCAAGTGGGCGAACGAGTGACGATGATTACCAAAATGGAAGTGAAGGCAGCAATAATAAAGAGAGTAAGAGTAGCAGGGGTGAATGCGTTCACAGTACGATGGATGGCATCGATGGTCAAGGAACCTCCCACTAACCTCGGGAAACTCTGCGCAGCAGTACCGAGTGACTGGCGACATCATCCAAAAATACAAGATTTCCTGACGGCCTTCCGCCCTGCTTGCCACCTGAATGCCCCCATGACCACAAGATCAAGCTCGAGCCTGGTGTGCAGCTGACCGTCCGGACCCAGCAGTTTAGTCAACCAGACCTCAAGGAGCTTCAAAGCCAAATGGATAACCTGCTTGAGAAGAAAATTATCTGCCCGTCCACGTTACCCTTAGCAACCCCCATCATGTTAACCTTCAAGAGAGATGGCGGTCTTTGTTTGTGTATGGACAACTGAGCTCTCAACAATGTTACTATCAAATCCCACTATTCTATCCCATGCGCTGACAATCTTATCAACCAATTTCGCAGAGCTCGCATCTTCTCCATAATTGGTTAATGATGAGGTTACCATCAGATCTTTGTCGCCGAACCTGAATGCTACAGCACCGCATTTCGGACCTGCTGCGGCAGCTATGAGTACACAATCATGCCTTTCGGCTTGATGAATGCACCCTTGACGTTCCAGCTGACGATGAACGATTTTTTTTATCGCTACTGGACGCGTCATCGTGTACTTGGATGATATCCACATCTATAGTACCACCCGTGAGCAACATTTGAAGGACCCGAGAGTATTTTTTTCTCTCTGCAATCAAAACCAAACAACCATTAAAGGCTATAAGTGCAAGTTTTGAAGGAGTTGGAGTTTTTGGGCCATGTCTTTTCCATCGACGACATTAGAGTAGGCCCAAGAAGATTGCCACTTTCCGCAACTAGGAGCCGCCAACCAACGTAAAGAAACTTCATAGTATTTTTTTCTGGTTTTGTGAATTGCGCCCGGCATTTTATACCAAATATGGTGGAGTCAACTACCCCGTTAACCAACCTGCTCTAGAAGATATTTTTTATGAAAGGGGGAAGAACCAGCAAGCTGTATTTGACCGCCTTGAAACTTTCCTCATATCACCGCCCATTCTTTGCATCGTCGACCCCACCCGACCTTTCGAACTGGTTACCGACGCCAGCATCATCGCTGTTGGAGTAGTACTATTGCAGGACTTCAATGACGGCCTTCAACCAATCGACTACGACCCACGAAAGCTCCAGGGCGCCAGGCAAAATCACCATGTTCATGATATAGAGATCCTCGCTATTGCGAATACGTTCAAGATCAAGCGCTGCTACTCGGCTGGTATTGACTTGACTGTCCGAACATACCACAAGTCTGTATCATTCATTCGTGCGCAATTGACACCAAACCCTTGCCATATTTAATGGCTCGAATATTTCAACTCAAAATTCCACTACCGCATCACCTACAAAAAGGGGCAAACGATATTGTCGATGCCCTTCCCCACCAACTGTCCGTACAACCACCTTACTAATCCCCTAGTCAAATCTGCTGCTAGCTGGATGATTTACCCTCGATTATTCCACTGACCCGATCGTCATCTCCAACAACCATCAACGTCTAGCTACTAACTAGGGACTTATTACCTCAAAGCCGGTTCCGACCGAATTTGGGTACCTTCTTATTGACTCTTCAAGGAATTATAGATACAGGAGGTCCATGGTTCCAACTACTCAAGACATTTTGGGGTTGACAAACCCTTGAAAATGCTCAACTCTGGCATGATGTGCAGCAGTACGTGGCATCTTGCCCGACATGTCAACTCATGAAATCCTCTCACCAACGGCCAGCTGGATTACTCCAACCGTTCGAGCCACCCACCAAGCCCTGGATACTTTGTGATAAAACTGCAGGCCGGCGTAGCTGGCCATGATATTGTTATCGTAGTCGTCGATCGACTCACGAAAATGGAACACTTCGCGCCATGCCGAATGACAATCACATCCGAACAGACCGCCAAGCTGTTCATATCAACCGTCGTTTGACTGCGCAGAATCCGGAAAACTATCATCGGCGATCGAGATCCGAGATTCACGTCGCACTTTTGGATGAGAATGTGGAAATAGTACAGTACATGTCTGCAACTGTCCACCACTTACCGTCAGTCAAACAGAACAGACAAACGGGACTATGGAGCAGCTAATACGGACCGCCTGTACCAACCTGAGCCAATGGGAAGGTTCTCTCTCACAAATCGAGTTCGCCTATAATAACGCCCCATCCTCGACAACTGCCCATTTATCATTTTCCCTTAATTATGACCACAACCCCATTACACCCGCCACACCCTTAGTTGAAAATCCTGCCCCAAGGACTCAGCAATTTGTACTGGACTTACGGACAGCACAACAAAAAGCTATTAAGGCTATTACGAAGGCCAACCTAATTGCCCGCAGACCGACATAGATGGTATTTATCCTTGTCCCCCGGGCAATTAATATTGCTCGACACCAAGAACTTGTGTTTGAGTTTGCCACCCAAACTCTGACCAAGATTCTATGGACCCATCAGAAATCTTCAGATGGTGACACTTGTCATAGCCACGCTACTGCTACCGGACGATTAGCGAATGCACCATGCTTTCCACATCAGCCTCCTCTGACCCTTCATCTTGAACACCTCCGATCTTGACCGTCAATGACTGTACAGTATCCAATGGTAAGACCAGTTTCGGAATGGAACCCAACGGAATGTTTCAAAAAAAAAGAAAACAAACAAACAAACAAAAACAGAACCCAAAGCGTTTGGCAAGATTCCCTACCCAAACTGGAAAACTTGACTTGAACTATAAATATAACATTTTGATGTGCCAAAACAGTAAATCGAGGTAAGGGCAGCCAAGAAACTAGCAAAAACCAAATATTTGGTAAAACTCTTCCTCAACCTAGACGTGCCTATATTTAGCCTTCTGCTTCATTTGTATCTCCACTTGATAGTCACAACTACATTATTGCATTACTCGATTTCCATCAGGATATATTCATAGCAACGACAGTCTACTATCGCCAGCACACGATGACTGCCTTTCTACCGAGCCAAACCGAACATCAAAATGCTCGTCGGACTGATGGTCAAACCTGGTGGCAGTGACAGTGGTGGCAACTCGGATGGATGTAACAAGCAAAGAACATGGAAAGCGGATGCGGAGGGATTATTGAATAAGCGGGCATAGCCCAACCGCTATACAATGCCAACGGTTGAAGAGATATTCGCCCAGCTGTGAGGAGCAGCAGTGAATTTGACCCTAAACCCAAGACAAGGATTTAACCAGGTCCCCATCCAAGAGGAGGATTGTAGGAAGACAGCCTTTCATGGGCCAGATGGATTGTACGAGTGGAGGTACATCGCTGCTTGGGCTCAGGAACGCGTTGGCAGTATTCCAAAGGATCATGGACAAGGTGCTGAGGGGTCTGGACTATGCCGCCTATTATGTTGATTATGTATTTTTCTTCAACAAGAACGCTGCTGACCATGTCAGGGATGTGCAGCGGGTGCTGGACGCAATTTAGGAGGCAGAGTTGACGTGCCGCCTAGGCAAGTGCCGTTTGGGGCAGCGATCGGTCCAGTACCTGGGGTTCGAAGTAAGCAAAAGAAAATATATAATCTAGGAAGCAAAGGTGGTCGTTCTCGATAAGTTGGCAACTCTCAAGGACCGGAGCGCCCTTAGGGCAGAGTTGGGCTCCTTGAATTACTGCAGGAAGTTCATACGCAACTTCTGCAGGCAAGCAGCAATGCTCAATGTGCTCTTGCGCGATGACAAGGTCTGGACGCAGGGAGAAGTGGAGGATTGGGCAATGAAGGACCTACTCGAGGCAGTGAAGAGCAGACTAGTCTTCCATCTACCCAGCAAAAACACGTCCTTCGTGCTTTACACTGATTGGAGCAGCATTGGCATTGGGGTGATCCTGTGCCAGGAGAACAAAGAGGGAGAGAGAGAAGTAGAATTTGCGAGCCGCAGCTTGCAATGTTAGAAGCCAACTACAACTCGTAGTTGCACTTCAGCACTCTAGGATACACTTGCAAGGACGGGGATTCACGCTGGTGACTGACCATCAGCCGCTAACATGGATGATACGGAATCACTATTGGGGAGAAATGACCAGTGCACAATGCGCCTACAAAAGTACATATTCGTTATCAGGCACTGGCCGGGGAAGACTTTACAATATATGGATGGGCTGTTGAGGGACTCATCAACAAAGTGCATCAAAAGATGGGGCACTTCAGCCATCCTAGAACATCTTAACTGATCGCAAACGGTCACTCGTGTGCCAGTTGGGCAACAGGGCCGAGGGCAATATATAGCCCTAGAAATTGTTTCACATGCGGGGTGATAGTTACTTCCACGAGCCTGTCGATACGATGCTCCATGCATGAAATTATTTCACTGCTTGAGCTTGTGTACAGGAGATCATCCACGTAGGCAATTGGGAGAATGTAGTCATGACAAAATTCATGGCAGTACATCCCCTGGTCGTGGGGCAGCTGCAAAAGCCACATACGCCAAAGCACTTGGAGGTCTGTACTGTACTAAATAACCCCTAAATTCGAAGCAGTCTTGTGTCGGCGTGTTTCCCTGTCCACATGAGTTGCAGAGAGAAGGACTATGGGAGGGCAACGGATGATAGCTGGTTCTGCAAGATGACAGCTTGGGCCATCACATAAAGCCAAAAGTAAGCTGTCACGCATGCTTGAGTAAGGAGGACTCGCATCTTCATCTGCAGGGTCCTGATCATTTGCTCCAAAATTCTGTTCTTCTGACAGCCTTGAGCTTGAGGAACTCGTTTCACCCAAAATATTTTTTTAAGGCATCGCTCTCGTACTCTTGAGCATTGTCTATTTGTAGCTCTTTTAGTTTCAACCTGCCCTATCTCTTAGCCATGCGTACCCATAGCCTGAAAACACCAAAGGCCTACAGGCGTCTCTATCTGCAGTAGCAAAGTCCAGGTCATATACGTAGACTAGGATGTAGAACAATGCCCGGCCTGAGCGAACGAAGAGCGAAGGGTCAGCAAAGGACAAAAAGAACTGCAGGTCAGCTAACGTAGCACGCATCATGTCATGCCACTCATGGGGTGCCTGCCGCAGACTATAAACCAGGCGCCGGAGGAGCCATTTGGTCCCAGGAGGGAAAGTGCTAGAGAAGCCTGGTGGACGGCGTATGTAGAGCTGCTCGTGCAGACTGCCCTGGAGAAACGTTGTGGAGAAGTCGAGGGAGTGCAGCTCATAGTCGCGCTGTGTTGCTAAGTGAAGCGGCGCCCGAAGAGTGGTCATCTTCGAGGCCGGGGTGAAGGTATGAAAGAAGTCAACAACCTCGCACTGACTGAAGCCTCTAGCAATGTAGCGTACCTTGGACACCGGTAGCTCTCAAGGAGGGCGCTTCACCATGAAGAGCCACCTGCCATCGACTCCGTTCACCCAAAGTGAGGGAACTACGTCGACGTAGGTGCCGGTGGATCTCCAAGATGCCATCTCCGCGTCCATGGCAGCTCTCCACTGAGAGGCCCAAGGTTCCCGAGGTTGGCTCAGCGAAGGGTGCAAGGGGTCGGGATATCAAGAGCATCTGGGTCACCCTTAAGGACTAGCAGCATGGAGCAGAGATGAGGATCGGCCTCAGACAGGAAAGCTAGCTCGTACTGCCTGCCCTCTAGGACATCACTGCCAAGGGCAGGTGCACCCGCGACAGACGGAGGACGGGCAGGGCCAGAGACCAGAGTGGTGGCGTAGTCAAGGCGGCGGGTAGAGGCAAATTCAGCGACGGCAGCGACAAGCGCGTCAAGACTGGAGATAGGAACGGGCCGGTCAGTAACAAGAGAGGCGAGAACACGAGGAGCAAGAGGGCGTGCAGCACGGAGGAAGTTAGAGATAAGAGGCGGAACGACATCAAGCGACGACTCAAGAAGCGACGGGAAAAGAGGGGCAGGCGGAGCACGAGATGCGTGAGAATGGAGCATTATAGGGTTGGGAATGCTGAACAGGGGAGACCAGACGAGTGTGAGAGCAATATACTATCTCTACTTAGAATAATCCTTTTATTCACTCATATTATTTTATCCAAAGTGGTTTTTAGTGTATGTGTTTAGATTAACTATTGCGTTCACCGAGTGTTGACCGTGTTTCGGCGAATCCTCTAGTGCTTTTCGAACAGTTGCTTTTAGAGAGAAGTGGTTCCGTTTCGGAACGTTCACGTTTTAGCTAGATTCGCGCCTCGCTCAGAGGACCTTGCGAGTGCTCGCCTATAAATTGTGTTGTTCGTCGGGATTGTCATTCACTATTCATTCAATAGTTCACATTCTCTTCCGCACTACGCATAGCTCATTCGATCCTATGGCACTTGGTAATTAGAGCCTTAACCACTTTTAGCGACCGGGGCTTTGAAAACCACACAGGCGAGCCAGTTCAAGTCAAAGCCGACAAGTATGTACGGAATCCGCTTTTTGCAGCTAATCCCGCATGTATTTTTTCTATGCCGACCCAGGCACAGGAAGCATAACATAACGCGCTTTTAGAGGGAATCGCACTATGACATGATGAACTTGCTCAAGCACGCCAAGCAGCAGCGACGACATTGCAGCAGTCGTCAACGAGCCAACCCGAGGCTCCTCATTTTCGGGCACCTGAACCGTTCGACCCCAGCGACAGCTCGTGTGACGTTCGTTGATGGATCAGAGCCATCGAAATTTAATTCGCAGCGATCAAATGGTCAACGACGACTCACAAAAACAAAATGGTTCTGTTTGCAGCGACGCTCATGCATGGCCGGGCTCTTGAATGGATCTTCAACAATAGTCAACATCTACAGTGCGATGCCACGTGGAAGCAGTTCTGTGATGGACTACTGACCTGTAAATTCGACCTACATCTTGAGGGAAAATATTCATCTGCAGTGACAATTTTTGAGTGTGGCCCAGTACACGCAGCAAATGGTGCAGTTTTACACGCGAATACACGACATTACGGACGGCGAAAAAAAATCAATCGTACCTGGCGGGACTGAAACCAGACGTGCGACGATTAGTGGCGACATCGAACCTGAGTAACTACCATGACCAGGTCTCTGCCGCCGAATGATTCGACGTGTTCCGGAGTCACGACACACGATGCTCATTGAACGTGGCCCTCGAAACCACAACCAACGCGAGCGCTCGGCTTTTCCCACGACGGCCGACCCTGTCGAGATCGACCGTTTCAAGGCATGTTTGTGTTACGACAGAATGATTGCAGCACGAGCAGAATACCCTTGTTGCCCGAGTCAGACACTCGAGGATTTTGGGCGGCAGGGACTGAAAACGCCACTTTCATTTCACATACCTCTCCACAGGCATATGGGACTGTAAGTGTTGCATGGGGGGTTACCCTCTTTGTCATACGCGGGATGGTGAGATGGCAGAAGGGGGGGCTACATTTGTTCGATTATCAACAGCCGGTGCGATGTCTTGCACCTAATTACGAAAAATTTGAAATTGGTCGCCCACAAACCAGCCCGTGGGTTCTTGCGGCTCCGCCGACGTTGATGCCCGATTTCGCACAAGCGCATGGCAAAGTGGTTTGAGGCGAGGTTGGACGGGCAAATGGGGTTTGTCACGGCAGGCAAGCTCCATAATTGTCGTTGTCTTGAGTGGAAACAATGCACACCATGTGCTTCAAAACCGAGTGCGGTTGTCCATGCTAGAAACATAAGTGATGCGGGAAGCTTTTGTGGGTGAACCGAGACGTGACTGACTCAGGCAACAAGGGTATCGAGCAACGCGCGACAGCGGCACCCCCCGGATTTCGGCGAATCGGTGAAAATTTGCCGCTGCCAGTGATTTCGGATCTACCTGGCGGATCGGTCAAGATTCGAAAAATCGAAGTCAGTCAAGGTGAAAATCAGCAGCAGCTGCATGACTGGGCGCTGACGAGGAGAAAGCAAAACGAGAGTCTACGAGTCAAGAAACAGATTTCGTCGCAAGAAATTGCTGAGGAGCAGAAAACCTCCGCGAAACTATACCCGACCGATCTGGGAAACCACGAGAAATACCCTATTTCACATGAAAATAAGCTTTCTTTATCCTATTAAGAAGCTTTACTTCATAATGAAATGAGAGGCTCTACGGCTAATTGAAAAACCCGAGAAGGACTCCAATTAAAGCAGAAACCTCTGGAAATTATTCCAGTGCCGGCGAACCTTGGGGGAAAATTAAAAGCGGTCGAAGCCACTCGACCCTTTTTTCGGAGTGCATATCTTTTCTCGGAACCAGCCTTCAACGCCACCACGGACCCCACGCGGAGTGGCTACACGGCTGAAGCCACTGAGGGGGGAGCTGGAGGTCCAAAGGAAGCTGCAACGACCTCGAATCCCACCTAAACCCTAGACACCAGTGGCGGCACGGACCCGTGCCAACCCTACACCAACTAATAGGCCAGGTGTGAATCCGCCCTTCACACACCACTTGCCTATCACACCTACTATAGCAGCTGCACCATTAGAATCTAGTGGATCCAATAGTACCCATAAGTCCTCCACCTCTATACCCTTTGACCCTCTTAGTGGAAAGGTTCACGGGGGAGTCCAAACCTCCGCTACTCCTGACAATAGTATGCAACGGCCGGAGACTTAAAGCCTTAGTGGATAGCGGAGCCTCCCATACAGTCTGCTTTGACACCACCAACAAACGACTCGGCTTCAGCAACAAACTTTCCCACTTTACGGCGACAATGGTGGATGGCACGGAGTTACCAATACGCGGCGAAACGCGGCTACAACTCTACATTGGACCAATATGTTGGGCACCCGTTGCATGAGTTACCTTGTTACAAGGAGTGGACCTTATACTCAAGAGGGATTTCTTAACGCAGTTCAGCCCTACAATCAACTGGCAGCAGGGGACAGCCACGTATAAAAATAATAATTAGTCTATCGAGCTACCAACTTGGGGACTACACTGGAGACATAAGAACTATCTCGTGGGTACGATTCTCTAAGGAGCTGAAGAAAGCGGAGCATTGTTATACGGTGCTGGTTACTGAAGCAGAGGACACCGAATTGGAGCTACCTGAGGAACTTCTTAGTGCCATCAAAGGGGTTCTCCAGGAATTCAAGGACGTGTTACCCGACGACCTACCGGCAGGCGTACCACCAGCACGTGCACACGAGCACGAGATTGTGGAGGAACCTGGTTCTAAACCAACCTTCCGACCTCCGTACCGCCTGAGTCCTCGTGAGCTAGCGGATATGAAGAAGCAAATTGAATACCTACTTAAGAAGAAGCTGATCCGACCGTCAACATCACCTTACAAAGCACCTGTACCCTTCACACCAAAACCCTATGGATCATTGCGGATGTGCATCGACTACAGGGCGCTCAACAAGCAGACCGTCAATAATAAATATCCTATTCCAAGGATAGATGACCTGCTGGACCAGCTTTGAGGGGCCAAGGTTTTTTTTTTAACTGGACCTCCGGTCAGGATATTGGCAAATTCGGATGGTGGATAACTCTATCCACAAAACCGTCTTTCGTACGCGCTATGGCTCCTACGAGTATTTAGTTATGCGGTTCGGACTCACGAACGCACTCGCATGTTCCAGGCCGAGATGAATCATATTCTCCGCCCACTACTTGACGAGTGTGTCGTGGTGTACCTAGACGATATCCTAATATACTCTTAAACGATGGACGAATACATACGTCACCCCCGGCAAGTGTTCGAGATCCTTCGAAAGGAACAGTTCTACGCCAAACTCTTGAAAAGCGAGTTTGCATTGAATCAAGTTCCCTTCTTGGGACACGTCGTCAGCGCACATGGAGTACGCGTGGACCCCAAGAAGATCGAAGCAGTAAAGCAGTGGAAGCAGCCTGAGAATGTGAAGGAGCTTCAGCAGTTCATCGGCTTTGCCAATTACTATAGTTGCTACGTCCCCAACTATGCCGAAATCGCAGTACCGCTCACAGAGTTGCTGAAATAAGGAGCGCCTTTTCGGTGGGGGGAGACGCATATGCAAGCTGTGGAGAAGCTGAAACAAGCCTTGACCTTGGCACCAGTCCTGATCCTTCCTGACCCAGATAAGGACTACGTTCTTGAAGCTGATGCCAGTGGTGCAGCCGTGGGAGCAGTACTCATGCAAGATCATGGCAAAGGGTTGCAACCTATTGCATACCTTAGCAAGAAATTGCATGGAGCACAGCTGAACTACCCCATACACGACAAAGAGGCTTTGGCCATCATCCTCACCTTTAAGAAATGGCGCCGCTACCTGGAAGGGGTGACAACGACGGTCTATACTAACCATTGCAGCTAGAAGTACTTGAACACGCAACCGACCCTGTCACAACGTCAAGTTCGGTGGGTGGATTTCATGGAAACCCACTTCAACCACGACATTGTGTACAAGCCTGGGTTGCGTAACAAGGCTGGCGCACTTAGTAGACCGCCGAACCTCGCCTCCCTCCAAGTGGAAGGGATGAACCATCTCCTCAAAGGCCTCTTTCAGCAGGCTACAACACTGACCCAGAGATTCCAGCAGCAGATAGACGCAAACTCCTTCTATGGGACCAAGGGCTAAGAAGAGTACTAAGAAGCTGTGGGTACCTAACTATTCTCCCTTGAAGCAGCTACTGCAAGAGGAATATCACGACATTGTGCTAGCTGGACACTTCGGTAGCAACAAGACCCTAACAGGTGTCGCAAAATATTACTACTGACCGAACATGGCGACAGATGTCCACGAGTTCGTTACATCTTGCAACACGTGCCAGCGAATGAAGAGCAGTAAGCAGAACAAGCTTGGCCTCCTCCAACCACTGCCCGTTCATGAACAGCCTTAGCATACAGTGAGCTTGAAATTCATCACAGGACTCTTGCGTACGGTAGCAGGACAAATTCTCCAAAATGGGCCACTTCATCGCTACGCACGCGAACATCACTACCGAAGAAATAGCTCGCATGTTCTTCCACCGAGTCGCTTACCTCCATGGGATCCCCCGGACTTTTATTTCTGAATTCTAACAGAGATCCGAAGTTCACCAGCACGTTTTGGAATGAACTCATGCAACTCCTTGGAACCCGTCTCGCGATGTCATCCGCCTACCATCCACAGACTGATGGGCAGACACAACGACTGAACTAGATCCTGGAACAGTTGCTGAGGGTTTTCTGCAAGGACGAAACAAGCAAGTGGGACCAGCAGTTATCTCTACTGGAATTCTCCTACAACAACGCTACCCACTCTGCTATGGGACAGACACCGTTCTTCCTTGCTATGGACGGCATCCCCTCATTCCACAACAGCCTCTTGTTCCTGCCATGCATCAACGAGCACACGACTTCGTCACTGCCATGCATCAACTCTGGGATGCTACGTAGAAGCGCCCCCAGAAGGTGCAAACCTCCCAGAAAGGACAAGCGGATAAGAGCCAAAGGGACCATCAGATACAGATTGGAGATTCTGCTCTATTGGACACTAGGAACCTTGACCTTAGCCACATCCCTTCTAAGCTTCGGCCTCGGTTCTGTGAACCCTTCATCGTTGAGGCACAAGTTACTCCTATAACGTTCTGCCTTAAACTTTCGACAACATGGAGGATTCACAATGCCTTCCATGTGCAACTCCTAGACCCTTACAAGGACCTGAATCACCTCTACTCAGGACGACAGCTTCCGCCGCCTACTCCTATCATCGTCAACGAAGAACCTGAGTATGAGATAAAGACTTTACGTGCTCATCGACGTCGACGTCATGGCCACATCGAGTTTGCCATCCGTTGGAAGGGCTATGACCCATCAGAGGACAGTTGGGTTAAGGAATCCGACATGGGAAACGCTACACGTGCTCTCCGACAGTACTTACTCAAGCAAGGCATTACAGATACCACCCGACTTTGAGGGAGGGAAGTGTGAGAGCGGTATAGGTTTCCTAGGAGAAAGGAGTATTTCTATATTTTATGGGAAACTGTTGACTACATAGAATACTCTTTTTAATCACTCGGATTATTTTATCCAAAGTGGTTACTTGAATGATTCTCGGTTATCATAAGTGTATGTGTTATCTAGATAAACTGTTGCAGGCATCGAATGTTCACCGTATTTCGGCAAATCCTCTAGTGCTTCTAGAAGAGTTGCTTCTAGAGGGAAATGGTTCCTCATTGGAACATTCACGTTTTAGCTAGACTCGCGCCTCGCTCGGAGCACCTCGCGAATGCTCGCCTATAAATTGTGTTGTTCCTCGGGATTGTCATTCAAACATTCATTCTCTACTTTACATTCTCTTCCGCACTATGCATGTCGCATTCGATCCTGTGACAGCGAGCACGAGAAGGACGGCGAGACCAGAAGTGGGAGGGAGGCATCGGATCAGGAGACACTGGAGGAGACACAAGGGAGTCTACACACAGTGGACACACGTACACTAGGCTAGACACGGTAATAAGGTCCAGTCACACTAGAGTCATCAGGATACATGGCATACAAAGCAGAGCGAATCTAATCCATATCCATCTCAAAGACCAGCACAAGGTGACGTACCAGGCTGTTCCGGTCTAGGAGGTCCGGCACGCGCCCGAAACGGAGATGGAAGAGGTTGTCGAGGCGGCGGTAGCAGTGAGCGGCAGTGTGACCGGGACGGTCACACATGGTGCCGCGACGGGGGTCGCCCTAAAGCTGGAACTGGTAGGTCACCGCACTGGAGTCGGCACCCGAAGCCGAGTTGCGCGAGCTGCCACTGCGGCCGACGCTACCAAAGCCGCCAGGCCACCACGGCGGCGGGGGTCCCCACGGCTGCTGCTGCTGCTACTGCCGCTGGGGCTACTGCTACTACTGCTGCTGCTTCTGCTGCTGCGCCGGGGCATGAGCCCCGGCCCCCTCGTCCGTACCACCGGCACTTGCACCACCTCCGCCACCTCCACCACCCCCGCCACCCCTCCCTCCGTCACGCCCCCCCCTGGGGCGGCGGCCCTCACCCTGACGAGACTGCGCTGAGGCTGCCGTGGCGGTCTTAGCAGCAGGGGCTATCTTAGCGACAGCGGCAAAGACGTCAGAGTAAGTGCACTGGGAGGGAGCACAGCCCTGGAAGATAGGGACCAGCGCAGTACCGCTAGATTGAGCGATAGTGCGCTGGCGGGTCTCTATCACGGGCACGGTGGTGACAAAGTCAGTAAGGGTGAGGTCAGCGGGGTGGAGAGTAAGGAAGTGGTCGCGGGCAGTGGCGAGGCGGTCGAGAAGGCGCGTAGCAAAGAAATAGAGGGTAGCGCCGAGGGGGGGAGGCAATACAATGAGTTGGGCCTCAGTGCTAGCTGTGCTGTAGCAAGTCTTGAGAGCGTGCAGGTGAGTGGCAAGATCAGCGATAATGGGAAAGGACGCAAGATCAAGGAAGAGCGGGGGGGGAAGGAGACGACCAGCAGAGGTGGAGGAGGGAGTGGAATAACGCGCAATGACAGCATCTAGGTAGTCCTTCGCAGTCTCTACAGCCTGAAAGCAGGGACGCTCGGACATGGGAAGGGCGTGACTAATAGCAAGCTGCGCAACTGTGGCGCACAACTTCCAGACAGAGCGAGCGAGCTTAGCAGGCGTGGGGGCGTGAGGGAAGGCAGCAGGTGGGTTGGGGCCGGGGAGCTTACCGTCGACGTGGACGGCCAGGGATTGGCCGTCCTGGCGCTGACCCTTCAACTGACGGCAGAGGTCGGCGAGCCACGTCTCAAAGTCGACCGCCCGACCCTCCGCGTCCAGGCGGAGCACAACATCCGTCATCACTACGGCTGCATCTGCTGACGACCGCTAGAGGAGGAGGAGAAGGGGGGGCCGGCAAGGGCTGTGAAGTGTGGAGGAGAAGGGTGGAGAGCGGTGGAGAGCGGTGAAGAGCAGAGAAGCCGCGACGGCACGGCGGCATGGCGGCAAGGCGGCACAGCGGCACGGCGTCACGGCGGCACAGTTGCACAGCGGCACGGCGAGCTGGGGCGGTGCGGATTGGCAAGCAGAGTCCGGCGGCGGGCCGGCGGCACGCAGGGAGCCGATGGCGGGTCGGCGAGCAAGGGCAGACGGGCCGAGACCGGCCTGAGCTGGGGGGCCGGCGGGAGCAGGGGCAGGCAAGTTGGGGCCGGCGAGCTAGGGCCAGCAAGCTGGGGCCTGCATGAGGTGGAGTCGGTGAGCGAGGGCCGGCGAGCTAGGGCCGGTGAGCTGTGGGGGCCACGTGGCGAGGAAAAGGGCTCGCGTGGAGAGCGTAGGGCCAGTGGCGAGCTAGGGGCCAGCGAGCTAGCTAGGGGCCAGCAGGCGAGCTAGGGGCCAGCGGGTGAGCTAGGGGCCAGCAGGCGAGCTAGGGGCCAACAGAGAGCTAGGGGCCAGCGGCGCGCGAAGGGCCAGCGGCGCGCGAATGGCCAGCGGCGAGCTAGGGGCCAGCGGCGATGGGCTAGGAGCCAGCGCGGCGGGCTAGGGGCCAGCACGGCAAGCTAAGGGACTGGCGCGATGCGCCGACGCGACAGGGCGCACTACAGTAGGCTAGGGCGGAAGCGCGGGTGGGTGGGATCTACCTGCTCTAATATCATGTTAGAATTACAAGGTGAACTCAAACAAGGCATACAAGGGGGCTATATGGTTGGGATTTGTAGTCTCAAAGAGCATGTGCCCATCTAGCCTACAACTGCTACATATACAACATATGTATAAGTTGATAGGCTTTCCTTGGGGAAGGTAGATATATGGTGTCTAACTCTTTTGAGGACATCCCTTCTTATCCTAGTGGTTAGGACTGGTGACATTACATGATATCAGAGCGATCCGGGTTCAATTTCTGGTGTGCGCGCTGTCCCAGTGGGGGGGAGTGTCGTGGCACTGGGATAGCCCTGTCGAATCCCCTCTCTCTCTAAGGAGGGTACTAGGGAGGCTTTACCTGGGGAAGGTGGATATATGGAGCCTAACTCTCCTGAGGACACCCCTTCTTGTCCCAGTGGTTAGGACTGGTGACTTTATGACATGAACAACCTTCAACAGAAACTGCAGATAAAATCCATGGCGGCCTTAGGATTGCCATTTGATGTCTTCTCAACCTTGGGTGTCGACAAAAGAGCTCTTCACTTTAGTCCAGTGCCTTTCATCACAGTAAAGAGGAACAGCTGCTAAAACCACGTCATCTCTTATTATTCTTGGAGTAATTTATAGAATTGGTGGTCAATGAATTTAACTTAGACTGGTAAGAAGAGATCAGATGCATGATATCGTACGCTGCTTGGAACCTTGCAAAAGATGAGTTGATATAGAATAAACAGTTGTGCTTGTGCCTACTTGATTTTGCTTCCACCTTGTCAAACCATGCTTCTACCTTGCAACAACTATGCTTCAAGCCTGTCTAAACATGGGTCTGCCATGTGAAGCTTCTCCCATCTTATTCTGTCTTGACATGCTTTGGCCAATGGGGCTTGTTTACCATTGACAAAACAATAAGAAGAGTCGGAATGATTGTTCCGGTGTAGTACATGCCACTGTAGGCCGAGTATGCCCCTGATAGAGTCATGACCTGCACATATTCCAGCCAGAGCGAGCACACCCAAACAAATCAGAGTCATCTCGCAGACGGGAGCAGGCAGCACAAGGCGTAGGTAAGACTGACAATCACTACAACAGGGTGGCTTGTTTGAAAGCCTGTGAGATGATAGCAGAATATGCAGACTTACGCAGAAGGCGCTGGCCATGTAGCTGGACACAACGATGCCATAGAGGGAGTGCAGCACTGCCACAATGCTGTGGGCGATGGTACCCTTGGGTATACCGCTGGTGAGCTGGTAGATGGCTGCTAGAGGCAGGGAAGTGAAGGATGTGAGAGACAGAATAAATTCCGGAGAGATGGGAATCGCTGCAAATAAGTGTATGAGCTTGCGAAGAGAAAAATATTGCCAGGCTGTACACGGAATTTATATTTCTCTACATGATTTCCAGCTGTATTTTGATTTTGTATGTTTACAGAACACGCACCTTTAGAGCTGGCAACAAGAAGCGCCCAGTGAGCAAAGGCAATGAAGTCGCCCCAATTCAGGCCCTGCAAGTGACACCACAGGAAGGGATAACGAAGAGGAAGAGTGGTGAGAGCCAGGTAGGGATAACCACAAGGAGGAAAAGAGGCACAGGTGAAACATTCGAGACGGCGCTGTCACGTCACTCACATGGGAGACGGCCCTGACAAACATGGTGGCGAGCATGCGAGACAGGCAATTATCATGGGAGGTAGAGTAAGGGTAGTCACTAGCATGGGAGATAGGGATCACTCACATGGGAGACGGCGCTGACGAACATGGTGGCGAGCATGTGGAAGAAGTTGGCCTTCCTGCCAGGGGGGACCATGCGGTCATACACATCTGGTCAGGGATCAATGGGTGGCCAGGGGTCAGATCAGGGGGGTGACCGTGAAGAGAGAGCGAGCAGCAGTCAAGGATGAAGCATGGTGAGAAGAAACTGGCCTTCCTAAAAGGTGGCACCATGCACTCGCACACATGTGACTGGGGATTAGCGAGTTGACAGGGAATAGAGAGCCGGCAGATTCTCATGATGCAGAACGAGTGAAGTGGCAAGAGAGAGGCACGGAGTGCTGGGAGCAGATGGAGTCAGGGGAGTGAACCATGGAGGGGCTAGGAGGCTGTGGGAGATGATATCCTATGCGGTGGCAAAGCTGCAAAGGTTCAGAGAGGCCCAGAGAGATCCAAACGTTCAGAGAGGTGCAAAGAGGCAAAGAGTGGACCAGAGAGGCCCAGAGCGGTGATCACTCACAGAGTCTCAGCCACAGCCCGTAGCTGATGTTCCACGTGGTGGCGAAGTCAAAGCAGCTCTTGGGGAACTCGAACCCCAGGATGTCCGTGTTCCGAGCTCGGTTCCACCGTGCCTTGCCCTCCCCTACAGGCGCCGCACAGGTCTTATCATCCTCCGGCTTCCTCGCATTCCCATCCCAATCCCCATCCCCATCCCTATCCCCCACCCCATTCAGCCCTTTCCCTTCCGCATCACCCCCATTTTCCTTCTTCCCCCTTTCTCCGCCCTTGGAGGCCTCCCCCTTAACAGCCTCCTTCTTGGGGGCTTCCCAGCCGCTGAAACCCAACCCGCCCACCACCATGGCGGCTTCAGTGATGCTCCAGAGGATGTAGGCGCGGAAGCGCCACACGATGCAGGCCTGGTACGCGAAGAGCCAGCGCAGGTGGAAGGGGTAGGCGCGGTTCTTGAGGGGGTCGCTGATGCGCGTGAGGTCGAGGGAAGGGGACACTAGCAGGAAGACGAGCGCGGAGAGAACGCCCTGGACGAACGCGCGGAAGAAGGGCGGGATGGCGGACGGCTGCGTGAGCGTGGGGGACCAGATCTGCACTGCGAGGGGAGGGGTGAGAAAGAAGGGGAATTAACGGACGAATGGGAGGGATTGGAGAGATGGGAGCACACAGATTGGTCAGACGACCAGGAAGACTAGCGCGGAGATGAAAGGTGGGGAGGCGATGCGGGAATGAGAAATGTACCCCTTGTCGCCGGGTCCAGTCATCGTACGCCTTGAATTCGAAGAACGGGCCGGTCATGTGCAGCCCGAAGCAGAAGAGGTACCCCATCAGCTCCACCAGCGGAGGTATGGTTACCAGCGCTGCCTTTCGCCGCTCCAATCGTGAACGCTCCATCCGCTCCTCGCGCCGCCTCTGCTCCTCGGCCAGTTCTTTCCTCTCCTGCTCGTCTTTCGCCTTTGTGCCTCGGTCCTTGTCCTTGAGAAGCATGAGGCCGTCCTGGTAGTTATACGCGACGGCGGTGAGCTTTGTAGCTAGGACGGTGAGCGCGCCGGTGCAGTCGAGCACGCCCTCCATGCGGGTTTCATGAGTGCGCATGATGATGTGGCTGGCGGGGGGCGAACAATGCAAATGCACGGGAAGAGCAGACATTTAGGGGTAAGTTAAGGAAGCGTAGCGGCGAATGCGGCACATCTCCGCGTCATTGTGTAGCTCGAAGAGGTTGAGTTTGTGAAATGCACGTGACAAAGATTAGGGGGAGATGCAGCGGTGAACGGTAAGCCCGAGGAAACGTGGCAATGAACACGCCCTCCGTGAGGGTCTCTTGAGCGCATGATGATGTGGCTGGCGGCGGGCGGAAATGCCAGTGTGGAATGCACGGGGTTGGCGGTAGCCAAAGCGAAAGTTGTAAAACCAATATCATATTCGAAGAACGGGCCGGTCATGATGAAAATGGAACTTAATTTGAAAACGGACCTTGGGGGCGATCCGGAGACCAAGAAGCACAAAGAATAGAGCTCCACAAACAGCATTCTACCATCTGATCGGTTTGCGAGCGTTCCTAGGGATATCAGAACGCCGGATTGCTGCGATTTCTTCTTTAGAATACTAAAAATATATTTTACCATCCGATCAAATAGGCGAATGTTCCCAGGAGTGTGAGGACGCCGCATTGCCTCCGGAACAGGCGCATGACGGCTATGGCGTAGAGGATGCACGCGAGGAAATGCGCTTCGGCAGTCCATCCGAAGACGAACGCCGATAGAAGCAGCCCTGTTACTGTGCAGTACACGTGGCGGATTGTAGGCGAGGAGATGAATCTGTGAAGCCAAGCGATCGGCACGAAGGCGAAACTCGCTAGCAGAAAAGTCGCCCGGCGGGCGGGGAGTGCCAATGAGGTCAGCAAATGCCTGTATTGGATCCATGGCGGACCCGTCTAAAGATTGGTGCGGAAAATAAAAGGAATCCTGAAAACTTCGTTTGAAGCACGAGGCTGTTATCAAGGCGGCGGCGGAGGCGGGGGCGGTGTCAGCCATGTGGCCAGCGGCCACACCACCGCCTGTACATCGACATTGCCGCAGCTAGGCATGAGGAAACGAGTCGACTCGTCAAAAGGACGAGTCGAGTTTTTCTTTTTGGCTTCCCTGATTCGGCTCGGGTCGAGTCAAGTCAAGTCGGGCGATTCACCGTCCCCAAAATGTGAAACGACTTCGTAGAAGCTTATTTGCCTACAAATAAGGGATCGTACTGAGGCGAAATGGCAGCCCATCACTTGAGGGCGTGATGTAAGAGTGGTTCGCCGCTGCACCGACTTCGACACACGGAAATTCGGTCATAAGGCGAAGTTTTTTGGCGGAATTATAGGACAGATGTAAGTTGGTTGAGATCTAAGGGACGGTGGAAAGTACGGGTAAGCTTAGGGTTGGAAGATGTAGAAAAAAACGGATGGATGTAGCAACCAGGGAAGGGAATGTTGATGACATTCAGTTCGGCCAGATAAGTCCAGCCAAATTCAGGTCGTATTCGGCAGAATGTCGGAGGGTCAGATTTCACCGACAGTGTCGGTTACCAAAATCGGTTCGGCCCAAGATTCGGACGAAACGCGCGCGACGCGTTACACGAGTGGCCCTTTACATTTCTGCATGCTTATATGTTTTCCTGTTTTTTTCGTTTGTAACCAGTTTTTGGAGTGAAACGTTCTAGTTGAACTCTGAGCTGAACCCACTGCTCTCCCGCACTTCTCAGATCGAGTTTGGTTTTTCCGCTGCGTTCATGGACCTAGCGAATAGCCCGAGGCTATCGCCCCCCACGTCTAACACGTGAAGCTAAAAATCGGCTCGTAGGGGTTGTTCTTGGCAGGTCAAAAACGAGTTGACTCGAAATTGGCTCGAGTGGGTCAGTTTCGCTTCCGAACCGCGCGGATCTGGTGGTTAGTGTTGTCCCCCGAATAGCGCGGGCCGGTTCGTTTTCACCGCCGATCCGCGCGGGTCTGGCGTTGACAGAGCCGACCTAAATTCCCCGCCAAGGTTACTCGCTCCATCGGCTTGACTCGCTTTGAGTCTGCCTTGACTCCACTCCAACACACGCTGAACGAGTGAGGTGGCATGACATCGTGATGCACTTTTTGATGCATGCATTGATGCGATGATCCGCATTACAAGATGTGTGATCCTGCTTGCTTGACTTGCTTATACGCTTCCGTGTTTAACTAAGCTTCCAGCTCGTCAAAAGATGTGTTTTATGTCAATGTACTCTTCATGTGACCTTAGACAAAACAATGAGAAAGATGGGGATTGTAAGGAATTACTGTCAAACATAATTTAGTATGTTATTGTAGACTGTATATGTTTGTGCCTTAGAGGGTACAACAAATTAGCCTATGTTTCCTTGTACTCTCTCGTTCTAGTAATTCTTGCATTCTAACATGGTATCATGAGTAGGTTAGGTCACGTTCGCCCACCAGCGCTTCCGCCCAAGGTCCTAGCCGCCCGTTCCCCCTAGCCGGCCCGTTTCCCTTGCCAGCCCGTTCCCCCTAGCCGGCCCGCCCCTAGTCGGTCGCCAGCCCGCGCCCACACCATAGCCGGCCCTCGCGCCCGTCCAGTAGCTGCCCGCGCCCGTCCTGTAGCCGGCCCCACGCCCGTCCCGTAGCCGGCCCGCGCCGGCCCATTCTGCACGCCCGGCCTCGTCGCCCAGCTGCCCCTGACGTGCAGCCGGCCCCTTGGACTGCGCTGCACCGCACTCCACCGCACTGCACCGCCCTGCACCGCCCTGCACCGCACAGCACTGCACTGCACCACTCTGCACCGCACTGTACCGCAATGCACCGCATTGCACCACACTGTACCGCACTGCACCGCACTGCCCCACACTGCACCGCCCTGCACAGCCACGCACTGCGCTTTCCTGCACTGCACCGCTTCTGCATCGCTCCTAATGGCGGACTCTGTGCTATGCTTTGACACGGAGGGTCAGCCGATCGAGTTCGGACCTCCGCCGTCAGCACACTTGTCAGCGGCAGGACGACCACTCCTTGGCTGTCCACATTGACGGTATGCTCCCCTGGCCTGACCCCCCTACTGTGCTGCCCGCTGACCCCACGTCTGCTAATCGTGAGTCCGCTGCCGTTGCTGCCCTTGCCCGTGCAGTCTGGTTATCGCGTAACGCTGTCGCACAGCTCGCAATCAGTCATGCCCTTCCCATGTCTCAGCGTTCCCGAGGCTGTTATTGCGCGCCATTCCACCCAGTCCTCTGCCTCCGTCGGTCGCCTGATCCTGCCCCTGCTTTTTCCTGATCTCGCGTCTTTTCCCACGGTCGTTGACCTAGCCGCCTACTTGTGCACACTATACTCAACCTGGTGCTCTGTCTGCATTGAGGCCCACCTCTGCGTATTCCACCCCCCCCTCTGCGCTACCCTCTAACTGCTTGCCACCCGCCTCCCTGACCGCCTTGCTACTGGCCCGATCATTTTCTTAGCCTCCACCCCGCAGACCTCACCCTCACTGACATTGTCGACACCCTGTCTGCCATAGAGACCCGCCAGCGCTCTATCTCCCAGTCCAGCGGTACTGTGCCGGTCTCTATCTTTCAGGGCTGTGCGCCCCCTCAGCGCACTTTCTCTGACGGCTCTGTTGCTGTGGCTGAGACAGCTGCTGCAGCCCAGTTCCGTCCGGGAAAGGGCCGTCGCCCCAAGGCTGGGCTCGGCGATAGTAGTGGAGGAGGTGGTGGAGCCGGGTCGCCCACTTAGGGTGCTAACGAGGGCGCTGGGCCTGGCACCGCCGAGCAGAAGTCTCCGCAGCAGCAGCAGGTTCCACCACTGGAGCAGCAGCCACAGCAGCAGCCACAGCCGCAACCGTCACAGCAGCAACAGCAGCGGCGGCGGGTTGGTCGTCTCCCGCCCGGGTGGCCCGGCGCTGGTAGTGGCAGCGGTCGCGGTGGTCGTGCGCGCGGCGTGACGTCGGGTGGTGGTTCGGGCAACGTGCGCTGCCAATACCAGCTCCAGACCGGTCCTCTCCGTGGCTTCGTCTGCGGTAAGATCGGTCACACCCCCACCCGCTGTTTCTGTCGCTTGGATGATCTGTTTTGTCTTCGCTTCGGCCCGACGCCCGACCTCCCCGACTGGCTCAGCTTGCTCCGTCGGGGTGTTCAGATAATTGATATGGACATGGATGAGATTAGTTCTGTATTGTATGTGTTGTATTTCGATGACTCAGGTGTGATTGGTTCCGCTTACCCCGTGTTACCTTGTGTAGGTGGTCCTAGTACAGACTCCCCTGCTGCGTCAAGCGTAGGATCCCCTGCTTTGTTTAGCCTAGGCTCCTCTCTCGCGTTTTCGGCCCTTGCCGCCACTGCCGCGCTCTCCTTCACCCTTGACTTCGGTGCTTCTCGGTCCTTCTTCCGGGACTCCACTTCTCTCACGCCGCTTGCCGCTCCCGCCGTAGTTTCCTTGGCTGACCCTTCCTCAGGCTCTGTCGTAGCTCGTAGCTCTACTACCCTTCCCTGTCCGGCGGCTCCTTCGGGCTCACTTACAGGCCTGCACATCCCCTCGTTCTCTAGGAACCTAGTTGCTGTCGGCTACCTCCAGGACCTTGGCGTCACCACTACGTTCCCTGGTCACGAGCGGTACACTGTCTGTACCGAGGCCGCCAATGGTGCTCCCCTCACCACGTTCCCCCAGGACCCGGTGTCCGGCATGTTCACGCTGGACACCGCGGCCCCCCCGGTTGGGACGTCTTCCCAGGTGACTGTGTCTCCTCAGGTAGTTGCGACTTGCTTGTGTCGGTCGCTTCCTCACCCGACACTACTGTGGCACCACCGTCTAGGTCACCCTGCCCTCCCTCGTCTTCATCATATGTTTCAGCACGGTCTTGTTTTAGGTCTCCCTGGGTCGTTCCTCGCGCTCCCCTCCTCACTTGCGCCGCCGTGCACCCCCTGCGTCGAGGGCCGGCTCTGTCGTGCCCCTCACTCCTCCTCGTTCCCCGTCCATGGGCCGCGTCGTGAGCGTTACTTCCTCGTCCTTGTTGACGACTACAATCGTTACACTACCGTGTTTCCTCTGGAGCGGAAGGCCGGCGTGCCTTACGTTCTTATCCCGTTGCTTGTCTCTACGCGTGTGCACCACAGACTCCCCGTGTTGCGTCTTCACTCTGACCGAGGTGGCGAGTTCACCTCTGGTTGCCTTGGCCATTTCTGTCGTGCGAAGTGCATCACCCAGACGTTCACAGCAAAATGGGGTCGCTGAGCGACGCATCGGTTTGGTCATGGAGGTGGCTCGTACCTCCATGATCCATGCTGATGCACCCCATTTTCTGTGGCTGTTCACCATCCGCTACGCCGCTCACCAGCTTTCTCATTCGAGTCATTCTTGCATTCTAACAATTACCATTCCTTACTGGGGCTCGCCACTGTGAGTACACGTGAACCTCTTGGTCCGTAGGCTCGGCCCTTGGTTCTCACGCCAAACCAGCCCCCGTCGACCTTTTCGGCCCCAACCTGATCTCGAGTTGCCCCGAACCCACTTTGACCCCGTCACCCACGGGACTACCGTACTGAGCCCTTGACTGGTCCAACCCTCGACATTGAACCCTGGTCAACTTGCCCTATATATTGCCTAGGCCTTATTATTCATGACAAAATTGTAATCACGCTCCCCTTTAGTATTCTGTGCTGTACTTTGCGTTATAATTCATAACAGCTGGTATTAGTGTCCAACATATCTTTGTATGTTGTTATAGGTTACACAGGGTTGTACCTTAAACAGTACAACCCACTAGGTTATATTCCCTTGCATGCCATGGTTCAACTTATTCGTTAACTTTGATATGGTATCATGCGTAGGTTAGGTTCCCCCCCGCCCACTAGCGCTTCCGCCATAGGTCCTAGCCGCCCCATTGCCCTCCCGCCCATCCTGGCCCGTCCCCTAGTGGCCCCCGTCGCCTAGCCGGACCTGTCGCCTAGCCGGCCCCGTCGCCCAGCCGGCCCCGTAGCCCACCCGGCCCCGCCTTCTAGCCGGCCCCGTCGCCTAGCCGGCCCCGTCGCCCAGCCGGCCCCGTCGCCCAGCTGGCCTCGCCGCCTAGCCGGCCCTGTCGCCGAGCCGACCCCATCGCCTAGCCGGCCTCGTCGCCCAGCCGGCCCCGTCGCCTAGCCGGCCCCGTCCCCTAGCCGGCCCCATCGCCCAGCTGGCCCCGTCCACTAGCCGGCCCCGTCGCTTCGCCGCCAAGCGGCCCCGTCCCCTAACCGTCTCCTAGCCCCCCGCAGCCCTGTCACCTTCCCGCCCCACGGCCTCGCCGCCCAGCCTCCTCGCGGCCCCGTCCCAAAGCTGTCCCTGCGGCTCCCACCTCGCTCCATCGGCCCTTTCCACCGCACTGTACCACACTCCACCGTCCTCCACCGCCACTGCACCACCCTCCACTGTCCTGCACCGCACTCAATCGTAGTCTACCGCACTGCACCGCACCACACAATACACCACTGCTTCCCGCCGAATTCTGTCACTCAGTCCAGACCACTACCGCCGGTCTGCTGCTGCAGCGACCATGATGGCGGACTCGGTGCTGCGCTTTGACGCAGAGGGTCAGCCGATCGAGTTCGACACGTGGCTCGTCGACCTCCGCCGTCACCTCACTGGTCAGCGGCAGGACGGCCGTTCACATCGACGGTACGCTCCCCTGCCCTGATCCCCCTGCTGCTCTACCTGCTCACCCCAGATCTGCTGACCGTGAGGCTGATGCCGCTGCTGTCCTTGCCCGTGCTATGTGGTTGTCACGTGACGCTGTCGCACATCCCGCGATTAGTCATGCCCTCCCCCTTTCTGAGCGCCCTCGATTAGGTCGGTCAGGACTGCGCAGGAGTTCCTAGAGGTAGTTGTCGCGCGCTATTCCACCCCGCCCTCTGCCTCCGTCAATCGCCTGATCCTGCCCATGCTCTTTCCTGATCTCGCGTCTTTCTCCACTGTTGCTGACCTGGCCGCCCACCTGCGCACGCTAGACGCGACCTGGCGCGCTGCCTGCACTGAGGCCCAGCTTCGTGTGTTTCAGCCCCCCATCTGCTCTACCCTCTACCTGCTTGCCACCTGCCTCTCTAACTGCCTTGCTACCGACCGCGATCACTTCCTTAGTCTCCACCCCGCTGATATCACTCTCCCTGACTTTCTACCCACCCTGTCTGCCATAGAGACTCGTCAATGCTCTATCGCCCAGTCTGGCGGTACCGTACCGGTCCCTATCTTTCAGGGCTGTGCCCCTGCTCAGTGCTCTTGCTCTGACGGTTCTGCTGCTGTCACTAAGACAGCCGCCGCGGCTGCCGCAACGCAGTTTTGTCCGGATAAGGGTCGCCGCCCCAAGGCTGGGCGCGGCGGAGGTAGCGGAGGAGGGGGTGGAGGCGGTGGTGGAGGTGGTTCAGCCTTGACGAGGGTGTTTTCAAGGAGGCGGGCGAGGCCTGAATTCAGCCATGTGGCAAGTGGCCACACCACCGCCTGTATGTCGACATTGCCACGACTAGGCATGACGAAACGAGTGGAGTCATCAAAATGACGAGTCAAGTTTTTATTATTTTTGGCTTCCCCGATTCGTCGAGAAGTAAAAAACGGGCAACTCACCGTTCCAAAAACGTGAAACCGGGCGGGGTTGGACCCGCAGCACGTTGTGTGAGTGTTGGAGGGATGATGACTTCATAGAAGCTCATTTGCCTACCACAAAAGGCATTGCATGGCGTGTCCCTAGTAGTGCAAAACTTACGTTAAAGCCCGCGTCTCATATTTCCTAAGGTAATACGCTTCGTACTAGGTAACGTAGGTTCTTTTTGTGCGAGGGCTCGCAAGTGAGTGCTAGAGAAGATATCCAACCTCAGCAGGAAACCCGAGGAAGCGTTCTCATTAAACGAGGTTTCGGAAGCTGGGCTGGTTACATGGAATCAGGCGCGAAAGTGTCTGAGGTAACAAACTTTCGTCTTGAAATCCAACACCGGTAACACAACTTTTTGCGAAACTTTGGGAATTGAACCCCAAAAATCCACGCCCTTAATGTTTCGTGGGCTCAAACCAACCGTAATACGGGTCTGCAGAAATACGAGACTCAAGCCTCGTCAAAGTTGGACCTTCCACGATTTTCAAATTTGTCGCGACCCTCCTCCACTCTCTTTCAAAATTTCGCCTCTCGCCCCCCTATCAGACCCTCCCACCAAAGGTAATACCTTAGGTCGGTAGGAAATATGAGATGCGGGTTTTAAGTGGTTTCCGATTGATCTCGGTTGGGCGTTTTTGGGTCGCGGTTTATGCGTTCTAGAAAGCACGTAACATTCGCCCATCACCTCAGGACTATGAAGCCGCAACAACTTGAAGTTGTTCCCGGCGACTAAAATTAAACTATTCGAGTCGAAATTGGCTCCAGTTAGTCAATTTCGCTGCCGATCCGCGCGGGTCGAGTGGTTAGCCCCCCGATCCGTGCAGGTTTGGTCAATAATCCCCCGAATCGTGCGGGTCGGGTCGTTGACCGATTATCCACGCGGATCTGGCGTCGGCAGCGGCAACCTAAATTCCCTGCCAAGGTTATTGTACACCTGCTCTACGCTAAAGAAGACGTGTTTTTTCACGTGGTTAGGGCTTGTTCCCCAAAAAAATCAAACAAAGGGCAAACGAGACATTAGCCCGGAAAAGGCACAGTAACTCCCGGGTAAAATGTTAAACATTTCGGCCTAGCTTTGGGGGTCAATGCGGTTCAGCTCGGTACCTGGTTGTTGGGACTGAACGTAGGGGGACATGAGCATGCGGGAATTGCAATTGGGACCCTATGGGCGACAAGATCATGCGAGAATTGCAATTTGGACTATTAATCCGAGAACCATAGGGTGGAGCAGGTGTACTTGTTAGAGTTGACTCTTGAGTTTGGACTGAGGGAAGTGGCATGCCATCAGGCCCACTTTGCCTCGTCAGCCCAACCGTCCATCAGAAGAAACAGACCTCTCTGTAGCTAACGAGAAACGAGCCTCTGGCAAATCAGGTCAAACCCACCACGTGGCCGTTGACATTGCAATGTCAACGGGCAACGGCTTCGTTCACATTCCTGCATCGTTTAAAGCGAGGATCTCAAGAAGCGCGAAACCAAGTCCAAAAGGTTTGGTTTTGGGTTGGCGAAATGAGCGAAGAAGTAACAGTGGCCCTCCAACACCCCTCACAATACCTAGCAAATTTCGCGACCCCCCAAAGCCAAAACCTTTGGATTTGGTTTTCTGCTTCTTGAGACCCTCGCTTTAAAGTGAGCGTACAGACCAAACTCAAGAATCAAAGGTTTTGAGTCCCCCGACGCACGAAAACTAACGCGAAACAAACACGGTAACCAAATACCAGTAGGAGGGGTGCGATTTTGATTTGGGAAGATTCTGATTGGCTATGCGACTCACCACCAATCCAGCGACAGGACAAGGAAAGCCTCCCCCCCCGCCATACCAAGACCCAAAGCTTTTGCTTTTTACTCTGTACTCAGCAGCCATGGCTCCTTCCCCGTCATTCTCGCTCCCTAATACAGCGCTTACCTCATATTTTGTCATTCATGGGAAAGGTGCGGCTTATTAGTAATGTTTACACGTTCTCGTACCCCTGTGGGCGACAGCTATCTGCCGCATCTCCGTTACTTTATGCGACAAGTGATTTCGTACCTAATCACCTACTTCACTGCATGCCACACTATCATTTTAGGGCGCGCCACGCAAAGACCTTATTAGCGAGCTCTTAGGCATTTCCTCGCCGTTGCACCCAAATACCTCGCCCGTTGCCTCGCTTCCCACTCCCCGCTCCTTGCAGCAGCCGCGAGAGCGCTGCCCCGTCTTACCACTCTTCCGCATTCCCTGTTTTCTGCCCCGCCCACTGCATCTGCCTGCATTCGCCTCCCCGATTTCCCGCACTCAAGCTGCCCCTGCTCTCCCGCTTTCCGGATCCCGCTTCCTGCTCTCTCGATTCCCACTTTCCCATTATCCTGCTCCCCCGATTTTCCACTTTCTGCCCAATCCGCTTGCCCGCGTTCCCGCGGTCCTGATTTTCGCTTTCCCGCGTCCCCACTTCCCCCCAGCACCCATTTTCCCCTCCCTTTCCCATCCTCGTCGGCCATCCCATGTCTTTCCGTCGCCAATTCCCTCCCTTCCTATCCCCGCACCCTTCCCTTTGCGTAGCTCATTCGTCCATTCCCTCACTCAAGCTCTTGCCTTGTCCTCCCGCTCCTCCCTCTGTTATCCCTCCCAACCTTCCCACCATATCCCTATATCCTCTGTTATCCTCACACTGCCCCTTCTCTCTCTCCCGCTTTCTGCCCATCTCTCTCTCCGCCGCAGCCCACCTCACTCTCCCCCGCTCTACGTGTTAAGTTATATATGTTAGTATATAATTGTAGGCTTGGTAGGCGTTACTGAGCTTTACTGTAAAGGGTACAACACCCCTCCTTGTATCCCTCTCTCTTCTCTTCCCAACTCTCTTTTCTCTCCTCAACTTTCCTAGCCTAAAAACTCTCGCCATTTCCATGGCCCCTCTCACTCCTAGCTACCATTCTTTCTAACTAAACACTGCGCACCTCTCTCACGCCTACTCAAGGTTTAAAAAACGACGTCTTTTTTTCATATTTATACCGTTTGCCACGGTACCGTATTTTCGGTGGTTTTAAACGGTTCTGAAAGTTAGCTTTTTTTTTGTTTGGGTAAAAAAACGGTGGTTTTATACGGTCGATTTTTTTAAACCATGGGTGTTCAGCAGCAGTTCGAATTTGATACCGAATTCGGACGATTGGGTGTACACCCAACCGTCCGCGAATTTCGGTAAACACATTCCCGAAGCGCGAAATCTCGCGCGCCCCGAGGCGCGCATTTTGGAATTTTCGCCAGACCCGTTGCGAAACCAAAATCGTTTTCGCAACGGGCTGGCGATTCTAATCACGCCCAATAGCGGGATGTCGCGAATTGGGCGACTCACGCAACCGACTCGCATTTCGAAATCGCAATTTCACCCCTCCCAACCCGTTCTTGCAACCCCAACCCAACTAAACCTTACGTTAGAGATACAAATTGCACAGCAGCAACAGGGAGCATTCATTAGTTAGTCTAGCATTTTGGAATTAGTGGCTTAACTCCGCCAATCCAGTGTGGCTGAACTACTTCACGCCGATTCCAGCGCGTATTTTAGGCGCGATCCAGCGCTCAACAGCCTCGCGAGACGTATGCACCTTATCGCCATGCCCCGCGCCCCATCCCCTTTGTGGGCGAATGTGAAGCGTACTCGGGCTAAAGATTGGCAAGGTCATCCGGTCGGAATGCTTGCACTGCGGTTTGAAAATTTCGGGTAGTGCGACGCGCATACAAGAAGAGCACCTTTATGGCACCCCTGCGTCGAAATTCAAGAATATTGTGGAGTGCAACTCCGACTTTGCAAGGAACCTCCGCGCAAGGGGAGCCTTGTCTTCTTCTACTACAACGGCGACAAACCGTGAGTCGGCGACCGCAGTTGCTGCACCATCGGGGAAGCGCTGCCGAACTCGCGACATTCGCGGCATGGTGGACAAGGCCGGGCGGGACGCCCTTGATCTCCTTTGGGCGACCGCCATCGTGGAGAACGATTGGGCGTTCCATGTTTCGCGGTAAGTGCGCCGTTTCATGCCATCCCACCCCCTTTTCCAGCTTTGTAGACGCTCTCCCGCCGCACTCCTGCTCTCCCTTTGCCGTGGCGCCCACCACTAGGTCGCCCGCTGTCCAAGCATTCGTGGAGGGGGTCGCCCAAAGGAGACCGCATATGACAAGCCCTACGAGCTGCCAAGTGCGTACAAGGTTACCCATCCCCTCCTCGACAAGCTCAAGACCGAGACCAAAGCGCTTATGCGACCCATCAAGGAGTCTTGGGCCTCGACCGGCGTATCTCCGTCTAAGAACACATGGAACGACCTCAAGAGCCATGGTCTTGTGTGCATCATCGGCATGAACGACACGGTGCCGGTAGTGGTCGACGTGGTCTATTCGAAGACCCATAAGAAGACTGGCGCCTACCTTGCATCGCTCATTTGGGATGCGATTTGCAAGGTAGGACATACTCGCGTTGTCCAAGTGGTGATGGACAACGCGAGCAACAAGGGGGCGGCGGCCGACCTTGGTGAAGGATTCCCCATGGTATTCTTCACCAATTGTGTGGCACATTGCCTCGACTTGATGCTCGGTGACCTTGGGGCGATAAGCGTGGTGCATAAAGTCCTGCAGCAAGCGCACCAAGTAGTCATGCTCGTGAAGGCTAGCGCCACCACCGTGACCCTCTTTCGAGAGGTCTTTAGCGAGTTGGAGCTAGTCCGTCCTGGGGCTACTCGATTTGGCACGCAAGTCCTTATGGTCGGCCGTTTCTTGGAGGTGAAATAACAGTTGAAGAGCATGGTGATTAGCGAGGAGTGGGCAGAAGTGCCTGCAACGAAAACGAAGAAGGGGAAGCGGATTCAAAGCCTTCTCCTAGACGAGGCTTTTTGGGGCTCGGTGGAGGCAGTGCAAAATTTGTTGATGCCGATTTATGAGGTGCTTCGGGCTGTGGACACCCATTCTCACCTCATGGGGCACATCTATGGCTTGATGCTTGACGTGACAATGAAAACCAACAAGGCCGCGGAGGCCGCAGGTACTTGCCCATCCCCTCACCGCCCATACTCCGTTGCGTACATTTTTTGTATGGTCGAGGACAATATGCAGCCCCTACCTTTCCGGCCCTTAGTAACCTGCCTCAAACCGTTGTTCTCTGTTTTTTTTTTCCAGCCACATTTTTCCAGCCACATCGTTCTTGACCAAGGTGCAAAGGATCATAGCAGCACGTTGGGACGGCCAACTCCACAACCCGCTCCATGCTATGGGTTGGCTCCTCAACCCCCTTAACTGCTTTGCCTAGGAGGTGAGGACCGACTCGGAGATTGGTAAGGGGGTGAAAAGGGTGACGGAGGCGTGGGAGCCGGACATTCAGCGCCGCACACTCCTCCAAACCCTAATCGCCCGCTACCATAGGGGGGAGGGGATGTTGGGCATTTTGGAAGCACGGTGGGCCACCACCCACCTTGTGGAGAGCGGGCGGCTCTCGGAGGCGGAATGGTGGACCACCTTTGGAGGGGAGGCGAGGGTGTTGCAGAGATCGCGGTGAAGGTGCTCTCCCAACCCACGACCGTATCCGAGGTGGAGCGAGCGTGATCGGCGTTCGCACGGGTGCAACGTCGAGATCGCAACCGGTTGAACACCTCCACCTTGATTGAAGTCACGGAAGTGGCGATCAGCCGGCGCTCGAGAAAGGCTTTCGACCGGAAGGTTGCGGCTTGGGACCGCCTCTACCAAGATCTAGGCGCTAGCGTGCTCGGAGAGGGGAGCTGTGGCCCCGCACCACTTGCCTCCCAAGAGGAAGAGGGGGAGGGGGAGGAGGTGGAGGAGGAGGAGGAGGAGGAGGAGGAGGAGGAGGTGGAGGGAGCGGTTGAGTGCACTATCGATTGGGAGTCCTTTGGGAGCATAAGTGAGAGGAAGGAGAAGAAGGGGAAGACCTCCACCGTGAAGTGTTCAAAGAAGGCAAAGGGCTCGGGGAAAGGGAAGGAGAAGGAGAAGGGGCAGGGGAAGGGGAAGGGGATTGAGAAGGCGAAGGAAAGGGGAAGGGGAAGGGTAAGGGGAAGAGGGCATGGGTAGAGGAGGAGGAGGACGAGGAGGACAATGAGAAGGAAGTTCGTGGACCATGGGATCTCGGCGTGGGAGAGGGGGGAGGGGTTGGGGGGGGTCGGCGGAGGAGGAGGATGACGACGAGGACGACGAGGACGAGGAGGAAGAGGAGGAAGAGGAGGAGGAGGCCGAGGAGGAGGAAAAGGAGGATTCGGGGGAGGAGGAGGAGGAGGAGGAGGAGGAGGAGGAGGAGGAGGAGGAGGAGGAGGAGGAGGAGGAGGAGGAGGAGGAGGAGGAGGAGGAGGAGGAGGACGTGGAGGAGGAGGAGGACGATGAGTAGGGGGAGGAGAAGGGGTAGGAGGAGGGGTAGGTGGATGAGGAGGAGGATGGGTAGGAGGTAGTGTAGGGGGGAAATAAGTAGTAAGTGGGAGGAATATGCGGCAGATTCGAGCCTTGGCGGACCTATTTAGCTCAATCAGGACCCCTACTATGCATGCCATAGCCACCAATAGTCGTCTATTTTGTCCCCTTCTGTCCCTTGGTTTTTTTTTTTTTTTTTTTTTTTTTTTTTTTTTTTTTTTTTTTAATTCGAAGACTGGGGAGGGGGGGAGGGGAAGACTGGGGCATTTCGAAGCTGGGAAGGGGGCTCGCCGCCCGCTTTCTCCCTCTCTCCCTCCCATCACCCTTTCTTTCAGCCCTGGTCGCGATCTAGGAACTCCCTCCCTTCCCTTCCCATCCCTCCTTTCTCACACTCTCATCTACCCATCTCACACTCCCTGTATTCCCTCATTCATCTCACTACCTATTTCTCTCCCCCCCCCCCCCCCCCCCCCCCCCCCCCCCCCCCCCAGCCTCTCTCTGAAGCGGTCCTTTGTATTCATGCCCAAACCTGAGTACAGGGCTCGGCTCTTCAGGGGTTTGACAAACCATGCATCCTAACCCTCCTCTGCCCCGCTAGCCTAAGGTACGTCCACTCCCGCTTCCAGGACTACGAAGCAGGGTCTAGGCACTCCTCTCCCATTCACCCGTCTCCCTTGCTCCCCTCTCTCGTTCTCCCCTCTACCCATGCTCCTCTCTCCCGTTCTCCCCTCTCCCATGCTCCCCTCACCCGTACTCCCCTCTCCCATGCTCCCCTCTCCCATACTCCCGTCTCCCTTGCCCTCTCCCTGGGTAGGGGGGATCCGGGCTCTCTTTGGGGGCGGGAGGAGGGCTATGGGAGGGGGGGAAGCAGGGCTATGGGAGGGGGGGAAGCAGGGCTATGGGAGGAGGGGAAGCAAGGCTATGGGAGGGGGGGAAGCAGGGCTATGGGAGGTGGGGAAGCAGGGCTATGGGAGGGGGGAAAGCAGGGCTATGGGAGAGGGGGAAGTAGGGCTACGAGAGGGGGGGAATGGGGGGTATAGATGGGAGGCATTGGGGCTCACTCTTCTCCCCTCTTCCCCCCCCACACCCGTTCTCTCTCTCCCTCTTTCTCTTTCACTCTCTCTCTCTCTCGCCTCTCACCCGTTCTCCCCTCCTCCCCGCGCTCCCTCACCGTCCCTCCCTCTGTCCCTCCCTCTCTCGCGCGCTCTCTCTCTCGCCCCCTCTCTCTCTTCCTCCCTTTCTCCTACTCCATTTTCTCATTCTCTCTCTCTATCTCTCTTGTTCTCCCTTTCCCCCTCACTCTCCATCCACCGCCTGCCCCTTTCATCCTGGATCGTTTTTTGCCTTGGACATTCACCCCCCACCCCCCCCCCCCTTTCTCCTACGAGCTGCTCCCATTCTCACCTCCTACTTCCATCCTGTAGGTTGCAAGGCGCGTGGAAAAGGAGGTGAATAACGCCTAGGCTAGAGGCCCCTGGCTGTTCCTAGCTAGATTGTTAGGGGTTTCCTAGGTTGTGTTGCATTGTGTATCTTGTTCTTGCCTAAGAAAAAATAGATGCTATTGTTAAGTCGTGTGCTTCATTGTGTAACCATCGTCTCTTATCCGTGTAAAAGTAGATGCGTTGTGCTAGTTTCTTAGTTTTTTTGTTTTTGTTTTGTTGTATACATGAGCCTCACCAACACAGCACAGTGCTTTTCTCCGTAAAGGATGTTTACTGTTTATTTCTGTCGGAACAGTCCTTCGTGAGTTCGATGGGCAGCATCGCCCGTTGTACCCTTACGAAATCGCCAGTTTTGGCGAGACCATTTCAGTCGTCGCGAGGCCCCTCGCGTTTCACGAGGGGCCCGCCCCATTTTTGCGATACTTGTGCCCCTCGTCATTTTCGTTACCCCCAACTCAATATTCAAAGTTTTTGAATCTTGAGTTTGGTCTGTCCGCTCGCTTTAAAGCGAGGATCTCAAGAAGCGCGAAACCAAATCCAAAAGGTTTGGTTTTGGGTTGACGAAATAAGCGAAACAGTAACATCGCCCAACCAGCACCCCTCACCACACCTCGCAATTTTCGAGACCCTCCAAAACCAAAACCACAGCAATTCACGTTTGACGGAACACTCCATGGCGTTTGACTCTAGAGCACCAGTACATTCCATGCAAAACGCTGGCAAAAACTTTGTCGAGGTGTTCGCAATCCGCGACAACCTCGTTACTCTCAAGCAAGACACTTGAAACCGAAGAGAACAAGATGCTAGCGGCCGAGAAATCACTGTGGAAGTATCTGCTACAAACCGTTTTGCCAGGGGTTGCCAGCACTACCAATCCACCAAGTATTCGTTTAAGTCGTCTGTTTCGTTTGGGGTGGCAGCGATTGTTTGACCTGCATGGCGACTGTAACGCTATACAGTCGCTTGCCTGAGGGTGCGTGGAAAGTCGAGCACCAACAAACCGACGAGTGGACGAACGGAGACGCGGGTCTATGACCAATCGCGTGCCTGCAAAATGTTTTGTGGGAAAAGTTTCAACTGATTGAGGGGCACGTCTGAAAATGTTCTTGAAAGTTGGGCACGCGCGCCAGCACGAAACCCCACGAACAACAAAGTGCAGTTCGCCAAACCTCCACCTAGAATAGCGAACCCTGAACAGTGGAGAATTGCCTTTGTTATGGGTTGCGGAGAATTGCCGAACTCAGCACGATTCTGTTACAGTTTCAAAAATGGTAAGTCAAGATGTTCTATTTGCCTCGTTTGAATCACCTCATGACTGTACTCAATTGTTAAGCAGGCCAAAATCTCCCGACGAACGGAACCGCCGTCCTACTTTCCACGCACCCTGAGAAACCCATGTTTGACGAACCTCGCTCTCTGTGCGACATTACAAACCTGGCCCAAACTTGGGGTGGTTGGAACCAAATCGACTCTAATATGTGCTATTTAAACGAAAACTTGGGTGTACTCTCCGGCGCGGCTCGGTCATTGACACGGAGTGTTCCGTAAAAGAGGTTTACACCCTAAATCTCGTTAAAATCAAGCGTGGATGTCAGGACGGCTGCGTTTGTTTTAACGGAATGTGAATGTACGTGACACCGCGCGGAACCGAACGCCGGGGGTATCCCGAGCACCCAAAGCACTGGTGGTGTACTCTGGAGTGACGAGTGTTTGACCCCACAGAGAGGGTTGATTAGTAAGGAGATGAAAAACACTGGAAGGGGGTGCAACAGCAAAAAACACCCGTGCGCTGAACCGAATGTTGTTCCCGTACCGTCGTGAGCAGGTAATTGTTCCTTGTTTCCTTCTAGAACTCACAGATGTTCAGGTGACACTAGGATGTGTTGAAGTTCGTTTGGAGACCTTGGGGCAGTTCAAAAGGGCTAGCTCAACCCGTCCTCTTCAGTGGGTTTTCCCGCACTAGGCCATATTTGGTCCAGAGCAATGAGAAATTCCATTTCACAATGTGATAAGAAGTCGATCTGGGCAATGACTGTATCCGTCTTTTGATGCTACGTGATTTGAGACAAACGAGATTTAGGGTGTAATAACATGCCTTGTGCAACAACCCATCCGTCCCTATTTTTCCTAAACTACAGACATGTCCATGTCGTACCATGGCGTATTTTTTATGCGTAATTTCCCGGATGAGTTTTTCACTGAACCTGGATTCTGACAAGTGACTTTTCCCAAAACAGGGTTTGAATCCGGATTCTGACGGGTGACTTTTGGCATAACTGGATGTGAAACCCGGTTTTGACGGGTGGATTTTGACAGAACAGGGTACTGAACACACATTCTGACGGGCAGCTTTGGCCAGATACCCGGATCTGACAGGTGCCCCAAGAACCAAACGTAAGCCCTGGTCATACCCTCTACACCCAATATTGACACCCTAGTGCCCCGGTCCCAGCATTTTGCAGAAGACATCCTTGCCGCCCGAAAGAAAGGAGCCGAGGCCATCCGGAAAGCCAACTTGGTGGCTAGCCGACAAGCTCATCGCCATCGACGTGACATCAATTATAAAGTGTGAGACCTCGTCCTACTCGACACTCGAAACTTGCGTCTGCAAATTCCGAGCAAACTCTGACCCCGCTACTATGGCCCATTTCAAAGGACCAATACACCTGATGCCTTTTTTAGTTCCAATTTTTATTTCGGGTGGGTGCTGTTGTGTCGGACACAAACAACTCCTTAGAGCTCGGCTTGTACATAGGACCAGGATTACCACTTTGACATCGATGCTATAAAAAATGGTGGTATGCGCTGTTGTTTGTGTGAATATCGGTAACAGCATGCACTGCGGCAGCAAATTCCGGGCGTCATTTCTTTGACTAGTGTGCATGTTTCTCGGAGGCGCAATCTTCAACTAAGATTGCGCCTGATTCAGAAGCCTGTACACCTCGGACCGTTGCTCGTAAAACCTGTCAAGTGGGACTGAAAATAGCCCGAGGGCCTCAGATAAATGGGCAGTTGGTTGAGCATCATATGTATGGTGACACTTGTTACAGCACACCTTCGACTCCCGACCGACTGGGGTCACCATCCGCCTTTCCACGTTAGCCTCCTGCGACTTTACGTCCCGAGTTCGTCGGATTTGACATGTCAACGAATCGTCCCGCAGCTGACGCCCCTGCAAGAACCGACAACCGAGCCTCTTGGGGCTGGTTTTACCAGGCACCCAAGGACCCTCGAAGGTGACCCCGCAGAGTAAGCTTTGTATGCTTGAGTCCCTATTCCTTGAGCGTTATTAGGTTCGTATTGCTAACAAGTGGTATCAGAGCTCGGGTTATTGTAATTGCCATTGGAACACCATGGTCACCGGCGGTATGGAAGGGTCTTCGGGCAGCCAGAGTAGTGGAGGCCAAGAAACGGTGGTCACGGCGCCAAGGGGAGCGCGGACCAGCCAAGGCCCACTTCTCAAGGACGTGCTGAAGAACTTCACATTGGAGAAGTTCAACGGCAACGAGTACGACGATTGGGCGTGGAAGGTGCGGCTGTATTTTCGGCAAGTGGGCTTGCTCAAGTTAATGGATGGGTGAGGAGAAGAGACCGAGCGACCCCGTCTTGCAAGGAGAGTGGGACGAGCGTGCGTCAGCTGGCTACTATCTCCTCTCTCAAAGTTTGGAGCTGAACCAGAGGTCACACGTGATGCACCTACTGGAAGAAGCTGATTGCGGGCCACAAGCCTGGGCAGTGCTAAAGGAGTCGCATGCGCCAACCTTGGTAGCTGCAATACTCATGCTAGAGCGTGAGCTGACATCATTGCACCTGAATGAAGGGGAGCCGACTCAGCCGGTTCTTGACAAGGTGCAAGAACTCTACGCTAAGCTAACCACTGCGGGCATCACCTACCCTGAGAAGACAAAGTGTTTGAAGATGTTGTCCCTGCTGCCGGAATCTTGGGTGCAATTCACCTCTGGTCTGAGCTTACCGCAAAATGAAGGGCTTTGGACATTGGAGTGGGTGCGGGCTCGGATCCTAGAGGAGGAGTTCAGGAGGAGGCAGCTGAGGAACAATGATGATGTACATGGAAGCTATGTAGTACAAGGAATCATTCGGAGTGGAGGTAGAGGCCCGTTCAATGATGGACGTGGACGTCGACAAGGCCATGGGAACAGAAGGAATTCTAGGGAGCAGCAACAGGAAGCTGCACAAGACCGTGAAGAATGAGGCGATTGGTTCAAGGGACCTTACTGGTACTGCAAGAAGCTGGGACATACATGGCTCAAATGCTGGTCACGACCTGAGTGGTGGACTTCTGAACATGAGGAGAATGGGGACAAACACAGCCAGCAAAATGGAGTTGGTTATGTAGCAGAGACCACAACGGGAAGGGGAAGCAAGAGTGAGCCGACTCTAGGCAACTTCTTCCATGTGCAAGGGAAAGGGGGGAGTGAGAAAGCATGTGCCAAAAAGGAAGCGGAGCCTCATCCTCTCCACACGTGGATCTTGGATTCTGGAGCGGCATATCACATGACCCCGAGGGCAGACCTGCTCGATAGGATCATGAGGACACCCATCGCTCAAATGGTTTCAGGATGCGGACATGAGATGAAGGTAGTGGGGGTCGGCAAAGCAGCCTTCAAGTGTGCTGGTGGGAAGCTGATGGTTTTAGAGAATGTGCTCTTGGTACCGGAGCTGAAAGCCAACTTGATATCCCTAAGGATGATGGGGATCGCGGGCATTAGCACGACGACTAATGGAGCTGAGTCATTTAATGGACAGCTTGCAGATCGAGTGGTTTGGGAGCTCAAGGAGGACAAAGACCTCTATGATGACATGTGGCACGTCCCTGAGGTGCCATGGCATGAAGTGGATTGTGAGAAGCTGTCAGAGAAGTGCAGTTGCGAAGGGGAGTGTTATGCAAGTGCTAAGGAAGCCGTGAAAGAGCTGAAAGTGGTAGTTGAGGACTTGGTGCAACAGTTGCACCATGTCACTGCTCGTCTTGAAGCTGCCGAGAAAAGTTCAGGGAATGGTGACAAGGGCAGATCTGTAGACTCCAGGGGGAGTAACATGATTGTTGTTGCTGATGAGGAGAATGGCATGCACAAGAGTGCAAACCAAGAGCAGCAGCCATTCAAGGCGAATGGGAAGCTGAACAGTGAAGCTGAACAGTGAAGCTGATGGGGGGCGTATGGAGAGTGAGAAGCCACTGACGTTGCTGGGGAATGAAGCTGCAGTGAAAGAGAATCCCAAGAAGGTGCTTAAAATTTTGCAAATTGAGAGACCTTCGCTTGTGCAAGGAAACCAGGTGTTACAGAAGCTCTTGGGTTTGGAGGGTGATGGACCCACGATGAAAGAAGAGTCGAAGGAGCCGATGGGCGTGAAGGAAGCAGAGAAGGCTTTGAGTGGAAACAAGGAGACTGTTCTCTCAGAGCTGCTATCATCTGCAATAAATGCAAAATGCAATATGGTGCCTGCTGACAATAAGCATCTGCAAGGTGTGAAGAAACTGCTAGGTGGTGCTGCTGCAAAGGTGGAAGCTGAATGCAAGGGGGAGTATATGATTCTCTATCCCAATGATGGATTTCAGGTGTCCCTTCAGATTAAGATGATAGACAAAGGAAACGAGGAGATGAATGGTGAGGAGGAGCAATGCCTTGAGCGACAACATCTTCATGTGCTGGTGGAAATTGTCAAGAATGCAGCAAGTGGATTGACCGATGGAGGAGCCGCATAGCTGTCAGGTTGAGGGGGAGTGTGTTAGTGCAAAACATACTTTTGCACGTCAACCTGCCGCCTATTTGCTGAGGATGAAGCAGCATTGAAGAAGCAGCCTTACATGTGCAAGCGTTATGGTAACACACATTGGGTTAAGTGGGGTTTGTTATTAGAAGTTGTGGGGTTTATATGTATGAGGGAGAGCTCAAGAAGAGCTGATGGAAGTCCCATGGAAGTCACACGGGAGTCACACGGGAGTCACATGGGAGTCCCATGGGAGTCCGATCGGAGTCACACGGGAGGCCCTTGGAGAACCAATGGAGGTTTTATGAAGGACTTAGGAGGTTGGTTTAAGAGTCTTGTGAGAGCTTTATGGGAGGTCTTTAGGAGTCTAGCAAGGTGCATGGTTTTTGCCTTTAAGCAATTACCATATGCACCTTAAGCCTTGTATAAGGCATGGGAAAGTAACTAAAGGGGACGAGATCGTAAGGGAATGCATGGGAAAAATATGCTCAAGTGAATTACGCATGGTTTTAGGTTGGGGTGCGTGGTGTCAGGTGAATTTCGCGTCCACCTACTCATAATACTATTTGCACTTGGGTTTTGGAGGTGGATCTCGCAGGTGAAATGTGTAGTGAATGGTGTCCAACTTTCAGGTAAAATATGCCGGTGAAAAGAGTGGATTTTGTAGGTGCTATTGTGGGAGAGCATGGTCTTTTATGGCAACGATCTTGTGTCACAACACCTGAAGCTTTTGGAGTGTGGATCGAGCTAGTGATGGGTGGGCTACTTGTTTTTGGTAGGTTGTTAGATTAAATATGCATGTGTGCTTCATTTGTAGTATATCCTCCTCCTCCTCCACCTCCTCCTCCTCCTCCTCCTCCTCCTCCTCCTCCTCCTCCTCCTCCTCCTCCTCCTCCTCCTCCTCCTCCTCCTCCTCCTCCTCCTCCACCCCCTCCCCCCCCCTCGTCCCCTTCCCCATCTTGTCGCTCCTCCCCCCCCTCCTCCTCCTCATCCCCCTCATCCTCATCATCTTGTTCCTCATTCTGCTCCCCCTCCTCACCCCCCCCTCACTCCCCACCACCGCTCGACTGTGCATCCTGCCCTGGCTGACCCTCCGTGTCTTTGTCCTTGTCCATCATGTGTGGTTCATGGTCGGGTGGGCGCATGTGTGCAACGCATTCGATGAAGTGCCACGCGCATGTCTGCAGCAAGTCCTCCACAAGGGCGCCCGCCATTTGAGTTCCTCTTCCCAACCTGAGAAACGGCTCGTCCCATTGTAGTTCGGCCAAGTCTGCCCACTCGTTCATCACCTTCACCCACTGGTGCACTGTTCTCAATTCTGACCCCACCTCGCCTGCCCCAAGACTCTACGTTGTTTTCTGCTTGGGAAGACAAACAAGGCGGTAAGTCCTCTGCCAAGCCTAAAATATATCAAATCCAAGGTGGGGCATTGGTACTCACCACTGTCTTGTACTCGATTTGGGCAATGCGCCACTCCAACTCTGCCATCAGGGTAACCCATTGTTTGTGGCCAGCCCAGAGTCCACTCAAAGGGGAATTGTTCGAGCAGCCGTCTGCAATCACACACAAGACACGTCTCAGCGTTGTGCTTCGTCTTTACACACACGATACTCTCATCACTTTGACACTCACTGCTTCACTGAGGTGGCGAAGTCGGCGTGGTTATGGCTGCGGATGCTGCTCTTGGGGTCGATACAAGCCCGGCGCTTCTCTCTCCGCCGGTCGAGCATGAGATCGTCCGGCCTCAGTACGACCAGGGTGCTGATATGAACCCCAGGTTGGCTGTCCACTCTGCAAGACGAGGACAACAAAAAACTCGTTAACTGTCAGCCCTAAATCGAACCAACAAGGGTTCTACCTTGGTAAGCCATCGTGATACATACATTGACCATAAGGGGATCACCAAGAGTGCCTTCCCCAGGATTTTGCGCACCTTTCCCGGGCCCACCAAAGGTGGTCAGGTGGCCTCGGCCATCCTGGCCTTCACCGTCGATGAGGGGACGATGGTGGTTTCGCTCTGTTGTGACGGTTGCAGAATCTTTCACGCGAAGTGTCTGTTACTCATGGAGTTTGGACAGGGTTGCGCAACACTAAGGTGTCAGGCATAGAAGGCTCTCAAACACTGCAACTGATGGACGCAAACACATGCAAAGAAGTCTTATAACACAACTCACACGAAGGCAAAGTTCAGCATGTCCTCGCCAAACTCCTTTGAGAAGTCTAGGAGATAGTTGTAGTCTGTCCTTTTGATGGCTGCCTGTAAACCGCAAGCCGATGCCCTCAAATGTTATGGATCCATGTTGGTCCTGGTGCATGAAGCCCTCCGTTTCAGTCAGATGTCTAGCGTTACCTGTGATGGCAATGGTTTCGCGTGGGAGACTCCCTCTAGTACTCTCTCTATCGCTCCGCCCTACTCTTCCAGCCTACATACGAACACCAGCGACTGCAGCATTCGTTGAAGCCTACACTCCAGTCTTTGCTAAGGGGGCGTCGCGTCGTACACACTGACTACTAACACATTCAAGACTCAGTAGAGGTGGCAACCTAGGGCTATGGAAGAAGGGCAGTGGGAGAAAGGTGTGAACGAGGAATGCGAATCAAGAAATGACGGGGAGTTTCTTTGGAAGACCCCGTGTGGTTGGGCACAGACCCAGCCACAAGTCATTTTCGAAATCCAAAAGGGGCTGGATTAGACCAGGTGGAGTACACACACATGTCTGCTCTGGTGACAAAGTCTCGTACATTCTGCCACAGGTTTCAATAGAATTGTGGGACGATACCAAACGGGCCCTTGTAGAGTACCATGCACTCTGCCGAGAGTGCAAGAGTAGCCCTGTAGAGCATCTGTGGGCCAACCACCGAATGATTCAACTCTGGCCGCCCTGCACCTTCAACAACACATGTGGCACACGACCTGTTTGTGCTGGATGGGGGTTTCGACCCTTGGCAGAGCTGTGAACCCTCTTCCAAGCCCTGAATCTGCCAATCACCGAAAGAGGTGGGCCTCTGCCTCTGTCTGCTAGTCGTGCCCATGCGTGTACACTGTCAAAGGTGGTAGACCACCTCTCCCTTTTGTGGGCGGAAGACTTCAAACCCTGGCAGAGTTGCGTTCCTTCTGCCAGGCTGTAACTGTGAGCCTGCAGAGGATTGTGCAGCAATGCTGCAAATGACAGGAGGTGGGCTACTGCCTAGCTCAGCTGGCAGTTTGCAGCATGCAGATTCGTTGAGGCTCCAGGCGCGTGAGTCGCCCACAGAAACGACGCACACCATCAGAGTACAGTGCATACTACACCTGTATTGTACATTTACATTTACAATAAGACTACACGTCTTACCACCCGTAAACAAACCTAAACTAAACTGGAAATCAAGGTGGGCATGTTAGGGCATTAATAACACTTGGGCAGCTCCCAGTTGAACCTATCCATGGAACAAATTCCTGAAGCCTGTATTGGCCCCCTAAACACCATCATTCAACCTGATACGGAGATCAGGAGAAGTCAATAAACTATTGGGAAGGCAGCTGCCTTGCCATATAGACTTTGGCAGGGGGTTTGAATTAACCAGTGCCATAACACTGTCCCTCTTTTGTAAAAAAATCAGGGTCTAGGGAGCACGGAGGAAGGGAATGCACAGCAATTCACAAGATAGTGTGATTTTCGGAGCAATGACAGGGGAGATAGTGTAAAAGTTGTCATTCCTGCATGGAAACGAATTTTGGCGAGGGGTTTGAAGTGACCAGGGCGTGGAGCATAGCAAAGTCCCTCTCCTGTAAAAAAAAAAGGGCCTGTGGAGTATGGAGGAACGGTATGCACGACAATTCACAATATAGTGTGATTTTCATAGCAAAGATAGGGGAGATGGAAACGAAATTTGGCGCAGGGTTTGAATTTAAAAGGGTGGGCAGCATAAAAAATCCCCTCTCCTGTCATAAAAAAAGGGCCTAGGGAGCACGGAGGAACAGTATGCACGGCAATTCACAAGATAGTGTGATTTTCAGAGCAAAGATAGGGGAGATAGTGTAAATGTTGTCAATCCTGCATGGAAGCAAATTTTGGTGCGGGGTGTGAAGTGACCAGGCGTGGAGCATAACAATGTCCCTCTCCTGAAAAAAAAAGAGGGCCTGGGGAGCACGGAGGAAGGGAATGCACAGCAATTCACAAGGTAGTGTGATTTTCGGAGCAAAGACGGGGGAGATAGTATAAAACTTGTCATTCCTACATGGAAACGAATTTTGGCGTGGGATTTGAAGTGACCAGGAAGTGGAGCATAGCAATGTCCCTCTCCTGTCTATAATTATGGCCTGGGGAGCATGGAGGAAGGGAATGCACAGCAATTCACAAGATACTGTGATTTTCATAGCAAAGATAGGGGAGATCATGTGACAGTTGTCATTTTTGCATGGAAACGAATTTTGGTGCGGGGTTTAAAGTGACCAGGGCATTGAAAATATAAATTTCCCTCTCCTGTGAAAGATTCAGGGCCTTTGGAGAATGCACAGCAATTCACACGATAGTGTGATTTTCGGAGCAAAGATAGGGGAGATAGTGATGAAGTTGTCATTCCTGCATGGAAACGAATTTTGGCGCGGGGTTTGAAGTGAACAGCGCATGAAGCATAATGATGTACTTTTCTTGTCAGAAAATAAGGGTATGGTCAGCACGGAGGAACGGTATGCACGGCAATTCACAAGATAGTGTGATTTTCGGAGCAAAGATAGGGGAGATAGTGTAGAAGTTGTCATTCCTGTATGGAAGCGAATGTTGGCATGCATTTTGAAGTGACTAATGCATAAAGCATAACAGTTTTTCTCTCCTGTCAAAAATTCAGGGCCTGGGGAGCACGGAGGAAAGGAGTGCACAGCAATTCACAAGGTAGTGTGATTTTCGGAGCCAAGACAGGGGAGATAGTGTAGAAGTTGTCATTCCTGCATGGAAGCGAATGTTGGCATGCATTTTGAAGTGACTAATGCATAAAGCATAACAATTTTTCTCTCCTGTAAAAAATTCAGGGCCTGGGGAGCACGGAGGAAGGGAGTGCACAGCAATTCACAAGATAGTGTGAATTTCAGAGCAAAGATAGGGGAGATAGTGTAACAGTTGTCATTTTTGCATGGAAACGAATTTTTGGCGCGGGGCTTGAAGTGACCAGGGCGTGGAGAATAACGATTTCCATCTCCTGTCAAAAACAAAAGTCCCTGGGGAGCACAAAGAAACGATATGCACGACAATTCACAAGATAGTGTGATTTTTGGAGCAAAGACGAGAGATGGTGTAAAAGATGTCATTTCTGCATGGAATCTCATTTTTGCGCGGAGTTTGAAGTGAACAGGGCGTAGAGCATAGAATTCCCCTCTCCTGTCAAACATTCAGGGCCTGGGGAGCATGGAGGAAGGGAATGCACTACAATTCACAAGATAGTGTGATTTTCGGAACAAAGACAGGGGAGATAGTGTAAACGTTTTCCTTCCAGCATGGAAGCGAATTTTGGCGCGGGGTTTGAAGTAACCAGGGCGTGGAGCATAGCAATCTCCCTCTCTTGTCAAAAAATAAGGGCATGGGGAGCATAGGGGAAGGGAATGCACTGTTAGCAATACGAACCTCATAACGCTCTAGGAATAGGGACTCAAGCATACAAAGCTTACTCCACGGGGTCACCTCCGAGGGTCCTTGGGTGTCTGGTAAAACCAGCCCCTATCCAAGGGTGTGTGTTTGAAGAGAGTAAGCCAAGTATGGCCTTGGTCAAATTCCACTAGAGCCTTCCTCCAGCATAAAAACAGCAGATATATGACGACTTGGTGCGTGTGCAGCGATTCCCTCACGTCAATACGATGTTAGGGCATGTTTCATTCATAAAAGGATGTAATACAAACGAAACACACAAGCATATTTAATCTAGCAGCCCACCAAATTCAAAAGCAAGCAGCCCACCAATCACTAGCTTGAACCACACTCCAAAACCTAAGATATAGCGACATGAAATTGTTGTCACAACAGCCACACTCTCCCATGCGTGGCACTTGCGAAATCCGCCCTTTTCACCTGCGACTTTCACCTGAAAGTTGTACACCACCCACTCCACATTTCACCTGCGAGTGCCCACGTATTTTCACCTGCAAACCCCAAGTGCAAATAGTGTCAAGAGTATGTGGACGCGAAATCCACCTGGCACCACGGATCCCTGCCTGAAGCCATCTGTGATTCACTTGAGCATATCTTCCCCATCCTTACTAACCTATGCCTTATACAAGCCTTAAGGTGTATATGGTAGTTGCTTAAAGGCAAGAACCATGCACCTCGTTAGATGCCTCAAGGGCACCCATAAAGCTCCCACAAGACTCTTAAACCAACCTCATAGGTCCTCCTTAAAACCTCCATGATTTCCCCATGGGATTCCCATGTGACTCCTATGTGACTCCCGTGTGACTCCCGTGTGACTCCCATGGGAGTTCCATGGGACTTCCATGGGAATTCCATGGGACATCCAAGGGAATTCCATGGGACTTCCACGGGACATCCATGGGACTTCCATGGGACTTCCACGGGACTTCCATGGGACTTCCCTCAGCTCTTTATCACCTCGTCGTTACACAACTTAACCCCACAACTGCCCCCAGGTATTTATCAGCCCGTCCTCAGCAAGTAGACAGCAGGTTGATGTGCAGAAGTATGTTTTGCACCAAGATGCACAGCAATTCACAAGAGTGTGATTTTCAGAGCAAAGACAGGGGAGATAGTATCAAAGTTGTCATTCTCACATGGAAACGAATTTTGGTGTGGGATTTGAAGTGACCAGGGCGTGGAGCAAAGAAATGTCCCTCTCTTGTTAAAAAAAAAAAGCCCTGGGGAGCATGGAGGAACGGTATGCACGGCAATTCACAAGATAGTGTGATTTTCGGAGCAAAGACAAGAGAGATAGAATAAAAGTTGTCATTCCTCCATGGAAGCAGATTTTGGCGCAGAGTTTGAAGTGAACAGGGCGTAGGGCATAGCAATTTTCCTCTCCTATCTAACATTCAGGTCCTGGGGGGCATGGAGGAAGGAATGCACAACAATTCACAAGATAGTGTGATTTTCATAGCAAAGATTGGGGAGATAGTGGTACAGTTATCATTCCTGCATGGAAGTGAATTTTGGCGCGGGTTTTGAAGTGACCAGGGCGTGAAGCATAACAATGTGCCTCTCGTGTCAAAATTCAGGGCATGGGGAGCATGGAGGAAGGGAATGCACAGCAATTCACAAGATTGTGTAATTTTCGGAGCAAAGCCAGGGGAGATAGTATCAAACTTCTCATTCCTACATGGAAACAAAAATTGGAGCGGGGTTTGAAGAGACCAGGGCGTGGAGCATAGCAATTTTCCTCTCTTGTCAATAATTCAGGGCCTGGGGAGCATGGAGGAAGGGAATGCACAGCAATTCACAATATAGTGTGATTTTTACAGCAAAGACAGGGGAGATAGTGTAACAGTTGTCATTTTTGCAGAAAACGCATGCCCACCTTCTCCAGCGCATCCTCCAGCCACGAGTAGATCAACCTGGCAATAAGCTCCTGCAAACCGTCCGGCAGATCTTCTGAATATGTGCGTCACTTTGCTGAGCAACCAGGATGCGTTTTTTATTGCCCAGGCGACCCATGTGTTGTGCATGGCATACGCCATCTCGGGCTGCTGGAACTCCTTCATGAGGAAGAATAGGTGCTTTTGTGTCCAAGCTAAGGGGCAGCTGAAGTCCAGGGGTGGGACTATCCTCTCATCCTCTTTTTCACAAGGGAAGCGCAGATGGACCAGGTCGTACAACCAATGGATCCATAGGAACACTGCACCCAAACCACACTGCTGCCAGTCGAGGTTGCGTGCTAGAAACTGGTGGCTCAGCTTGCCATCCACAACGGTCTTCGATCAACGAGATGCTACGACAAGGACAAGGACGCCCCCTGGCCCCTCCACCGTGGAGGAACTCTTCGGCCATTGGGCATACATATGCAGAACCGTATGTTCCTAATGTTGCAACCCCTCCCCAACATCTGGTGCACCATGCAGATCATGGCCTTTACCCCTAGCGCCCTCCACAACTCTTTCGACGGCTCCGTCACGAAACCGTGCCATTCGTCTAATGTCCTCATTGGCAAAACAGTGTGGTGCAGCTTCTTGTACTCCTCCAGGGCAGTCATCGAGCGATCCTCGATGCTGGTCCATTCCCTCTCTAAAAGAGGCTGACATGGAAAACAAAATCAGCAATGCAGTTGATCCAGTTGGTAGAGAGTTGGACTCGACGCTTCAAGACGGAAAACGACGTGCATTGCATTTTTTAAGTTGAAGCCTCTGATTACTTACTTGATTTGCTTCTGGTTAAGCTGGTGCAGCTTAGTAGCGAGGAACTCCCTCGATTCCTAGTTGATCTCATCGGCTATGGATGTTGGAAAGCCGTATAGTCGGACCTCCACTCTGCCGAGACAGATTATCGCGTTCGTCTTCGAGCGTATCATAGTGGGTGTATGTGGCTTTGCCACCTTCCCAGCCAAGACTTGTTGTGCCCTCCACATCTTCTCTGCCTGCGCTTGAGTTTCAAGGAACAAATACTCTATGTACTTGGATATCCTCCATCTAGTCGTCCGTGGGCCATGCAAATGGATTTCGGCAGCCGGTACTTTGCGCCACCCATCGTCACATAGGTCCATTCCCAAAAATGACAAAAACTCGTCATGTCCCCCCAAACATTCCGCAGCGGGAATGACACTCTCGAGTAGCGTAGCCATGTAGAGAATGACCCACCACTTGTAGTGCAGAAATTTGAATGTGTACTGCGGCCTTGTGGTTTCTTGTTGAATCCTAAGAAGTGGTATTTTTGCATGTTTTACCCAACTTGACACGTTGGGCAGAAAGGGGTGCCACCTCCACAGCCACCCCTTCTAATTCCACGGCAGGAGCATTCAGGTCAGGAAGCTCCATTGCTGACATCGTAAAGAAAGGATCATAATTGCATGCCCTAGACGCCGATGGCACCGACACACACTAGACCTAAGAAAATGACATTAGTAACTAAACCGAGAAACTGACACAGCCGACAGAGAAGTAAACGGCCAAGCAAACTGCAACCGAGAGAGAACAAAACAAACCAGATATCAGGCACCTGGCAGAAAAGTAAACAGATAGCCAATAGAGGCAGTTGGCAGAGACGTAAAAAAAAACCGACACTTGAGGCACCTGGAAAAAAAGTGTAAACGACCTCAAAATAAGCAGCTGGCAGAAGAGTGAATGGGCCAACAATATGGGCATCCGCAAAGAAGTCAAAATGCCGACCGTACAGGTGGTTGGCAGAGAAGTCAAACGACCCATGTAGATGCCTTTGGTAGGAAACCCTTCAAACCCATAATGATGGCAGAGAACCAGACAGACCGATAAAACCAGTTGCGGGCAGAGTCCGAAAATAACCACAAAACGAGGTCACGGGCAGAGTGGTAAAATGCACCACAAACGACATAAAGGGACACTAGGATAATCAGCTCGTCAGATCACAGAGATTGACTATGCCTAAACTGATAGCAAGGCAGAGTACCAACCTGGCCTCTGAGTAGAGGATGGGCAAAATGTGATTGTATATGTGCACCCTATGCATCGACAAACAACAACCCATGGTCCCAAAAAAGTTCCGAACCAAGCAGACAACTCAGGGTCGCCATCTCCAACGCAAAACAACTATATACGAGACCGAAAAGAACTAAAATGAGCCCCAAAATGAGCATTCATCCATCCGTCAAACGCATGCATGCCCTTGGACGCATACCCCTACCCTGTAGCCTAAACCAGCTTCCCTCAACAGATCCGATCACCCTCCTACATCTGACACCGTCGATGATTGGCTTGCGCGGCGCGCCAGGTGCGCCTGACCCTGACGCCACTGGCACCGACTTGCCCATTGGCCAGCATTGCATGGCAGATCCAAGATCCCTTCTCTGCAAAGAAGGGTACAGTGACCATTACATCCCCTCTTCAGGGAGCAGCGTTAGTAGCACCAATGCTCTACACGATGTGTGCAAACCTCTCTACTTTCACACACCCACGTTGACTCGCCCTGGTTGGGCCACAGTATTGGTCACTGCCGTGGATCAAGCGTTCTGTCGACCTGCGTGCGTCGAACGACGGAGGGCTGGTTCCATTCCTATTAGTGATAGCAAATCCATGTCACATGTTACACCTTCCCAACCCCAACCCACGTTTCAGCGTCGACACAAGTTGGTTAACAGGTGACGTTACGGGCAGCTCGGGCACAACTATTTGGGCGGGTTTGTTGTCATGACTTGGCACAGGACTCTGTGTGGGCGAAAGGGAGTCCCAATTTGCTAGACATCTCGAGCTAGACACAGACGAAAAACGGCGAGACATTCGCCATTTGCAACTCTTATTCCCAAGGCCGCCATGGATTCTTCTGAGAGAACTTCGAGCCCACCAATGTCTTGCATCCCAACATGTGACGACGCAACTGACTATATTTTTGGGTTCAGCTTGGTGAGATCTGCAAAACGATCTAAGGGCGCTTCCAAAGTGCTACTCAAGGATTTTGGCTCAAGCTGGGTATTGACTTCCACAACTGAAACGGCACGCTCACGTTCAGTTCCAGTAAAGAAACCCATATTGTAAAAACTCTGGCATGCAGTCCAAAGTGCGAAAATTCTGCACGCTACCTTGTACACACTTGCCAATTTGCCAGGGGATGTGTGCATATTTCGAATGGTGAATGAGCCACGCTCGAATCCAACCCCATAAATTCGTCTCCTCACAATGGACATCCGCTTGCATTTTCATTTCGGGTGTATGAAATGGCTGTGTCATAAGTACTTTTGTTCTACGGTTCGTAACTCAGAAAGCGACCCAAAGCCACTTTGGAAGTGCCCTAACATTGATGTTCATACAGCGAACATTCGGACATTTTCCTTAGTTCAGGCATATCCCAAGACTCAGCCAGCGTCATTGTAAGGAATGAGTAATTCCTTACTAAGGCACACGGCTACCGCATATACCGAACCTATACGTTACCGGACCTAGCCCTAGTTTTGTCCCGTACGTGCTACACCGAACCATTCCACGTCATTCCGAAGCTCTCCGCGTCCTCGGATGCATTAGGATTCGACGAGATCGGCTTCTTATCAAATTGCGTCAACGTGGTTTCAGAGTGCCCTGTAGTGAATGTGGTTATTATCCCAAGCATCAAAAGATGGAAATGCGGAAGCGCGGGTCGGCAGGGAGACCTAACCTAGTGTGATACCATGTAAACGTGAGAATAATTGAGAAGAATGAGGTGGTACAAGGGGATATACCGAAGGGGTTGTACTCTATATAAGCATGCACCTCGCTAGCCTATAACATATACAAATTACAGTGACGGAAACCATTGTCCGTATGTTTTGCATTAATTTGAGTTTTTAGGCTTTAAGACCATCATACATTAAGCCTTAATGTTTAATGGTGGTACGATTTGGGAGGGGCATATAGTGAATGTGTGCACAGTACAAAAATCCAGAATAGTACATTGGATCTAACTCATATCTCAGAAGATAAACAGGGGGTACATCCGGACAAATAGTTCCAAGCAAAGAGAGAAAACTTTAGAACTACGTTTCTAGTACATAGCCCACCGACCTTTGGTCTTGATCACCACCCGCACCCTCCTAGGCATGTTACCTACGAGGTTAGTGCAAACCTTGGCAGGGAACTTCTTGCACTCTTACAGGACCCACCATTTTGCATAAGGGGGTGTGCACTAGGAAAATCGCGAAAAAGTTGGGCGTAGGCAAGAGTATTGTGGACGATTTTTTATTGAATGTTATCTCTGAGACTAGCCATGCTGAGGTGTGGCCAAAGATGCAATTAGCCAGTCAGCCCCATCTTATGACGGATCATCTTCGTTGTACCGTTATAGGGTAAAATTACGAATAGAGCGGCCAAAACTAGCATAGACACCGCGAAACTGAGGGTAATGTTGGACGGTTGACTGTGCACCCTTGCACCATTAATATCATAATAGGATCCACGGGTCTAGTTACGGTGCAGCAGTCGTAGAAGCCATGACTGTTCTGGAAAAACATCCGGGGCCGGCTGCAATTCGTGGAGTCGCATGCTGAGTGAACAATTAATGTTCGAAAGCATGTGATCTGGTCAAATGGGAACTACATCAGCTACTTCAGTTCCAATGGCCGTGCATTTGCCTGGATTCGTGTATGCACAACCCTGCAGTATCACCAAGTCAAACAGACGGTAAACCATGGGGACAAAGATCGGTGAAGGTGTGGGGATGTAAGACACGTGCAAGGGTGGGGTTCATATGCAAGATTGACGGGCGCATGGACATGCCCTTGTACGAGAGAATTTTGCACGACTAACTCGAATTGACCCTTGATTTCTATAGCATTTTCCCCTCTGAGATCATTTTAGTGCGGACAATGACTCCAAGAATTTGTCATGCCTAGTGCAGGAATGAATTGGAGAACATCAGTATGTAGCCCTGGAGTGGCCTTCTTCCTCATCAAACCTCAACCTCTGGGCTTACCTGAAAAGGGAGCTGACCAAGCATAAAATGCCATTCTCTTGAATGCGAGAGCTTTGGGACAGGGTACAGGAAGAATGGGAGAAGATCCATGCCGAAGTTTGCTCTAGCCTTATCGACAGCACTCGTAGGAGGGTGCGGGCGGTGATCAAGGCCAAAGGTCGGTGGGCTTGGTACCAGAAACGCAGTCCTCAAGTTTGCTCCCTCTGCTTGGAACTATTTGTCCGGATGTGCCCGTTGTATATCTTTTGGGATTTGAGTTAGATCCAATGTACTATTTTGGACTTTTGTGCCACATCCATTATGTGCCCCTCCCAAATCGAATCACCATTAAACGTTAAGGCGTAATGTATAGTGGTCTTAATGCCTAGAAACCCAAATTAATGCAAAACATACGGACAATTGCTTCCGTCACTGTATATGTTGACACCGATCCCTCGTGTGACCTCACTAACAGCTTGACCTGGGCTGATTCCAGCCCAGCTGCTGTGCTGGCACGCTGCCTGCCGCTGGTTGGTCCCAGAGCGAACGAAGCCGCGGTGGCTGGCGCTGCTACTGCTCGCCTGTTGTCCCACTCCCATGTGTGACTAATATTGGTGGATCGCAAAATGGCACGCCATTCAAGATACGCCTACGCGTTCACCTAGGCGTAACGGGGATATGTGAGAGCAAACGCAATGTCGGCTAGCAATGGCGCTGAAAATAGAGCAAGAGGCAGCGCTACTCCAGTTAGGGCATCATACCTAAAGAAACGACCGCCCAGAGGCATATCCGCGACGCATCCACGACCGACGGCGTAGGGCGAGAGAAGGGGGGATGCAGAGCTAGTGAGAGGGGGATGCAGAGCGAGTGAGAGGGGGATGCAGAGCGAGTGAGAGGGATGCAGAGCGAGTGAAAGGGGGATGCAGAGCAAGTGAGAGGGGGATGCAGGGTGAGTGAGAGGGGGATGCGGGGCGAGTGAGAGGGGGATGCGGAGCGAGTGAGAGGGGGATGCGGAGTGAGTGAGAGGGGGATGCGGAGCGAGTGAGAGGGGGATGCAGAGCGAGTGAGAGGGGGATGTGGAGCGAGTGAGAGGGTGATGCAGATCGAGTGAGAGGGGGATGCGGAGCGAGTGAGAGGGTGATGCAGATCGAGTGAGAGGGGGAGGCAGATCGAGTGAGAGGGGGATGCAGAGCGAGTGGGAGGGGGATGCAGAGCGAGTGAGAGGGGGATGCAGAGCGAGTGAGGGGGATGCAGAGCGAGTGAGAGGGGGATGCAGAGCGGGTGAGAGGGGGATGCAGAGCGAGTGAGAGGGGGATGCAGAGCGGGTGAGAGGGGGATGCAAATCGAGTGAGAGGGGGATGCAGAGCGAGTAAGAAGGGGATGCAGAGCGAGTGGGAGGGGTGTTATAATCACAATAGGCTCAGATGTGCCTAAAATGAGAGAAAATGTGCACAGTCAGAATTCCGTTAGACAGCTTCAAATATTGATGGCGATCTGATCTGACACCCAAACGATAATCTGTAAATTGGATCTAGAGCACGTTGCTGTCCCCTATCAGCAGCAAGTTGAATCCTAAAATTCCATGAAGATTTGACGACGCTATGACGGTTTGACTGGCAGGAGCTACAGCAGCCACTATAGTCTTAGGAGTACAAAAACTTAGGAAGAAGAATTCGAGAGGGAGATGGTTCCCAGCCTCTACATACCCCAAGAGCCGAGGTCCAGGCTGGTAGTACACCACCACAGAGTCCCCAACCACGAAGAGTCTCGAAACAAACCCTCCAAGGGGCTACACGAAGTGAAATGTAACACTACACGAAGTAGTGTTACTACTTTCACTATTTAATATTTATCCGCGTCCCTTGGGCTTGAAATCTTGAGCTCTTGGTCTTGGTTCTGCAAGATAAATACTTCTTGAGCTGATGGGGGTTGCTGCACACACCTGCGACGCGATGGATACTGCATACTCGACAAAATAGAAAAACACATGCGACACGCAAACGACGACTTGACATGCGAGTTGTAAAAACTCACTCATGTCTTGACCGACACACACCACATTGTGAGACACCATTCAAACACACACACAAGCACTAGATAGCAATGACATAGACTCACAAGTCATTCCATGCCATGCATGCACACATACAAACAAGGACGACAAGCCGAGTGCAAGCCATAGGGTTGCACCAACAAAGCCCCCCTCGGATTGTTGGCCTTAGAATCTGCTCCCCTTAGTTCAGAGCCATCCCAACAAGCTTGCAACACTTCCAATGCTGCTGCTCAACCAGCCTTTTGGTCATCATATCAGCAGGCTGCGCCGTCGTCTTCACGTAGTGCAACTCCACTTCACCCGCGGTTACCATGTTCCTCACCCAATGCCACTTCACTTTCATGTGCTTGGTAAGGCCATGAAGGACGGGGTTTTTAGCCAATGCAATAGCACCCTGGCTATCACAATAGAGTGGGGTAGGTCCTTGCTGCTCCTCCCCCAATTCAGCTAGCAAACGCCGCTGCCACACAACCTCTCTTATGGCACGGAAGAGTGCCATGTACTCGGACTCCACCGAGCTCAATGCTTGGTCCACTTGCTTCTTGCTCTCCCAAGCTGTTGGGCCTCCACCAACACAGCAGATGAAGCCTCCCACACTTGTCATATCCTCTGGTTCTGATGCCCAAGATGCATCAGAGAAAGCGGTGAGAAATAGCCTCCCGGGTTCGACTCCATCCGCACCCTTTTGACGCCTTTGTGCCGCCGCGGAGTATTGCAGTCCAACAGTTGCTGTTTGGCCAAGATACTTGGCCACTCTCTCTCCAGCTGCTACCTGCTCTTCATTAGGGCATTGGACAACCCTAGCTAGCTGCCCGGTAGCAAAGGCTGCATCCGGCCTTGTGTGGACGGCCGCATACATGAGGCTCCCCACCAAGGGTTCCAAAACATATACCGCGAGGCTTGGTGAGCGGAAGCTTTGGGACCTTCATGAGGACAGGGACATCTACAATGAGATGTGGCAAATCCCAGTGGTCAAAATGCCTAAGGAGAGGCAAAAGGCAGCAAGCATCAGCACCAAGAGTGAAGCGGTTGGTGGCGGTGATCACGGAAAGCAAAGTGGCACCAAGAGTGACTCGAAGGAGTGCAAACTTGGTGAGACTAGCAAGGCATGTGAACCGAAGGAGTGTGGTGCAGCAGCCAAAGAAGGTGGAAATGAGGAGGGGAAGGCTAAGATCAGCAAAGCAGCAGCGGCAAAGGAGAAAGGAGAGAGCTTGTGGGGCACAATTGCGAGTGCCGCTTTCTCCAACCCGACTTCCGCTACGGGAGAGTGTGATTGGCTGACCTTGCATCGGCGAATGGGGCATGTGGCATTGCTCATTTTGCAGCAGATAGTTAAGCAAGAGATGGTCAGTGGGATACGTGTCAAGGGGGAGCCCAATGAGGTGCTTGGCTGTCCAACATGCATGCAAGCCAAGTTCACCCGCTACCCGTTCCATAGCTCGGAGACAACGGCGAAGGCACCACTTGATGAGGTGGTGATGGATGTGGTGGGCCCCTTGAAGCTTGGAGCTGCTGGAGCAGAGTACTTCCTCACCATTGTGGACGTCTACACTCGCATGACTTGGGTGTATGTGCTGCCCAAGAAGAGTGACGTGGCTGAAACGGTGAAGACCGATTGGTTGCCGATGGTGGAGCGGCAACAAGACCGGCTTGTGAAGGCGATTTGCACTGACCGTGGGGGAGAGTTCCTGAGCAAGGACTTCTCAACTTGGCTGAAGAAGCAGGGCATAAGGCACTCTCTCACCATGCCCTATGTGGAGAGGATTGGAAGGAAGCCGAAGGTGGATATGCTTCGGGTGTTCGGGTGCATGTGCATGGCACTTGTGCCTAAGAAACTTCGGCACAACAAGCTTGATGCCAAAGCAACATGGGCCGTGCACCTGGGCATGGCTCAAAATAGCAAGGGATGGCTTCTTTGGGACCCATTTACTAAGAAGTTCCTGGTGAGCAGAGATTGCAAGTTCATGGAGAACTTACCGTACAAGGAGTGGAAGGCGGAGAACCAAGCGAAGATTGGTGTGCGGCTTGGAGAGGTGAAGAGTACCGGCTTGGAGCATGTGGAGCTGCCGTTGGAGCTGAGTATCAGCAGCACTATCACAAGCCAATCTCCTCAAATGAATGGGGAAGAAGAGGAGGAGGAGGTGCAGCAAGGTGATGAGCGTGCATTGTCACTTCCGCCTCGTGCTACAAGTGCTCGCGGGAACCGACCAGATTTGCAGCAACGCCATGAGAGCATCCAAGTCCCTCCAGCAGAGGAGGAAGGAAGGGGTAGAAGGAGGACTCAGCCCCCTAATAGGTTGAGCTATGACCGGTTTGGAGGACCAGCCAACCCAACTTTGACCGGTTCGGCTGTCATGCTAGGCGATGATGCGGAAGATGAAAGCGAGGAGTGCGCTTTTGCCTTCTTCTCTCCGGTGGAGATGCCGGGGGAGCCTACAAATCCCAAGGAGGCTTGGGAGGGCCCCAATGGGAAGGAGTGGAAGAAGGCCTCAGATGAAGAAATGGGGAGCATCATAGAGAACGACACATTTGACTTGGTGAACATTCCTCCGGGGCGTAAGGCGATCTCTTCGAAGTGGCTCTTCAAGCGCAAGACCGACGCCGATGGCAACATTGAGCGCTACAAGAGCAGACTTGTAGCCAAGGGGTATCAGCAGTAAGAGAAGAAGGACTACAATGAAGTGTATGTCCCTGTGGTGAAAGGTACAACCCTTCGAACCCTCTTCGCCGCGGCGGCCATCAAAGGATGGGTGGTGAAGCAAATAGATATAGTAACGGCCTTCCTCAACGGTGTTTTGGAGGAAGAGACCTACATGGAGCAGCCAGAGGGGTACAATGATGGGAGTGGCAGAGTGTGGAAGCTGAAGAAAGCACTCTATGGCCTCAAGCAAGCCCCTAGGCAATGGTACATCAAGCTGCGGGAAGTCTTGGAGGCGATCGGCTTCACTCCCTCAACGGCCGATCAATCCTTGTTCATGCTTGGCGAGGGGGAGCAGAGGAGCTTCATGGTGGTTTATGTGGATGACATTCTCATATTCTCACCCTCCTCTGACCTTGTGAAGGAGGTGATGCTGAAGCTTCAAGACAAGTTCAAGTGCAAGACCCTTGGTGACGTCAACTACTACCTTGGGCTTCACATTGAGCGAGATGTGGAGAAGCGGTGGATGCGAGTGCATCAAAAGAAGTACTTGGAGGCCTTGGCTGCAAACTTTGGGAAGAGTGAAGGTCATGTGGCTACTCCTCTTCCCTCGGGGTTCAAGTGTGTGAAAGGACCAGCGGAGGAAAGTGTTGGTGAAGAGGAGAGGCGTCGTTTTCACTCCTTGGTGGGCAGCCTCATGTATGCGGCCGTTCACACAAGGCCGGATGCAGCCTTTGCTACCGGGCAGCTGGCTAGGGTTGTCCAATGCCCTAATGAAGAGCGGGTAGCCGCTGGAGAGAGAGTGGCCAAGTATCTTGGCCAAACAGCAACTGTTGGACTGCAATACTCCGCTGTTGTGACAAGTGTGGGAGGCTTCATCTGTTGTGTTGGTGGAGGCCCAACAGCTTGGGAGAGCAAGAAGCAAGTGGACCAAGCATTGAGCTCGGTGGAGTCCGAGTACATGGCACTCTTCCGTGCCATAAGGGAGGTTGTGTGGCAGCGGCGTTTGCTAGCTGAATTGGGGGAGGAGCAGCAAGGACCTACCCCACTCTATTGTGATAGCCAGGGTGCTATTGCATTGGCTAAGATCCCCGTCCTTCATGGCCTTTCCAAGCACATGAAGGTGAAGTGGCATTGGGTGAGGAACATGGTAACCGCGGGTGAAGTGGAGTTGCACTACGTGAAGACGACGGCACAGCCTGCTGATATGATGACCAAGAGGCTGGTTGAGCAGCAGCATTGGAAGTGTTGCAAGCTTGCTGGGATGGCTCTGAACTAAGGGGAGCAGATTCTAAGGCCAACAATCCGAGGGGGAGTTTGTTGGTGCAACCCTATGGCTTGCACTCGGCTTGTCGTCCTTGTTTGTGTGTGTGCATGCATGGCATGGAATGACTTTTGAGTCTATGTCATTGCTATCTAGTGCTTGTGTGTGTGTTTGAATGGTGTATCACAATGTGGTTTGTGTCGGTCAAGACATTAGCGAGTTTTCACAACTCGCATGTCAAGTCGTCGTTTGCGCGTCGCATGAGCTTTCTCTATTTTTTCGAGTGTGAAGTGTCCATCTCATCGCAGGTGTGTGCAGCAAGCCCTCATCATCTCAAGAAGAATTGATCTTGCAGAACCAAGACCAAGAGCTCAAAATTTCAAGCCCAAGCAATGTGGAAAAATATTATAATAGTGAAAATAGTAATGCTACTTCAAGTAGTGTTACATTTCACTTGGTGTAGCCCCTTGTTGGGTTTGTTTCGAGTCTCCTCATGGTTGGGGACTCTGTGGTGGTGTACCACCAACGACTTTTCCCTTTGGTCATTTCCTCCCTGTGTTGGAGTCTGTGTTCGGTTCGCGAAACACGTTTTCCCCCATTGTCCAATCACACGCTTCCCTTTTCCATCCCCCCCCCAACAAGTTCACTGTTCCAAAATTTCACAGGGTAACCATTTAGACCCCTTGCAAAATGGGTAACAAAAAATCTCGCGCCTTGTAACTTGGGACCTGGGCTTTAACCGTTGCCTTTACGACTTCGTGGCCCGAACGTCCACCTCAAATCTCTCTGCACTTCGAGCCATAGGGCACGTGACAAGAGAAATAAGGCTCGACGCCAATGCGTCGTTGGGGTTGCGTAGCAGCTTTAGAGAATCCTGAAATGAAAGAGCAATTCTCTCATGCGAATAAATAGGTAAGAGAGTTCGTTTGCAAGGTAAGCTATGTGCAATTGTTTTTCAGATTGGATATGAGGATGAACATGATTTGAAGCAATTAGGGGATTTTGATGAGAAATGTATATACGAGAACAATGCCATGGGTTTTCTACAAATCTCAACATGAAAAAAAGTTTTGGTTGAAAAACAACAGCAAGTGGTTATTATGGATGCTAGGCGTGTACTTCTCTGTAGCTATTAGAACTTGCATTTTTGCCGAGACGAGAGGCAAAAGATTTTTACTGTTGTGGCGTTTTATTCAAGCTTGACTTTTTAGTTGCAGTGTTTCACGTTGGATGATGGCATGGCGCACCGTCAAGATGATTGGTTCGTTTTGACGTTGACTGTCAAGTTGCAGTGTGGCTCCATCTCTTTTCGAAATTTATTGGAACCTTGAGTTTTTAGTTGCATGAGTACATTATCAGCTGAAGGCGGGCACTAGAGTCGTTGGCTGAATTCCTAAGCAAACTTGGGCAGTTTTTTTTCTCTCCCTTATTAGTTTGTTTCGATCTTGACTGTCAAGTTGCAGGTTGACTGTGCTGTTTGCCGGTACCACAGGCAAAGAACGTTCACTGTAGTCAAAATCTGCTAGACCTTGGCTGTTTATTTGCACAGCGTCAAGCGAAGGCAGAGAACATTCGCTGAACACCTGTCCTCCTATGTAGTCCCACGGTTTTTGCACGTAGCTCGAGCCTGTAAGCAGGAAATAGTAAAACACGGGCAAACGGGACTTTGAAGGGGAAATCCCACAGTAAGAAATGACTCTTGGTTACAAAATCTCGCTCACGCACTAGATTAGTTGCCTGCGTGACGTCCCAGCTGTGAAACTCGCAATTGTCGAAATACAACTTGGTAGTTCGCTATCGTTCAGACTGCAGCCAATCAGGTTCAGTGTCAACGCAAGTCATGCCGAGAACCTGGTAGGTGAGATTGAAAATTTGGACTGTTCCGGGTGGGACAATAGAGGGGAAAAGGTGTAGGCAACTTTCCCTGCCATTTTCAAGATTCTTCCCCGAAAAAGTTCTTCCCTACCAGAGTTCCCTTCTCGCTGGCTCCTCTAGCACTTCAAGATTCTTCCCTGAAGAAGTTCTTCCCTACGTTCTATTTCGTAGCTCTTTCATCCTCCTAGTGCTGTTTCCAACTCCCTCGCTCAGTTTCCCGCCTGCTCTCAAGGATCCGTTATCGTGGTTTAGCACCCCACCTCAAAGGTATTGCTGGTTGCTAGTTGTCATCCCATCCCTCCCACGCTCTCTGCCATGTTATGGCGCTGCGACGTGCTGGTGTGCTAGAGGCACAGTGCGCTTTGGCACCTTGCACTCTGGCACTGTGCGCCTTGTGCCGCGCGCGCTGACGCTGTTCGCGCTGACGCCGCGCGCGCTGGCGCCGTCTGCGGTGACGCCGCGTGCGCTGGCGCTGTCCATGGTGGCGCTGTCCTCGGTGGTCCGGTGCGCTCTGGCGCCATGCGCGCTGGCCCGGTGCACGCTGCCGTGTGCGCTAGCGCGGTGCGCGGTGGCACCGTGCGCATGGCCGACGTGCACAGTGGTGCCGTGCGCTGGCGCCATGCGCGCTGGGCCGGTGCGCGCTGGCGCCGTGCTCACTGGTCCGGTGCACGCTGGCGCCGTACGTGCTGCCACCGTGCTCGTCGGGGCTGCCACCGTGCTCGCCGGCGCCGTGCACGCTGGTGCCGTGCGCTCTCTCCTCTCTCCTATCTCCTATCTCCTTTCTCCTATCTCCTCTCTCCTCTCTCCTCTCTCCTCTCTCCTCTCTCCTCTCTCCTCTCTCCTATCTCCTCTCTCCTCTCTCCTATCTCCTATCTCCTCTCTCCTATCTCCTATCTCCTATCTCCTATCTCCTCTCTCCTATCTCTTCTCTCCTATCTCCTCTCTCCTCTCTCCTCTTTCCCATCTCCTCTCTCCGCTCCACGCCTCCCTCCTTCCCCGATCCTGCCCCTACCGCGTCTCACCTCACCCTCTCAGGTCAATGCTTTCAACCTCGCAGCAGCCAGCAGTGTGATTCGGTGCGACACTCTGTGCCTTGCCTTTTCTCCGCCCCGCACCCTCCTCCTTTCCTTACCCTGCCTGTCCCTACCATGTGTCTCCTCACCCCCTCAGGTGAATGCGTTCAACCCAGCAGTAGTGGGCAGCATGATGTGCCGCAACCTTATCAACATTGACTGGTGCGTGTGTATGGGCATGGCATGCCTGGCTGTGTGTGTGTATGGGCATGGCATGCCTGACTGTATGCGTATATGGGCATAGCATGCCTGGCTGTGTGTGTGTATGGGCATGGTATGCCCGGCTGTATGTGTGTATGGGGATGGCATGCCTAGCTGCATGTGTGTATGGGCATAACATGCCTGGCTGTATGTGTGTATGGGCATAGCATGCCTAGTTGTATTGTATGAATGTTTGGGCATAGCATGCCTGGCTGTATGCATGTGTGGGCATAGAATGCCTGGCTGTATGTGTGTATGGGCACACCATGCCTATTTGTACACGTGTATGTGCATAACGTGTCTGGCTGTATGCATGTATGGGCATAGCATGCCAGGCTGTATGTGTGTATGGGCATGGCATGCATGACTGTATGAGTATATCGGCATAGCATGCCTGGCTGTGTGTGTGTATGGGCATGGTATGCCTGGCTGTATGTGTGTATGGGGATGGCATGCCTAGCTGTATGTGTGTATAGGCATAGCATGCCTGGTTGTATGTGTGTATGGGCATAGCATACCTAGTTGTATGCATGTGTGGGCATAGCATGCATGGCTGTATGCATGTATGGGCATAGCATGCTTGGCTGTATGTGTGTATGGGCATAGCATGCCTAGTTGTATGCGTGTATGTGCATAACGTGCCTGGCTGTACGCATGTATGGGCATAGCATGCCAGGCTGTATCTGTGTATGGGCATAGCATGCCTGGCTGTGTGTGTGTATGGGCATGGCATGCCTGACTGTATGAGTATATGGGCATAGCATGACTGGCTGTGTGTGTGTATGGGCATGGTATGCCTGGCTGTATGTGTGTATGGGGATGGCATGCCTAGCTGTATGTGTGTATGGGCATAGCATGCCTGGCTGTATGTGTGTATGGGCATAGCATACCTAGTTGTATGCATGTGTGGGCATAGCATGCATGGCTGTATGCATGTATGGGCATAGAATGCATGGCTGTATGTGTGTATGGGCATAGCATGCCTAGTTGTATGCGTGTATGCGCATAACGTGCCTGGCTGTACGCATGTATGGGCATAGCATGCCAGGCTGTATGTGTGTATGGGCATAGCATGCCTGGCTGTATGTGTGTATGGGCATAGCATGCCTAGTTGTATGCATGTATGTGCATAACGTGCTTGGCTGTATGCATGTATGGGCATAACATGCCAGGCTGTATGTGTGTACGGGCATAGCATGCCTGGCTGTGTGTGTGTGTATGGACATGGTATGCCTGGCTGTATGTGTGTATAGGGATGGCATGCCTAGCTGTATGTGTATATGGGCATAGCATGCCTAGCTGTATGTGCGTATGGGCATAGCATACCTAGTTGTATGCATGTATGGGCATAGCATGCATGGCTGTATGCATGTCTGGGCATAGCATCCCTGGATGTATGTGTGTATGGGCATAGCATGCCTATTTGTATGCGTATATGTGCATAACGTGCCTGGCTGTATGCATGTATGGGCATAGCATGCCTGGCTGTATGTGTGTATGCGCATAGCATGCCTGGCTGTATGTGTATATGAGCATAGCATGCCTGGCTGTGTGTGTGTATGGGCATGGTATGCCTGGCTGTATGTGTGTATGGGGATGGCATGCCTAGCTGTATGCGTGTATGTGCATGAAGTGCCTGGCTGTATGCATGTATGGGCATAGCATGCCATGCCGTACGAGCTGGCGCTGTCCGCGCTGGCCCGGTCTGTGCTGGTGACGTGCGAGCTGGCGCCGTCTGCTGTTGCATTTTGCTCATGCCACACATTCCTTTTTTGCGTGTCCCCCTCCTTTTAACCCCTCCTGCTCCTCTTTCCATCCTTTCATTCATTCCTAGGTACCACGTAGGTCATCGCCAGCGTTGCCACAATTTCAGTCTATAATTTTCTCCTTACTCCCTATTTCTCCCTCTCCTTGTGTTATTCTCTTCCTCCCTTCCATCCCATGTAGTTTTTCTGGCTAGCGTTAGCTTCCCTTCCAAGCAGTCTTCCCTTTTGCCTTCCAGCATCCATTCAATTTCCCCACGTGCTCCTACTCTATTTTCCTGCTCTGCAGGCATTAGTGGAGCACGTCACTGCTATGCACTCAATCACACTCCTTGGTATTCTTTTCCTTACCCCATGTCTCTTTCAATCCTCTTACGGCATCTCCTCCTTGTCCCTTTGTATTATGCTGTGGTGCTGATTGACACTTTCAGGGTGAGCACCTGAGGTGAAAACGTTGGCATGTAGTTAGAAATCGAGTGCATAGAAATTGGAACCTGAACTTGTTAGTTCGTTTTGTTTAACATTTTTTTCCAGAATGTAAATCAGGCAGATGAAATGCTTCGTACAATTGTGGAGGCTTTCATCATCTGATAAGAAGCCGTTTGGAGTTCTATTTCTCAAGGCAGGCAACAAATGTTGCCATTTTGTGTCTGGATGGTCTTACAAGATATTTTTAACTTGACATTACACCTCATTGCAGACAACCCCGTGGTGTAGATTCAGCTTTGCATCGGTTGTGGTCATCCTTTGCATCAATGATTGGACAGTAAAAGCTGCCAGGTACAAATTCGCGAGTTGTGTTGCGGGGTTTGCGAAGTTACTGAGAAGATCCATGGGTGATGTGATCAATTCTTGAAATAATCTTTTTTTTACTGAGATTTGTTTTGCTTTTAGTCTGGATCTTTTTTATTTTCATGGGATTGTGTGGCAGGTGGTGGAGATGTATTTTCCGGCGTAGTGAAGTGGAGAGGTGGCGGATCAATTTCGAGCATGGTGTTTAATTGTTAGCAATTTAAGCATTTTTTATACATATGACCTGTGCTTGGTTTCAAGTCATGCACGATTCATGCATGTTTTGGTGGTTTGTTTTGAAGCTTTTCATACTGCCTAATGGTTAGTGTTTTGGTGTTTTGTTTTCAAAGGTCAGAGATTCAATCATTGGTGATTATGGGGTGAATTAAAATAAATATGATTCATGCTTGGTTCATTCTTGCCCTTTTTCTTTTTTGTCTTTTCTTCAGATTGTTTCTAGTGTAGAATTGTGTCTATGGAGGCAAGCTCTAGCAACAAAACAACCCCGGTAATGAGGGAGAGAGCAAGGACAATATGGGTGGGAGGACGGTGTGAGATAAGGCGAGGGGGACCAGTAGCGGCCAGGGGCAGACTGGTAGCGGTCCGAGGAGGATCGGTAATGGTCCAAGAACGGTCGGTGGCAATGCGAGGACGATTGGTGGCGGTGTGAGGAGGAATAGTGCCACGACATCAGAGGAAGCGGTGCAAGGTAGGGGTAAAAAATGAGTCAAGGAATGTCGACGAAGAAGAAGTCGCTAACAATCAGGGCAGTTATGCGAGTGAGGAATCTGATGGTATACCTTCAGCGAATAGTTCTACAGATGAAGTGCAAGTTAACAGCAACAAGGTGAATATTGAACTTGTGCATAAGAAGAAGTGCACCACTTGTGCCGAAAAATAGGAGGCAAATTTGGGTTATACAAAGGTGGATTGATACTGTTTGTTTGCCATGTTCCTATTTGACATTGTATTTGCTCCCTTTGGAATATTTGATGGTGATTTCAATACAATTTCTTCGGGATTTTGTCTGTAATAATCAGTTCTAGATTGAGTAGTAATGAGACAACATCAGTATTAATTCATATTTTATTATTCGTTCCATTTTCTATCAACTCCTATTGATTGTATTTTATCTCTGCATTGAGGACACGTCTGTATCATTCTAGAAGCTCCTACGCCATATCTGTACGTATATGATTTTGGTATTCTATCGTTAAAGTGGTTGATGCTAGTTTTCTACACCATAATATTATGTTTCAGTCGTTAAAATCGTAAATGTGTATTGTAGGTTATCCCATTATTATATTATCCCTGCTTTTAAAATTTCTACGTAAATCTATGTGTGCCTTTTGCGTATGCTATGTCTTCTGTACTTTTGCCCTTCTGTTTGCAATTCACAGAGCTCCTTCTTGCGGGCGTTCCCTTTCCACCGACTTTCTGTTGACGATTGGCCTACACAGCCGGTTCTAGGTAATGTGGATGCATTTTATATACAGTATGTAGTGCGTAATCTACATTTGTATAGCTGCTCGATTTATAACTTGTTCACGGAGTACGCTGAATTGACAGCAAATGATGTATATTGGTATGTGACATCGTAACCTTTGTTTTCATTTTACCGTTGGATTTGCTGTTGTTCTTTTTTTGGGTTGCGGAGCAACCTATTACGATCGATTTTGGCGAAAAAAAAAAATCCCGCATATTTTGGGGAAAAAGAGACGTAACCAGGGAAATCGATGAAGTGGCTCAATAATTTCCTATTGTAACTCGCATCGCACAGTACCGCATGTTTCTGATCCAACTTGTTTCTGATCCCGGTTTGTGAACTCCACCTAATTCCAGTCAATCGTGAATTTTATGTTCGATTGCATCACGTCGTTAACGACGAATCCAATCGATTTATGCGCTGGAATTTACAAGTCACGGTCGATGATGATGAATCTATAATAAATGGATGATATTATGCGACACTGTAGAAGAACTCAAACTCTTAGCTACCACTTCCCCAGCACTAGCATGGGGGGGAAGTTAGTAGGTATGATGTTTGAATCATCAACGGTGTCATGAAACAACACAATCTGTAAGGTCCAAAAAACAAGCCAACCCATCAAATCAAGTTCAAAAGACTGCACTCAAGGAGCGCGTCTGTGAACCTTTGCGATTTGATGGGTAAGGTTTCTCCATTTGAAAAACACAGACTTGCATTGATTTGGGATGATGGATGCATAAAACAATAGAGGCAAATAAGCAAATTTCTCAAAATCTTGCAACAAATCTTGTAACAAATACCACAAAACCCCGCCAGCATTAGCCCACTAAACAATCACATTTGCTCCCAAGTCTCCATTCAAGTCGCAAACATTTTTCATTCACATTTGCCTCATGGTCGATCAATCTGCATTCATGTTTCCACCCCATACTACTGTTTACACCCTCCTTGCCACAACTGTTCTGCCACCTCCGTCTCACTATCATTAGACATGCAAAACAAAACAAGCATAAGTTAGTCAAGGAATGGGATTGTAGTGACAAAACTATGCTTCTCTGAATTACTTACAACATGCTTCCTTTTAGCAGGTGTGGATGGGGCTGCAGAAGATGTACTCATGCTGGTAGCTGGATCGGTTGTCTCTGGCATCTTAGTGATGTCAAGGACGGTTTTGAAGGTGCGGCTTACGTCGAAATGGAAGTGTACCTAAAATAGTCATGAAACAAGTTGATGAGATAGGAAATTAAAGCGCGTACGTATTTTATACTGCAGACATGCACCTTAGCTTTCCATTCACCGTGCAGTGCATCCAATGCTTTTTGACGCTCCTCCTCATTGAGTGCGAAGAAGGTAGTAATCTGGAAGTTCGAGATTACGTTTGCCGGAACTTTTGGCTCCAGTTCGATGTTCTTGGACAGGTGCTTGTACGAGCCTGACAAAAAAGAACAAATAAGAAAAGAGAGAAATTTTGATCACTAAACATTCATTGGGCATATGGTATGGGCCAAATCACATGCAAGTTTTAACTTACTGCTCTCTTCCACGATGAGAGTTGCCGTGATGTTATCAATCGACAAGATTGATGTGGATCCGTGAGAAGAGCACATGTGCGCATTGTTGATGACAGAGGTAAACACAGGCATGCCACACAAAGCATTCCCATTACGTGCATTGCAGACAGGTCGACAGTTGTGTTGTGGCTCGTTTAAAACCACTTTGAAGGTTGCAACTTTATCCGTCTTCGTTGTTGTCACAAGGGTCTCGATATGCGTCATTCTGCCAATGGAACAAAATCAGAATTAGATTGCAAGATCTGAATGTTGCACCTTTATACGACAACATTGTACTTACAGTTCGACTTCTCTGAGATCTTGCACTTCATCCAGTGGAGCTGCATCCGTAATTGATCTCCACCCCTGAGTTGCCAAGGGAAATTAGTGCACTCTTTTGTGATGAGTCGTAGATGAGAGCTACCAGCTTGCGTGCTCCATTCTTTGGATCGAGGGTTGCATCTTTCAAGTTAACTGCAATGCAAGGGATCTGGTGAAAACGTCGAGAGGACAATCATAAAAAAATGACATATATGAGGGACAAGCATTGCCGAACATGCACGGCAACATTACCAAAGTTAATATATGTATGAAGCAAAATTATATATAAAAAAAGGGCAAGGAGCGACTTAACAAACAAAGAAACCAAAGGAGTTTGAATCATGGAAGAACGATGACCGGTATATGGAAACAAGCAACAACTTCCATGATACTAATATGATACGTTTCAAGCACTTGCAAGAAACCGTAGTAGCAAAGGCAAAGGCGGTGATAAAAGCATAATCAATGTAGAGCAACCTATTACGATTGATTTTGTCGAAATTTTGGCGAAACTTACACGTCGATGGTCCTCCAGACAGTTGTAGAAGTTCTTGAGCAATGGAGTAGGCACATTGCCCACAACCAGCTTGTCGCACGCTGCTGCCTCCACCATATATGAGCATCGATGAATCCAGTTGAACTGCATTTGAAGCCCTCCAATGTGTTTCCTGCATATTCACAACGACTTTAAATATAAGGAATTACACGATTATGACATCAAGATGAGCATAACTCAAACAACGTACCCGTCAGCTATCCCTCGTGAAGCATTGAAACGGTGCACCTGATAAATCTTTCCAATAGAAAGATTCAGCAAGACGTCATTGATAGCTGCCACGTCACACCGACCAAGCCCGGAAGACTCCGCCCAAAGAAGAAGCTCTGCTGTGTTGAACTCGTTATCGAACATGAGAACTTTTCCTGGGGATGGTTGACCGTTTTTCTTCATGAATGCATTTCTTATGCCGATGACCATCATTTTCAGATGCATATCGGCGCACTTCTGTTCTTTCTTCACCCTTTGTTCAATAGATTTGAACTTAACCTCAATAGTAGCCTGTGGTGACAAACAACTCTTTATTAGTACGATAGAAGAGATCTTACATTAATGACAGTCTTCAGTACTTGTAAAACTCACCCGTCCAAGGTTGTGCGGAAACGGCAAAGGTCCTGTTCATTAGTGTACATGACAAGAAACACAGGGAGGGGTACGCAATCTCATATGATAATATACGAATATCATGAACATGAAAAGCAATTATTGACCAACATTTTCAAAGTTTTTTTAGGATATCATTCATTGATGATGACATAGATAGGAAAGAGATCTGAGAAATAGGTTTCACCCACATAGATTTTAATTTGAGTTTTACAATAGTTTGCCCAAATATGATCTAGAAGAGTATTATTTACAGTAGTGGGTTCAATAACATACTGGGTAAAACCTCGAAGTGTAAATACCCTTTTATATCGACGTTGAGATGTACCATTGAGATCAATATTGAAATCTCCGACAAATATCATGCTCATGCCAATATTATGGTCTATGCTGGATGAGATCATATCAACAAGAACGTCGTAGTTCTGTTGGTTAGTAGGGTTTCGATAACAACAATTAATCATGAAGCTTTTGCCTTTGATGTCAAGTGAAAAGGACAAAAACTCGACTTTTGATAATTCACTATATTCTATTATTTTGATTGGTTTGCGATAATAAACCACAATTCCTCCAATTTTAACAATCGAAACGTAGTATTTTGAACGAATCTTGTGGAAGATTAGGAAGCACATCATTAGACGACAAATGTGTTTCGAAGAAAACCAAAAAATCAAACTTGTCTAATTGCGATAACTTAATATCATCGTAATGGCTCCGTAGACTTCTCACATTTTGGAAAAGGAATTTCAGGTTAGAATTATGTGTCGAAATATCAGTAATTGGCATTGGAACAAGAGCGAGAGGCCGTTGTCGCAAACGACTCATTTCTTCAACGACACGAGAATCGGTCTTAATGCATGCGTTTGAAAAGTTTTTAAGAAAAAGATGGTGGGGGCTGCGAAAACGACTTAAAGCGACATATGCACCTTGAGCAAATACATTTTTCTCAAAGTGTATCACCCCGCTCTCAAACGTAGCACCCTGGCTACGATGAAAAGTAATTGCATTGCTTGGTCGTAGTGGAAATTGCATTCGAGAAATAGTATCGTATCGTGAATTAACAGAAAACGTTCTTTCAGTTCGTTGTAGTGGGGTCCAATTGATATTCACCTGCGAAAATTTTGAAGCCAATGACTTGGACTTCAAACGCAAATTGCGTCCGACGTATTCGTCATCAAACTGAACCCAAATAATTTCTACAACGCTATTATTGCTTAGAGTGAAATGTGTTACAATCCCAGGTGTGCCGTTGGCAAGACCATCTGACGTATCAAGATTGCAAACTACATGAACGCGAGAACCTATGAACAACTCGAGCTTGGGTAACAACCCATGTGATGCACTAGGTGAAAAAGTTGGTGGTGTAATTGGTTTGTCCTTTCTAGATTGATCTTTTCCAAAAAGGGCACAATCTAATGCCAAAATTGCGTATTTCTCCTGCAAGTAAAAAAGAAACGCATCGTGGTTGTATGAATCAATTGCTTTATTTGTGCAACACATGTGTTGCATATTCGTTTTCGTTGCTGGAATATCAGTTTCCCGTCTACTCAAGAATTCTATATCGCTGAGTGTTTGCTTGCCTTCACGCGAACGATTCAGTAATTTCGCAAACTTGACTTCCTCACGTTGTCTCATGATTGTGATGAGCTCCACAATTCTCACGCGCCTCCAGATATCTAGATCATTTGATGGTAAAGAAATCGAACTATCTCTGAAACAATGACTGTCACGTACCAGAGGTAATCGGAAAAAATCCCCAACAAAATCATATGCAAACCACCGAAAGCGAGATTTGCATTGTTTGTTATCTCACGAAGTCTAAAATTCATCCATCCAAAGGTATTTCTACCAACCATTGATATTTCATCGAGAATTACAACTTTAACGTCTCCCAGACGGGACCTTAAAGTGTTAAGCTTGTCTGCGGACAACTTTTTTATTCAACGATTCTGCACTACCGGAATCATTAAAGCACTATGTATTGTATAGCCCCTTATTTGAAAGGCGGCCACTCCAGAGGGAGCAACTTTTAAAACTTTAATAGTATCAAAGTTCATACCGAGTTGAGCATGAAAAATGCGGATCAATCGATCGTGTACACTTTTGATTAAGACTGATTTGCCAACGCCAGCCCCACCACTTATCAACATGCATAGTGGACCATACTCAAACGACCTACGAACACCGCGTACGATGTGATCTGCAATTGCCCTTTGTTCAGCATTTAACATGCGTTCCATTTGCAAATACTCGTGCTCGTTTGTCGGTATCGAACGAAAAATATATGTCGATCGAACGAAACCTGTAATACCAAGTTCCATACCAATATCCACATGTTCGGAAGGTTGTGAACTATCGCTATGCGCATCACATTCTTCAACAGTACCCGCATTCATGGCTACTTCAAACACACGTGCCCATGTCTCGCCGTTAGTGGAATATTCTTTTCTTTTGAGGGTAATAATCTCTTTGTAGTCGAAGAATGTTTGAGCAACTTGGTACGAATCGTCGATTTCTTGACGGAATGGAACGAACAGTAAAACTTGCTCACGCATATAGTTTTCCTTGTCAATGTCGTCGTGGAAGTTGACATAACAGATTATCTTTCTCTTTAGTCTTTTGCGATAAAAACGTTTTGTTGGAGAAAGATCGGAACCTATAGAACTTACAAGCAAAGTCGGCAAGACATACCGCTTCCATGGCTAATGGTCGACTTAAATATCGATCTAATAATGCATATGGAGTAAAAATATTGGTGGAGTCTGGATCCAAGCTTTTTAGTTCAGACTTGGACTTCAGCATTAATAAGCGTTTACGCGAATGATTTGTATGTATGAATACTACACCACGGCTCGATTTCTTGTACGGAATACTGAGAATTAAATAAATGGCCTCTTGTGCACTTATTTCCTGGGTATTGAGTATAAAATTCCCGATGTCACGAAGAACGTGTAAGACGCCGGTACCTTGAATAGCAGCAAATTTTCATGCATTTTCTATAACCTTGCTCATCCCTTTCCCCGATGTTGTCATATAGGCAGCAATATATGTTGCTACACTATATGAATCGATACATAACTGAATGTCCATATTCCCTCGCCAGACGGACAAGATTGTTTTGTTGAAATTGTTAACAAAACAATCTCTCACTTCTCTTGCATAAAACAAAGTACGTTTTTTTAAGCCAACACGCAAACAACTAATAACGATGAAAATGACAACCCGCATGTCTCAATCAAATGATTTTTCCCAAGGGTATTAAGAAACGCATCCTCAAATTTTTTATCCGATCTAGATTTCTCGAGTTCCGTTTCGGTAGAGTCTGTGTCGAAAGGCATTAAAACCAATGTTTTTGGGAGAGGATATTTGGAAATCCCAAATCGGCATTTTTGTACAATTCCGTGTTTTTTCATTCGACACGTTCGTGTGTGACAGTGGGTTTGCACCTTCAAAAGGTCTTTGGTTACCAAATCCATAACGAGATCTTGCCCATGACAAGAGATATGTTGATCAGCAAATGCCAATATATTTTCACGAGTGGGATAGCTGTATCGCATGCCAAAAACTCACTCCATATGAGGGAGTGGGAATGAGGAGCACCACGATGTTGAAACTCGTCAAGGACAAAGTAATCTACGACAGTACCCAAGACACCAGTTTTGTTCGACAATATCTCTCGAAAAAATGCATTTTTCCGTTCAACATAGTAACGCGCACTGATGACTGGATATGTACATACAAGCAAAGTGATTGTCTCAAAGTCCAGAGGAGGGACAATAGAGATGCTTGTAAGGTTGGCAAGATTGCCTGGGTTGATAGTATGCTCGAGCAAAATAATGTGAAGGTCCGTCCATTTCGTGTCAGCCATAGAAATCGTCAAGAAAATGGTCGGAGGACCAAGTTGTCGTATCCTTGCAAACAAATCGCGTCTGCAATTTTCGAGGTAATGTGGAGACATTCGAAGACTTTTGAAATCATTGAATATGATATCTTTTTTTTGCAGTACCTTGCGTGTCTCAGTATTCAGAAGATCTTTTGCTGAAAAGTCGCTAATATGTTCCAATATTTCTTGTCGCACACGCGTCCCTATCACATTGTCCATCTGGATCAATTCCAGTTTGAACAACTTGAAGAAAATATTTTGGGGACAGATAGAGAAACGCCCATCCTTATTGAGAAGCTCCCATTTCGCGATATCGCGATAGCTTAAAGAGGAAGTGTCAACCTCGGATAGGCGCCCTTCGCCGCAGAAAAGTGTCGGAAATGCCAACTCTTCAACATGTTTGTCCATTAAAATATGTATTGGTTTGGCCCCTTCACCAGGGGCCATTTCCACAATGTGCTGCTCCAAGTTATGAAAAAGGGGCTCATTGCATATGATAGTATTAGTAATGCCTACATTGAGATCATCTTCATCAATGTCCATCTCCACTTCATCATCGGATGTCTTAGTTCTAGGTTGCTGTTGTTGAGAAGAAAATTCAGCACTGTTTTTTTCGTGTGAAATAAAATCGTCGTGAAGCCTCATATCTTCAAGCTCTTGTTGCAAATCATGCAACCTTTTTGAATCGAACTGTAGACCAAATTGCATGAAAAGATCCTTCTTCTCTAAAAATGAAAGGGCATGGGAAACTTTAGCGGGCCTAACGTTTTCATTGTACATGTTATGGATATTATTAATTCTCCGTTTAAGATGAACACGCACGGTGTGAGTTTCTTGAGGCAACCTTGGCAACGCTGTAACCATGTCAATGACTTTTACTGGAACGTTAACAATCCCCCCTCGTATCTTGTACTGTTTTCCCACGTGAGCTTGTGTGATACTTGAAAAGACAATTCTCGGCGAAATTAAACGTTCCTCCAAGTCTGTCAGTCCTTTTAATTCGATTGGCCGTGTTGGTAAAAGGGCACCACCCATTCTAGACAATATCGGTATCTTATCACAAAACAAATATGTTTTACAGCTGCCACATGTATTTTGTAATTGTGGAAATGATTTACTTTGTACTTTTGTCAATTGGCGCTTAAAGTGCAATCGATCACAACTGTCACACGCCATAATAGGACCTTCTTTTGAGGCTTCTTGAAAACGTCTAATCGCTTCTTCCATAACCTTTGACCGTTTCGCCGTCTCGTCATATCGTTCTTCAACGTTAGCGAAAAGACCTTCCAAGTATTCATCATGTATAAACTTGCTATCCTTATAGTATTCATCCACATTGAAAGGCAATGCTCTAGAGCATGCCGGCCCAAAAATCATATGTAACAAATATTGTCTAGTATGAGCAGCAGATTCCTCAGATTCCCATTGCTCATACATATAGTTTACGCCGTGCACCATTAACCGGAAACCAAAATTTTCAACACCTTGATATACACCGACAAAACATTATCCCAAATATCTCTCCATCATTACACTCTTCAAGAAGAGTGTAATGATCGTTTGAGAAGAGCTAATGGATATGGTTTCCATTGTTGATGAACTCTATACCTTCGTACTGTGCCCACTCTCTAGTATTCAACCATATGATCACTGTTGTTCTCTTTAATTCACAAAAGGCCTTGATTTCGCAGGCCGAACCCCATGTGGAAGGGCGCCGTATATACTCGATATGTCTTCGCAATGAAGATAACGAGCTATGGTGGCACGTTTGTACCATAGTTTCAAACCTTAACTAGTTCAATGAAATGTGTTGTATGAGTTCATCTTTCGGAGATCCATAATGCTCTTCATTATTCGAAATAGCTAAAGATAGGCATCTATACAAACACGCCCCATCCCCATCCACCAACCTTCTATTAAACATATATTCCCGTCTTAACTGACCATCTATGGAAGTCCCCGTGAAGATTTTTTGGGATGAAAAGTCCATCTCCAAAGCTGACCTCACCGAGTGCCTCAATAGGAAATTGCCTGCAAAATGTCAAAACGACTTGTCAATTTCCAATTATTGAAGTCAGTATTGAACAAGTTTCAGCAATAAGAACTCCAATATCTAATACATCAAGAACTCCAACTCCATATACAATAAAATCAACCTTACAATAATATGCCTCTTACTTATCAGCACTCTTTACATTCTTACCAAGAAATCGTATACAACAAAATTGAACTTCTCCCTTCGCGTCCGTTGAAAAAGCTAATGGTAGAAATTGAACCTGGTTGCTCACAATACGAAACAGACGAATACAACTGCGTAAAGCACCTCACTTGATCTGGACGATCTGCAATCTCAAGAATGTGAAACCATTAAGTAAATACTTCAAGAGTTACAGAAGAAGTCAATGCAAGAAATTGAATCCAGGTGCTCACAGTGCAAGAGCTGACGAATATGACTACAAACAACGAAAACATTGAGTACATAATTCAAGAGTCACGGAAAATGTTAGAGGTAAGAATTGAAACCGGATACTCACAGACAAAACACTAATGAAGACCACTACGTGAAGCACCACAAATAGGATTGACAATCTGCAATATACAAGCAAAAAAACATTGAGTACATACTTCAAGAATCACGAAAAAATGTTGGTTAGAAATTAACACAGATACTCACAGACAAAACACTGACAAATTCGACTGCGTGAAGCACCACAGACGGGCTTGACAACCTGCAATATACAAACAAAGAAAACATTGAGTACATACTTCGAGAGTCACGGAAAAATGTTAGAGGTAAGAATTGAACCCGGATACTCACAGACAAAACAATTCAAATACAACTGCGTGAAGCACCTCAAATGAGCTTGACAACCTGCAATAAACAAACAAATTAACATTGAGTACATACTTTTAGCATCACTGAGAAATGTAAAAATTGAACCCGGATACTCACAGCCGAAACTCTGACGAATACCACTGCGTGAAGCATCACAGAGGGGCTCGACAACCTATATCCAAACAAAGAAAACATTGAGTACATAATCAACAGTCACGGAAAAATGTAAGGTAAGAATTGAACATACTCACAGACGAAACACTACAAATACGACTGCGTGAAGCACCACAGACAGGCTCGACAATCTGCAATATACAAACAAAGAAAACATTGAGTACAAACTTCAAGAGTTACGGGAAAAAGTTAGAGGTAAGAATTGAACCCCTATAGTCACAGACAAAACACTGGCGAAGGACTACGTAACACCACAGATATGCTTGATACCTTGCAATATACAAACTTAAAGAACATACAGAACATAGTTCAAGAATCACGGAAAAAACTGTTAAAGGTAAGAATTGAACTTGTCTACTCACAGACAAATCCCTGCCGAAGACGATTGCAGGAAGCACCACATATTGGTGTGACACCTGCAATATACAAATAAAGAAAACATTGAGTACATACTTCAAGAATCACGGAAAAAATGTTTATGGCAAGAATTGAACCAGGATACTCACAGACTAAGTGGTGCCGATAACAACTTCGTAAAGCATCACAAATCAGACCAACAATCTGCACTATACAAACACAAAAATGGTTATACGTATTTCAAGAGTCACGGAAAAATGCTACAGTAAAGAATTGAAACCTTATACTCACAGACAGAATTTTAGCTAATATGACTGGGGAAGCACCACAAATTAGCTCGACAATCTCCAATATACAAACAAAGAAAACATTCAGTACAAACTTCGAGTCAAGGAAAAATGCTAGAGGTAAGAATCGAACCCAGATACTCACAATCTAAACTGTCTACTCGCGATTACGTAAGGCACCACTAAGTGACTTGACAACCTGCAATATACAAACACAGAAATAATAAATTACATACTTCAAGAGTCACGGAAAAAATGTTTATGATAAGAATTGAGCCTGGACACTCATAGACTAAACTGTACTAGTAATGACTACGTAAAGCACCACTCACGATAGCCTGCAATATACAAACACAGATATGATAAAGTACATACTTCAAGAGTCATGGAAAAATGTTCAAGGTAACAATTGAACCCAGATACGCACAGACAAAACTTTACTGATAATAACTGCATAAAGCACCACAAATTGACTCGACAATCTACAATATACAAACAGAGAAATGATTAAGTACATACTTCATGAGTCACAGAAAAATATTTCTGGTAAGAATTGGACCAGATACTCACAGACTTAACTGTACTGATAACGACTGCGTAAAGCACCACTACGTAACTCGACAACCTGCAATGTACAAACACAGAATTTATCAAGTACATGCTTCAAGGGTCATGGAAAAATGTTGAAGGTAATAATTGAACCCAGATACTCACAGACAAAATTGTATTAATAACAATTGTGTAAAGCACCACGAAATTGGCTTGACAATCTGCAAAATAAAAACATAGCAATTATTAACCACATACTTCAAGAGTTACAGAAAATGCTTAAGGTAAGAAGTGAACCCAAATACTCACAGACTAAACTGTACTAATACAACTGCGTAAAGTACCACAAATCGATTTCGGCAACCTGCAATATACAAACACAGAAATGATTTAGTACATTCTTCAAGAGTCACCGAAAAATCTTTCTGGTAAGAATCGAACCCAAATACTCACAAACTAAACTGTACTGATAACGGCTCCGTAAAGCACCACACACAATAACCTGCAATATACAAAGACAAAAACGATAAAGTACACTCTTCAAGAGTCACAGAAAAGTGATTTTGATAAGAATTGAACCCAGATTTTCACAATCTAAACTGTACAAATAACAACTGTATAAAACACAGCATAACTTTTCAACATGCAATATATCAACTTAGAAATGATTCAGTACATCTTCAAGAGTCACCGAAAAATCTTTCTCGTAAGAATCGAACCCAAATACTCACAGACTAAACTGTACTAATAACGACTCCGTAAAGCACCACACACGATAACCTGCAATATACAAACATAAAAACGATAAAGTACACTCTTCAAGAGTCACAGAAAAGTGTTTCTAATAAGAATTGAACCCAAATACTCACAATCTAAACTGTACTGATAACAACTGCAAAAGAACCACAGAATAACTTCTCAACCTGCAATATACAAACTTAGAAATAATTCAGTTCATCTTCAAGAGTCATAGAAAAATGTTTCTGGTAGGAATGGAACCCAAGTACTCATAGACTAAACTGTACTGGTAATGACTGCGTAAAGCACCACACACGATGCCCTACAATATACATATACAGAAATGATGAAGTACATGTCAAACATGTTTAGTTATCATGCTTGTATAGACTGTATAGGGTCATCTTCTAGAGAGTACAACTGTTAGGTATATGTTTGTGTACTCTCTCTCTCTCAATTTATCAATTTCACTGTTTGATATGGTATCACGCGTAGGTAGGATCCCCCCCCCCCTCACGCTTCCGCTCGCCCCCTAGCTGGGCCCCGTCGTGCTCCTAGCCCCGTCGCGACCCTCCCTAGCCCCGTCGCGCCCCTTCCTGGGCCCCGTTGCGCCCCTTTCTGGGCCCCGTAGCGCCCCTCCAGGGCCCCGTCGCGCTCCTCCCAGGCCTCGTAGCGCCCCTCCTGGGCCCCATTGCGCTCCTCCCAGGCCCCGTCGCGCCCCTCCCTAGCCCAGTCGCGCTCCTCCCAGGCCCCGTAGCGCCCCTCCTGGGCCCCATTGCGCTCCCCCCAGGCCCCGTCGCGCCCCTACCTGGGCTTGGTAGCGCCCCTCCAGGCCCCGTCGCGCCCCTCCCAAGCCCCGTCGCGCCCCTCCCAGGCCCCCCTCGCGCCCCTACCAGGGCCCGTAGCGCCCCTCCTGGGCTCGTAGCGCCCCTCCTGGGCCCGTAGCGCCCCTCCTGGGCCCGTAGCTACCCTCCTGGGCCCCGTCGAGCCCCTCCTGGGCCCCGTCGCCCCTGCTCGGCCCCGTCGCCCCTGCTCGGCCCCGTCGCCCCTGCTCGGCCCCGTCGCGGCCTCTCGGCCACGTGGCGCCCGCCCGGCCCCTGTCGCGGCTGCCCGGCCCCTGTCGCCCTGCCCGGCCCCTGCTCGCCCGCCCGGCCCCGTCGCCCCTGCCCGGCCCTGCTGTGTCCTGCCCGGGCCCCGTCCCTGCCACCCGACCTTGTCGCTGCCGCCCGGCCCCGTCGCAGCCGCCCGGCCCCGTCGCCCCTGCCCGGCACTGCTGTGTCCTGCCCGGCCCCGTCCCTGCCGCCCGGCCCCGTCGCAGCCGCCCGGCCCCGTCGCAGCCGCCCGGCCACGTCGCAGCCGCCCGGCCTTGTCGCTGCCGCCCGGCCCCGTCGCCGCCGCCCGGCCCCGTCGCAGCCGCCCGGCCCCGTCGCCGCCGCCCGGCCTTGTCGTGCCTGCCCGGCCCTGACGCGCCTTCCCCGGCCCTCCATACTTCCTGGTACTGTCCCCCGTTCCCCGCACCACTTTGCACCCTCCTTCACTTTCCTGCCCCGCCTTGCACCGCACTGCACCGCACTGGACCGTACTGCACCGCACTGCATTGCACTGCACTGTCCTCCACTGCCCCTCATGGCTGCTGAGCTTCGTTTTGATGCTGAGGGTCAGCCTCTGGAGTTCGAGGCGTGGTTGGCTGACCTTCGCCGCCACCTCACTGGCCAGCGGCAGGACGGCCACCCGCTTTCTGCACACCTAGACGGTATGCTCCCCTGCCCTGACCCCCCTGCTGTGCTGCCCGCTGATCCCACGCCCGCTGAGCGCGAGTCCACTGCCGCTGCTGCCCTTGCCCGCTCTGTCTGGCTTTCCCGCGATGCCCTTGCTCAGCTCGCCATTAGCAATGCCCTCCCCCCCCCTGAGCGCCCTCGCTTTAGAACCATTACTACCGCCCAGGCCTACCTTGATGCTGTCATCAAGCGCTATTCTACCCCTCCTGCTGCCTCAGTGGGTCGCCTGATCCTCCCCCTGCTCTTTCCTGACCTGGCGTCTTTCCCCACTGTCTCTGACCTCGCTGCCCACCTGCGCTCGATAGATGAGGCCTGGCGCGCTGCCTGCACTGATGCACAGCTTAGAGTCCACCAGCCTCCCATGACCTCCACCCTCTACCTCCTTGCCACCCGCCTCCCTGACCGCCTTGCCGCCGCCCGCGACCAGTTCCTTAGCATCCATCCTGCTGCTCTCACCCTCACCGACTTTGTTGACACCCTGACTGCCATAGAGACTCGTCACCGCTCCATAGCCCAGGCGAGCGGTACAGTACCGGTCCCTATCTTTCAGGGTTGTGCCCCCGCTCAGTGTACCTTCTCCGACGGCTCTGTCGCTGTGGCTGAGACTGCTGCTGCAGTGCAGTCCCGCTCGGCGAAGGGCCGCCGCCCCAAGGTTGGGAGCGGCGGAGGCGGCGGGGGTGCGGGTGGGGGTAGTGGTGGAGGCGGGTCGTCCGGTGCCGGTGCGGACGTGGGGACCCTGCCCGGTCCAGCTGCCCCGCTGCCTCCGCCGTTGCAGCAGCAGCAGCAGCAGCAGTCGCCGCAGCCGCAGCAGCCGCAGCAGCCGCCGCAGACGAGGCCGGCGAGTGCTCTCCCGCCTGGGTGGCCTGGAGCTGGTGGTGGTCGTGCGCGTGGTGGTGCCCCGGGTGGTGGTTCTGGAGGCGGGCCCTGTCAGTACCAGATCCAGACCGGTCCTCGCCGCGGTTTCGTTTGCGGTAAGATCGGTCATTCTACTCCTCGCTGTTTTCGTCGTCTGGACGACCTGTTCCGCCAGCGCTTTGGCCCGGCGCCCGACCTCCCGGACTGGCACAGCTTGCTTAGGCGTAGCATTAGGATTTTTGACTTGGACATGGATGCCATTGTAGCAGCCTTGCATGTGATGTATGCTGATGACTCTAGTGTGCTTCCCTCTTATTACCCCGTGTTGCCTAGTGTAGCGGTGCCTAGCGTAGACTCCCCTGCTGCGTCAGGCGTAGGATCTCCTGCTTTGCTTAGCCTTGGTGCTTCCACCGCTTCACTGCCGCCTCACGCGACTGCTGCGCTTTCCTTCACCTTGGACTCTGGCGCCTCCCGGTGTTTCTTCCGCGACTCCACGACGCTGACGCCGCTGCCTGTTCCCGCTGCCGTTACTCTTGCTGACCCCTCCGGTGGTCCCGTTGTTGCCCGCAGTTCCACCTCCCTTCCCTGTCCGGCGGTTCCTTCAGGTTCGCTCACCGGTCTGCATATCCCCTCGTTCTCCAGGAACCTAGTTGGTGTCGGCTGCCTCCAGGACCTTGGCGTCACCACTACGTTCCCTGGTCACGAGCGGTATGCTGTCTGTACCGAGGCCGCCACTGGTGCCCCCCTGTCCACTTTCCCCCGGGACCCGGTGTCCGGCCTGTTCACACTTGACACCGCGACGTCCCCGGCTGGGTCTTCCCCCCCGGTAGCTGCGTCCACCCAGGTTGCTGCCGCGTGCTCCTGTCGGTCCCTCACTCACCCGACTCTCCTTTGGCACCACCGCCTTGGTCACCCTGCACTCCCACGTCTGCGTCACATGTCCCAGCACGGTCTCGTCCTTGGTCTCCCCGGTTCGTTCCCCGAGTTTCCCTCCTCCCCCGCCCCACCGTGCACGCCTTGTGTCGAGGGCCGGCTCCGCCGTGCCCCTCACTCCTCCTCTTTTCCCCCTACCACCGCACCACTGCAGACTCTGCACATGGACGTCTGGGGCCCAGCCCCGGTCCATGGGCCGCGTCGCGAGCGCTTCTTCCTAGTGCTTGTCGACGACTTCACGCGCTACACCACCGTCTTCCCCCTGGAGCGGAAGGCCGACATGCCTGACGTTCTCATCCCCTGGCTTGTCTCTGCTCGTGTCCACCGCGGTCTCCCTGCCTTGCGCCTCCACTCCGACCGGGGTGGCGAGTTTGCCTCAGGTGTCCTTGGTCGCTTCTGTCGTGCGGAGGGCATCACCCAGACGTTTACCCTGCCGGACTCCCCGCAGCAGAATGGGGTCGCTGAGCGACGCATCGGTTTGGTCATGGAGGTGGCTCGCACCTCCATGATCCACGCCGGTGCACCCCATTTTCTGTGGCCGTTCGCCGTGCGCTACGCCGCTCACCAGCTTAACCTGTGGCCGCACCCCCAGCGGCCGCAGGTTTCGCCGACCCTTCTGTGGACCGGGTCCCCTGGTGACGCGTCTGCGTTCCACGTCTGGGGCTGCCTTGCTCACGTTCGTGCCTCTGGCACGGACAAGCTCACTGCCCGCACCCTCCCCTGCGTCTTCCTCGGTTTCCCCCTTGACGCGTCTGACTGGCACATCTACCACCCGCCGTCCCACCGCTTCTTTCACTCTCGAGACGTCACCTTTGACGAGTCCGTCTCCTTCTACCGCCGCTTCCCTCACCGTGGTCCCCCGGTTACTCCCCCCCTGTTCCTGGTCCCTCCTTCCCCGGTGGTCCCTGCCCCTCCCCCCCCCCCCCCGCCCCCCCGTCCGGCCCCCTCTGGTGTGTCTCACGTCACCCCCCTCCCGTCGGTCGTCCCGGTCGACGAGTCTTCTGACTCTGGTAGTCCTCCGGCGCAGTCCTCGCCGTCTGTCCCTCCCCCGGTGTCTCCTCCTCCCCCGCCTCCGCAGCCGCCGTCGCCGCAGCTGCTGCAGCCGTCGTCTCCACCGCCGCCGCCGTTGCAGCCGTCGCTGCAGCCGCCGCCGCCGCCGCCGCTGTCGTCCCTGCCGCCGTCTGTGGACTCTGGGGGTGCTGGCGTTGAGGTGGGTACTAGTCCCGGGGCTCCTGTCGTGGCTTGTCCCGGCGGGCCTGGGGGTGGTACCGGTGCTGGCGGGGTTTCGGGCTCTGGGGGTGTCCCTTCTGGGGGTGCAGGTGTGGAGGGTTCGGGAGGTAGCCGTCGCGCAGCTTGTGGCCCTGGTGTTGGTGTTGTGTCGCCGCAGCAGCAGTCCCCGCCTGTGACCGCCCTCCGTCTGCTCGGCCTCCCGTCTCCTGACCCTGCGCCTGTTCCTCTCCTGCCGTCTCCCCCTCTTCCCGTCTACGGCCCCGTGTTCCCTCTGCCAGACTCGTCCCCGGCTCGTCTTCCCCCTCGTTCCCCTCCTGTGTCCCCTCCTCTGTCTCCTGACCCGACGCCGCCCTCACACGTCTGGTCTCGCCGCCCCGCTCGTGCTCGTCCTGTCTCCCCTGTCCCGCGCTCTCACCCTATGTTGCTCCGTTCCCACGCGTCTCGTCCTCCCCTCCTCCCGTCTCCTCCTCCGTCTTCTCTTGTCGTTGCGTCTCCTCCTCTGTCCGACTACTTTCGTGCCGCTCGTCCTCTTGTTTCTCGGGTCCTTGCCTCTCTTGTTACCGATCCGTCTGTTCCAGTGTCGAGTCTTGATGCCCTCGTCGCTGCGGTCGCTGACTTCGCCTCTACCCGCCGCCTTGACTACGCCACCGCTCTGGTCTCTCACCCTGCCTGTCCTCCGTCTGTCGGGGGTGCTCCTGCCCTCGGCAGTGACGTCCTAGAGGACCGCCAGTTTGAGCTTGCTTTCCTGTCCGAGGCTGCTCCCCATCTCTGTTCCATGCTGCTAGTCCCTGAGGGTGACCCAGACGCTTTCGACATCCCGACCCCTCGTACTTACGCTGAGGCGGTTTCGGGACCCTGGGCCTCTCAGTGGATAGCTGCCATGGAGCAGGAGATGGCATCTTGGAGATCCACCGGCACCTTCGTCGACGCAGTTCCCCCACCTGGGGTGAACGTGGTCGATGGCCGCTGGCTCTTCAAGGTGAAGCGCCCTCCTGGAGAGCCGCCTGTGTTCAAGGCGCGCTACGTGGCTAGAGGCTTCAGTCAGCGCGAGGGGGTGGACTTCTTTCAGACTTTCGCTCCTACCCCGAAGATGACTACTCTTCGGGTTCTGCTACACGTAGCGGCTCAGCGTGACTACGAGCTTCACTCCCTCAACTTCTCCACTGCCTTTCTTCAGGGCAGCCTTCATGAGCAGGTCTACCTGCGTCGCCCTCAGGGCTTTACTGGCACCTTCCCCCCTGGGACCCAGTGGCTTCTGCGGCGCCCAGTCTACGGCCTGCGCCAGGCGCCTCGTGAGTGGCACGACACGCTGCGTGCTACTCTTGCTGACTTGCAGTTCTTTCCGTCCTCTGCAGACCCCTCGCTCTTCGTTCGTGCTGGCTCGACTCCGTTCTACATCCTCGTCTACGTAGACGACCTGGTCTTTGCCACAGCTGACAGGGACGCACTGGCCTCCGTGAAGGCAGAGCTGCTGAAGAGACACATCTGCACTGACCTTGGAGAGCTGCGCCGTTACCTTGGCTTGCAGATCTCCAGGGACAGAGCCGCGCGCACCATCACCCTGACTCAGTCACACTTGGTGCGCCAGGTCCTTCAGAGGTTCGGCCTTCAGTTCTCCTCCGCACAGCCCACCCCTCTTCCTCTGGACCACAGACTCTCCGCTCCAGTTCCTGAGGAGTCGGTAGATCCCAGTGGTCCTTACGCTGAGCTAGTGGGTTGCCTCATGTACCTTATGACTTGCACTCGCCCAGATCTCGCATACCCTCTCAGCATCCTGGCTCGGTTCGTGGCCACAGGCAGACACCGACCTCAGCACTGGTCTGCCGCTAAGAGGGTTTTGCGTTATCTTGCAAGTACATCGGGCATGGGGTTAGTGCTAGGCGGACGCAGGCCAGTGGTCCTTACTGGACACACAGACGCTTCTTGGGCAGACGACGCGGAGACGCTCAGGTCTTCCCAGGGCTACTGCTTTAGCCTTGGCTCAGGTGCTGTCTCGTGGAGAGCTACCCGCTCTTCGTCTGTTGCCCAGTCCAGCTGTGAGGCCGAGATCTACGCCGGTGCCATGGCGGCACAGGAGCTCCGCTGGCTGACCTTCTTGCTCACTGACTTAGGTGAGCGGCCTAGCTCTGCCCCGGTCCTGTACGCTGACAACAGGGCCATGATCCTCCTGTGTCAGGAGCCTCGACTCGAGGGCGGAGCGAAGCACATCCAGCTGCGGTACTTCCTCCTGCGTGAGCTACAGCAGCGTCGCCAGGCTCGCGTAGTACACTTAGCCTCCGGTGCCAACACAGCTGATATCTTTACGAAGGCGCTTGCGCCTAAAGATCATCAGCGGCACTGTGTACAGCTTGGTCTGGTTCCTGTAGTCTCTCACTTACTCGGGCCCTGACTTTGTACTGTCCTATATATCTGTGTGTACACTCAGACTGGACTTGTGTCCTCTTACAGTGGTTGGACTAGTAGTGCCGCCCTGTACTAGTTCTTGCCTTGCCTGTACTCCTTCTGACTGGTCTTTTAGACCCTTGTCTCAGAGGCTGGACTAGTAGTGCCACCCTGAGCTGCTTGTCTAGAACATTCCCCTATGCAGTCCAGGGGGTGTGTCAAACATGTTTAGTTATCATGCTTGTATAGACTGTATAGGGTCATCTTCTAGAGAGTACAACTGTTAGGTATATGTTTGTGTACTCTCTCTCTCTCAATTTATCAATTTCACTGTTTGATAGTACACTCTTCAAAAGTCACATAAAAATGTTTCTGGTAAGAATCGAACCCAAATATTCACAGACAGAACTGTCCAGATAACAACTGTATAAAGAACCACAAAGTGACTCGTCAACCTGCAATATAGAAACAGAGAAATGATTAAGTACATACTTCAAGAGTCTCAAAAAAATGTTTATGGTGAGAATTGAACCCAGATACTCACAGGCAAAACTGCACTGACAACGACTGCGAAAAGCACCACAAATCGATTTGGCAACCTGCATTATACAAAACAGATAAATGATTCAAGTACCTACTTCAAGAGTCACGGAAAAATGCTACAGGTAAGAATCGAAAACCGTTACTCACAAACAGAACTCTAGCTAATACGACTGCGCGAAGCACCACAAATTAGCTCGACAATGTGCAATATACAAACAAAGAAAACATTCAGTACAAACTTCAAGGAAAAATGCTAGATTGAGGCATTGAACCCGATACCTTCAAGATTGACAACACATCTGTGTGAACCGCCACAGACAACCATAGCCTATATTTATCCCAAAAAAAAAAATAGTTCAAGAGTCCCAAAAAAATGTGTAAGGTAAGAGTTGAACCTAGATACTCACGGACAAAACTCTAACGAAATTTACTGTGTGGAGCACCACAAACGTCTGACAACGTGCAACACACATACAGAGAAAACACAGAGCACCTACTTGACGAGTCAGACAACTGTTGGAGACAAGAATTGAACCCAGATTCCCAGAGCCCAAAAACTGAAGGTTACGACTCCGTATAAGACCTCAAACATGTTTGATGATATTTTTCATCAGAATCAGTATAAATTTTAAGAGTCACGGAAAAATGTTAAAAGCAAGAATTGAACCCAGGTACTTACTGCTACTACCATCGAATTTAGAACGAACACAACTACGTGAAGCACCTTAAAATTGACGATCTGCTGAATTTCTTAAACAAAATGTTTAGTAAAGACTTCAACAGTCACGGAAAAAAGTGAGTTGCAGTGCTTGAATCCTTGTACTCACAGACAAACGGAAAAAATATGCTTGTATGGTTGAAAGACACTATGAGGTTGAGTGCTTGAGAGAAATAATGAGCTTGAGAGGAAGAATGAGCTTGAGTTGGGTGGTTTCTTCTTGCATAGAGAAGGAGCTTCTGAAAAATGGATATCGTTTTAGGGCGTGTTCCTATGTGACACGATGTCAGGCTACATCGTGTCATTTGAAACTTTTCCCGTCAAATTGGGTCGTCAAGACTAGTTTGACAGGTTGTAGCGTAACATTGTGTCGCGTAGGAACATGCCCCTGCAACACTGGTTGGGGAGGGTTTTGCATGGTCCTGTTATGGAATTTCGGGGCTGCCCAATAGTAAAACCTTCTCTGTAAATTAATTGACCAACATTGGAAAATGAAGCTATTGGGCACTTCCACTCATTAAGAGGAAAGAGAATGGTTGGTAGGTAAAGTTGAAAAAACAAATGGAGACCACACTTTGGCTAGGTTCCCTACCGTCCTTTTTAGCCAATGGTCATAGGGCAAGGAAATTACAAAACAGCACACTGGGCAAATGTGGCAAGGTAAAGCCACCATAGGCCACAACCAAAGAAAACATTTCAATGGCGTTTCCTCTTTCGTTCAACACATCTACATTCCTCTCCACTGGTAAAAAAAAAAAAAAAAAAAAAAAAAATTTAACAACAACAACTTGTTCTGTTCGTAGCCTGGCGAGCCTCAATTCGCCACGTTTTGGCAGATATGAAAGAATACATTTTTGTGCGGTCAGAAGTTGCCCTGTCGCACAACAGACTGCACGATCTTGTTATTTAAGTAAACGTTTTTCGATTTGTACCTTCTTCTAAGTTGCATGTGTAACGCGTAGAGCATCGAGTGGCGAGCTAGGGGGTTTTGCCGCCTCGAGACGAAAAAAAAAAAAAAAAAAAAAAAAAAAAAAAAAAACAGCATCATCTGGCGATTGTAGCTTGACAGTTGTCATCGCCACGTCCGATTATATTTCCGTCTGGCAGTTGCGTGTGACGAGTGCGCAACTGGCCGAAAAAAAAAAGACAAAAATCTCCAGGTGTCAACAAACGTGAGCCACATGGCGACAGTAGCCACAATCGCCAACAAAAGCAAAATGAACAATTCAAACAACATGATTCACAACGAACAACATGAAGACCACCTTTATAAGAACAACACATATGTACATGAAAGCCACCATTACCTGCCATATATACGGATGCCTAATGTTTGCGTCAATAATGCATAATATATCATGTTTACTTCAATATATGCATTGATATGACATATATAGAGTGTATATTTGACAAATATACCATTTCTAGAATTCTTATTGCCTCGAAAATGTCACATCAAACATATAAAATGCACCCAACTAGTATATGTTTGCAAAACATGCTCCGCAACCCTAAGACGATTGCGTCGACCCTTGTTTTTTTTGTTGCCCAGCAGCATGGCGACATCTTCTTCAAGCTCTGCCGTCATCTTAACGGGTCGGCGATTCGACGGTGAGTTTGATAGAATTTATTATTTACAATCCTGCCACATTATTGGCGATGGTAATTGTTTGTTTCGTAGCATGTCCTTGTGGCTTTATGGTACCCAAGATCATTATGGTACGATTAAGAAGCATTTGGTGCATCATGTTGTATCAGAGTGGGATTCATATTCTCTTTTAGCTGTTGCCGGACATGGAAGAAACTTCACTTCACGTGAGGACTATTATGCATATACAGCGACGGAAAGTATTGCCCGGATAATTGCCTTAAAACATTTCTCGTACTGGTTTGGTGCCTTCTTTGTTTAGTTACGAATCAAATTTCAGGGTTGGATGTAAAGTTGTACTGTACTGTATGTGACGGATGCTGGTTTTAGTTTTATAGGGGTCGACTTTTTACCGAGGACGAGATTTCGTCCGCGTGGGTGCATCCGGACAGTTTAGGCCAAGCAGCGTAGTAGATCTATTTCCTAACCTCGCTATTTCTTCTTACTTGCCCTCGCGACTATCGAGTAGTCAGGAGATAGGCTAGGACCGCTGCGATGATTAGGCCGTCATGAAACCGTTAGATGAGGCGCTCTACGCATAGATCATTCCCTTTTTGCGGAGGGGGTAGAGCAATCGTTGAATCGCTAAACAGCTAGCCATAGGGAAGAGTTCGGCCCATCAAGGCGATTGTAGAGTCTAGCCGCGATGACGTGCGTCCTACGATGCCCTCAGCCGGTCGCCCTCGCTTAGTGACAGAGAGAGTTCGCCGCGGCATAGTTCGGTCGATTACCCTCGTGGAGGCAGAAATCTCCGCTCACGTGGCGAAAATCGTTGAGAAGCAGCACGGCATCACGTTGCATCCTAAGACATTGCGTAACGCTTTGAATGGGAGCCGACTTGTCGCAATCAAGCATCCCAAGAAACCGCGACACTCTCGGAAAAACATACGCGATAGGCTGGAATGGGCGCGTGCCCACGCAGACTGGATGGTTGACGACTAGAAGCGAGTTATCTGTGCGGATGAGACCAAGATCGGTCGTCTTGCATCCGACTGACTCTCATACGCCTGCGTTCACGAAGGGACTGCCCTCCAAAGACACCGAATCAAGCAAACCGTCAAACACGGGGGCGGTTGCTTGATAATTTACGACTGCATATCGTAAAAGGGAGCAGGCTTCATGAGCAAAACATATGGTAGGGTGGACGGACTGCTCTCGCTGAGTATACTGTAGGACGATCTCAACAGTACAATTGAGCTTTACCAGCTTACACCCTCAAAAACTATCTTCCAGCACGACAACGACCCGAAGCACAAGTTGCGTATCGTACAGGAGTGGCTTTGAGAGTAAGATTCAGGGGTGCTAGAGTGGCCGTCTTCCTCACCCGACCTCAACCCAATGGAGCATTTATGGGCTCATCTCAAGAGGCAGCTGGCCAAGCCTTATAAGCCTCCCACTGGTATGCTGGACCTTTGGGAGGGGGTGCAGGAGAAATGGGAGAAGATCCCGGCGGATGTGTGCACCCACCTTGTGGAAAGCATGCCCAGGAGGGTGAGGGCGGTGTCTAAGGCGAAAGGGCGGTGGATTAGGTACTAGTTAGGGGCTGATGTAACTTGCTGCTTGCGCCTGGCAATAATTGTCCACATGTACCAAGATTGTTATTTTCTAGTATTTGTTGTAAACATCATTATACTTGTGTGATGTAAGGCATGGGCGTGGAGCCTTACCCCAACCTACATACACTAGGCACACCAGAAGATAAAGTCTTAATGTCCATGACCCCCTAAAATGGCAAAATTCCTCTAAGTCACAAACATGTGGACAATAATTTCCGTCGCTGTATTTCAACACCGAACGAATGGGGCTCCATAAACGAGGTAAAAGCTTTCTCTGTTGTTTATGATACGACAACGATTGATGCCTGTTTTCGTGCACCTACGTCTCGACGTGTAATGCATTTTTTATGGAGGTGCGAGCCATTATTATTTGTTGTTGCCATCCTAAAGCGGAACGATATTCGGAACAAGGTATGTGTCAATAACGACATCCACTAATGAAGTAGAGTCAGCGAACAATACCGCAACACCAATTTATATGTCAACACTACCAAGCATAACAAGTCTGAACATAACTATCTCAGAAGATAATCAAATATCAGTAAAAATGCAAATGGATCTTTAGATGGCAAAACATTCAAGAAAAGAACAACTTACGGTAGTAACGAGATCCCGTCACAGCGATCCTCTGAAGCATCTATAGCATATAGTATCAGTGAACTATGATATGAGAATGTTCCTACAGCTGGTTTCGAGGTTGGAAAGCAGCAAATATGTACCCAAAACGGTAGGAACAATCGTCGCCAAAGAAGGCATTCGAGCGCTGAGTCATGGCCTTTGGTTTAGTCACGAAAGGCTTGCTCGAAATGTATTTCTCACGCGACAAGTGAGATTGAGAAAGATGTCTATGATATTCACTGCATGCCAGACAACATCAATTGCTCTTCAGGTGCGAACTATGTTCCAATTGCATGCAACTCAATATCGATGAAGATTAGTCAACAAGGACATCGAGTTCTCGTGGCTATAAAAAAATCAAAAACTGAGATCGCCGATGATCATAAAGGTTTATTTTGTGTTTGCGAGGGTTTATTCCCCCAACAAAAAATATGTGAGCGTCACTTTGCTGGGGTAAGTCCGATCGCATCTGCTTTTAAGTTTGCCGCTAGATACAACAGGAAGCCATACATGTATTATGGTTTCCGGCATGCGTTTGACGCAGCCTTTGGGCGTGCATATTTTATATGCAGAAACTTTGGACCTCTGTCTAACCATGTCATAGATGTGGAGCATGGACTGTATGACGAGACAGGTGCGTTGATTTTGAATAAACTCCTCGACACAAAATTCATGAACACCGCAGTTGTACGATTACCTACAACACTGAAGAAAAATCAACCAATGATGAAGTTTTTAGAAGACTGCAAGAGTGGACCCAACGTCGAATGTTCAGCTTGCGGTACCCTAAAATTTGAGCGTAACACAGTGACGTTGAGATCGACAAAATCGGCACGACGAGTGTGTCGATATTGTGCACGATACGAACGGGAGAGGAAACTATCACCGCTAGCCAAGCTTAATGAATATGTTCCCTAGCATTCCTTTAGAGCTTCGAGATATTACTGCATTGGAAGAATGTTTGATCAGTCCTCGCATTCCATTTATGAAGATACATTCTTTGTATGTTGGCAAGCAACTTGGCATCCGAGGGGGTGTTATAAATGTTCCCGTCGAAGTGGACAGAATGGTTCAGAGTCTACCAAGACTACCAAATGATACGCATACGGTAACAGTACAATTCAAACGCAAGATGGTTTATGATAACAACACATTCGAAGAAAATGTTCGCCCGACGAAGATTTTCAAAGCCTTGCAGTTCCTATGCACACAAGATCTTTACAAGGAGTATGGCATTCATTTTTACGTATCAAAAATGAAGATTCTGGAAGAGAAAAATAATGGGCTGACATCCTATGACCACAGAAGCGACGACGATAGCCATGGTGAAGTGACACGATCATCGTCACACGATAGTGAACAATCCGATCATCACAACGTTGGTGTACTCGATGCTTTGTTAACACAAGAGCACTTTTATCAGCAGCCATTGCAAGGCATTCTCCAAATGGCACCTGGTGAGCAATCTCGACCACTGACTATTATAATTGATAAGGACATTGAAGAACTAAGCTATCCGTCAATCTACTGCGGTGAACACATATTTGGTGGTTCTTCTGATATTGAGGCTTCGTATTCCGACATAGTTCAGTGGGAGTTGAAACACGCCGATGGTCGATGCTCTACTAACGTTCCAAGCATTTTTTTTTAAGATTTATAAAAAGGAGATACTGCAAGTCCAGAATGTTATTGCAACAAGTGTCAGACAGGAGAAGATCGAGAATCTGCAATCCTTAACAGCTGCAGACATGTTGAGTGAAACCAAACGTGCAAGTCTGCAACGGAATGATACGTTGTATAATGACTTCAAGGCAATAAGAACAACTCACCAATATAGAGATAAATGTAAGCGTGACCTTTTTGCAATATTGCGTCAAATTGGTCGACCGACATTCTTTTTAACATTGTCGATGGCAAATACAAAATGGTATGATCTTCATACGATACTCTTGGAAGTTAACAAATTACGTGGAAATCCATCTAAAATTTCCAACGATGCCAGCATCCCGTTAGACTTCAGTACCATTTGTATATTAGTTCGAAATGATCCAGTAATATGTGCTCGATATTACGATTCCAAAAAAAAAGGCATTGTTTGCGTGTTTACTAAATGCGAGATCCCCCGTTCTAGGTATGATCGATGATTATTTCTCGTTAGACGAGTTCCAACATTGCGGAGCTCCACACACCCATGCGGTTTTGTGGAGTAAATCGGCTAAAGGGGTCGGCATGGACTGTGCTGTAAATATTATTAAGTTTGCTGATCAACACATTAGTATATCATCTGAAAGCCTGGATTCACAGCTGTTGTCTTTGCAAACCCATAGGCATTCTTGAACTTGCCAACGTACTCCATCTAAGAATGGTACGTGCAGGTTTGGGTTTCCTAGGCTTCCACTATTAGATACAATGATTTTACATCCATTACCCACGATATTGACGGATGACGACAGAAAGAAGATTAAAGGTAATGTTATTTGTATAAAGGAACATTTGGAGCATGCAATATCAAGTCTGTCTGGTACGTTTCATTCTTTTATAGAGGACTTAGGTATGTCATTTTCGAACTATGTAATGGCAATTCGACCCACTCTTAAGTGCGTTACGCTTGTTCTTCGTCGTAAGGTGAGTGACACATATATTAATAATTATAATCCAATGATTTTAAAGGCATGGAATGGTAACATGGATGTTCAGCTCTGTATTGATCCATATCGCGTCGCTGTGTACATTGTTTCCTATATGACCAAGGGCAATAAAGGTATGAGTATTCAGATGCATGAAGCAATGGAGAAAGCACGTCAGCAGAATGGTGATATTAAGATTGTATTACGATTTCTTGGCAACACGATGCTCAACTCCCAAGAAATCAATGCGCAAGAGGCATGCTATGTGTTGCTCGGATTACAGTACCGTATGTCAACATGGCAGGTACTATTCCTGAATACAGCACCCCATACCGAAAGATTGTTGACTCTCAAGACGATGATTGAATTGCAATCATTAAAGCCAAGTAGCACTGACATTTATAAACCTTACGCGATTTTAGAACGATACACGAATCGATCAACTAAATTAGAAAGTATTTGCATGGCTGATTTTGTTTCAAAGTTTGAGGTTTCACTACATTCAAAAGGCACGAACAATGCTCGTCTAATTGGTCCAGACTTGTCAAATAAATGTAGGTACTACTATCAACGCAACAAGGGTAAAGTAATAAGATTTGTCGGTTATCACAAAGATGAAGATCCAATGAACTATACACGAGAGCGTATGTTATTGTTGTTATCATTTTAGAGAAGAACCAACGGATGCAACAATCTACGTGGATGTGTATAAGAAATTAAAGAACGTAATTGATGCTAAAGAAAGCGATTACACGGCCGGAAAAGACTCCTGGACGGAAGCTTTTAAAGAGGCAGAGCTTAATGCCACTGAAGCAATCTCAATTAGCACAACACAAACAAATGAGAGTGACGACATTGATCTTGGATATGAGTTGAAAGTTCAGTCTCAGCCAGAAATGGTTGTAGTTTTTTTTGTTCATATTAGCATCGACAACTCTGAAAACATGCGCTTAGAGAGTACTTTGAATGTTGATCGACGTTCAATATGCGACCATGTATGGTCTGGGGCTAAACCATTGCGACCTTTCATAACAGGTGGTGCCGGGGTTGGAAAATCCATTTTAATTAATGTGGTTACCGAAAGGCTAAATCGGTTGTTTAATGCATCAATACATAACAAGCCATATTCGATTAAAGTATTGAAGCTAGCACCGTCAGGTATTGCTGCATTTAATATCAGTGGGTATACGATCCATAATGCTTTAGTGGTACCAGTTCTGCAAAATAGAACTCTCTTCAACCTATCATCAGATCGTCTGAATACTTTGCGTTCTCGTTTTGGCGACGTTAGAGTTGTTGTTGTCGACGAGGTCTCAATGCTCGGTAAGCATATGTTTCACTGGTTAGTCTGGCGTTTGAGAGAACTATGAGGCATACAACGTACACCTTTTGGTGGGCTCCATATGATTCTTGTTGGCGATCTCTTTCAACTACCACCCGTTGCTGATCAATATTGTTTCTCGGAGACGGTCTCATCCACAATCCCTATTGAAGGTAATGTGTGGAGAGTATTTGAAATGGTCGAGCTTACGAGCATTATGCGTAAAAAAGATGAGCAAAAGTTCGCACAACGTCTAAATCGTTTGAGAGAAGGTAAGCTTACATGTGATGACATTGGTTTTTTCACCTCGCTGAATGGACCGTGTCTTGCGTTGGATGGCATGCAACATATTTTTTTGTAGAAATGTTGACATTGATGCGCACAACAAGGTTTTTGACGCATCAACGAATGAGAAGTACGTAATTTTAGCGCATGATTTACATTTGTTTGCTAGATCTGCAACCCGTGGGAAAAAGCCTTTAAGGTACGCACACAAAGATCCCAAGAAGACAGTTGGTTTGTACTCATATTTGCATATGTATGTTAACTCTAAGGTCCATGTTGTCATAAATGTCGATACTGTTAACGTAGAAACGAATAATAACTAGAAGTGGAAACCTAGAACAAATACTAGTTGGTTGTACTCACTAGAAGCATACCTCAGTCTAGCCTATAACTTCTACATAGATAATATGTATAAGTTGACACACCCCCTAGGCTAGACAAGGGGTGAAACTAAACAAGAAGCAAACAGCTCAGGGCGGCACTACTAGTCCAACCACTGAGGCAGGGGTCTGGAGACCAGTCAGCAAGAATACAACCAAAACTGAAGCAAGCCAGGGTGGCACTACTAGTCCAGCCACTGGAGGTAAGGCCACAAGGCCAGTCTGACAAGCATATATAATAGAGAGTACACAATCAGGATCCTAACAGGGGAGCCGCTACAGGAACTAGACCAAGCTGTACACAGTGCCGCTGATGATCTTTAGGCGCAAGCGCCTTAGTAAAGATATCAGCTGTGTTGGCACCTGAGGCCAAGTGAACTACACGGGCCTGGCGGCGCTGCTGTAGCTCGCGCAGGAGGAAGTACCGCAGCTGGATATGCTTCGCTCTGCCCTCAAGCCGAGGCTCCTGACACAGGAGTATCATGGCCCTGTTGTCAGCGTACAGGACCGGGGCAGAGCTAGGCCGCTCACCTAAGTCTGTGAGCAAGAAGGTCAGCCAGCGGAGCTCCTGTGGCGCCATGGCACCAGCGTAGATCTCAGCCTCACAGCTAGACTGAGCCACAGACGACGAGCGAGTGGATCTCCAAGAGATAGCACCCGAACCAAGGCTGAAACAGTAGCCCTGCGATGACCTGAGCGTCTCAGCGTCGTCTGCCCAAGAAGCGTCTGTGTGCCCAGTGAAGACCACCGGCCTGCGTCCTCCTAGCACTAACCCCATGCCTGATGTACTAGCAAGATAACGCAAAACCCTCTTAGCGGCAGACCAGTGCTGAGGTCGGTGTCTGCCTGTAGCCACAAAGCGAGCCAGGATGCTGAGAGGGTATGCGAGATCTGGGCGAGTGCAAGTCATCAGGTACATGAGGCAACCCACCAGCTCTGCGTAGGGGCCACTGGGCTCTACTGGCTCCTCAGGAACGGGAGCAGAGAGCCCATGGTCTACGGGTAGAGGTGTGGGCTGTGCAGAGGAGAACTGAAGACCGAACCTCTGAAGGACCTGACGCACCAAGTGTGACTGGGTCAGAGTGATGGTGCGTGCTGCTCTGTCCCTAGAGATCTGCAGGCCAAGATAGCGACGCAGCTCTCCAAGGTCAGTGCAGGTGTGTCTCTTCAGCAGCTCAGCCTTCACAGAGGCCAGTGCGTCCCTGTCAGGAGTAGCGAAGACCAGGTCGTCTACGTAGACAAGGATGTAGAACGGAGTCTGGCCGGAACGCACAAACAGTGAAGGGTCAGCAGAGGACGGAAAGAACTGCAGGTCTGCTAACGTGGCACGTAGCGTGTCGTGCCACTCGCGGGGAGCCTGACGCAGGCCGTAGACCGGGCGCCTGAGAAGCCACTGGGTCCCAGGAGGGAAGGTACCAGTGAAGCCCTGTGGTCGGCGCAGGTAGACCTGCTCGTGTAGGCTGCCCTGAAGAAAGGCAGTAGAGAAGTCGAGGGAGTGAAGCTCGTAGTCGCGCTGTGCTGCTACATGTAGCAGCGCCCGAAGAGTGGTCATCTTCGGGGTCGGGGCGAAGGTCTGGAAGAAGTCAACCCCCTCGCGCTGACTGAAACCTCTGGCCACGTAGCGCGCCTTGAAGACAGGCGGCTCTCCAGGGGGGCGCTTCACCTTGAAGAGCCACCGACCATCGACTACGTTCACCCCAGGCGGGGGAACTGCGTCGACGTAAGTGCCGGTGGACCTCCAAGATGCCATCTCGTGCTCCATGGCAGCTATCCATTGAGAGGCCCAAGGTCCCGAGGTGGCCTCAGCGTAGGTGCGAGGGGTCGGGATGTCGAAGGCGTCTGGGTCACCCTCAGGGACTAACAGCATGGAGCAGAGATGGGGAGCAGCCTCGGAAAGGAAAGCCAGCTCGTACTGCCTGTCCTCTAGGACGTCACTGCCAAGGTCAGGAGCACCCCCGACGGACGGAGGACGGGCAGGGTCAGAGACCAGAGCGGTAGCGTAGTCAAGGCGGCGGGTAGAGGCAAAGTCAGCGACAGCAGCGACAAGCGCGTCAAGGCGCGAGACAGGAACAGCAGGGTCGGTAACAAGAGAGGCAAGGACCCGAGGGACAAGGGGACGAGCAGCACGGAGGTAGTCAGAGAACGGAGGAGGCGACCCTCGACGCAAGGCATGCACGGTGGCGCAGTCGAGGGTGGGAGGGCAGGGAGCGACGCGGGGAGGCCTAAGACAAGACCGTGCTGAGACATGTGACGCAGACGTGGGAGAGCAGGGTGACCTAAGCGGTGGTGCCAGAGAAGGGACGGGTGAGTGAGGGACTGACACGAGCAAGCTGCAGCGACCTGGGAGGACGCACCAACCAGGGGGGAAGCGGTGTCGAGGGTAAACAGACCAGACACCGGGTCCCGGGGGAACGTCGCAAGAGGGGAACCTGAGACTGCCTCGGTACAGACAGCGAACCGCTCGTGCCCAGGGAACGTGGTGGTGACGCCGAGGTCCTGAAGACGGCCGACACCAACCAGGTTCCTGGAGAACGAGGGAACGTGGAAGCCTGTAAGAGAGCGCGAGGGAACGGCTGGACAGGGAAGGGAATTGGAACTGGGAGCGACGACAGGACCGGCAGAGGGGTCAGCGAGGGAGACAACCGCAGGTGCAGCAAGCGGCGTGAGCGTGGACCGGTCACGGAAGAAACAGGCAGAAGCACCGGAGTCGAGCGTGAAGGACAGCGAGGCAGTGGCAGAGGCCGGGGACGGGGCGGGTGCAGAAGCTAGGCTAGGCAACCTAGGCAGTCCTACGCCTGACGCAGCAGGGGAAGCTAAGCTACACAAGGGTGAAACACCTAAACTAGAGTACACAGGGTAGTAAGATCCAGCAACACTAGAAGCGTCAGCATACAAAGCATGCAAAGCAGCACCTATCTGATCCATGTCTAACTCAAAGATCGGCACGCCCTGGCGGAGCACGCTGTGCCAGTCAGGGAGGTCCGGGGCCGGGCCAAAGCGACGACGAAAAAGATCGTCGAGGCGGCGGAAACAGCGGGCGGTCGGGTGCGGGCGGCGGCACAGAGTGCCGCGGAGAGGCCCTGTCTGAAGCTGGTACTGGCAGGTCACAGCACTGGAGCCGCTGGTAGACGCCAAGCTGCGCGGGCCGCCACCACGGCCACCGCCTCCGGAGGTGCCGGGCCAACCAGGCGGGAGACGAGCCCACGGCTGCGGCGGGTGCTGCTGGGACGGCGGCTGCGGCTGGGGCTGGTCTTGCTGCTGCTGGGGCTGCTGCTCCTGCCCACCGGTGGTAGTCCCCTCAGGCGGACTACCGTCACCACCACCACGACCACCACCACCTGCGTCACCACCCCTACCTCCCTGGCGGCCACGGCCACCGCGACGCGAGCGCTGCTGCGGGTGGACAGCAGCAGCCGTCTCGGTAAGACGGGTCGCCGTGGCGACCGCAGCCGAAACGTCAGTGAACGTGCACTGGGATGGGGCACAGCCGTGAAAGATAGAGACTGCCGGCGCACCGCTCGACTGAGCGATAGTGCGCTGGCGAGTCTCGATCTCAGTGAGGGTGTCGACAAAGGCGGTCAGGGTGAGGTCACCCGGGTGCTGGCTAAGAAAGTGGTCGCGAGCACTAGCGAGGCGGTCTGGCAGGCGCATAGCGATAAAATAGAGCGTCATGCAGAAAGGAGGGGGGAGCGCAGTGAGCTGGGCAGCAGTGCTGGCAGTGCGATAGCGAGTCTCTAGGGCACGCAAATGAGTGGCTAAGTCTGCGACAGTAGGGAAGGCAGCCAGGTCTGGGAACAGCATCGGAAAGAGCAAGCGGCCAGCAGAAGCGGAGGCAGGGGTGGAATAGCGAGCAATAACGGCGTCTAAATAAGCTTTGGCCGTTTTAACAGTAGCAAAACGCGAGCGCTCAGACACAGGGAGGGCGTGACTAATAGCAACCTGAGCTACTGCATCGCGTGAGTCCCAGACCGCACAGGCCAGCGCAGCAGTAGAGAAAGCCTCACGGTCATCAGAGGAGGGGTCAGCAGGGAGGGGAGTAGGTGCAGGGGGGCGGGGGAGCAAGCCATCAGCATGGACAACCAGAGAGTGGCCATCCTGGCGCTGACCTGTAAGCTGGCGGCGGAGATCGGAGAGCCAGGCGGCGAAGTCAACCGCGTGGCCCTCAGCGTCCAGGCGGAGCACAAAGTCAGCCATCGTGCAGGGTCAGCGACACAGCTCCTCAGCGACACAGCGGCACAGCGGCACAGCTCCTCAGCGGCACAGGAGCACAGCGGCGCGGGGACACGGCGGCAGCACTCTCCAGTAGGGCAGCAGCTAGGCGTCCCAGCGCAGGCGAGCAGAAGACACAGGGCCCGAGAGGACACGGCAGGCCGAGCAGGGGAGGCGGGCAGGTGCTCTGGGGCCGGGCTGGTGCTGGGAGGGGCCAGGCTGGTGCTGCTGGGGCCGGTCGGGCACGAGGAGGGGCCGGGTAGCGCTGAGGAGAGGCCGGGCGGCGCTAGGAAGGGGGCCGGGCGGCACTAGGAGGAGGCCGAGCGGCACTAGGAGGAGGCCAGGCGGGCGAGCGCTAACAGCAGGCGCTACAGGGGCCAGCGGGCGCGACGAGGCCTAAGGGGCGCGACGGGGCCCAGCGGGCACGACGGGGCCCAGGGGGGGCGCGACGGGGCCGAGGAGGCGCGACGGGGACCAGCGGGCACGACGGGGCCCAGGGGGGCCGAGACGGGGCCTAACGGGCGCGACGGGGCCCAGGGGGGGCGCGACGGGGCCTAGCAGGCGCGACGGGGCCTAGGAAGCGCGAAGGGGCCCAGCGGGCACGACGGGGCCTAGGAGGCGCAACAGGGCCCAGCGGGCGCGACGGTGCCCAGAGGGGGCGCGACGGGCCTAGGAGGCGCGACGGGGCCCAGCGGGCACGACAGGGCCTAGGAGGGGCGCGACGGGGCCGAACGGGCGCGACGGGGCTTAGGAGGCGCGACGATGCCTAGGAGGCACGACGGGGCTCAGCGGGCTCGACGGGGCCCATGGGGGGCGCGACGGGGCCTAGGAGGCGCGACGGGGCCCAGCGGGGGCGCGTTAGGGCCTAGGGGTCGCGACGGGGCCCAGCGGGCGCGACGGGGCCCAGGGGGAGCGCGACGGGGCCTAGGAGGCGCGACGGGGCCCAGCGGGCACGACGGGGCCCAGGGGGGGGCGCGACGGGGCCTAACGAGCGCGACGGGGCCCAGGGGGGGCGTGACGGGGCCTAGGGGGCGCGACGGGGCCTAGGAGGCGCGACGGGCGGAAGCGGTAGGCGGGGGGATCCTAACCTAAGCGTGATACCATGTTAACGTAGAAACGAATAATAACTAGAAGTGGAAACCTAGAACAAATACTAGTTGGTTGTACTCACTAGAAGCATACCTCAGTCTAGCTTATAACTTCTACATAGATAATATGTATAAGTTGACAGATACCACTGATGGTATTGCAAATGGTACTCCCAGTCGTATTAAAGTGTTCTCGAAATACAAAACGGACGAGATAGTTATTATCTGGGTGTTGTTTGACGATGCTCGTGTTGGAAAAAGAATTCGACATGATAATCGTCAAACAGTACAGTGGAATATTTGTGACTCGAGATATACTCCAACCGTACACAAATAGTGTCGAGATTACAATTTCCCCTTCGTCCAAGTGACGCTATTAGTGTGCATCGCAGTCAAGGCTCAACATTTGATTCAGGTGTTGTTCATTTTGACACGCGTTTATTTCATCATACGGCGTACGTTGCACTAAGAAGATTTCGATCTTAAAAAAGCCTATATTTGGAAAACTTCTCAGAACAATCCATCAATGTGCACAAAGAAGTGATAAAAGAGATGGAACGTTTACGTATGGAGCAAACATCGATTGTCCCTATGCATGTAAAGGTCATTCTGTCTAGTTCTACACGAGCTAAGTTCACATTCCATAATGTACGTAAGTTAAGGATGGACTACATTTATTCTAGCATTTGATTTCATTGTGCTTTTGGAAACACATCTTTAACACGATCAGTCTCATGGTGATGCATTCAGTGGGTTTTCTGTATTTCGTCAGGATTGCAATTTTGGAGGAATACTTGTTGCATATAATGATGCGATAGTCTCAATACATTCGCACGTTATATACGACAAGATCCAGTTTGTAATTCTTAAACATTTATCATTCCCACGAGAATACATAATATGTGTGTATTGCAATCTGCGTTCATCACTTCCGTATTTTTCGTCTTCATTGCAAGCCGTGCTTGGCTCCATTCCAGCTAAAGGTATCATTTTAATCAGTGATCTCAACTTTGATTTCAAGACATCAATTCCAAAACATTTGATGAAACCGTTGAATGACGCATCTTTGACCCAATGTGTTCAGTCAGTAACTACCATACGCGGCACATTGATTGATCACGTTTGGCATGATCCAACGAAGTTTGTTGCAAAAGTTTTTGTTGGTGAAACGTATTTCAGTTATCATTTTCCGATATATGTCACTATTAAATATAAACACTCGCCCTTACTTGCCCATACAGGACGCCCTTCGTACGATGAGCGCACATTTGTGGCGGTAAGATTTCTTCACCTTGGTTGTTCCGACTCTTACTCATTTTCAAGCTCTTCCTATTGACACAAATGTTTTTTTTTCTAAGTGTTTAAGCCTATTTTCTGGGTGCATGAGACCTTCCCAAGTGTTTGAGCATGTTTCCCAATAGTATGAGCCCATATTCCAAGAGTAAGAGGACGTTCTTCAAGCGTCTGAGCGCATTTCTTCCAAGTTTTCAGCACACATTTTCAAGGCCTTGAGAGCCCATTTCCCAAGTGCCCGTATCTAAATCTCATGAGCGAGTTACCATTTCCTAAGTGCCTGAATCCATTTCCCAAGTGTTTGTATCCATTTCTCAAGTATTTGTGCCTATTTCCCATGTGCTTGAGCCCATTGTCCAAGTGTTTGACCCATTCCCCGCTTATCTGATCCCATTTCCCATGTGCCGTAGCCCGTCTCTCAATGGGCTGAGCTTGTTTTCCAAGTCTTTGAGCCATTTTTCCAAGTTATTTAGCCCAGTCCACATGGCATGCATATGCGAATGTGTGTAGTACAGCAACATCTACTCAACTACTTTCGCGCGTCATCTCGTGTATCACATTTTATCTTTTTCTATTCCCATCCAACTCTGATATTTCTCTTCTTATACAACCTTCATTTGGATTAGACGCATTCTGTCCACTTTTGTTAAGCTATGCTCATTGTCTTGTTTGCTCTCTTTTGCCACCTTCCAACTTCTACCTTGCAGCATAATTCCTATTTGCCTATAGCAACATGTACTAGGCTGTCACCAAGTTTCTCACTAACTATACCAAAGTTCCAAGCACACTACACTATTTGCTTCCATTCTTTTGCACTATATTGACCAGCTCCAACACTCTTTATATTTTGACATCCTTCTTATGTGTATATACTGTTCAGATGGTCTATTGGCAAGCTGGGTGGTGTGCTTGTTTGGGAGCACCAAGAATCGCATGCACGCATGTCAATTGAGGACCACAACATTCCTTTAAGTGCATTCACTCCTAATCCCTTGCGTGAACTCTTCTCCTCTGATGAGTCCGCGCGCTGTCAAGTCAGTAACTTTGTCACATCATACTATGTAGTATCCGACCACGACAATTCTGGCATAGTTGTAATCTAGCGTATTTCGCTACCCACCATTTCTTTTCTCTCCACTCAATATCATACTTTTACTCTTGCTTGGTAACCTCTTACACATATTCACCACAAGTTCCATCATTCTTGTTTTCCGGGTTTTTTTTTTTTTTTTTTTTTTTTTAACAGGTTTCCTCATTCATTGTGGAGCTAACCATCTCTGACGTGGATCCTTACAGCAAGATGTCGTGTGTCGTGGGTATCCTACGTGATAGGAGTGGCACGTTCGGCCTAACTGTATTAGGCTCCATGGCAGACCGCATTCAGATGATAGTGGACGAGCAGCGGCATAACACCGAGCTGACAAAAACCCCTGCGATTGTATGGATTACAGAGATGTACCAGGAGGACGGCCAAATCAAACCTACGAAGAGGTGCACCATTTTTTATCGACTATCATTCTCTCGTTACTCTTATTGCTAGACATACACTTAACGTTGGTCTGCCTGTAGTCTGACGTAGATTGCATTGTTCTTCTACTCGCACTGAGAGTCAGTCAACTTCTTCTCGTTGGTTCTCGTAATTCTCCTATTCCTCCTATCCGCATTGGTATGCGTATCAATATAGCCATTGTATCATTTCTTACTCACCTCCTCTTATTCTTCATTATACTCTTCTTTATTGCCCCTTATTCAGATCCAGGATTATGAAGGTTACGTATAAGGTCGTTGTCGCCCGCGTGAAGCAGAGCCTGATGCCTGATACTTTGGATGGCGCTAACCTCGGTCTCGTCATGTCGTAATTTTGTTCTTGTTCTTGTTTAAGTGCATTTTACATTTACATTATCGTTGTAATCTACTTGTGTGGTGTTCTAAACAATATGCTTCTACATTTATAAAACATCCATGCAGCTACTATGTATGTGTGTATCATTTTTTACAACAATTCCGTGTTCAGTTTGCGAGCAGTGGAGAACAATGTCCGAGCATTAGGACGAGCTAATATGTGCACAGTGAATGTGGACATAACCTCCACCTGTATCAACACGGCATGGTTCTGCTCGTACAAGTCATCGTGCGAGAGCAGTGCCGTGTGCGGCTTTCCTGTTGGGTGGTGCTGCTCCAATGATGGTTATCTTTGTGACTTGGGTCATGTGTCAGACAACATCGACGTTGTCTTCAACCCGCCAACAGGTGTTGTTTGTGGATTGTTACAATTTCAACCCCATACCATTCTAATTGTGCATTTTATACAGTATCGTTCATGTTCATATTTGCTAAGGATTTCTCTTTTAGCTATCAAAACATGCTCTTAGTTTATTTGTTGTTTTATCCTTTGTTTGCTTTCCTATCCCCCTTTGTTTATTAATTATATGTTCCCACTATTACTAATCCGTATGAAAGATGGCAAGTTCACACGCACAGGTGTACATGCTACTATAAGCATGAGGGCTCTCAAGGGCGGGCTGGACGGTTTCAGCATCGTAGCGTGGACATAGGCGGGACTGGATGCAAAGAAATCAATGTTGTCAACTTTGGTGGGGAGCCGTTGGCTTATCCTAGTGCGAACACATCATCATCAGCTTTGTTTAAATGTGCTTAGCACTTGTACATCTCGCACTTTGGTGGGTTAACCCTGATATTTTCTTTCCGTCTAACTTTCTTAATTATGATCTTCTTGTAGATGGAAACAAAGGCAGCAGGAGATGGCTTTCAGAGAATTATCAATTCACTAGCTTTTGTTTCCTCGACTATAAAGGTATGAATTCCAAATTTGTTATATTCTACAGCTGCCCCGACAATTACGCATGCCAGCACAGAGAATGCGTACCCTGTTCATGAATGAGGAGGAGGAGCCAAACCCTGTGCATACCCTGTTTTATTTGTTGCAACAGAAGGAGGACGTGTCAACTAAAAACGACAACAAGAAGCGCCCTGCAGAGGACAGACCACCTGTCATTCCAACAACTCTATCCAAACTCATTCAGCGCCGTAATGGTCATGTAAGAATACTTATTTACTGTCTTAAGAAATTAATATGGTCAGCGTGGGTTTTGTCTACTCTCTTGTTTGTTTTACTTCTGAGTTTCATCCCATATTCCGCACTTAACCTTAAACCCCAAATGCAATATCTAGCACCATGAGTGCATATAAACAAATTAAGTGGTCCACTTTCGAACGTATGTTGTGTTTCTACGATTCACTGGTGTACTGTGCAAGTCGTGTAGCACGCGCTGTCTGTTCCAGCCGCAAAACAAAGAACATTAATTGCTTGTTGGAACTATCAGAATGAAAAGATGACTAGAATGGGGAGATACAAGGCAATATAGACTGGAGAGTTGTACCCGCTAAGGCACAAACATATATAGTCTACAGTAATTGCATAAGTTATGTTTGACACACCCCCTAGACTATATAGGGGCAGTGCCTAACAAGGGAAGAAGCCGCTCAGGGTGGCACTACTAGTCCAGCCTCTGAGACAAGGGTCTAAAGACCAGTCAAAGGAATACAGACAAGGCAAGAGCAAGACCAGGGCGGCACTACTAGTCCAGCCACTTGGAGAGGCCACAAGGCTAGTCAGGGTAAAATATATATATAAAGGTTAGTACAAAGTCAAGGCCCTAGCAAGTGAGAGGCTACAGGAACGACACCTAGTTGTACACAGTGTCGCTGATGATCTTTAGGCGCAAGCGCCTTCGTAAAGATATCAGCTGTGTTCGCACCGGAGGCCAAGTGTACTACGCGCGCCTGGCGGCGCTGCTGGAGCTCACGCAGGAGGAAGTACCGCAGCTAAATGTGCTTCACTTTGCCCTCGAGTCGAGGCTCCTGGCACAAGAGGATCATGGCCCTGTTGTCAGCGTACACGACCAGGGTAGAGTTAGGCCGCTCACCTAAGTCAGTGAGCAAGAAGGTCAGCCAGCGGAGCTCCTGTGCCGCCATGGCACCGGCGTAGATCTCGGCCTCACAGCTGGACTGGGCAACAGATGAGGAGCGGGTAGCTCTCCACGAGACGGCACCTGAACCAAGGCTGAAGCACTAGCCCTGCGAGGAACTGAGGGTCTCGGTGTCATCTGCACAAGAAGTGTCTGTGTGTCTTGTAAGGACCACTGGCCTGCGTCCTCCTAACACTAACCCCATGCCCGATGTACTTGCAAGATAACGCAAAACCCTCTTAGCGGCAGACTTGTGCTGAGGCCGGTGTCTGCCTGTAGCCACAAAGCGAGCCAGGATGCTGAGAGGGTATGCGAGATCTGGGCGAGAGCAAGTCATCAGGTACATGAGGCAACCCACCAGCTCTGCATAAGGACCACTGGGCTCTGCCGACTCCTCAGGAACTGGAGCGGAGAGCCTATGGTCTAGAGGCAGAGGAGTGGGCTGTGTGGAGGAGAACTGAAGGCCGAACCTCTGAAGGACCTGGCGCACCAAGTGTGACTGAGTCAAAGTGATGGTGCGCGCTTAACTGTCCCTAGAGATCTGCAAGCCAAGGTAGTGGCGCAGTTCTCCAAGGCCAGTGCGTCCCTGTCTACCGTGGCGAAGATCGGGTCGTCTACGTAAACAAGGATGTAGAACGGAGTCTGGCCAGCACGAACGAAGAGCGAGGGGTCTGCAGAGGACTGAAAGAACTACAGGTCAGCTAGCGTAGCACGCAGTGTGTCGTGCCACTCACAAGGAGCCTGCCGCAGGCCGTAGATAGGGCGCTGCAGGAGCCACTGGGTCCCAGGAGGGAAGGTACTGTTATCATCACAATAGGCTCGGATGTGCAAAAAATGAGAGATAGAGAGCACAATCGGATTATCAACGGACGACTTCAAATATCGATAGCGATCTGATTTGTGACCCAAATGGTGATCTCTAAGTTGGATCTGGAGTGCGTTGCTGTCGCCTATCAACAGCAAGTTGAATCATGAAATTCCATGAAGATTTGACGACGCTATGGTGGTTTGACTGGCAGAAGGTATAGCCGCCACTATTGTCTTGGAAGTACAAACTTAGCAAGAAGAATTCGAGATGGAGATGGTTCTCAGCCTCTACATACCCCAAGAGCTGAGTTCTAGGTTGATGGTACACCACCACAGAGTCCTCAACCACGAAGAGTCTCAAAACAAACCCTCCAAGGAGCTAAACCAAGTGAAATGTAACACTACACGAAGTAGCGTTACTATTTTCACAATTTTAATATTTATCCGCGTCCCTTGGGCTTGAAATCTTGAGCTCTTGGTCTTGGTTCTGCAAGATATATTCTTCTTGAGTTGATGGGGGCTTGCTGCACACTCCTGCGACACGATGGACGCTTCAAACTCGACGACTTGACATGCGAGTTGTAAAAACTCACTAATGTCTTGACCGACACAAACCACATTGTGATACACCATTCAAACACACACACAAGCACTAGATAGCAATGACATAGAATCACAAGTCATTCCATGCCATGCATGCACACATACAAACAAGGACGACAAGCCGAGTGCAAGCCATAGGGTTGCACCAACAAACTCCCCCTCGGATTGTTGGCCTTAGAATCCGCTCCCCTTAGTTCAGAGCCATCCGAGCACGCTTGCAACACTTCCAATGCTGCTGCTAAACCAGCCTTTTGGTCATCATATCAGCAGGCTGTGCCGTCGTCTTCACGTAGTGCAACTCCACTTCACCCGAGGTTACCGTGCTCCTCTCCCGATGCCACTTCACCTTCATGTGCTTGGTAAGGCCATGAAGAACCGGGTTCTTAGCCAATGCAATAGCACCCTGGCTATCACAATAGAGTGGGGTAGGTCCTTGCTGCTCCTCCCCCAATTCAGCTAGCAAACGCCGCTGCCACACTCCCTCCCTTTTGGCACGGAAGAGTGCCATGTACTCGGACTCCACCGAGCTCAATGCTTGGTCCACTTGTTTCTTGCTCTCCCAAGCGGTTGGGCCTCCACCAACACAGTAGATGAAGCCTCCCACACTTGTCATATCCTCTGGTTCTGATGCCAAAGATGCATCCGAGAAGGCGGTGAGAAAGAGCCTTCCGGGTTCGACTCCATCCGCACCCTTTTGACGCCTTTGTGCCGCCGCGGAGTATTGCAGTCCAACAGTTGTTGTTTGGCCAAGATACTTGGCCACTCTCTCTCCAGCTGCTACCTGCTCTTCATTAGGGCATTGGACAACCCTAGCCAGCTGCCCGGTAGCAAATGCTGCATCCGGCCTTGTGTGAACGGCCGCATACATGAGGCTGCCCACCAAGGAGTGAAAACGGCACCTCTCCTCTTCACAAACGCTTTCCTCCGCTGGTCCTTTCACACACTTGAACCCTGAGGGTAGAGGAGTTGCCACATGACCTTCATTCTTCCCAAAGTTTGCAGCCAAGGCCTCCAAGTACTTCTTTTGATGCACTCGCATCCACCGCTTCTCCACATCTCGCTCAATGTGAAGCCTAAGGTAGTAGTTGACGTCACCAAGGGTCTTGCACTTGAACTTGTCTTGAAGCTTCAGCATCACCTCCTTCACAAGGTCAGAGGAGGGTGAGAATATGAGGATGTCATCCACAAAAACCACCATGAAGCTCCTCTGCTCCCCCTTGCCAAGCATGAACAAGGATTGATCGGCCGTTGAGGGAGTGAAGCCGATCGCCTCCAAGACTTCCCGCAGCTTGATGTACCATTGCCTAGGGGCTTGCTTGAGACCATAGAGTGCTTTCTTCAGCTTCCACACTCTGCCACTCCCATCATTGTACCCCTCTGGCTGCTCCATGTAGGTCTCTTCCTCCAAAACACCGTTGAGGAAGGCCGTTACTATATCCATTTGCTTCACCACCCATCCTTTGATAGCCGCCGCGACATAGAGGGTCCGAAGGGTTGTACCCTTCACCACAGGGGCATACACTTCATTGTAGTCCTTCTTCTCTTGCTGCTGATACCCCTTGGCTACAAGTTTGCTCTTGTAGTGCTCAATGTTGCCTTCGGCGTCGGTCTTGCGCTTGAAGAGCCACTTGGAAGAGATCGCCTTACGCCCCGGAGGTAGGTTCACCAAGTCGAACGTATCGTTCTCTATGATGCTCCCGATATCTTCATCTGAGGCCTTCTTCCACTCCTTCCCATTGGGGCCCTCCCAAGCCTCCTTGGGATTTGTAGGCTCCCCCGGCATCTCCATCGGAGAGAAGAAGGCAAAAGCGCACTCCTCGCTTTCATCTTCCGCATCATCGCCTAGCATGAGAGCCGAACCGGTCAAGGTTGAGTTGGCTGGTCCTCCAAGCCGGTCATAGCTCAACCTATTGGGGGGCTGAGTCTTCCTTCTCCCCCTTCCTTCCTCCTCTGCTGGAGGGACTTGAATGCTCTCATGGCGTTGCGGTAACTCTAGTCGGTTCCCGCGAGCACTTGTAGCACGAGGCGGAAGTGACGGTGCACGCTCATCACCTTGCTGCACCTCCTCCTCCTCTTCTTCCCCATTCATTTGAGGAGATTGGCTTGTGATAGTGCTGCTGCTACTCAGCTCCAACGGCAGCTCCACATGCTCCAAGCCGGTACTCTTCACCTGTCCAAGCCGCACACCAATCTTTGCTTGGTTCTCCGCCTTGCACTCCTTGTACGGTAAGTTCTCCATGAACTTGCTATCTCTGCTCACCAAGAACTTCTTGGTAAATGGGTCCCAAAGAAGCCATCCCTTGCTATTTTGAGCCATGCCCAGGTGCACGGCCCATGTTGCTTTGGCATCAAGCTTGTTGTGCCAAAGTTTCTTAGGCACAAGTGCCATGCACATGCACCCGAACACCCGAAGCATATCCACCTTCGGCTTCCTTCCAATCCACTTCACATAGGGCACCCATTTGTCTTCTCCCACGTGAGTCAAGGCTCTTTTCTTGGCCACACAAGCATGCCACACCGCATCCGGCCAAAAGTAATTGGGTAGACCGGCTTCAATGAGAAGTTCCCGAGCCGTCTCCGTGAGTGTCTGATTCGCACGCTCGGCGATGCCGTTCATTGCAGGAGAGTAGGGCATGGTGAGAGAGTGCCTTATACCCTGCTTCTTCAGCCAAGTTGAGAACTCCTTGCTCAGGAACTCTCCCCCACGGTCAGTGCAAATCGCCTTCACAAGCTGGTCTTGTTGCCGCTCCACCATCGGCAACTAATCGGTCTTCACCGTTTCAGCTACGTCATTCTTCTTGGGCAGCACATACACCCAAGTCATGCGAGTGTAGATGTCCACAATGGTGAGGAAGTACTCTGCTCCAGCAGCTCCAAGCTTCAAGGGGCCCACCACATCCATCACCACCTCATCAAGTGGTGCCTTCGCCGTTGTCTCCGAGCTATGGAACGGGTAGCGGGTGAACTTGGCTTGCATGCATGTTGGACAGCCAAGCACCTCATTGGGCTCCCCCTTGACACGTATCCCACTGACCATCTCTTGCTTAACTATCTGCTGCAAAATGGGCAATGCCACATGCCCCATTCGCCGATGCAAGGTCAGCCAATCACACTCTCCCATAGCGGAAGTCGGGTTGGAGAAAGCGGCACTCGCAATTGTGCCCCACAACCTCTCTCCTTTCTCCTTTGCCGCTGCTGCTTTGCTGATCTTAGCCTTCCCCTCCTCATTTCCACCTTCTTTGGCTGCTGCACCACTCTCCTTCGGTTCACACGCCTTGCTAGTCTCACCAAGTTTGCACTCCTTCGAGTCACTCTTGGTGCCACTTTGCTTTCCGTGATCACCGCCACCAACCGCTTCACTCTTGGTGCTGATGCTTGCTGCCTTTTGCCTCTCCTTAGGCATGGGGACCACTGGGATTTTCCACATCTCATTGTAGATGTCCTTGTCCTCATGAAGGTCCCAAAGCTTCCGCTCACCAAGCCTCGCGGTATATGTTTTTGAACCCTTGGAAGATGTGTCCATGCCGGCCTTAGGCAAACGCCGCACGGAAATCAGATTGGCTGCTAGGTTGGGCACCCAAAGCACGTTCTTGAGGCCCACCATCTTCCCATCAGCACCGTTGAACATGGCCTTGCCCATGCCTTTCACCTCTGCTCGCTGCCCCAAAGCCGATGTGACATGCTTGACCAGCGACGGTTCGAGTTCGGTGAGCAAGTCCACACGAGGTGTCATGCTATAGGTGGCGCCGCTATCGATCACCCAAAAGTCCAGAGAGTGAAGGGGTGGCCTTTTCCACAGTTACTGGCTCCTCAAAGCCTTCCACACCTCCTGCTGCAGCTGCCGCTTGCGTGGAGACAAAGAAGAATTGGCCCGGGTATCGATCTTCACTCGAGTCCTTGTCGTAGTCTCCACCTTTCATGCTTGCCGCTTCGCTTCCACGACCACCACGGCCTCCACGACCTCTGCCTCTTCCTCCCCTTGCTCTTCTGCCCTCTTGACCTTGAGAAGGGGTCCATCCATCAGGCAATCTGAAGCAGTCTCTCCACATGTGGCCGATCTTGTGGCAAAAGTGGCATTCGCCATCAAATCGACCGCGCCCACGCCCGTAGCCATTGTTGTTGTTGTTGCTGCCATATCCTCCATTACCACGGCCTCCGTTGAAGTTACTACTGCCAAATCTTCCTCCTTGCCCTCTGCCCCTTCCACGGCCGTGCCCACGGCCCATGCTTGCAACTCCAGCACCATCGGGACCCGCCAATTCGCGACGGCGGAAATCTTCTTGTAAGATTTCCCGCTTCACATCTTCGAGCGAGAGGCGGGCAAGATCTCGATTTACGTTGATGATGAGCGAGGACCATGAGTCCGGAAGTAAGGCCAGCAGCTTAGTCTTCTTTTGAAGGTCACTGTAGTTCAGGTCAGCTCCTTCGAGCCGTGTCAACAAGTCGAAGAATTTCTGCACTCCTTCCTCCACCGGTTCGCCTTCGCCAATTCGAAGTGCCGCCATTTGCCACTCCAAAACCACAGCCACCGCCGCTGTTGCAGGAGCATGTACACCCTTGAGAGAAGCCCATGCCTTTGGTCCCTTTGCTGGTTCACGCTGAAAAGGCTTGATGTGACGGATTTGGCTGCTCCCCAACGCTTTCCCAAGTAGAAGATAGCCTTGTGCGCTCTTCCGCACCCACAAGCTCTTCTCCGGGTCGTTCTCGGGTCGCTTCTCCGATCCTTCCATCACCTCCAGCAGATCATAGTGGTCAAATATGTTCTCCATCTTGAAGGAACACTCAGCAAAGTTGTCACCGTTGAACTTGTCAAGGCCAAACACTCTAGGCTCATCCCTAGAGGGGCCAAGACTAGGTTCCACGGGAGCCATGAGTGGATCTTGATGTTGACCTTATGCTTGGGCGTCTTCTCTGCCTCCAGCACCTCTGCCACCCCCTTCCTCAGGTCTAGGCATGGTCGAGACGGCTCCAAGGGGCTCTGATACCATTTGTTATAATCACAATAGGCTCAGATGTGCCTAAAATGAGAGATAGAGAGCAAAGTCGGATTACCGACAGACGGTGTCACAGGATCGAATGACTCGAGGAAAGATTTCACTATCGATTGATACAAGGCACTTTTCTACTTCAAGAGTTTATCAGGTAACCAGGTTTATCCTATCCAAAGGAATAGACCCTTCTAGAAAATAGAATCACCCTGAGTATAGCCACGCGAGGCTTTTGGCTTTAAGGAATTACGGCAGGATTACGCTGGATAGCGTGCCTAGTACATCCCAAGCCAGGTCGGTGATACAATTATAATAGAATAATCCAAAGGATAATGGAAAATGGAGAATAGGAAACCAAATAAGTTGGGATAAAAAGAGAGATGAAGAAGAAAGGAAGTAGGAAAGGAACAAGTGGTGTAACGGGGTCGTACTCTCACACTTCCCCCCCTCAAAGCTGGGTGGTAGAAGTAACACCCTGCTTTACAAGGTAGTCATGCAGAGGACGACGGGCGTTACCCATGGCGGTCTCAGGTATCCAGCTGTCCTCAGAAGGATCATAACCCTTCCAACGAATGAGAAGCTCTAGGGTGCCATTTCGACGACGGCGGTGTGCAACCACGGACTCGACCTCGTATTCGGGTTCATTATGGACGAGGACAGGCGGCGGCGGCGACGGTTGGCGTCCGACGAAGATCGTGTTCGGATCCCGATAGGGCTTTAAAAGTTGGAGATGAAAGGCGTTGTGAATCTTCCAGGTAGCTGGCAGGCGTAAGCGGAAGGTAACAGGAGTGACATGTGCTTCAACGAGAAAAGGTCCGCAGAAGCGAGGTCAAAGCTTAGATGGGAGATGGCTAGTGTCAAGGTTGCGGGTGTCGAGGAGCACTTGGTCTCCCACGGTGATGGTGTGGTCGTTGCGATGGCGATCGGCCTGGCGCTTCTGTTCCTGCTGAATATCGAGGAGGCGCTTGTGGGTCCGATCCCAAAGCTGATGCATGGTTGTGATGAAATCGTGTGCAGGTTGGACTGTAGCTGATGTGGTCAGTTTCTGTGGTGTGAGTGGGTGGCGTCCGTAGCAGAGGAAGAACGGCGTCTGTCCAGTAGCAGCATGTGTAGCGTTGTTGTAAGCAAACTCTAGAACGGGCAGGTGCAATTCCCATTTGGAGATCTCGTCCTTGCAGGATGCACGGAGGAGTTGCTCAACAATCTGGTTAAGGCACTCAGTCTGTCCGTCTGTCTGTGGATAGTAGGCGGATGACATGGCGAGTTTGGTTCCGAGCAACGACATGAGTTCCTTCCAGAACTTGCTCGTGAACTTGGGGTCGCGGTCGGAGATGAGTGTGGTTGGAATGCCATGCTGTGAGATGATGTATCGAACAAAGAGTTGTGCTGTTTCTTCGGTGCGTGCTATCGTGTGTGTCGGGATGAAGTGTCCCATTTTGGAGAACTTGTCGATGACGACAAGGATTGCGTCATGACCACCGGTGGTAGGTGGTAACCCGATGATGAAATCCAGGCTAACCACTTGCCCTGGTTGTTCTGGGACAGGAAGAGGCTGCAGTAGTCCTGCCTTCTTCTACTTGCTGCTCTTCATCCGTTGAAATGTATCACACGAGGTGACAAATTTCTGGACATCTTCTGCCAAGTGGGGCTAGTAGTAGTGCTTCGCGATGCCGGTCAGCGTCTTGTTGCTACCGAAGTGTCCCGCATATAGGACATCGTGATATTCTTCGAGTAGTAACTGGCGCAAAGGAGGGTAGTTTGGTACCCAGATTTTCGTTGATCCTTTCCGTTACGCGATGTCACTATCCCACTGTAGCAAGTGTCGCTTTTCTGCCAAGGGAATTTCCGGGTCGATGGCGTACCCGTGTGTGAAGAGTCCCTTGAGTAGTGGATTCATCCCTTCGACCTGGATAGCGGCAACGTGTGCAGGCCGGCTAAGGGCGTCCGCTTTGTTTTTGTGGCTGGGTTTGTACACGATGTCGTAGTGGAAGTGCGTCTCGAGGAAGTCGATCCACCGGACCTGTCGCCTGGAAAGGTTGGGTTGTGTCTTTAAGTATTTCAGGCTGCAGTGGTCGGTGTAGACGGTTGTTTTTCGTCCTTTGAGGTAACATCTCCACGCTTGGCGATGACAATAGCAAGGGCTTCTTTGTCATGTATCAGGTAGTTTAGTTCTGCTCCGTGTAGTTTCTTGCTCAGGTAGGCGATTGGTTGCAGTCCGTTCCCCTGGTCTTGCATCAAGACTGCCCCCACTGCCTGGTCGCTGGCGTCAGCTTCGATGACGCAGTCGCGTTCGGGATCTGGCAAGATGAGTACTGTTGCGACGTGAGTGCTTGTTTTAGCTGCTCCACGGCTTCCTGGTGCTTTGGTTCCCATTTGTAGGGCGTATTCTTCTTCAGCAGATTCGTAAGTGGTGCTGCGAGTTTCGCGTACTGTGGCATGAACCTGTTGTAATAATTAGCGAAGCCTAGGAACTGCTGCAACTCCTTCACGTTCTCGGGTGTCTTCCACGTGCGTACGGCTTCAATCTTCTTGGGGTCGACGTGAACTCCTTGAGTGCTCGCCATGTGTCCTAGGAATTGGACTTTCTCGAGGGAAAATTTGCTCTTGGACAGTTTGACGTAGAATCGTTCGCGTCGAAGAATTTTGAAGACACGTCGCAGGTGTTCAACGTGCTGCTTCATGTCGCGCGAGTAGATGAGGATGTCGTCCAGGTACACCACCACGCACTCATCCAAAAGTGGGCGTAGAATGTGGTTCATTTCGGCTTGGAACGTTGCCGGTGCGTTGGTGAGTCCGAACGGCATTACCAAATACTCGTACGATCCGTACCGAGTTTGGAAAACAGTTTTGTGGATGGAGTTGTCCGCCATTCGTATCTGCCAGTATCCGGACCGCAAATCCAAGTTGGAAAATACCGTAGCTCCCCGAAGCTGGTCAAGCAGGTCATCGATTCGTGGTATTGGATTTTTATTCTTGATGGTCTACTTGTTGAGAGCTCGGTAATCGACGCACATGCGCAGGCTCCCGACCGGTTTTGGTGTGAAGAGCACTGGGGCACCGTATGGCGAAGTGGATGGTCGGATGAGTCCTTTGGCGAGGAGATACTCGATCTGTTTTTTCATGTCGGTCAGCTCGGTAGGGCTGAGCTGATATGGTGCTCGGAAGGTCGGCTTCGAACCTGGTTCCTCCACTATCTCGTATTGATGCGTTCGGTACGGCGGTAGCTCGTTCGGAAGATCGTCGGGGAGAATGTCTTGAAACTCCTTCAGTAATTCCTTGATTTTTCATGGAGTATCTGAGGTTTTTTCTCTGTCGGTTTCCACCTCTGTTGCTATCGCCAGGAACCCGGTGTCGGTTCGCTTCACGTCCTTCTCGAGTCATGCGAGTGTTTCCACTGGGATATCTCCTGTATCGTCCCAGTTGGGTAGCTGAACTCTCCTTCCATTGTTGTAGATGCTTGCGGTGCGGTTTACCCAGTTGATCTCATGGTTGAACCGTTTCAAGAAGTCCCGCCCGAAGATCAAGTCAAGCCCTTTGATGTTGGTGATGGGGAGTGCAGGTCTCCAGCGCAGTTGTCCAATTTGTAGATGTAACACTGCTTTGCTGTGTACTGGTAACTTGCTTCCGTCCACCATCATTGCAGAGAATCCTGAAGGCTTGTACTCTTCCTGAAGTCGGTCGATTACTACCTTGTCGCAGACGGTGTATGATGCTTTGCTGTCCACGAGTGCTTGGAGGCGTCGTCCTTTGCAGATGACCTCGAGCACGAGGGGCAGGCGTTGCTCGGAGTACCCAAAGATAGTTTCATTAATAGGGTCATAGGGTACATCCCAGTAGTCCGTACACACCTTTTCGTTGCTATCTACTCCTGAGCTGGCAGCTGGCCGAGGCTGCTTGGAGAATGGCTCTTCTCCAGGGCCCGAAGTTTCCTTGACGACTGTGCGCGTCGTAGGTGCCGAAGTTGCTGAACTGGATGCATCCGGAGGAGGAGTTCGGGTTTGTGCAGCTTCTTGTAGACCCCCAGCTTCCTCTTGAGCTGCTTCAGCTCCACCGACGTCTTATCTGGGGAACGGTTAGTCGTTGTGGGCTGGTGTCGGGAGAGGACGTTGACTCCGTGGAACGGTCGGCTTCTTTCCACACTCCTTCATTTTTTCCCCAAGTTGTCCGGTACCGATATGATCTCCACATTTTTCTGCTTCTTTTGGAGTCCCTGCCAAAATTTCTCCAAGGCTCTAGCCCCTCGAAAATCATAAGTTTTCATTTACGCATCTTTATAAGATAACTTTAACAAATCCTTATAATTTTTTGGGTCTTCCAGGAGTTTCCCTGTCTCGGCAGAGTCTTTTTTCGCGGAGTCAGATTTTTTCTCGGCGATTTCCTGTGGCGAAGACTGATTCGACGCGAGCAGGAGGAAATGATGGGAAAAATGATGGAGATTTTCCCCCTTCATTTCCTCCTGCTCGCGTCGAATCAGCTTCGTCGAAGTTGATTTTCTCGGAACCCCGCGGCCGCTTCCGGATCTTTTTATTTTCGCCAGCTAGATCCGCAATCACTAGCGACTCCCGTTTTTTGTCTTCTGATTGGCCGAAGGATTTCCGCCACTGTTGCGTGCCCGATACTCTGTGCGTGCGGCCTTCATTTTGTTGCAGTCGAAGATTCGATGGCCCGGCACCCCGCAAAAATCACACGTGTAGTTGGTGTTTTTCAGACGTGGCCGCCCGTCAAAACTGTCGATCTCCATCGGGTCGGCGAACGTGGTGTGAGCCGAGCGGTCGCCCTGTCGAGAACTGCTGACGTACGTCCGTCGTGTCCCAGCGTTGACCATGTCGAAGTGCTCCGCGGCCAAAACGACGTCACTGTAGCTAGCGTAGTTTGACGCTGCTACCTGTCGTTTGACTTCGGTCTTCAGCCCGGCGAGGTAAGACTGTACTTTTTCCCCTTCGGTCAGGTCGGGAATGCGGTTATAAAATTCTTCCATCTGCTGCGTGTACTGTGCTACACTCCCGAACTGTCGGTGACGATGATTTTTTTCCCGGGCAAGGAAACCCGAATTTATCGGCTCAAAACGTTTCAGCAAGTCGGCGCGGAACTGTTGCCACGTGGCTTCACCGTGGATGAAGGTACTGTTGCCGCCAATCCACTTAAGTGCCGGCCCTCGCATCAGTGTCGCCGCGAGTCGTACGCGTTGACCGTCCCAAACTGGCGAGCTCCATCCGACGGCTGCGAAGTAGATCTCCATCCCGGCGATCCACATGCCAGCATCGGAGTTTCCATTGCTCGGATCGAACGGCTCAGGTGGGCGCGGTTTTGGAGCCTCAAGAAACTGTTGCGACTGCTGCGTCATTGCCGTTGTCAAGTCGTGCTGTGCTCCGGCGAGTCGAGTTACTCGCTCGAACTCGTTTCGCCACGCTTTACGATCCGCTCGCATCTCCTCGTGAAGAGCTGCGATACTCGCGAAGAGCTGCTGGGTAACCTCGGCGTTGTCAAAGGATGCCATCCTGTTCAAAACACGCGCGGGGGGGGTACTCACAAAACGCGGAGCTGGTGCTTACCAGAATTGGCGTCGAATTCGTCGCCCCCGGCGGTTTTTCGAGGCAGGTTTTCCCGCTGCTGCTGCTTTGTTGAGCGCGGCCGAGTGAGAAAGGCTCTGATTACCAAGTGTCACAGGATCGAATGACTCGAGGAAAGATTGCACTATCAATTAATACAAGGCGCTTTTATACTTCCAGAGTACATCAGGTAACCAGGTTTATCCTATCCAAAGGAATAGACCCTTCTAGAAAATAGAATCACCCTGCGTATAGCCACGCGAGGCTATTGGCTTTAAGGGATTACGGCAGGATTACGCTGGATAGCGTGCCTAGTACATCCCAAGCCTGGTCGGTGATATAATTATAACAGAATAATCCAAAGGATACTGGAAAATGGAGAATAGGAAACCAAATAATTCGGATAAAAAGAGAGATGAAGAAGAAAGGAAGTAGGAAAGGAACAAGTGGTGTAACGGGGTCGTACTCTCATAGACGGCTTCAAATATTGATAGCGATCTGATCTATGACCCAATCGGTGATTTGTAAGTTGGATCTGGAGCACGTTGTTGCCGCCTATCAACAGCAAGTTGAATCATGAAATTTCATAAAGATATGACGATGCTATGGCGGTTTGACTAGCAGGAGGTATAGTACAAACTTAGCAAGAAGAATTCGAGATGGAGATGGTTCCCAGCCTCTACATACCCCAAGAGCCGAGTTCCAGGTTGGTGGTACACCACCACAGAGTCCCCAACCACGAAGAGTCTCAAAACAATCCCTCCAAGAGGCTACACCAAGTGAAATGTAACACTACACGAAGTAGCGTTACTATTTTCACTATTTCATATTTATCCGCGTCCCTTGGGCTTGAAATCTTGAGCTCTTGGTCTTGGTTCTGCAAGATATATTCTTCTTGAGTTGATGGGGGCTTGCTGCACAATCCTGCGACACGATGGACGCTTCACACTCGACAAAATAGAAAAACACATGCGACACGCAAACGACGACTTGACATGCGAGTTGTAAAAACTCACTAATGTCTTGACCGACACACACCACATTGTGAGACACCATTCAAACACACACACAAGCACTAGATAGCAATGACATAGACTCACAAGTTATTCCATGGCATGCATGCACACACACAAACAAGGACGACAAGCCGAGTGCAAGCCATAGGGTTGCACCAACAGGTACCAGTGAAGCCCTGAGGGCGGCGCAGGTAGACCTGCTCGTGTAGACTGCCCTGAAGAAACGCAGTGGAGAAGTCGAGGGAGTGAAACTCGTAGTCACGCTGAGCTGCTACGTGTAGCAGTGCCCGAAGAGTAGTCATCTTCGGGGTCAGAGCGAAGGTCTGGAAGAAGTCCACCCCCTCACGCTGACTGAAACCTCTAGCCACGTAGCGCGCCTTGAACACAGGCGGCTCTCCAGGAGGGCGCTTCACCTTGAAGAGCCAGCGGCCATCGACTACGTTCACCCCAGGTGGGGGAACTGCGTCGACGAAGGTGCCGGTGGATCTCCAAGATGCCATCTCTTGCTCCATGGCAGCTATCCACTGCGAGGCCCAGGGTCCCGAAGTCGCCTCAGCGTAAGTGCGAGGGGTCGGGATGTCGAAAGCGTCTGGGTCACCCTCTGGGACTAGCAGCATGGAACAGAGATGGGAAGCAGCCTCGGGCAGGAAAGCAAGCTCGTAATGGCGGTCCTTCAGGACGTCATTGCCGAGGGCAGGAGCACCCCCGACAGACTGAGGACAGGCAGGGTCAGAGACCAGAGCGGTGGCGTACTCAAGGCGGCGGGTAGAGGCGAAGTCAGCGACCGCAGCGACAAGGGCGTCAAGACTCGAAACCGGAACAGACGGGTCGGTAACGAGAGAGGCAAGGACCCGAGGAACAAGAGGACGAGCGACACGCAGATAGTCAGACAGAGGGGGGGCAGCAACGACAAGGGAGGACGGAGGGGGCGACGGGAGAATGGGAGGACGAGACGCATGGGAACGAAGCAACATAGGGTGAGAGCGCGAAACAGGGGAGACAGCTCGAGCACGGGAGGGACGGCGAGACGAGACGTGTGACAGAGGAGTCGGGCCAGGAGACAGAGGAGGGGACACAAGAGGGAAACGAGGGGGGAAACGGGCCGGAGACGAGTCCAGAGGAGGGAACACAGGGCCGTGGACAGGAGGAAGAGGAGGCACAGGCACGGGGTCAGGGGACGGAAGTCCGAGCAGGCGAAGAGCGGACACCGGCGGGGACTGCCGTGGCGGTGGTGTGACACCGACACCGGGACCGCAAGCCACCTGGCGGCTACCACCAGAACACTCCACGCCAGCACCCCCAGAAGAAACACCCCCAGAGCTCAGATCCCCTCGAGCACCGGTACCAACCCCAGGCCCGCCGAGACAAGCCACGACAGAAGTCCCAAGACTAGTACCCACCCCAACTCCAGCACCCCAAGAGGCAACGAACTGCTGCGGCCCCGGCGGCGGCTGCAACAGCACTGGCGACGGCGGCTGCGGAGGAGGCGGAGGACGAGACACCTGAGAAGGGGCAGGCGGCGAGGACTGCACCGCAGGACCAGCAAAGTCAGCAGACTCCTCAACCGGGACAACCGACGGAAGTGGGGTGACGTGGGACACACCAGAGGGGGCAGGACGGGGAGGGGGAGGAGGAGGGGCGGCGACGATTGGGGAAGGGGTGGTGAGGAACAGGGGGGGTAAACCGGGGGACCTCGGTGGGGGAAGCGGCGGAAGAAGGAGACGGACTCGTCAAAGGTGAGGTCGCGGGAGTGAAAGATCCGGTGAGACGGCGGGTTGTAGAAGTGCCAGTCAGACGCGTCAAGGGGGAAGCCAAGGAAGACACAGGGAAGGGTGTGGGCAGTGAGCTTGTCCGTGCCAGAGGCACGAACGTGAGCAAGGCAGCTCCAGACGTGAAACGCAAATGCGTCACCAGGGGACCCAGACCAAAGAAGGGTCGGCGAAACCTGAGGCTGCTGGGGGTGCGGCCAGCGAACGGCGAATGGCCACAGAAAATGGGGTGCACCGGCATGGATTATGGAGGTGCGAGCCACCTCCATGACCAAACCGATGCACCGTTCAGCGACCCCATTCTGCTGCGGGGAGTCCGGCAAGGTGAACGTCTGGGTGATGCTCTCCGTACAACAAAAACGACCAAGGACACCAGAGGCAAACTCGCCACCACGGTCGGAGTGGAGGTGCAAGACAGGGAGACCGCGGTGGACATGCGCAGTGACAAGCCACGGGATGAGAACGTCAGGCACGTCGGCCCTCCGCTCCAGGGGAAACACCGTGGTGTAGCGCATGTAGTCGTCGACAAGCACTAGGAAGTAGCGCTCTCGACGCGGCCCATGGACGGGGGCGGGGCCCCAGACGTCCATGTGCACAGTCTGTAGCGGTGCTGCGGTAGGGGGAACAAGGAGGAGTGAGGGGCACGGCGGAGCCGGCCCTCGAAACAGGGCGTGCACGGTGGGGCTGGGGAGGAGGAAAACTTGGGGAACGACCTCGGGAGGCCTACGACGAGACCGTGCTGTGACATGTGACGCAGACGCGGGAGCGCAGGGTGACCTAGGCGGTGGTGCCAGAGAAGAGTCGGGTAGGTGAGAGACCGACAGGAGCAGGTAGCAGCAACCGGAGGAGACGCAGCCACCTGAGGGGGGGTCCTAGCCGAGGGGGTCACCGTGTCCAGTGTGAAATGACCGGACACCGGGTCCCGGGGGAACGTGGACAGGGGGGCACCAGTGGCGGCCTCGGTATAGACAGCGTACCGCTCGTGACCAGGGAACGTAGTGGTGACGCGTCCTGAAGGCAGCCGACACCCACTAGGTTCCTGGAGAACGAGGGGATGTGCAGTCCTGTGAGCGAGCCCGAAGGAACCGCCGGGCAGGGGAGGGTGGTGGAACTGCGGGCGACTACAGGGCGTAAGGAGGGGTCAGCAAGAGAGACTGCGGCAGGGACAGGAAGTGGTGTCAACGTGGTGGAGTCGCGGAAGAAGCACCGGGAAGCGCTAGAGTCGAGGGTGAAGGAGAACGCAGCAGCGGCGGCCGGAGGCGAAGCAGCGACGGAACCACCAGGGCTAAACAAAGCAGGGGATCCTACGCGTGACGCAGCAGGGGAGTCTAAGCAAGGCACACCTACAGTACGCAACAAGGGGTAATAAGACGGAAGCACACTAGAGTCATCAGCATACATCACATGCAGAGCAGTAACAATCTCATCCATATCCATATCAAAAATCTGAACCCTACGACGAAGCAAGCTGTGCCAATCTGGGAGCTCGAGCGACGGGCCGACGAAACAGGTCGTCCAGGTGATGGAAGCAGCGGACGGAGGTGTGACCGATCTTACCGCAACGAAGCCACGGCGAGGACCGGTCTGGAGCAGGTACTGACAGCGCGCGTCACCCGAACCACCACCCGGCAGCCCACCACGCGCACCACCACTACGTCCAGCGCTACCACCAGCGCCAGGCCATCCGGGGGGGAGACCACTCGCCCGTCTCTGCTGCTGCTGCGACTGCTGTGGCTGCTGCAACTGCTGCGGCTGCTGCGACTGCTGCGGCTGACGCGAGTCCGGCTGCAACACCGGCGGCTGCTGAGACGGCTGCTCGGTTGCACCTGTCAGGGTCCCCTCATCCGCACCACCACCAAGAGACCCAGCTCCAGCACAACCTACACCTGCACCCCCACCCCCACCGCCATGCCCAGCCTTGGGGCAGCGACCCTTCTCCGGACGGACCTGTGCTGCAGCGGCAGTCTCAGCCACAGCAGCAGAACCGTCGGAGAAGGTGCACTAAGCGGGGGCGCAACCCTGAAAGATAGGGACCGGCACAGTACCGCTGGTCTGAGCGATAGAGCGGTGGCGGGCCTCTATAGCGGACAGGGTGTCAACAAAGTCAGTGAGGGTGAGGTCTGCGGGGTGGACACTAAGGAAGTGGTCACGGGCAGTGGCAAGACGGTCAGGGAGGCGGGTGGCTAGCAGGTAGAGAGTAGAGGTGAGGGGCGGCTGGTGGCCTAGAAGCTGTGTGGCAGTGCAGGCAGCACGCCAGGTCTCGTCTGTAGTGCGCAGGTGAGCGGCCAGGTCGGCGACAGTGGGGAACGACGCAAGGTCAGGGAAGAGCATGGGGAGGATCAGATGACCTACCGAGGCAGCAGGCGGGGTGGAATAGCGCTGGACAACAGCATCGAGGAAAGCCTGGGCAGTGGTGATGGACCTGAAGCGAGGTCGCTCGGACAGGGGGAGGGCATTGCTAATAGCCAGCTGTGCGACAGCGTCACGGGACAGCCAGACAGAGCGAGCAAGGGCAGCGGCCGCAGCGGACTCACGCTCAGCGGACTAGGGGTCAGAAGACAGTGCAGCGGAGGGGTCAGGGCAGGGTAGGGTATCGTCAAGATGGACAGACAGCAAGTGGCCATCATGCCGCTGACCAGTGAGGTGGCGACGAAGGTCAGCAAGCCACGCATCAAACTCAATCGGCTGGCCCTCAGCGTCAAAGCGAAGCACCTCTGCCATCAGGGACAATAGAGGGCAGTGTAGAGCGGTGCAGGACGGTGCAGTGCAGCACAGTGCGGTGCAGTGCGGTGCAATGCGATGCAGTGCGGTGTAGTGCGGTGCAAAGCGGTTCAATGCGGTACAAAGCGGTGCAGTGCGGTGCAAAGTGGTGAAGTGTGGTACAAAGCTGTGCAGTACGGTACCGCGGGTTTGCAGGGCGGTGCTGATTGGGAAGAATGGGCCGAACCCGAGGCGGCGGCGGGCTGGCGACGACGCGAATGTAGGGGTGGGCCGGGGGGCGGCGGACGCGAGGGGCCAGCAAACGGCGGCAACTGGGGCTGGCTAGGAGCTGGTGCGACGGTGAGTGGAGCCGGCCGTGACGGCGAGTAGACACGGCCGCGACAACGGCCAGGGACAGCCGCGACGGCATCTAGGGGCGGCCGCGACGGCAGGAGCGACCGTGAGGCGGCTGGAGACGGCAGCGACGGCGGCTAATGGCGGCCGCGACGACGAGGGGCGGCCGTGAGACAGCTGGAAACGTCCGCAACGGCAGCTAGGGGCGGCCGCGACTAGGAGCAGGCGTGACGGGGCTAGAAACAGCCACAACGGCGGCTAGGGCCAGGCGCGACGGCTAGGGGCGGCCGTGTACGGCCAGGGGGGGGTAGGGGGCGGTTAGAAGCGGGCGCGACGGCCAGGGGGCCGGCTAGAAGCAGGCGCGACGGCCAGGGGCCAGCTAGGGGCGGGCGCAAACTGCCAGGGGGCCGGCTAGGGGCGGGCGCGAATGGCCAGGAGGCCAGCTAGGGGCGGGCGAGTACGGCCAGGGGGCCGTCTAGGGGCGGGCGCGATGGCAAGGGGGCCAGCTAGGGGCGGGCGCGACGGCCAGGGGGGCGGCTAGGGACGGGCGTGTATGGCCAGGGGGCCAGCAAGGGGCGGGCGCGAACGGCCAGGGGGGCGGCTAGGGACAGGCGCGAACGGCCAGGGGGGGCCCGGCTAGGGACGGGCGCGACGGCCAGGGGGCCGGCTAGGGACAGGCGCGACGGCGAGGGGGCCGGCTAGGGACGGGCGCGACGGCCAGGGGGGCGGCTAGGAGCGAGGCACGACGGCGGCTAGGGCCTAGGGGCGGAAGCGTGGGCGGGCTAGGGGGGGGACCTAACCTACTCTGATACCATATCAGAATGAAAAGATGACTAGAATGGGGAGATACAATGCAATATAGACTGGAGAGTTGTACCCACTAAGGCACAAACATATATAGTCTATAGTAACTGCATAAGTTATGTTTGACAGGAACATCTTGCGGGGACAAATTTGTGATTGCACGGCATTACCACTGTTCTCTAATTTGGATATAGGGGACTCCAACTATTATGCTACTTGCGATGCTGTATGTGTCTGCTTGATTGTTGTTTGCATGAGAGGGGTGTGCATGGGTTTGGTAAATAGTGTATGTTTCGAGGTGTGTCTGCTGCTCTTAGTCTCTATGTGCATAGTGCGTGTGGCTGCAAATGTGATAAGGCGTGGATTGTTTCTGCTTATAACGTGCTGCTTATATGCAAGGTGTTGCAATTAGAGGTTGTCATTGTGCCTGGGGCAACTCTGTTGTTATCGCGCACCCCATCAATCTCTGTTGCAGCATTGACGCATATATGCAATCGTTTCGTAGCACTCACAATCCTATCGTACCTATATGTTTATTCCATCCACCGTATTTATCGACGAGATGGGGTGGCTGGCACGAGGTGTATTTGGATTATGTTTGCTTCAAGCGTGCTGCTTATAGGCTACGTGTTGCAATTAGAGATTGTCATCGTGTCCGGGGCAGCTCCGCTGTCATCATGCACCCCATCAATCTCTGTTGCAACACTACTAATGCCTACATGCGCTCGTTTCCTGGCATTTGCAATTCTATATGATGTTTAACTATACATAATTTTTTGTTGAAATCTGTCATGCGGTCTGATTGTTCCATCCACCGTACTTATCGACGCGATGGAGCACTTTGGACATTTGGATTCATATTTTGGAGTTGCACCGAACTGTTAACTAAATTCTTAAAAGTTTTACTGTTCATGTCAATGCTCCTAAATGTGAAACCGATTTTATAGGGTTGCTACTCAACCCAAAAATGCTCAAGTCCGTATCCCATGAACGTACAACGGGTTCGGACTCGTCAACATTCGAGGCTCGAAAAACAGGCGACACTGTTGCAAAGTTTGCGAGCTGTATCCGGCAACTGTCAAGGGCACAACGCGGCGCGTCCGCGCGGACGTCCATAGACCACAGACGACCAAGCAGCACTGTCACAGTTCGTTCAGGCCGTGCGACAACCGCGAATTGACGCGGCGCGTCTGACGAAACCAACGTTTTCGAGTCACCACCAATTGCCAACCGCTTCCGATTGTGCACGAAAATTCTGATAATCGCACGTGATGAATTGCACGTGTGCGGTCATGCTTGATGTCAAGTTCGGACGCTGGTCTGGCAGTTTCGAGCGCGCCTGAACGAGCACTTTTTGTTTAGCGGGAGAAACCTGGATGTGACGTAAAATCTCAAATGTGTTCGCGAAACTGTTCGTTAGATTCGCTAATTTTGTAACCAGCTAGAACTGCCCACCTTCATCCCGACACGTTCAAAATGTCAGGCTACACGGGGAGTTGCTTCTAGGCCAAGGAGAAGCATTTCTATGCGAATCGTGAGAAGCGGATTGTAGAAGGGGAACCGTACAACGGGGAAGTTGAAGTGCTGGTGTCCTCTTTATGGGAGTTGAACATGCGTTTCCAGAGGCCAGCTAATCCGAAGAAGCCGCGAAGGTCCTTCTCTCGAGCGACGCTCATAAAACTCGCTGTAGCACTTTTCCTCGCCTGCGAAGCCCTTTACTTGGTAACCACCCGTTTCGCCTACGCTCGGCCTCCTGCAGCGCTAGTCGTCGACTTCGCTCGAATTCTTTTCAACGGCCGGTGTGTGCGGGGACTCTCGTGCGTCGGAAGCGCTCTCAACGCCGCCGCACCGTTCGACTTGCCGGAAGTGTGTGCGGACGTCCTTGCGGGGCCGCGCTCGCGTGAGCGGCGGCACTTGCGGTACTACCATGCCGCGCTCATGCGACGTCTCGGCGGGTACTTCGGACGCCACGACGCGACACCGAACGCTGCGACCTGCAGCGCCAGGCTGTGCGATGCGCTGCATCAGTGGGCCCAGCTCGCGCGAGAGCGGGAGCTACGCACGACAGACGATCTGCCAAAAGACGATCCGCTAAAAGACGACTCGCTAAAAGGCGACCCATTACCGGAGGAGGAGGTGGCGAGGCAGCAGGCGGCGGGCGTGGGGCAGGTCTGCACGGGGGCGTGGCGGAGCGGCGTGATGGCGCGTGCAGGCAGAAGCAAGTTCGTTCGGCGGCTGGTGGCGGAGGGGGAGACGAGCCTGGCTAACATCAGCGCAGGGATTGACCCGCGTGCGCGCCATGCAAGCACGTGGAAACGACGCTGCTGGACAGGAGCAGCAGTGCCACGTTAGCATGTGGCGATTGGCCGGAGGAGTGCTGGCCTGTGCCTCGCATGCCGTTCTCCTCTCTCTCTGTACGAGCCATGCGTGTTCCATCCTCCGTACGCACCATGCCATGCGAGCCATGCGAACTCCAGCCGGCTCAAATCCTCGAGTCTGCATCCCATCTAGCCTGGCCTGCTTTCTGTCCCCTGCCACTAATTCCACCGCCTGTCATCCTCTCCTCAAGCTCCCTCGGGTCCCTCTTTCAGCTCCTATCGCATCTCACCTGCCATCGTTCCCTCAGGACATTCCTCGCACATCATCACCTGGTTAACCCTCCCCCCACAGCCGGGTTACCTCTCCCCCCTGTACATGCTATCCGATCCGATCCTGTTCCAGCACCGCACATCGCACATGCCAGCAACCCACTAGGACCACAGAGCCCACCAGATCCAACCCCTGGCGCTTCCCGCTTCTCCCCTTCCTGCATACATTTCGTTGCTTCGTGGTGCTTTCTCACTGGTTTCCTCCCTTCCGCTCCGTCCACTCTACCCTTGTCTCACATGCTACTTGCTGTGTGCCCCCTGCTTCCACCCCCTGAGGAGCAGCCTGGTGGCGTCCCTGTCGCATAAATCACATGAACGGAAAAGTGTCATGGGATATATGGGACAGCGCTGAAGGGATGAGGTGTAGAAAAGTTAGGGAGAGTATGTAACGGGGACCGCTATGTGGAGAAATGCGGGGAGTACAGTGATGGGTCGAAAGGTGCATGGGATTGAGCGGGCGAGACAGCTGGTGGCAGCGCATGGACGAGGGTATCCAGCTCAGCTGGGGCAGGAGCGGCTCGACAGGTCTGACATGCAGAAGAGTGAGGCAGGTTCGGTGGTCGGATTCAGGGAGCCAGCGCGGAGGAGAAATCTTCGGTGTTGGCGAGAGGCTGAGAACGAGGGAGGGAAGGGCCTGAGCTCAGGAATGCAATTGCTAGGAGTAGCTCAAAACAGCTTGCCCGACGTTTGGTAGCTACTCTGTTTGTTCTCTCGCAATTCTGGGAAGGTTGTATAGCTCTTGCTAGTGAATGCATTCGTGAGCTAAGCCAGATCCATGAAGGGAGACCAAACTGAGGGGTAGCGAGCAGATCTCTGGTTGTTAGATCTCGCCTCAGGCTTTCTTATACAAACAGAGTCTTATGGGCGGGATGTCCCTTAGGAGTGGCACCCGACTGCAAGGAGGAGACGATTCGCTGAGAGGGGAAGATAAAGACCTGTCAGCCGAAGGAAGTCAGGCTCCCGAGTCGCCAACGGCGGAGCGTGAGGAGACGCGCGAGGAGCCGAGCGCTGAAGGGGAGAATCAAGAGCAGGAGCGTCGTGATTCCAGTGGTTTCGCGATGCGCGCGGATCGTCGAACGGGGGGAGAGTTCCCCGCGACGGCGAGAGAGGCGTCGGCGGCGCGCGCGCCCGGGGACGCAGGACGAGGAGACGGTGAACCGACAGCGCTGGGTGGATCAGTGGGGAGCGGTGGAGTGGGCGCTGGGAACTTTGCCGGGGCCGGGCAGTTCACCGCTGGCAGGGATTGCGTCAGTCGTTGTGGGAGGAGGGAACCGGATATCGTTACACGAGTCTGCTGAAGGTGGAGGTACCCGCTCGCTTCACGGGGGATCAGGAGTCGGGCCCTCGCCTAAAAACTTACGCGATGCACGTGCGCAGCGAGAAGTTTTGTTGGGAGCAAGATGGCCTGGATCTCAGGCATTTCTTCCGGTCGCTGGGCAACACGTTGGCGGGTGATGCAGAGGCGTTCTTTTTGGAAGTACGTGACCTACTGCTGTAGGAAGAGGACCGGGGCGTTTTGGGAAGGGTCCGACGAGACGCTGAGGGCCGAGTGCTAAGGCTGAAGGATTCGACAGAGAAGTTCCTGGAGGAGCTCCAGGTGCACTTCCCCACGCAGACTCCAGCAAAGCTGAGAGAGTTCGAGCAATTGCGGAGGGCCCCCAGAGAATCCTTATTGGCTTACTATCGCCGAGTGGATCAGCTAGCGGAAGATATCAGCTGCAACGAACCACGGATAGTGGTGGCGAAATTTTTGGAAGGGCTGTCAGGGGATCTGGCTCGAACGGCGAGGGACCACACCTACAACCTGGGACCGAATGCGACTCTGCGGCAGGCGTACGAGATCGCATGGCGGAACGAGCGTTTGCTGAGTCTGTACGACCTTGGGAGAAGGTCGGAGCGTACTGGGGGGAGGGAGCGAGACCGCAAGGGAGTCAGCTGGGGAGGAGCGATGCTGGCTGGGAGTGAGGGAGAGGAGGAAATGATGGAAAGTAGGGGATACAAGGGAAAACCGTAGCGAGCCCGGATGGTGACCCCTCCCCCGAGCGAGGAACCGGTGTGTTGCAAGTGCCGGGAGCCTGGGCATTTCAAAAGGGACTGCCCCAAGCTGCAGTCCTGCTCCTATTGTCAGAGGAAGGGGCACTCAGCGGATAACTACTACACGAAGCAGCGAGAAGATCGGAGCTGAGGAGGTCGGAAAGGCTGAATCGAGGCCCTGGAGGAAGAACTGAGGAAGTTGAGGGCAGAGGAGGAAGAGAGCGATGAGGAGGAGGACCGGTCGGCGATGCTAGCCCGATCGTGGGAAGGAGACAAAGAGAAGAAGGGTGAGCCGTTCTTTATGGCCTCTGGGGGGGGGCGGGATATAGAGGAGCTGGGCCTGCGCAGCGGAGGGGTCGACAGCCGACGTGAAGTACCGCAGGGACGGCGAGGGCCGAGGGCAAGAGTAAGTCCGGCCCCAGGGCCGGCGGGAGCAACAGGAGCCGAAGCCGGGGCTCCTGCAGGGGGCAGGCATGGCCCTCACCGTCATCCATTTGAGCGGATGGCGGCGAAGCCATGCGTGGTGGAAGCCATAGAGGGAGCGGTCGCGGTGGAAGGAAAAAAATACCCTAGGACCACGATTATCGACACCGGGGCCTCTCAAGTGCTGGTGGGAAGGCGCTTGGCAGAGCGGCTGGGATTGCACTGCGAGGAGAATGTGACGCCTGAAGGGGTTAGAATTCAGACAGCGGATGGAGGAGCAGGGAAGTGGCTGCCCAGGACACTAAAGCCGCAAGAGGTGGTGCTAGCCCCAAGAGCGGAGGATGAGACGAGGATTCGTGTGCACTGCCTAGTGGTGAGCTCGCTGCCTTCCGCGTGGTGAGCTCGTCGCCTTCCGCGTGGTGAGCTTGTCGCCTTCCGCGTCGTGAGCTCGTCGCCTTCCGCGTGGTGAGCTCGTCGCCTTCCGCGTGGTGAGCTCGTCGCCTTCCGCGTGGTGAGCTCGTCGCCTTCCGCGTGGTGAGCTCGTCGCCTTCCGCGTGGTGAGCTCGTCGCCTTCCGCGTGGTGAGCTCATCGCCTTCCGCGTGGTGAGCTCGTCGCTTTCCGCGTGGTGAGCTTGTCGCCTTCCGCGTGGTGAGCTCGTCGCCTTCCGCGTGGTGAGCTCATTGCCTTCCACGTGGTGAGTTCGCTGCCTTCTGCGTGGTGAGTTCGTTGCCTTCGCCTTCCGCGTGGTGAGTTGGTCGCCTTCCGCGTGGTGAGTTCGTTGCCTTCCGCGAGGTGAGTTCGTCGCCTTCCGCGTGGTGAGTTCGTTGCCTTCCGCGTGGTGAGTTCGTTGCCTTCCGCGTGGTGAGTTCGTCGCCTTCCGCGTGGTGAGCTCGTCGCCTCCTGCGTGGTGAGCTCGCTGCCTTCCGCGTGGTGAGTTCGTCGCCTTCCGCGTGGTGAGTTCATAGCCTTCCGCGTGGTGAGTTCGTTGCCTTCTGCATGGTGAGTTCGTTGCCTTCCGCGTGGTGTGTTCGTCGCCTTCCGCGTGCTGTGTTCGCTGCCTTCCGCGTAACGAGCTCATCGCCTTCCGCGTGGTGAGTTTGTTGTCTTCCGCGTGGTGAGTTCGTCGCCTTCCGCGTGGTGAGTTCGCTGCCTTCCGCGTGGTGAGTTCGTCGCCTTCCGCGTGGTGAGTTTGTTGCCTTCCGAATGGTGAGTTCGTTGCCTTCCGCGTGGAGAGTTCGTCGCCTTTCGCGTGGTGAGTTCGTTGCCTTCCGCGTGGTGAGCTCGTTGCCTTCTGCGTGGTGACTTCGTTGCCTTCTGCGTGGTGAGTTCGTCGCCTTCCGCGTGGTGAATTCGTTGCCTTCTGCGTGGTGAGTTCGTCGCCTTCCACGTGGTGAATTCGTTGCCTTCCGCGTGGTGTGTTCACTGCCTTCCGCGCGGTGAGTTCGTCGCCTTCCGCGTGGTGAGTTCGCTGCCTTCCACGTGGTGAGTTCGTCACATTCCGTGTGGTGAGCTCGTCGCCTTCCGCGTGGTGAGCTGGTCGCCTTCCGCGTGGTGAGCTCGTCGCCTTCCGCGTGGTGAGTTCGTTGCCTTCCGCGTGGTGAGTTTGCTGCCTTCCGCGTGGTGAGTTCGTTGCCTTCCGCATGGTGTGTTCGTCGCCTTCCGCGTGGTGTGTTCGCTGCCTTCCACGTAACGAGCTCGTCGCCTTCCGTGTAGTGAGTTCGTTGTCTTCCGAGTGGTGAGTTCGTCGCCTTCCGCGCGGTGAGTTCGTCGCCTTCCGCGTGGTGAGTTCGTTGCCTTCCGCGTGGTGAGTTCGCTGCCTTCCGTATGGTGAGTTCGTCGCCTTCCGCGTGGTGAGTTTGTTGCCTTCCGAATGGTGAGTTCGTTGCCTTCCGCGTGGAGAGTTCGTCGCCTTTCGCGTGGTGAGTTCGTCGCCTTCCGCGTGGTGAGCTCGTTGCCTTCTGCGTGGTGACTTCGTTGCCTTCTGCGTGGTGAGTTCGTCGCCTTCCGCGTGGTGAATTCGTTGCCTTCTGTTGTTTCCGCATTAGCCCGTATGTGTGGATCGCATTGCTGTGAGATTTTCTGGAGTTTCTGGCACATTGGGATCTCAATTTGGCGTCAGCCACTCAGGAGCGCATTGATGTGGATCTCACGATTCCGACTGGTGGCGACAAAATTTTCAGATGCTGTGTGCACCTGTTTTCATTGGCTGGGTTGCGTACGTGGGTGTTGTACCTACGGAATAATTGCATCTGCGAAAAGTTTGCGACTGTCGTCGTTGCACCAGTCCCATATGGCCTGTATCTTCTTGTCCGCCTGTTCCCTGGCCAGGTAGCCTCGGCCCTTGCAGGCTAGCGGGTCTCGGGAGCCGACTGAGTTGGTGACGGTAATATCACAGATCCAGACTGCCCTGGAGTCCTGGTCCCGGATGGCCAGGTCGGCGGTTTTCCTTGTGACCGGGACTAGTTTTGAGGCGCCTCAAAACTAGCTTACGTTTGGTTGTGTATTGCTGTGTTCATCGTGACGATGAGCTGTGCATCCCGGGCCATGCAGATGCACTCGTCGCGGAGGGCGTTGTGGGTGTTGGGAACCTGGGGTCCAGGATCCCCACCCTTTTGGCGCAGTTGCATGCCTTTGGCGTGGGGAATGGGAGGCCGAGGCGGAAGGCCAGGGCTATGGCAAAGTGAGGGGGTGCGAGCCGTAGGGAGGGGAAGAGGGGGATCGCGAGGAGACAGTCCCCCCACCTGCACCCTGTTAGGGAGAGGAGTGTCTGGGTATGGCCGCTGAGAGGGTTAAGCTCCATCTCCGCGGTGGCTGCCACTTGGTCGGCGAAGCGAGCAGCATGGACCTCCAGAGCGATACGGTGCTGGAGTAGAGCGTCTGGGGGCTCCAAGCGCTCGGCCTGCAGGAGCTCCAAGGCGGGAGCTGGGAGGGCCGCCTCACACTCCGCCAGCCAGGTATGTAGTGGGGTAGGGCTGGTGAAGGGGGGGCAAGGGAGCCTGCGGCTGCTGCCAGGGGTCCGGTGAAAGCTGAGGGCAGGGATGCCAGGAGCCTGTGGGCTTGGGCCACGCTGGTGGGGAAGGCATGGGGTCCGTCCACTGCTGGGTCCGCCAGGCCAAGTCCGCCAAGGGAGGGCGGGAGTGATGGTTGATGCCACGTGCACACCAGCTCCCTTTTTCCCCGTGGGAGCTGGAGATTGCAGGAGTGGAGAGGGTGTGGAAGTTCCCCTGCCCCCACTGGGACCATTCTTCTGCTGGGAGCAGGTTCAGCGGCATGGTGCGGGTGAGGCAAGACACCCGCCGCGAGATGCAGTGGTGGAGGAGGGAGGGCGACTGCGGAACCATGGTTGCCAGGGTGGGATGCGGCTTGGCCATGTCGGCGAGCTGGTCCCGGAGGAAGCGGGCCGCTGCCTCGGGGGGCCCTGATGTGGCTGCCAAAAACCCGAAGGCCAGCGCCACAGAAGGGGATGCAAGGCGGCAGGAGGGGGGCAGGGGGCTGGGACGCGGACCAGGCAGGGGGCAGGGGGTGGATCTCCCTATCTCTCTCAAGCGGTCCTGGCCATTGAATAAGATCTGAGTACATGCCAAACAAGGGGCAGCGAGGAGCAAAGAGAACAAGGAAATGCAGCAAAGAGACAATACCAGAAAATCGCAACTGGCCCCAAGCCTATGGAGTCTAGCCAGAACCTATCATAAGGCCTCAGCCCTGGTCTTCCCCTCCCGCAGCCTTTCACCCCTCCCCTGCATCCCCAACTAGGGGTCGTCCTCCTCCGAAGTGGCGTAGAGGTCCTTGTATTGCAGAGAACCTTGGTACAAGGTGCACATGGTAGGTGCGGCTGAACAAAGCATGCATTGAATAGTCCCATCTTTTCATGTCCGGCTAGCTGCCACGGCCATGCCTAGGAAATGTCCGGCGGAAGGCACACATCCTAGCTAGCTGCCACGGCCATCCCTAGGAAATGTCTGGCAGGGCTAGGATATGAAACCGGCCACTTGCGAGCTCATCCGTCTGAGTACATGTTACGACCTTGATTTCCCTTGAACCCCACTTCTGTTATCCTCGTATATCCTGAGTCCTGTGTCTCTCTGGTCCTCCTGAGTGCAATGACGCCCACCTTCTTGGGGTCATTACGAGGTGAGCACATGGCGTTCCCCAGGTGGATCGCCACGTGGGCGTTGCACGAGCCATCTTGGCAGGCCATGGTAGACAACGCCTCTAGCGTCCTCACCTTGAGCAGGGTGCCGGCGCTGCAGGCGTGACCTTCCAGCGAGAGGCGGCGCTACAGGTGGTCTTGATGCTTTGGAACGGCCCACGTGGTTCTCTAGGAGGGACTGCCGACGCCTGTCAGAGCGGCAGGCTTCGAGGTCCCTGATGGTGCCAGAGTGGGTGACACGGGTGGGAGGAGGGCGGCGATGGTGTCTGAGAGCCATTGCAAGCTCCAATCAGGCTACTGGGGGACTGGTGGGGCATGCACTGGGAAGGTGCGTTTAAGGAACTTCACCCGGCGGCTGACGCAGTGAGAGAGCCGCAGGAGAGAGAGCGAGCCGGGGGAGGGGGCCGAGGGGAGCAACCGAGTCAACGAGAGTGCTGCGGATGTACCCCGAGCAAAAGGCCGGAGTCCCAATGGCCTCCCAGCACCCGGACGCCGTGGGCAGCAAGGGAGAGTCCCTCTGGGAGGATCCCATCCTGGGGAAGGCGCGAAGACGAGGCCCCGCGGACTTGGAGTAGGCTGGGGACCGGGCACATGAGCCCGCTGAGTGCCGGCTTCTCAGTGATGGAGTCGAACGAAGCGAACCCCTTTGCAGGGAGCAAAGGGGAAGGAGTGCCATACAGGGAGTGGGTGCTTGATAGAGAAGCGATGGTGCTCGATAGGGAAGTGGTTGTGCGTTAGCACCTCGATGTTACTTAGGGCACTGAACGGTAATTGTTGAATATAAGGTGGGCACGTCACACCACGCAAACATTGTAGGGATCATGTGGTCGAAAAGGGTCGGGGTAAGGCCATGCACTGAGCAAGGCCATGCACTGAGCAAGGCCGAAGTGCACCTACGACACTCTACAGGGGCCATGGCCGGGCTCCTATGGGGTGTCGTCTCTAGGCTGGGGATGGTGGCCATCCCCTCTCAGGTGTCACCAACACTCAGGGCTGCCGTGTGGGGCTGGGAGTGTTGGCCGTCCGCCCCATCAGGGTTTAGGCCTCGTGCACCGCTAGGGGGCCGGCCAGGGGGGGGGGGGGGTTAGTGCAGGGGGAGCGTCATGGACAACTCATTTCCTGGGTGCGGCAAGATTCCGAGGCACATTCTACGACAACCAAAATGGGTATGGAAAGGTGATTTTTGAGTCGACTCCAAAATGTACATTTGGAAGCCCAAAGTTTAGCCCAATGGACTCTGGGGGTATCGGTGCGTGCTCGCAACAGCGCATGAAGTCCGATGCATTTTGCATCACAATGGGAAAGGAAAGTGCTTGATTTGCTGAAGAAGCTACTCGCTGGGAGTAATATGGATCCAAACTGCAACAAGCCGAGTGCTCCCTTGATTGTTACTAGTAAGCTGCTTTGCAATCTTGCGTGAGGAGTCTATTTTTTAGGCGCCTCAAAAATGGACTCCTCAATCTTGCCCCCTTGTAGCCAAGAGCTTCTCACAGCTTGTTCAAGCCGCGTCTCCCAAAACCTTCACACTCACACTCTTCCCTGTGGAGAGGCCATGGTGAATACACTGTGTAGTTGTGGTTAAGCCATGGTGGTCCCTCAGGGTTGTCCTTGGACCAGGTTCAGTGTATGCTCCGCTGCATAGTGGTGGCGTCGCATAAGGTCACATGCAAACAGCTCCTCGGCCTCCTCTCAGCGCCACTCCCATCCCATCCCCGTCCCCCCTCTCTCGCGTGCAGGCATTGTGGGAATACTGGACAAGCTGGTGTGTGCGCATGCCGATGTGTTCCTCGCAGGGTCGTGGAATTGCGGAGGCGGCAGGGGGTACGAGTCTGACATTGTGAGGCACCGCCGGCAACTCAACTACTCTGATGACACTCTCACACGATGGGGGGAAGGGTGATGTTGTTAGAAAGAGAGAATGATTGACTAGTGTGAGAAACCTAGAACATGTACTTGTTGGGGTTGTGCTCACTAGAAGCACACACCTAGGCTAGCCTATAACTTCTACATACAGCATATGTATAAGTTGACACACACCCTAGGCTAGAGAAGGAGTGGTGCTAAGCAAGAAGCACACATCTCAGGGTGGCACTACTAGTCCAACCACTGAGGTAGGGGTCCTGAGACCAGTCAGCAAGAGTACAAGCAAGACTAAAGCAAGCCAGGGTGGCACTATTAGTCCAGCTACTGGAGGTAAGGCCACAAGGCCAGTTAGACAGGTATATATAATAGAGAGTACACAATCAGGGTCCTAACAGGTGAGTAGCTACAGGAACAAGACCAGGCTGTACACAGTGCCGCTGATGATCTTTAGGCGCAAGCGCCTTAGTAAAGATATCAGCTGTGTTGGCACCTGAGGCCAAGTGAACTACGTGGGCCTGGCGACGCTGCTGTAGCTCGCGCAGGAGGAAGTACCGCAGCTGGATATGCTTCGCTCTGCCCTCAAGCCGAGGCTCCTGACACAGGAGAATCATGGCCCTGTTGTCAGCGTACAGGACCGGGGCAGAGCTAGGCCGCTCACCTAAGTCTGTGAGCAAGAAGGTAAGCCAGCGGAGCTCCTGTACCGCCATGGCACCGGCGTAGATCTCAGCCTCACAGCTGGACTGAGCAACAGACGACGAGCGAGTGGATCTCCAAGAGATAGCACCCGAACCAAGGCTAAAACAGTAGCCCTGCGACGGCCTGAGTGTCTCAGAGTCGTCGGCCCAAGAAGCGTCTGTGTGCCCAGTGAAGACCACCGGCCTGCGTCCTCCTAACACTAACCCCATGCCTGATGTACTTGCTAGATATCGCAAAACCCTCTTAGCGGCAGACCAGTGCTGTGGTCGGTGTCTGCAAGTGGCCACAAAGCGAGCCAGGATGCTGAGAGGGTATACAAGATCTGGGCGAGTGCAAGTCATCAGGTACATGAGGCAACCCACCAGCTCTGCGTAGGGGCCACTAGGCTCTATTGGCTCCTCAGGAACGGGAGCGGAGAGCCCATGGTCTACAGGTAGAGGTGTGGGCTGTGCGGATGAGAACTGAAGACCGAACCTCTGAAGGACCTGACGCACCAAGTGTGATTGTGTCAGAGTGATGGTGCGTGCTGCTCTGCCCTTAGAGATCTGCAGGCCAAGATAACGACACAACTCTCCAAGGTCAGTGCAGGTGTGTCTCTTCAGCAGCTCGGCCTTCACGGAGGCCAGTGCGTCCCCGTCAACGGTAGCGAAGACCAGGTCGTCTACGTAGACAAGGATGTAGAACGGAGTCTGGCGGGAATGCACAAACAGCGAGGGGTCAGCAGAGGACGGAAAGAACTGCACGTCTGCTAGCGTGGCACGCAGTGTGTCGTGCCACTCGCGGGGAGCCAGGCGCAGGCCGTAGACCGGGTGCCTGAGAAGCTACTGGTTCCCAGGGGGGAAGGTACCATTGAAGCCCTGTGGTCGGCGCAGGTAGATCTGCTCGTGTGGGCTGCCCTGAAGAAATGCAGTAGAGAAGTCGAGGGAGTGAAGCTCGTAGTCGCGCTGTGCTGCTACGTGTAGCAGCGCCCGAAGAGTGGTCATCTTCGGGGTCGGGGAGAAGGTCTGGAATAAGTCAACCCCCTCGCGCTGGTTGAAGCCGCTGGCCTCGTAGCGCGCCTTGAAGACAGGTGGCTCTCCAGGGGGGCGCTTCACCTTGAAGAGCCACCGACCATCGACTACGTTCACCCCTGGCGGGGGAACTGCGTCGACGTAAGTGCCGGTGGACCTCCAAGATGCCATCTCCTGCTCCATGGCAGCTATCCACTGAGAGGCCCAAGGTCCCAAGGTGGCCTCAGCGTAAGTGCGAGGGGTCGGGATGTCGAAGGCGTCTGGGTCACCCTCTGGGACTAGGAGCATGGAGCAGAGATGGGGAGCGGCCTCGGGAAGGAAAGCAAGCTCGTACTGCCGGTCCTCTAGAACGTCACTGCCAAGGGCAGGTGCACCCCCGACGGACGGAGGACGGGCAGGGTCAGAGACCAGAGCGGTAGCGTAGTCAAGGCGGCAGGTAGAGGCGAAGTCAGCGACAGCCGCGACAAGCGCGTCAATGCGCGAGACAGGAACAGACAGGTCTGTAACAAGAGAGGCAAGAACCCGAGGGACAAGGGGACGAGCGGCACGGAGGTAGTTAGACAGAGGGGGAGGTGCAACAACAAGCGACGAGGGAGGAGGCGACGGGAGGAGGGGAGGACGAGACGAGTGGGAACGGAGCAACATAGGGTGGGAGCGCAGGACAGGAGAGACGGGACGAGCACGGGAGGGACGGCGGGACTAAACGTGGGACGGAGGTGTAGGGTCAAGAGACAGCGGAGGGGACACAAAAGGGGAACGAGGAGGAAGACGGGCCAGAGACGAGTCCGGCGGTGGGAACACAGGGCCGGAGACAGGAAGGTGAGAAGGTGGTGGGGGAGACACCGGCGAGCGGTCGGGGGAGGGAAGGCCGAGCAGGCGAAGAGCGGAGACCGGCGGCGACGGGTGCGGCGGCTGCTGCGGCGGCTGGTGCTCGACCCGCGGACCGGCAGGGGCACGACGGCCGCTGGGAGAACACTCAACAGCAGCACCCCCAGAACCAACACCCCCAGAGCGAGAACCCCCTCCAGCACTGGTGGCACCCCCAGGCCCGCCAGGCAGACCACGCCAGGGTCTGCAGGACGAACACCCTCCTCAACGCCAGCACCCCCAGAGGCCAAGAGCGGCAGCGGCGGTGGCGGCGGCGGCGGCGGCGGCGACAGCGACGGCGGCTGCGACGGCAGCGGCGGCGGCGACGGCGGCGGCTGCGACAGCGGAGGCGGAGACACCGGGGAAGGGGGACGCGGCAAGGACGGGCCGGGGGGACCACCAGAGTCAGCAGACTCCTCAACGGGGACAACCGACGAGAGGGGAGTGACATGGGAGACACCAGACGGGGCCGGACGAGGCGGGAGGGGAGCAGGGGCTACCGGGAGAGAGGGAGCAAGGAACAAGGGGGGGGTAACCGGGAGACCCCGATGAGGGAAGCCACGGTAGGAGACAGACTCATCAAAAGTGACGTCACGAGAGTGAAGGAAGTTGTGAGACTGCGGGTGGTAGAACAGCCACTCAGACGAGTCCAGGGGGAAACCGAGGAAGACACAGGGGACAGTGTGGGCAATGAGCTTGTCCGTGCCAGAGGCACGAACGTGAGCAAGGCAGCCCCAGACGTGGAACGCAGACGCGTCACCGGGGGACCCGGTCCAAAGGAGGGTCGGCGAAACCTGCGGCCGCTGGGAGCGTGGCCACAAGTTAAGCTCGTGAGCAGCGTAGCGGACAGCGAGCGGCCACATAAAATAGGGGGCATCAGCATGAATCACTGAGGTACGAGCAACCTCCATGACCAAGCCGATGCGGCGCTCAGCAACCCCATTCTGCTGTGGTGAGTCCAGCAAGGTGTACGACTGGGTGATGCCCTCCGCACGACAGAACTGTCCAAGCCGACCAGAGGCAAACTCGCCGCCACGGTCAGAGTGGAGACACAACACAGGGAGACCGCGGTGAAGACACGCAGCCACAACCCACGGGAGAAGAACGTCGAGCACGTCGGCCTTCCGCTCCAGGGGAAACACGATGGTGTAGCGCGTGTAGTCGTCGACGAGCACAAGAAAGTAGCGCTCACCGCGCGGTCCGGGGACGGGGGCTGGGCCCCAAACGTCCAGATGCAGGGTCTGAAGGGGAGCAGTAGCAGGGCGAAGCGAGGAGGAGTCAGGGGCACGGCAGAGCCGGCCCTCGACGCAAGGCGTGCACGGTGGCGCAGTCGAGGGGGGAAGGGCGGGGAGCGATGCGAGGAGGCCTAAGACAAGACCGTGCTGAGACATGTGACGCAGGCACGGGAGAGCAGGGTGACCTAAGCGGTGGTGCCACAGAAGGGACGGGTGTGTGAGGGACCGATACGAGCAACCTGCAGCGACTTGGGAGGACGCACCAACCGCGGTGTCGAGGGTAAACAGACCGGACATCGGGTCCAGGGGGAACGTCGCAAGGGGGGAACCTGAGACTGCCTGGGTACAGACAACGAACCACTCGTGCCCACGGAACGTAGTGGTGACACCGAGGTCCTGAAGACGGCCGACACCAACCAGGTTCCTGGAGAACGAGGGAACGTGGAGGCCTGTAAGAGAGCCTGAGGGAACGGCTGGACAGAGAAGGGAAGTGGAGCTGCGAGCGACGACAGGACCCGCGGAGGGGTCAGTGAGAGCGACAACAGCAGGCGCATCAAGCGGCGTGAGCGTGGAGCGGTCGCGGAAGAAACAGGCAGAAGCACCGGATTTGAGAGTGAAGGACAGCGAGGCAGTAGCGGAGGCCAGGAAGGGAGCCAGTGCAGAAACTAGGCTAGGCAAACTAGGCAGTCCTACGCCTGACGCAGCAGGGGAGGCTAAGCTACACAAGGGTGCTACGCCTAAAATAGAGTACACAGGGTAATAAGATCCAGCAACACTAGAAGCGTCAGCATACAAGGCATGCAAAGCAGCACCTATTTGATCCATATCTAAATCAAAGATCGGCACGCCCTGGCGAAGCAGGCTGTGCTAGTCGGGGAGGTCCGGGGCCGGGCCAAAGCGACAACGAAAGAGATCGTCGAGGCGGCGGAAACAGCGGGCGGTTGGGTGCGGGCGGCGGCACAGAGTGCCGCGGAGAGGCCCGGTCTGAAGCTGGTAGTGGCAGGTCACACCAACGGAGCTGCCGGTAGATGCCAAGCTGCGCGGGCCGCCACCACGGCCACCACCTACGGAGGTGCCGGGCCAACCCGGGGGGAGACGAGCCCACAGCTGGGGCTGGGACAGCTGCTGCGACGACTGCGATGGCTGCTGCGGCTGCTCCTGCTGCTGGGGCGACGGCTGCTGCTCCTGACTAGCTGAGGCAGTCCCCTCAGTAGAACCATTGTCCCCGGTACCACCACTACTACCACCAGCTCCACCACCACGCCCTCCCTGGCGGCCACGACCGGCGTGGCGCGAGCGCTGCTGCGGGTGTACCGCAGCTGCAGTCACGGTCAGAGGGGTCGTAGTGGCGACCGCAGCCGAAACGTCAGTAAACGTGCACTGGGAGGGGGCACAGCCGTGAAAGACAGAGACTACCGGCGCACCACTCGACTGAGCGATAGTGCGCTGGCGAGTCTCGGTCTGAGTCAGGGCGGTGACAAAGGCTGGCAGGGTGAGATCACCGGGGTGCTGGCTAAGGATGTGGTCGCGTGCACTAGCAAGGCGGTCAGGCAGGCGCATGGCGATAAAGTAGAGGGTCATGCAGAAGGGGGAAGGGAGCAGTGCTAGCAGTGCGGTAGCGAGACTCTAGGGCGCGCAGGTGAGTGGCAAGGTCAGCAACAGTAGGGAAGAAAGCAAGGTCTGGGAAAAGCATAGGGAAGAGCAGGCGGCCTGCAGTAGCGGAGGCAGGTGTGGAATAGCGAGCAACAACAGCTTCTAAGTAAGCCATGGCTGTATCAACTGTAGCAAAACGCAAACGCTCAGACACAGGGAGGGCGTGACTGATAGCGACCTGAGCAACTGCATCGCGAGAGTCCCAGACGACACAGGCAAGTGCAGCAGCAGACAAAATCTCACGCTCAGCAGAGGTGGGGTCAACAGGGAGGGGAGAAGGCGCAGGGGGGCGGGGGAGCAAGCCATCAGCATGGACAACCAAGGAGTACCCATCCTAGCGCTGACCTGTGAGTTGACGGCGGAGATCGGACAGCCAGGCGGCGAAGTCAAGCGCGTGGCCCTCAACGTCTAGGCGGAGGACGAAGTCAGCCATCGTGCAGGGTCAGCGACACAAGGACACAGCGGTACAGCTCCACAGGACACAGCGGCATAGGGACACAGCAGCACAGCTCCAGGGGGACGTCTGCAGGACGCTCCAGCGCTGGCAAGCAGAAGACACTAGGCCGGAGACACGAGGAACCGTGCCGAGTAGAAGACACGGAGCCGCAGGAGCCGGGCAGGCACTGGGAGCTGCGGGCCGCAGGAGCCGGGCGGGCGTATCGGGGCCGGGCAGGCGCTGGGTGGGGCCGAGCGGGCGGTGTGGGACGGGCGGGCGCAACAGGCCGGGCGGGCGCTAGAAGGGGCCGGGCAGGAGCTAGGAGGGGCCGGGCGGGTGCTAGCAGGGGCCGGGCGAGCGCTGTGGAGGGGCCGGACGGGCGGTAGAGGGGGCCGGGCGGGCGCTAGGAGGGGCCGGCTAGGAGCGGGCGCGAACGGCCAGGGGGCCGGCTAGGAGCGGGCGCGACGGCGAGGGGGCCGGCTAGGAGCAGGCGCGAACGGCCAGAGGGCCGGCTCGGGGCGGACGCAACAGCCACGGGGCCAGCTAGGGGCGGGCACGACGGCCAGGGGGGCGGCTAGGGCCGGGTGCGACGGCCAGGGGGCCGGCTAGGGGCAGACGCGACGGCCAGGGGGCCGGCTAGGGGCGGACGCGACGGCCAGGGGGCCGTCTAGGGGCGGACGCGACGGCCAGGGGGCCAGCTATGGACGGGCGCGACGACCAGGGGGCCGGCTAGGGGCGGACGCGACGGCCAGGGGGCCGGCTAGGGGCGGACGCGACGGCCAGGGGGCCCGCTAAGGGCGGGCGCGACGGCCAGGGGCCCGGCTAGGGGCGGACGCGACGGCCAAGGGGCCGACTAGGGGCAGACGCGACGGCCAAGGGGCCGACTAGGGGCGGACGCGACGGCCAGGGGGCCGGCTAGGGGCGGGCGCGACGGCCAGGGGGCCGGCCAGGGGGCCGGCTAGGGGCGGACGCGACGGCCAGGGGGCCAGCTAGGGGCAGACGCGACGGCCTTGAGGCCGGCTAGGGGCGGACGCGACGGCCAGGGGGCCAGCTAGGGGCGGGCGCGACGGCCAAGGAACCTGCTAGGGGTGGACGCGACGGCCAGGGGGCCAGCTAGGGGCGGGCGCGACGGCCAGGGGGCCGGCTAGGGGCGGACGCGACGGCCAGTGGGGCGGCTAGGGGCGGACGCGACGGCCAGGGGGCCAGCTAGGGGCGGGCGCAACGGCCAGGGGGCCGGCTAGGGGCGGACGCGACGGCCAGGGGGCCGGCTAGGGGCGGGCGCGACGGCCAGGGGGCCGGCTAGGGGCGGACGCGACGGCCAGGGGGCCGGCTAGGGGCGGACGCGACGGCCAGGGGGGCAGCTAGGGGCGGGCGCGACGGCCAGGGGGGGGGGCAGCTAGGGACGGGTCACGAGGGCGGCTAGGGCCTAGGGCGGAAGCGTGGGCGGGCGAGAGGAACCTATCCTACTCATGATACCATGTCAGAAACCTAGTCACTAACCACTGGGTTAAAAGGGCTTATTAATAGCGGGTCAGTGCGCCCATAGCCCCCAAGGCTCTGCAACTGTGGCCCTTCCCCGAGGATCTCAAGGGCAACCCCAGCAGGTCACTCGAAACCCACCCCCCCCCCGGTGGGATAGGTGGAAGACACGAGCGCCTCCGCAGCGCTGGCATTGGGAGTTGAACCCAAGACCTTTGGCTCTGATACCATGTTTGAAAGAGAGAATGATGGACTAGTGTGAGAAACCTAGAACACGTACCTGTTGGGGTTGTACTTACTAGAAGCACACACCTAGGCTAGCCTATAACTTCTACATACAGCATATGTATAAGTTGACAGATGTGGCATGGCAACAAATATTTTCTTTCAATTGCACGATTGTGTTATGTAGCTGTAATGTGTTATGGAGTGGAATCGCTTACATAACCACTTACGAGTGCACCATGCGCTCGCTGTGAACCAGGGCCTCAGATTCGTTTTAGGGCACGCTGATCGCTCAGGGTCCCCCCCCCCTTGCCTCACTGTTTTTTCAGGCCTTGCAAAGAATTTTACGCTGATCAATCAGGGTGTTGTAAAAAAAATTCGCTGAAAAAACAGAGTTACCTACAAAAAACACACTGTTCAACTTAATGCCCACTATTACTATCTTTATTAAAAACAAGAGTTTACAGTTTAACATGGGCATACTAGGACCTACTTAAGCATCCTCTGCCTGCACGCTGTCGTGAACTACAGGGGTATCCTCCTCCTCCTCCTTCTCTTTCCCCTTCCTACTCTTCTGGGCTCTGCTCTGTGGGGCAGTGCTGTAGGGCTTCCTCTTCTTGTAGGCTCTCCAGATGTCAATGATGGCATCCCAGTCCGAGTCGTAGTCTAGCAGGTTCATACACATCAAGTCTCCAAGGCATGAGTCCTTCATGCTGCCCCGCAGCCAGCTCTTAATCACATTCTGACGGGAGAACCCTCGTTCACATTCCACTGTGCTCAGGGGAAGAACTGCCGTAGCGCACCACAGCTTGACAAGGTTGGGGAAGCTATCCTCCCAGTCTGGAGACTTCAGCATGGTCGTCAAGCCGGTGTAGAAACCCTTGTCACCCTTTGGCAGGGCGGCAAGGACGGGGCAGAAATGGGGGATCTCCAGCACTGCCGCTCACTTGTTGATGCCTACCAGTAGGGGAAGGGTAGGAGGGAGAACGAGGGGAGTATTAGTAAAATATCATAGAGGGGAGCACATCAACAAATTGTGCAAGCCTCGGGGTCAAGGACAAGTGAGATACCTGGAAGAATCTCTTCAGCTTCCCCTGCATGGTAGAGGTTGACCATCATCCCGAACCACTCCAGACATTGGGCCTTCCATGGAGCACGTTCCCACCCCTTCGGCCACTGGTCCGCACAGAACAGCATCGAACCACCCAGCTGCTTCAAGTCCCCCAGCCGCTCGTCCAGGTTTTGCACCATGCCTTCGGCCAGCGCCATGCACGCCACGACACAGTCGTCGTGCTTGCCCTCACCCGGGTAGCCATCCAATGGCTCCTCATGCAGGTCGAAGCTGAATCGACTCGGGCGCCCATCGGAGTCGACGCCCTCAACATTGACGCTGCGCATACCACCAAGACCGTGACGGGCGAGGAAGGCCGTGAGCAGGTCTTTCGGGCCCCCGTTGAAGTCGTCGCCGCAGTCGACGTAGCGGCTTTCGAGGAGGGACGTCACGCGAGAGACCGACGCGTGGATTGTTGACATGTCCAGCTGCGGGAAGGGGTTTGAGAATACAAGTCAGACAACAATGGTTCGTCAGTAGCGGTTTAGGAGCACCATGTAACGAAACTTACCTCGCGGGTCTGGAAAGTCTTGTTGAGAATGTTCATCTGCTCAAGAACATCAGCAAGAAACATGAGCACAAACCAAAACCTGTAGCTCGTGACAATCTTGTAAAGACGGTCGTCGGTAAACTCGGACAGCATGACGACGATGGCTGGCAAGACCTTCACCAGCCGTCGGATGGCCTCGCCGCGTGAGAGCCATCTGACTTGGTGAATACCCTGCAGCTCCAAGCACGTCGAGAGGAAGACGTCTTGGAGGTCGAGGAAGCGCTGGTGCCACGGTCCTGAGCGACCCAGGAACTCGGCCAGTTCCTTGATGACATCGTCGATGATGTTGAAGAACGGCATGTCCTCCGCCGCCGCCTTAGCTGCCAGCGTCTCTCTGCATATGGAAAAATGCACGGGGAGAAATCAAACAAACCAGCATGAGTGATAGCTAGTATTGTTGCGAATCACCATCTGTGCAAATGGGAAAAAACAAAAACTTGCCGGTGAGCGATGCAGTGACAGGAGACCAAGTGAGGGATACGCATCCGGATTCGAGTCACCAGGCCGGCTTTTGAGCCCATCATCACCGCCGCCCCGTCTGTGCTGATGCCCAAGATGCGGCGGAGATCGACACCAATTGCTTGCAGGTGGGAGAGCAGCAGAGCGAGCAGAGAAGAGGCGTCCGCCTTGTCAACGCTGAGCAGCGCCAGGTACTCGGTGACGACGTGGAGGTCCCGGATGAAAGTGCATAAGACTATCATGTGATTTCCTCTGCAACGGTCAGTGCTCTTGTCGAGGCTAAGTCCGATGAACGGGCTCTGCAGGACGTGCTCCAGCTGGGTGGTGTGCAGCCAGGTCGCAGTGGATTGCGTGAACTCCCCGAAACCGTACCTGCGTTTAATAACACAAAACAACCTCGTCATTAGTGGTTTATATGGATCGAAGGTAAGAATAAGCTTAAAATTGTAAAGCAATTTAGGCCTTACGAGTTCATGTACGTCCCGTATCCACCCTCGGGAAAGTTCTTGAACTTCCATGAGGCAAGGTGGTTGGTGATCGTGACCCATGTGTCCATGGGTTCGTTGGTCTTGCAACATGTGTACAGCAGGTCGAGAAGCGCAGTCACTCGCTCCCTCTCCAAATCCGCGGCGTGCGGGTTCTGATCGATTCACGTCTGGGTAGTAGCTTCCTGCAGCATAACGTTTTGCTTCCCGAACGCGAGGCGGTGCTTTCCGGTACCAGCGTGCCTGTTGAACGCCTGTGTTTGTGCGTCTGTGATTCCTGGCCCACGACGACCAGTCCTTCCAGAGAGCCCTGCATGCTCCACACAGATGGTACACTTAAAGGCAGGGCGCCCATCGTTAGCTTTACACAAAACGAGCCAGGGAAACTGCTCCTGCCACCTCGACTTGTAACGGGAAAGAGCCTCAGCGTAAAGCTCGGAAGGACTTAGCGACTTCCTGGAGGTTGAAGGTGTATCGTCTTCAGACGGCTCTTCATCGTCATCAGCAGGTATCGACGCTGGCGGCTCGACAGTTCCCAGATTCGGCTTCGCGAACGGTAACTTGGCCTGGCGGTAGCGACCTTGGCGCTTGGGAGTAGTCGTCGCACTAGCAGGGCGCTCGACGGCGGCTGGTGCCGACGGACCGGGTCCAAGACTCTGCTGAGGAAAAACGACTACATCGGAAACTGAATCGGCTACTTCCTTTCTTGCAGGTTCCTGTTCTCTAGGCGCAGCATCGGCTCTAATCGGGATGCGGGTGAGGCTAGACAGTGTCGAGAGGAGCAAGTCGAGCCCCGTGCATAGGTCGACACGAGGATTGCTACCGTCATCCCCTTCTGGATCACCGTCGCTAGGTGCTGCCATCACGCGATTGCAGCGGTAAGAAAATCAGTCACAACCGTGGAGGAGAAATGGAATGGCGAGGGTGGAAGCACCTGCCTTGAACGAGGCAGCAGGTGTGGCAGCACAACCTCGATTGAAGAGAACGATGAAGAGGATGGGGTCTCTTGAGGTTTCTGGAGGGCACGTGGCTCGCAACAGCCTTCTACATGCATGGATGTGGTTCACGAACCGGGTGGGTAGCGGTCTACTGCCGTGGTGGCTAAACAACAGTGTAACATTGTACCTGGTCTATTGGCTGCTGTGGCTGAAATTTGGCGATGAGCCAATCCAAACCCTGCAGCCACGCTCTGCTGGAGACAGCAGTGGCTACTTTCGAACAGCCAATGAGACCCCGCCGAGCACTATGTGCTGGAGGAAAATTGACGGAATATTCTCCAGCGGGGCTGGAATCTGGTTGGTCACACTCGAGTTGGCGTCATTGACGGGGACGGTGGGGGGGGATTCACGGAAATCACGGGGTGGGGGAGTTGGGGCTGGGAATCCGCTATTAGAAGAATCAGGGTCGGGCTCCGATACGACGCTGGAAAAACAGGCCACACTACACTACGCACGCTGATCGATCAGAGTTCACTCTTAAAAAAACCCTGAAATTTCAGGCCTTTGTCTTAAAAAAAACCTGTCTCATCAGGGTCACCCCCCAAAAAAGCCCTGATTTTACCCTGAATCAGGGTAAAAAGCCTGCAATCTGAGGCCCTGCTGTGAACCATGCTGTGGTACAACTTACTGGTATGTAAGGACAAGTTGATTAATCAGAATGAAGTGCACACATATATGTAGGTAGATTTATCCCCCCTCTCGCCCCCTCCTCTGTTCTTTATTCTACAAGATTCTTGAATCTTGACCAAGGAGGAGTCAATGTTTCTAGGAACCATAAGCCCACAGTACAGTACGCAGTTGACGCTGTACGTTAGGATAGCATTTGTAACAAAGAAAAGCATCTAGGCAACGCGGGCACGAGTCATGACGATCCATACCACATCACAGAAAGCTAGCTGCTTGATTAGCTGGCTCAGTGGCCATTACTTTGTTGAACTCTTGTTACACTCCCATTCACCGCACCACCATAGCCAGCGTTTGCAGATTGAGGTTGGAACCCACCACAGCCTGCACTCGGCCGCTGCACATAGACTCGCCCCGGTATATCCCCCTTGCATGTGCGCCTCCCTGGTAGCAACCACGCCACCCCATCACCCTTCCCATCATGCGGTGACGAGGTGACTCATAACTCACTCTGACTCGCCCCGGTATATCCCCCTTGCATGTGCGCCTCCCTGGTGCCAACCCCACCATCCCCCATCGCCCCTCCCACCATGCTCCCCTGCGCCTGCCCTTGCCCAAAGCCTCCCTGCTGCTGCATCTGCTGCATTTCCCCCACTGAGCCTTGCCCTGGCCCCTCCAGCCCACCAGAGCCTTGAACCATTGACTCACCACCCATGGCAGCACCAGGGGTGGGTGGAGGGGCAGCAGCAGTAGATGTGGGTTGTAGTGGGGTAAAAGCAGGGTTTACCTGCATGGTGTTGGGGTATCCCTGAAGGGAACCCCCCTGCTGTTGTTGCTGCATTGCTGCTGCAACTGGCATTGGCTGCATCTGCTGCTGCTGCTGGTAATGTTGTTGTTGCTGCTGCTGCTGTTGCTGCTGCTGCTGTTGCTGTTGCTGCTGCTGGTACTGGTATTGGTGTTGCTGCTGCTGTGGCTGCTGCTGGTACTGGTGGTGCTGCTGCTGGTAATGCTGCTGCTGCTGCTGCAGTGGCATCTGTTGCTGCTGAGGCTGCATTGGGTTTTGCATGCCATATGATGCCGAACCCTGATGCTGCTGATACTGTTGCTGTTGCTGTGGCTGGTTCTGCAGTTGATGCTGCTGCTGGTACTGTTGCTGCTGCTGCACCTGCTGCTGCTGCGACTCAGAGCCCTGCATCTGCCCCTGCATGGGCACCCCTTGGCCTGCACCCCCTGCTTGGCTTGAACCACCAGCACCCATCATCCCTCCGCCCCCTACATGCATCTGAGCCGGCGGCCCGCCCATTCGCTGCATCCCCTGCTGCACCTGCTGCGGCTGTGGCTGCTGCACTGCCGGTGGCCCCAGTGCCTGAAACTGCGGCATGTGTGTCGGCACTTGCGCTGGGACCTGTGCTGCCATGTCTCCCTGCTGGTATTGCTGTGCCGGGTACGACAGACGGCTGCCAGGCTGGGGGAGCTGAGCACCCCCGGTTGCTGCACCAGTGCTTGTGCCCCCGGCCTCACTCTGCGCCTGCCCACCCAGCGCCCCACTCACCCCGACCTGCTGCTGCGCCTGTGGGTCAGCCAGAGTGGCTGCCAGCACACCGTCCTGTGGTGTCTGCTGCTGTGGCTGCTGCTGGTGGGACTGTGGCTGCTGCTGCTGGGATTGCTGCTGGTGGGACTGTGGCTGCTGCTGCTGCACAGGTGGGGACACAGACTGTTGCCGGGGCTGCTGAGACTGCTGTGATTGCGAAAAGGGTTGTTGTGGCTTCTGGAGTTGTGAAAGGGGTTGCTGGAGAGGGGTTTGTGGCTGTGGCTGTGTGCGTGGTGGAGGAGTCGGCGTGGACGCAGGGGGAGAAGCCAGAGGAGGCACAGCAGCGGCGGGAGGAAGGGGGGAGGGCGGGAAGACATCGGAGAGGGGAGGGGAGCAGAGGCCCATGGCACGGAGCACGTAGCTGTCGTCGTGCAGCTCAAAAGGGGTACTGGGAGAGGGGAGAGGGGAGAAGGGGAAGAGAACAGCACACAGAGCAGTGAGGGAGAGCATGGGGCGAGGCACAATGATGAGTCGTGGCGATGGTGGCGATGTGTTTTGTTTTTGAGAATTCTCAAAAACAGAGCTCCTCCATGGTTCGCCGCACGTAGCGGTCGTCATGTTGATGATTGGTGGGGATGATGGCGAGCACAGCGCTCCATAGCTCGCAGCACCTAGTTGTCGTCGCGCAACTCGACAGGCATGCTGGGAGAGGGAGGAGCGGGGGCAGAGAAGAGAGGAGAGAGGAGAGAGCACAGAGCACAGTGGAGTGGCGTAGGAACGTTGATGACTGGTGGGGAAACGGGAGGGGTGCCGAGCCCCATGGTTCGCAGCATGTGACTGTTGTCGGGCAGCTCAAAGGGTGTGGTGGCAGGGGTAGGAGAGGAGCAGGCGAAAAAAATTCCACACACACAGAACACAGAGGGAGAGGGTGGGATGGAGCGGACGACATGATCAGTGGTGGGGTGTTGAGCCCCATGGCTCACGAGACGCAGTTGTTGTGGTGCAGGTCAAAGGGCGTGCTGGGCGACAAAGAGAGGGGGCAGAGAACAGAGGGAGAGCACAGACGAAAACAGTGGCGGGCCAGGGAAGGACAATGCACAAAGAGGCTTGCAGAGGCCCAAGGCTTGCAGAGGCCCATGGCTCGCAGCACATGAGAGGCTTGCAAAGGCCCATGGCTCGCAGCACATGAGAGGCTTGCAGAGGCCCATGGCTCGCAGCACATGAGAGGCTTGCAGAGGCCCATGGCTCGCAGCATATGAGAGGCTTGCAGAGGCCCATGGCTCGCAGCACATGAGAGGCTTGCAGAGGCCCATGGCTCGCAGCACATGAGAGGCTTGCAGAGGCCCATGGCTCGCAGCACATGAGAGGCTTGCAGAGGCCCATGGCTCGCAGCACGTAGCTATTGTCTTGGAGACCAAAGGGCGTACTGGGAGCAGTGAGAGGACGGAAGAGAGTGGGGAGAGGAGAGAGCAGAGAGCAGAGAGGGAGAGGGCAGGGCGGCAGAGATTGGTGTGGTGATGAGTGGTTCGAGCCAGTGTGAGATGGGTTGAAAGATTTGCAAGTGGGAAGGGAGAATATGCAAGACAACGCAAGAATGTGAAAAAGGCATGAGAGAATGCAAGAATGTGAGCGGGAGAAGGAAGGCGTGTGAGAGACGACATGGTAGGCCTGGGGATAAATGCGCAGCACGGCTGGACCGCATGGGAGAAGAGCTGGATGGAATTCAAGGTGGAACCTATCTAAGATAGAATCTACGAGCGCACGAGCTGGAACCTATCTAAGATAGAATCTACGAGCGCACGTGCTGAAGTCGAAGTGCACGAGCTGCATGTCCTCCGATATCTCCACCTCCACTGTTGCCTGTGGGCGGGTCTGCTCAGCAAGAGAGAGAGGAGGAAAGGGAGATGGGGAAAGGGAATTAGGGAGAGGGAGATAGGGGAGGGAGATGGGGGAGTGGACACGAGCTGAATGTCCTCCGATATCTCCACCTCCACTGTTGCCTGCAGGGGGGTCTGCTCAGGAAAGCACATGTGGCTGACAAGATTTTGCAGGGTGTTTTTGCAGGGTGTTTTTGAGAATTCTCAAAAACAGTTGCCTGCGGGAGGGTCTGCTCAGGAAAGCACATGTGGCTGACAAGAATGATGGGTTAGTAATGATGTTCTTGACACTTGCTGTGGCAAGTATAGGTAGTGCCCCTGCAGCATCCATCCACCACTCCACTTACTTTCGCCCATCGTCAACTTGGTCACACCGCACCTTCCACACCAAAACAAATAGCTCAGGGCAACAATGAATTTATTGAACATACAGGTCCCTGGAGAAACAATATACTTTTACCGAGGATGAACAATACCCGCACGAGGATGAATAGTACCCCCACAAGGATGAACAGTGCCTGCACAAGGATGAACCGTACCCACACGCGGATGAACAGTACCCGCACAAGGATGAACAGTACCTGCACGAGAATAAAGGGCAGCGCTACTCCGCCGCCCGGAGGTGGTCCTCCCTGCTGGCTGCTGGCCTCGTTGCGCCGCATGAGACGCTCGATGCCAGCCATCTGACACGTGGGTCACGGATGCAAGGACAAAGAGGCTTTAACAGGAAAAACAATTTGCAGGGGGGGGCAAGGACGGTGCTGAGGAGAACAACAAGGTGTAGATGGAAACAACGAAGGTGCAGAGGTGGTGGGAATGGAGCGGCAAGAGGGAGAGGGAGAGGGAGAGAGGAGGAGAGAGGAGGAGAGGGAAGGAGGTGGGGGAGAGACCTGCTCCTTCAACTCCTCCAGGTGAGCTGCCTTCTTCTCCACCCGACTGCGCACCCGCGATGATTCCGCCTGAAACCATGCACACATGCACGCACACATGCACGTACGTGCAAAGAGACATGTCGACCGAACAGCACGTCACATGAACGGTTGAAGTGAAACCACTCGAAGGTGCACTAAACAACATTACAATGCGCTTTTACACTTGCAGAGTACATCACATAACCAGGTTTATCATATCTGTGAGAATAGATACGCACTTAATAACCAAGGCAGCCAACGAAGCAGCGACATAAGCACCAAGCGAATCAGCTAGAGGCAGATGCCGTACCATGAGGAGCTGGTGCGAGGCGGAGGAGGGCGGGAGGCCCTTCCACTTGATCTCCTTCTTCTCCTTGGAGATGATGTCCATCGCCATCAGCACGTTCAGCGCGTCGTACACGCGCCGCCGAATGTTCTTCTCGTCGTACTGCTGCCCAGGGGGGGGGGTTTGGGAGGAGGACAACGGAGGGAATGGAGGGAGAATGGAGGGGGAATGGAGGGGGAATGGAGGGAGAATGGAGGGGGAATGGAGGGGGGGTTGGTGGGAGGGAGGGGGGAATGGTGGGAGGGAGGGGGGAAAGGAGGGATGATCAGCAAGAATGAGAGGCAGAGGATGAGGTCAGGCCGTCATGCTGTCATGAGAGGTGAGGTGTGAGTCATGCTGTCATGAGAGGCGAGGTGTGAGTCATGCTGTCATGAGAGGTGAGGTGTGAGTCATGCTGTCATGAGAGGTGAGGTGTGAGTCATGCTGTCATGAGAGGTGAGGTGTGAGTCATGCTGTCATGAGAGGTGAGGTGTGAGTCATGCTGTCATGAGAGGTGAGGTGTGAGTACGCACTGCGCATGGCCGGGCCATGTGGAACATGCACAGGGCACACAACCCCATGGCTCTTAAAGCCCCACTCTCATAATTCTAGGAAGTGAGCAAGTGTTAAATGTTTGGTACCCAGTTATGCTGGCGAATTTGAAGCGACAGGCTTGGAAATGCCTCGGACAGTGTGCTGTGCTAGGGGGGGGATACCAACCGTAAAACCAGTTCAGCAATATGAGAATCCGCAAGTTTACGGAAGAACGGTCCTGCTGCACCGTTAGATCATCGAGAGCCTTTGATCTGACGGTTGAGTGACTGGGCGTTTGAATCGACGGCTATAAACGAAGTGGAAAGTTGTTGCGCAAAAAAATGGAGTTTGCACCGTCCGATGTGCTAAACCTGACGCGTCCCAAACTTCCCCAAACCTGTTTCTTGGTTTGGAGTTTTTTGTCGAAATTCAACGGCCTCGCCACGTGAGTTTCGTTTTCGTAGTTTTGTTTACACCTCGCGTACCAATCAGTGCCTGTCTGTCTCAATCAAGTGTTAAACTCTGGTAATTATGAGTTGGGGGCTTTAAGTGCCTAGTCTTGCAGCAGGCCTTGAGTTGAGACTAGAGGCAGGGGTAAGAGAGTACCTGGTCTTGTGGCAGGCTGGCAGTCCCTTGCAGCCCTGTGAACTCTGCCACCAGCTCGTCCGCCACCTGCAGGCATGCACAGGTGTGTGCATTGGATGCAAACGGATAGATGTGTGCACGGGGCATGTGGATGTTGGGACACATCGGTTCATGCATGGCTGGCTGAGCCCCTTGCAGCCCTGTGAACTCCGCACCTGCATCCTCGGCCGCCACCTTCAGGCACGGAAACCATTGGTTCATGCATCTCCGCGAATGGAGAGATGAGTGCATGGGATGGGGCATGTGGATGTTGGGACTCGTCAGTTCATGCATCTCTTGCTTCTCTGCATGTCCCTTGCAGCCCTTTTAGCTTCGCTATGAGCTCATCCGCCACATGCAAGCAGGCACAGGTGCGCTACGTGCGCATTTGATTCACAGGGGAGGCAGAAGAAAGGAGAGCGGAAGAGCGGATAGAGGAAGTGCGGAGAGCGGAAAGAAGCAACGTGGGAGACAGAGTGAGGGAGAGGCAAAGGGAGCAGACCTCGTTGTATGTGGTGCGGCCTTTGGACTCCACCTTCTCACACACTGCCATGCGACACACAGGGAGAAATGACACACATTAAGCTCACGAGTCTATCCCTTTTGCCCGATTCCCTCTCACCTTGCATGCTGAAGTGCCTCAAGCCCTTCCTTCTATCTGCTTACTCTTACCCTCTTACCCTCCCATCCTCTCACCCTCTCCCCTCTCACCTTGCATGCTGAAGTGCCTCAAGCCCTTCCTTCTATCTGCTTACTCTTACCCTCTTACCCTCCCATCCTCTCACCCTCTCCCCTCTCACCTTGCATGCTGAAGTGCCTCAAGCCCTTCCTTCTATCTGCTTACTCTTACCCTCTTACCCTCCCATCCTCTCACCCTCTCCCCTCTCACCTTGCATGCTGAAGTGCCTCAAGCCCTTCCTTCTATCTGCTTACTCTTACCCTCTTACCCTCCCATCCTCTCACCCTCTCCCCTCTCACCTTGCATGCTGAAGTGCCTCAAGCCCTTCCTTCTATCTGCTTACTCTTACCCTCTTACCCTCCCATCCTCTCACCCTCTCCCCTCTCACCTTGCATGCTGAAGTGCCTCAAGCCCTTCCTTCTATCTGCTTACTCTTACCCTCTTACCCTCCCATCCTCTCACCCTCTCCCCTCTCACCTTGCATGCTGAAGTGCCTCAAGCCCTTCCTTCTATCTGCTTACTCTTACCCTCTTACCCTCCCATCCTCTCACCCTCTCCCCTCTCACCTTGCATGCTGAAGTGCCTCAAGCCCTTCCTTCTATCTGCTTACTCTTACCCTCTTACCCTCCCATCCTCTCACCCTCTCCCCTCTCACCTTGCATGCTGAAGTGCCTCAAGCCCTTCCTTCTATCTGCTTACTCTTACCCTCTTACCCTCCCATCCTCTCACCCTCTCCCCTCTCACCTTGCATGCTGAAGTGCCTCAAGCCCTTCCTTCTATCTGCTTACTCTTACCCTCTTACCCTCCCATCCTCTCACCCTCTCCCCTCTCACCTTTCATGCTGAAGTGCCTCAAGCCCTTCCCTCTATCTGCTGCCCGTGGCAGACGCCGCTTGCGCTTGCTGCACCCACAGCAGCAGCAGGCACGGTAGGCACAGAGGAGTGGTGGGAATCCAGAAAGGCGAGGATAAGCACAGCTTGCACAACTGGAGGAGCAGGCATGATCAAACAGCAGGAAAGCTCGTCATCCCACGCCACGCGTCACCGAGGTCCATGTAGTTAGGCACAGCCCCACTGGCACACTGTGGGCTTACATCACATGCACATGCATGGGTTGTGTAGCAAGTGTGTCAGGAGACGCAAAACACGAAAGCACGGCCTCTCACGTGACACTGGGGTCCATGGAGTCAGCAGCAGCCCATGCGCTCACAGCGGGCTCACATGCCATATCTCTTCAGCGAGTGTGGCAGTATAAGCACAACAAGCTGTGCTGGGTTTTTGAGAATTCTGAAAAAACCTATCACAGCACTGCTAGCTCGTCATCTCACGCTTCATCGTCCAAGGCGTCAGCCAAAGCCCCATCCGCCCACAAAGGGCTCACATGCTCTATCTCCTTAGCGGGCGTGGCAGGATACGCACAAGGAGAAAGCACAGCACAACACAGCTCATCATCTCACGCGTCATTGTCCAAGGAGTCAGCCGCAGCAGGGTAAGCACTATCACTATCTAGTCACCAAGCGTGGCAACAAGCAAGTAAGCATGGCAGCAGGCAAGCAAGCATGGCAACAGGCAAAGCAAGCATGGCAAGCACGGCAAGAACGGCAAGCACGGCATCTCACGCGTCATTGTCCAAGGAGTCAGCTGCCGCCCCATCCGCCCCAAACTCGTCCCCTGGCAGAAACCCCATCCCCATGCCCAGCCCGGACGCCCCACTCGCCGCCCCACCTGCTGCAGCCACCCCACCAGCCATCCCTCCACCTATCGCCCCCCCTGGCCCACCACCTCCCGCTCCCCCAGCAGCAGCAGCGGCGGCGGTGGTTCCGAGGCGGCCGCGGTCAGTGGAGTCGTGACTGCCGCTGTCCACTGAGGGGGCTGCTACGCCCCCTGCCACCCTGCCTGCCCCTGCCATGGTTCCTGCCCCCCCTCCCGCCATAGAGGGCCCTGCCCACCCGCCTGCTGCACCCGATGCTGCCTGCTGCCCCTGCTGCTGCTGGAGGGCAGGTTTGGTGGGCGGTGAGACTGGGGAGGGTGGGTGGGGGGGAGGGGGTGGGTGGGGGGGAGCAGTTGACACCGAGCCATTTCCTCCGAAGTAAGACCATGCAGCTCATCTCGCCACGCCCTCCCATTTGCCACTCAGCTGCAAACGGCCTTGCCACGCCTTTCAGCATAACCTCATCACCCGCCCACCCACCCTCTCCTGGCGATGGCTTCGGCCCCTTCGCGGGGCGGAAGCGGAGGCGGTGGCGGAGGCGGAGGCGGAGGTGATCCCAAGGTCGTGTGCGAAAGCCCTTACAGCCTCACCTCACCTCGCCTCTTCTCACCCTCACCTGGCGACGGTTTCAGCCCCTGCGCATGCGCGGCAGCGGCGGAGGCGGCGCGGATGATCCCTAGGTCGTCCGCTTAGCTGAGCCTCATTTCGCGCCTCTCCCCGCCCTCCCCTTTCCGCTTCACCTCGCCTCTCCCCGCGCTCACCTGGCGACGGCTTCGCCCCTTCCGCGTGCGCGGAGGCGGGGATGATCCCCAGGTCGTGCGCCAAGTCCAGCACGCCAGTCTCCGCGAAGTCCGACAGTAGCGCGTGCGGCACGCTCAGCGCCCCCTGGGGGGATCCCTGCGGAAGGGATTGCGCGTGCGCTTGTTGCGCTTGTTGCACTTGTTGCGCTTGTTGCGCTTGTTGCACTTGTTGCGCTTGTGGGGCCTCTCTCTGCGCGCCGGAAGAGTCGGGTGCGGCAGACGCGGCGGCACTCGGCCCACGAACGTCTGTAGCGGACGTGCCGCCGCCGGCAACCCTTGTCGCGCGGGCATCGGCTGTAGCAGCGGACGGCACAGCGCCGGTCGCCGCATGATCATCGGCAGCGGAAGGAGCAGACGGGGCGTCGCTCCGCGCGCCGCCTGCTGCCTCCAGCTCTGAAGTTGCCGGCTTCACCTCGCCGCCGCCTCCCTCGGGTACGGCGGGCGACATCTGTTGCTGCTGCGGCTTTAAATCCATGGTGCGCTGCGGGACGGCAACGCCGCAAGCTGCGAACTTCGGTTCTAAATCGCTAACGCCGCAAGCAGGGGAACGCGATCAACGCTAAAGCGTCCAAGTGACACGTGGATCCGACGCACGGGATCGATGGGCGACCTACGGCTGCAACTCGATAAGTAAAGAGTTAATGTACTCGTTGAGCGGTGCAAACTGAACGAGGCTCATATGACGGTTCTGAAGTCTAGGAGAATATGGCGGGTCGCAAGAGGATCTAGGCTGGGGCGAGGGAATGGCAAGTGATACAAGGGTTTTTAGTTGTTCGGTTACTGTTACTTGCGATCCACGCACAGTAGTTACGTTTATCGTACAGAGAGGTGGATTTTGTCGCTTTCTGAGCAGCGAGGGGAGATTTAGCATTCATTTAGGTTATTTGTTTTCTCATTGGTTCGCGTTTCACAATTTCATTGGTTGCACACTGTACCTCAGCATTTCGCTGCTCTCAGCAACTGTTCCCGAAAATCTCCGTCAACTACAGCGCACGTCGCTGAACGAACCTGGAAACAGAGTGGGCCCCGGGTACCGTCAATTTCTGACGGCAAAATTTACAGCGAACTTATTTTTCAGACGGATAAAACACGACGACTATACTCAATATGGGATTGCGGATTAGTGCGACGGGATTGTTCACTTACATTTCATTCCGAAATTATAAAATAATATCGTTTATACAATTACATTTTGAGCTCATAATTTTTTTTACCATGGAATTCCATGATATTCATCAATGACATGAATATTTCAATAATTTTTTTCCAATTCTTGGCTGAATATTTTCAAGAGGGGTTCGCATATTAATGTTGGCTCGGACGTCTAGTATGGTCCTTTTGTAAAGAATGTTGTAATGCAAAGTCCTTTCGAAAATATTCGGCCACGTGTTGAAAAATTGATTGAAAGATCTACATTGTTTACGAAGATCCTGGAATTCCATGGCAAAAAAATCACGAGTTGAAAATAGTACAAAAATATTTATTACATAATATCGAAATGAAATGTAAATGAACAATCCCGTCGCACTAATCCGCAATCCCATTTGAGTATTGTCGTCATGTTTTATCCGTCTGAAAATAATTTTGCCGTCAGAAATTGACGGTACCCGAGGCTCACTCTGTTTCCAGGTTCGTTCAGCGACGTGCACTGTTAGTTGACGGAGGTTTTTGGGAACAGTTGCAGAGAACAGCGAAATGCTGAGGTACAGTGTGCAACCAATGAAATTGTGAAACGCGAACCAATGAGAGAAAAGCTAACCTAAATGAATGCTAAACCTCCCCTCGCTGCTCAGAAAGAAATAAAATCCTCCTCGCGTTAAACGTGACACCTGTGCGTGGATCGCAAGTAACAGTAACCGAAAAACTAAAAACTCGTGATACAAGGTGGAGTAGCAGTATCGCCTGGACTTCTAGTTTCAGCACTGGTCACAAGGAATCGCCCGGAAATTGTGATGTCGCACAAACCGCATCACAATTTCCTACTCGTCAACCTGTCCCATCCCATCCCATTTCGACTACACATGACGTCCAGTGAACCGCCCATTCGTCAGAGGCCCCCATGCACTCGTCAGTCCGACTGGCACGGATTTACAGGGAACGGCCCGTCATGGACTGGCCCAATTTTGGGCGGCTCAACCACTTGCGACACTGCTGGGAGCGAACATGCAGAAGGAACAATTGTAGGTTGACTCGGAACCAGGGTGCGATTGTGCGACAGTTGCCGGGGTACACGGGAGAAACAACGAATGTCTTACATGTTCCAAGGGTCCTGCCAAACGGGTAACCATGGTCCTACCTTCAGGCCCAATTTGCCAGCGATTTGAAGGCGTCCGTTACTGGAGTAACCGGCTGAAAAAAACTTAGGCCTCTTTCAGACCTCCAGTGTACAGTAGCTGTCAACGCCTGAATGCTTTTTGGGACTCTCGCTGGCGTCGAATCTGACAGCCAAATCCACCAATCGTCGAATCAGACATCCCTAGTACGCGTTCTTAGCTAGTTGACTACAATACTTGTTTTGTTCCACTCTCAATGTCTGAACTTTCGTCAGTATGAGTCACTTGCGCCTTTGTCAACCAAAACAATTAAACTGAGCGAAATATGGGGCACTGTTATGATAAGGAATCGTCATATGCATTCCTGAAAGTAACACTTGGTTGTTACATCCTCTGATGCGTGATAACCCCTATTGGGTACACACATGTGTCGAGTTGAGAAGGGCAACGGTCGTTAACTGCTGACCGGCAACTCAATTTTCAGAAGTCCAAGAGTCTGAGACGACAGCAAGGACACATAACTGCCCCCTGACATTGTTGTTAGACTCTCTGCATTCTCTTGTATCACTATATAAACAATGTATCTCTTGTTTTAAATCATCTTGCCATGTTACATTCACTCTGACGAGCTCGTTCCTTCAAAACGCGTGCTGCTCCGGCACGAGACTCCTGGCTGTACCTGCCGAACCTATACTAGCCGAAGGACTCCTTGTCATCGAGTTGACTTTTCGGGCAGCTAATAGAAAATAAAATGGCCACGGAGAAAAGGCGACAACATCAATCGATGTCGAAGCATTTGCGACCAAATTACCAAGCTCGGAAACTGCATGACCGAAAATATATTTGTGGCAATAGTCCTCGCTAGACTCACCTTTGAATGGCGCCCCAGCAAGGCACTGCTCCGCCAACAGGGAGAATTTTCTGAAACTACATTATGCGTGACACTACTAGTTGAACAGCATGACATTGACCTCTACAATGAAAGAGCTACGCGCAGGGAACAACCCGCCTTTACTCACTTTGCTGCGACCAGCGCAGTCGCCGTTACTTTTGCAAATACTGCAAAACATTCTGACACTCCACCCAACATTGTAGCAAACGAACAGGGAACTGTTAAATTATACCTATATGTTTTATAATTGTAGGCTTGGTAGGCATTACTGAAACTTACTGTAGAGGGTACAACACCCCTCCTTGTATCCCTCTCTTCTATTCTCGATCACTTTTCTCTCGTAACTTTCTCTCCTACCTAAACCCTCACGCCATTTCATGGCTTCCTAGCTACCTAGCTCTCGTGACAGGAACATCATTTGGCCAGCCTATGTCCCTCCCCCTAACGGTGGGCAATGGGCGACTGTGAGAGTACGACCTCGTTACACCAGTTTCCCCTTTCCATATTTCCTTACAATTTCATCCCTATTTTTATCCTGATTCCAATGCTCTTTCTCTCATCTCATTTGTTTCATATTCATCATTATCCATTATTATTTGCCTTATCATATTACACTATGATGATTATACCATCAACAAGGCTTGGGGAGTACTGGCCAACGGTAATGATCACAATCCAGTCGGAATCACTTAAAGCCAATAGCCCCGCGTGGCTATACGCAGCACGATTCTATTTCTAGAAGGGTTTTTTTTTCCTTTGGATAAGATATACCTAGTTTTCTTTTTTAGAGGAAGCATTGTACTATTAAGGGACACAGTACAGAAGGAGATCCATATTCGTAACTAAATCACCTTGCAGTGTGGACATCTTACTTCATCACCCAGAGACTTTAGCCGCTCCCGTACCTGCAGATGCAAGCTATGAGCTCAAATTAGAACATCTCTAACACGTAGAGGCATGGCCTTTGAGTCCCTGATTTTATTCACACTACTCCAATCAATCGCTGACCCCCTCATGCTCTCCCATTTTTCCTGTTGATAGGTTTTCACCATTACGGTTTCCACCCCCTTCCTCAACTCCTTCAGTTTTGCAACAGCATCTCCGTCTCTCAAACAAGTCGCCAGCAACCTCGCCTTTGGCGCGCCCAATACCCCATGCACCATCTTCCTCCTTCATCGGTGTGATTTTTGCCACCTCTAGGAGTGATTCCCATGGGTCTTCCTTCGTGACCGGCTTTTGATGCTTATCCACTTCCATTTTGCTACAGCGAAGCTTTCCGTCGGCCACCTCCTCTATCACCCAAAACCATGTTGTGCCCTGTGGATAGCCCGCCGTGTGCGCCAGCCTAGTCTCCTCAGCCACCTCTTCCGCTGTCAAGGTCCAGAGTACCCTCTGTTTCCACTCCGATGGAAAGGCTTCATAGGGTTTCAACGCCATCCTTGCCAGGCCTCCACTCCCCAATTCCTCTGCCATAGTCTGAAGGTGTTTTAGTTGCCTTATTCCATCCGTTCGTTTAACCGCTAAATCCGCCACCGTCATACCTTGCAATTTCTCCGTCCTTTCCTAATTCCCAAACGGCGCACTCCCGTCAAAGAGGTTTCTCCTATTGAAAGTTAGGTGTTCCTGCTTTATCTCCCACATCAACTTTGCTTCCTTGACTTGTAGCATTTCTGAGGTGAGACACACAGATGTAGTCTGCTTCCACCTTTCACTCCTCTGTCCCCATTTCTTGAGCAGGGCTGGATGAGCATACAAGGACGCCCATCCCAACGGAAGACTTGTTGCCCTCTACGTCAACTCCCTTTAAATCGGGCACTCCTGCAGCAACGACACCCCCACACTCCTTAGCGCTAGGATGTCTACTCTTCCTCGTGGGTCAACCACCCCCAGACCTCCATGCTGCCTACTCCATATGGTAAATTGATGCTCCTTGTCCGCCTTATTCCCCAATAAAAAAAATTGGCATAACTTCTCAACCCTCTTTTAGATTACTTCTGGTGGCGGATAAACCTAGTTACCTGATGGAAGCACCTTGTACTGATGGATAGTGCAACATTGAGCAAACCTCATTCGATCCTATCACAACGAGCTCCTATAAGAGGAGACCCATGTATCCCCCACAACATGATCCGCACGAGATCAGTCGCCCGTCCCACATGGACCAGCTAGGGTAAATTGATGCTCCTTGTCCGCCTTATTCCCCAATACAGAATTTTGGCACAACTTCTCAACCCTCCTCCATATTACTTCAGGCAGCGGATAAACCTAGTTACCTGATATAAGCACCCTGTATTGATCGATAGTGCAACATTGAGCAAACCTCATTCGATCCTATCACAATGAGCTCCTATCAGATGAGACCCATGGATCCCCCATGACATGATCCGCGCGAGATCAGTCGCCCGTCCCATATGAACCAACGACCGATCCTGCATGTTCCTACCTTGGCAAAGCCTCATGCAGCCCAGGCTAGCACCAACGGCCCAGGAATCCATCGCCAAGCTTTCACGGTGATAAGGACCCTGGCACTAACGCAAAGACCAAACCATCGCCCGCGCGTGCTCCCATCACCTCTTCGTGAAAAAAGGGTTCACGACACCCACGAGGTCAAGGAGACGGGATACATCAACCCCTACACTGAAGACGAGGATTACCTCTATAACGTTGAGGGGCAGGAATGGTACCTTCCAATTCCTGTACTCGAGCCGACTCCGTACATCCCCGACATGACATCTGGAGCAGATGAAAGGGGATATGATGACTTCCTGAAGGATCACCCCCTACACCAAACGGATCGACCCCACCTGCTCACTCCAAGGATCGCATTGCTCGCATGGGGAAATGGAGACAAGTACAACACATGATACCTTAACGGCAGCCATGGCCAATACATGGTTGGCCTAGAACGGTTTGTCTCCAATGCAATCCCGAATCCCACGACAGTGTACTGTATGTCACTATCACCAACAATGAGCGATTGTAGGCTAATTCTCAGAAGATAGTGGCCCTCCAAGCTCGGAACTCACGGACTCACATCACCTTGAACAATGTCCTAATTATTTGGAACGTGAAATAAAACCTTTTGTCAACCTTCCAGCTCCTGTCCTGTGGCGTGGAGCAGCGGACTGATTTGGCCACCAAAGATATTGCGCTGCACTACTGATGTCCCAATCTACGAGACCAACCGCAAAACCCGATGCAGTACATCAGACGTACACGAGCCGTCGACAGAGTCTACATAATGGATCTCGACATCTTTGACTGTAGGAGAGACATCCATGAGTAGATCGACCTAGTCCCCTTTAACTTTGCCTGAAAAGACGAGAAGGTTGGACTCACCCTGACGGGCGCCCTTGGGTGAAGCATCACATGCACCCATCCGATCTAGATAGCATTTGTTGCACCTACTGTACACCCACAAGCAACATTGCTGGCACCGGTCTCAATACACTCGAGGATGCAGAATCACTTCGCACCCTGAAGGTTGGCATGACCATCCCCGAGGTCGCAGCCGCTGTTACCATTGTTCCTCACTCAGAAACAACCAACCCCATCAAGTTCTCTGTACTCCGCTTAGACCAAAATTTGGCCTATGTTGGACCTAATGCCTTCGACACAACTGGCAGAGCCACACTCTGGGAGCTAACCACTCACATGGTCTTAATCCCAACTAGGTTGAGGCAATGCAAGCAAACGCACCAGCACTTTCAGCAGCAGTCGCAATCGAAGGAGCCGAGTGGTTATAAATCAAAGAAGTAGTCGCAGCAAGAGCTTGACCATGAACACTAGCAGAGCAGCAAGTAGCAAAAGCAGTCCCAACAGCAGCAGCAACAGGATGTGAAGCTGACAGGCAATAGCATCGCCAGAAGCAGCAGCAGTAGTAGCACCAGAAGTAGGGGAAGAACACGTCCGGCCATCCCAACCCCCTAGATAATGAACCCATACATTGTACGCTACAGTATTGCCTCAACCACCACATCTGGTATGGCGGTGAGAGTGATGAGGTAAACGAAAAGGACAGAGGAGTACTATTGTTCCTCTTCACTATCCTCCCCAACAACCAGGAATTTGGGCCGAATACGATCAAGTTCCCTTCGACAAACACCCATACAACTGGGGCCACCGTCGCGGCGTCTCATCTGCTCCTGAGCCAGACAGCCCTCACCCACTTGACACAACACTAAATGGACTTGCTGCAAAGGAGAACAAGATACAGACAGAGAAACTAGAACTAGTCACCAGTCCTCCCCAGCCCCATGTCCCCAGGCCCACAACTGCTCCCGACGAAATAGCAGAGTCCTCTGCTGAACCCAGGCCATGCCCTTGAGCATAAGAAATCCCCATGGATTTCATCAATCGAAAGTTGCTCCCTTTCGCTATCACAACTCCATCACGAGCTGAAGAATGATCAGCACTCATGGCTAAAGTGTCCCAAGCCCTCTACAAGTGCTAACACGGACACCATGCCCCCAGAAAAATCAGGCACCAATGGCTCGGCCATCCCTCGCACGTTACCCTCAACAACTTACTGAGGGCATGCGTTTTTGCCCGCGGATGTCACAGGATCGAAATGGTCGAGAGAAAAATGCACTATCGATCGATACAAGACGCTTTTATACTTCCAAGGTACATCAGGTAACCAGGGTTATCCTATCCAAAGGGAATAGACCCTTCTACAAATAGACTCACCCTGCGTATAGCCACGCGAGGCTATTGGCTTTAAGGGATTACGTCAAGATTATGCTAGATATAGCGTGCCACTACATTCCAAGCCTGGTGGGCGATATAATAATAATTATGGGATAAACCAAAGGAATAATGGAAAATGAGGAATAGAAAACCAAATGAGATGAGCTAAAGAGCAAATGAATCAGGATAAAAAGGAGGAGATAGAGAACAAATACAGAAATGAGAAAGAAGTATAACAAGGTTGTAATCTCACACCGGAGCACTCTGTGACTCCAACTAGAATGAACTCCAAGTCAGTCAGGAGCCACGCACCTACACCGTGTGCCCTACAGTTGCCTTGAAACATCACCCCTTCCAAGACCTGCCGATGTGCATCACACGCTACAAGAAGATACACGAAGTGTATATAAACTACATTGTCCTCACTGTTAGAGGATCAAATTGGTCGAGGAAAAGTTTGCACTATCGATGGATACAAGGCACTTTTATACTTCGAAGGTACATCACGTAACCAAGTTTATCATATCTAAAAGGAATATACCCTTCTAGAAATAGAATCATCCTGCGTATAGCCACACGAGGCTATTGGCTTTAAGGGATAACAGTAGGATTACGCTAGATATAGCGCGCTCTTACATCTGGAGCCTGGTCGGTGATATAACTATAATAATAGGATAAACCAAAGGACAATGGAAAAGCAGGAATAGGAACCCAAATGAGATGAGACAATGACCAAATTTATCAAGATAAAAAGAAGAATGAGACAGAGTAGCAAAATGGAAATGAGAAAGAAGTGTAACGGGGTCGTACTCTCACACTTCCCCCCTTCAAAGCTGGGTAGTGAAAATAAAACACCGCTTGACAAGGTAGTCGCGAAGAGGATGACGAGCGTTACCCAAATCAGATTCAAGGACCCAGCTATCCTCAGAAGGATCATAAACCTTCCAACGTATGAGAAGCTCCATGGTGCCATTCCGATGACAACGGTGTACAAGCACGGACTCGACCTCGTACTCGGGTTTGTCATGGACGAGGACGGGCGGCAGCGGCGGCAGTTGGCATCCAGTGAAGATTGTGTTGGGATCGCGGTAGGGTTTCAGAAGTTGGACGTGGAAGGCGTTGTGAATTTTCCAGGTAGCTGGCAGGAATAAGCAGAAGGTAACAGGGGTGACCTGTCCTTCAACAAGGAAAGGCCCGCAGGAGCGAGGTCGTAATTTGGATGGGAGATGGCTGATGTCAAGATTACGGGTGTCGAGGAGAACACGCTCTCCTAGGGTGATGGTGTGGTCATTGCGGTGGCGAGGAGGCACTTGTGGGTCCAATCCCAAAGCTTATGCAAGTTCATGATGAAGTCGTGTGGGGGTTGGACTATGGCTGCTGCTGTTGGTTTCTGTGGTGTGAGTGGGTTGCGTCTGTAACAGAGGAAGAATGACATCTGTCCAGTAGCAGCGTGAGTGGCGTTGTTATAGGCAAACTCCAGGACGAGTAGATGCAGGTCCCATTTAGAGATTTCGTCCTTGCATGCTGAGCGGAGGAGTTGCTCTACAATTTGGTTGGGAAGCTCGGTCTGGCCATCAGTCTGTGGATGGTAGGTGGATGACATGGTGAATTTGATCCCGAATAGAGACATTAGTCCCTTCCAGAACCTTTTGGTGAACTTAGGGTCTCGGTCAGAGATGAGTGTGGTTGGAATGCCATGTTGTGAGATGATATAGCGAACGAACAATTGTGTTGTCTCCTCGGTGCGTGCTGTCGTGTGTGTCGGGATGAAGTGTCCCATTTTGGAAAATTTGTCGATGACGACGAGGATTGCCTTAAGACCGCTTGTGGTAGTTGGTAACCCGGTTATTTAGTCAAGGCTAACAACTTGCCATGGTTGTTCTGGGACAGGAAGAGGCTGTAGCAGTCCTGCCTTTTTCTGCTTGTTGCTCTTCATCCGCTGACATGTATTGCACGAGGTGACGAATTGTTCTACGACGTCTGCCGTGTGGGGCCAGTAGTAGTGCTTTGCAATACCGATGAGCGTCTTGTTGCTACCAAAGTGTCCCATGTATAAGACTTCGCGGTATTCTTTGAGTAGTAACTGGCGCTAAGGAGGTTAATTGGGTACCCAAATTTTCGTTGATCCCTTCCGGTACGTGATGTCACTGTCCCAGTGTAGCAGGTGTCGCTTTTCTGACACGGGAATTTCGGGGTCAATGGCCTACCCGTGTGTGAAGAGTCCCCTGAGTAGTGGGTTCATCCCTTCGATCTGGATAGCGGCAACATGTGCAGGCCGGCTAAGAGCGTCTGCTTTGTTTCTATGGCGGGGCTTGTACACGATATCATAGTGGACTTGCGTCTCAAGGAAGTCAATCCACCAGACCTGCCGCCTGAAGAGGTTTGGTTGTGTCTTCAAATATTTCAGGCTGCAGTGGTCGGTGTAGACGATTGTTTTTCGTCCTTCTAGATAACATCTCCATGTTATGAAGGCGATGATAATAGCAAGGGCCTCCTTGTCATGTATTGGGCAATTTAGTTATGCCTCGTATAGTTTCTTGCTGAGGTAGACGATTGGTTGCAGTCCATTCCCCTGGTCTTGCATCAAGACTGCTCCCACTGCCTGGTCGCTAGCGTCAGATTCAATGACGTAATCGCGTTCGAGGTCTAGCAAGATGAGTACGGGTGTGGACGTGAGTGCTTGTTTCAGCTGCTCCACGACTTCCTGATGTTTTGGTCCCCACACATAGGGCGTGCTCTTCTTCAGCATGTTCGTGAGTGGTGTTGTGATTTTTGCGTACTGTGTTACGAACCTGTTGTAATAGTTAGCGAAGCCTAGGAACTGCCGCAACTCCTTCACGTTCTTGGGTGTCTTCCACGTGCGTACAGCTTCGATTTTCTTGGGGTCGACATGAACTCCTTGAGCGCTCACCACGTGTCCGAGGAATTGGATCTTCTTGAGGGCAAATTCGCTCTTAGACAATTTGACGTAGAATCGTTCTCGTCGAAGAATGTCGAAGATGCGCTGCAGGTGTTCAACGTGCTGCTTCATGTCGCGCGAGTAGATGAGGATGTCGTGCAGGTGCACCACCATGCATTCGTCCAAGAGTGGGCATAGAATGTGGTTCATTTCACTGGAGGTTCCGAGGTTTTCTCTCCGTCATCTTCCGCATCTGTTGTTATCGCCAAGAGCCCGGTGTCGGTTCGCTTTATGTCCTTCTCGAATCTTGCGAGTGTCTCCACTGGGATATCTCCCGTATTGTCCCTGTTGGGTAGCGAGACTCTCCTTCCGTTGTTGTAGATACTTGCACTCTGGTTTACCCAGTTGACCTCGGGGTTGAATTTCTTGAGGAATTCTCTCCCGAAGATCAGGTCAAGCCCTTTTATGTTGGTGATGGGGAGTGCAGGTTTCCAGCGCAGTGGGCCGATTTATAGGTGTAACACTGCTTCGCCGTACATTGGTAACTTGTTGCCTTCCACCATCATTTCAGAGAATGCTGAAGGCTTGTACTCTTCTCGAAGTCGGTCGATTGTTGCCTTGTCGCATACAGTGTGTGACGCTCAGCTGTCCACGACTGCTTCGAGACATCATCCTTTGCAAATGACCTCAAGCATGAGGGGCAGGCATTGCTCGGAGTACCCAAAGATAGTTTCATTGATCAGATCATAGGGTACATCCCAATATTCCGTACACACCTTTTTGTTACGATCTACTCCTGAGCCGGCAGCTGGCCGAGGCTACTTGGAAAAAGGCTCTTCTCTAGGGCCTGGAGTCTCTTTGACAATTGTATGCATTGTTGATGCCGAAGTTGCTGAGCTGGATGCATCCGAAGGAGGAGTTCAGGGTTTTTGCACCTTCTTGTAGACCCCCAATTTCCTCTTGAGCTGCTTCAGCCCCACCGACGTCTTCCCGGGGGAACGGGTAGTTGTTGTAGGCTGGTGTCGGGAGAGGACGTTGACTCCGTGGAAAGGTCATAACATTCTTCGGTACCGGTACGATCTCAAGAATTTTCTGCTTCTTCTGGAGTCCCTCCCGAAATGTCTCCAAGGCTCTAGCCCCTCGAGAATCATAAGTTTTCATTAAAGCATCCTTATAAGAACTTGGGTCTTCTAGGAGTTTCCCCGTCTTAGCAGAGTCGTTTTTCCCGGAGTCAGATTTTTTCTCGGCGATTTTCTCTGGCGAAGACTGGTCGTGGGGTGGAGATTTTCCCCCATCATTTCCTCCTGCTCGCGTCCAATCAGCTTCGTCGAAGATGATTTTTTCCGGAATCCCGCGCCATATTCGGATCTTTTCTTTTCCACCAGCTAGGTCCGCAATCACTGGCGATTCCCGTTTTTTGTCTTCTGATTGGCCGAAGAATGTCTGTCACTGTTGCATGCCCAATATTGTGCACGCGCGGTTTCCATTTTGTTGCAGTCGAAGATTCGATGGTCCGGAACCTCGCAAAAATCACACGTAAAGTTGGTGTTTTTTCGGACGTGGCGGCCGTCGAACCTGTCGATTTCCATCGGGTCGGCGAACGTGGGGTGAGCCGAGCGGTTGCCCTGTCGCGTACTGCCGACGTGCGCCCATCGTGTCCCAGCATTGACCATGTCAAATCGTTCCGCTGCCGATACGACGTCACTGTAGCTCGCGTAATTTGTCGCTGCTACCTGTCGTTTGACTTCGATCTTCAGCCCGACGAGATACGACTGTACCTTTTCCCCTACGGTCAGGTCGGGAATGTGGTTATAATATTCTTCCATCTGCTGCGTGTACTGTACCACACTCCTGAACTGTCGATGGCGATGATTTTTCTCCTGGGTAAGGAAACTCGAATTTATTGGCTCGAAACATTTCAGTATGTCGGTGTGGAACTGCTGCCACGTGGCTTCGCCGTGGATGGAGGTACTGTGGCCGCCGATCCACTCGAGTGCCGGCCCTCGCATCAGTGTCACTATGAGTCATATGCGCTAACCATCCCAGACTGGCGAGCTCCATCCGACGGCTGCGAAGTAGATCACCATGGTGGGGATCCATCTGCGGACGTCGGATTTTCAATCACTCGGATCGAACGGCTCAGGTGGGCGCGTTTTTGAAGCCTCGAGAAACTGCTGCAACTGCTGCGTTGTCGCTGTTGTGCGCGCCGGCGAACTCGCTCGAACTCGTTTTTCCAAGCTTTGCGGTCGGCTCCCATCTCCTCCTGTAGGGCGGCGATGCTCGTGAAGTGCGGCTGGGTAACCTGGGCATTGTCGAAGTTCGCCATCCTGTTCAAAACACGCGCGGGGGGGGGGGGGGGGGGGGGGGGGGTAATTCAAAAAACGCGGAGCTGGGGCTTATCAGAATTGGAGCCGAATTAATCGCCCTCGGTGGTTTTTTTAGGCAGGTTTTCCCACTGCTGCTGCTTAGCTGAGCGCGGCTGAGTGAGAAAAGCTCCGATTACCAAGTGTCACAGGATCGAATGTGTCGAGGAAAAGTTGCACCATCGATTGATACAAGGCGCTTTTATACTTCCGAGGTACATCAGGTAACCAGGTTTATCCTATCCAAAGGGAATAGACCTTCTAGAAATAGAATCACCCTACGTATAGCCACGCGAGGCTGTTGACTTTCAGGGATTACGGCAGGATTATGCTAGATATAGCGCGCCAGTACATCCCGAGCCTGGTCGGTGATATAATGATAATAATACGAAAAACCAAAGGATAATGGAAAAGGAGGAATAGGAAACCAAATGAGATGAGATAAAGATAAAAGGAATCAGGACAAATAGAGGAATGTGATAGAGGAAAAAGATGTCAATGAGAAAGAAGTGTAACAGGGTCGTACTCTCACAACAGGTCCAGGATTAAGCGGAAGCTTGAATGATAGCATCCAATACGTATACAAGCAAAGAGTCAGTGCTATTTATACCTACGAGAACTCTACGGAAGGGTAACTAGGACCTTCTAAGAGTGTTATGGAAATTAGTGGAACCGTCCATAGGAACACCACCTAGAAGCACGGTAGGGATTCTAGAGATACAGTGACGGTGACGAAACACTCAACGCAATAGAAAACGTGTCAAGCAAGGAAAGTCTGAAACACTCCGTAACACATATAATATATATAAAATATATCAATGTGTACGATAGAGTGTAGGGATTTCATGGAAAGGAAAAACACACAAAATAGCACACAATAAATAACAAATAGAAAATAGTTGTGATCAAGGACTTGGCAAGCCTGATGCTCTCACATGATCTCCGGGTTGAATTTCTTAAGGAATTCTCGCCCGAAGATCAAGTCAAGCCCTTTTATATTGGTGATGGGGAGTGCACTTTTCCAGCGTAGTGGTCCAATTTGTAGGTGCAATACTGCTTTGCCATAGACAGGTAAATTGCTGCCGCCCACCATCGTTGCAAAGAATGCAAAAGGCTTGTACGCTTCCCGAAGTCGGTCAATTGCTGCCTTATCGCATACGGTGTATGATGCTCCACTGTGCACAAGTGCTTGGAGGCGTCTCCCTTTGCATATGACCTCGAGCTTGAGGGGCAGGCGTTTGCTGGAGTTCCCAAAGATAGTTTCATAAATAGCATCATCCCAATATTCCGTACACACCTTTTCATTGCTATCTACTCCTGAGCTGGCACCTGGCCGAGGCTGCTAGGAGAAAGGCTCTTCTCCAGGGCCCAGAGTTCCTTGACGACTTTGCGTCTCGTTGATGCCGAAGTTGTTGAGCTGGATCCATCCGAAGGAGGAGTTTGGGGCTTTTGCAGCTTCTTGTAGACCCCCGGCTTCCTCTTCAGCTGCTTCAGCTTCACCGACGCCTTCCATAGGGAGCGGGTGATTGCTGTGGGCTAGTGTCAGGAGAGGACATTGACCCCGTAGAAAGGTCGGCTACTTTCCACACTCCTTAATATCTTCCCCAAGTTCTCCGGTACCGGTAAAATCTCCACAAATATTTGCTTCGCCGATTTGTAGGTGTAACATTGCTTCGCTTGCTGCCGTCCACCATCGTTCTAGAGAATGATGAAGGCTTGCACTCTTCCCGAAGTCGGTCGATCGCTGCCTTGTTGCATAAGGTGTGTGACGGTCTACTGTCCACGAGTGCTTGGAGGCATTGTCCTTTGCATATGGCCTCGAGCACGAGGGGCAGGTGTTGCTCGGAGTACTCAAAGATAGTTTCATTGATCGGATCATAGGGTACATCCCAATATTCCATACACACCTTTTCATTGCTATCTACTCCTGAGCCGGCAACTGGCCGAGGCTGCTTGGAGAAAGGCTCTTCTCCAGGGCTCAGAGTTTCCTTGACGACTGTGTGTGTCGTTGATGCCGAAGTTGCTGAGCTGGATGCATCCGAAGGAGGAGTTCCGGGGCCTTTTGCAGTTTTTTTGTAGACCCCTAGCTTCCTCTTGAGCTGCTCTAGCTCCACCGACGTCTTCCCTGGGGAACAGGTAGTTATTGTGGGCTGGTGTCGGGAGAGGACGTTGACTCCGTGGAAAGGTCGGCTTCTTTTCACTCTCCTTCACTTTTTCCCCAAGTTTTCCAGTACCGGTACGATCTCCATAATTTTATGCTTCTTCTGGAGTCCCTCCCGAAATTTCTCCAAGGCTCTAGCCCCTCGAGATAAATAAGTTTTCATCAAAGCATCTTTATAAGATAACTTATAACGAATCCTTATAAGTTCTTGGGTCTTCTAGGAGTTACCCGTCTCGGCAGAGACTTTTCGCGGAGTCATATTTTTTCACTGCGATTTTCCGTAGTGAAGACTGGTCGTGGAGTGGAGATTTTCCCCGATAATTTCCTCCTGCTTGCGTTGAATTAGCTTTGTTGAAGTTGATTTTTCCGGAATCCCACGTCCGCTTTCGGATCTTTTCTTTTTCACCATCAAGATCCGCGATCACTGGCGATTCCCGTTTTTTGTCTTCTGATTGGCCGAAGGATTTCCGTCACTGCTGCACACCCGATACTCTGCATGTGCGACTTTCATATTATTACAGTCAAAGATTCGATGGCCTGGCACCCCGCAAAAATCACACGTGAAGTTGGTGTTTTTTGGACGTGGCCGCCCATTGAACCTGTCGATTTCCATCGGGTCGGCGAACGTGGGCTGAGCTGAGCGGTCGCCTTGTCGCGTACTGTCGATGTGCGCTTGTCGTGTTCCAGCGTTGACCATGTCAAACCGTTCCGCTGCCGATATGACGTCACTGTAGCTCACGTAATTTGTCGCTGCTACCTGTCGTTTGACTTCAGTGTTCAGCCCCGCGAGATACGACAATACTTTTTCCCCTTCAGTCAGGTCGAGAACGCGGTTATAAAATTCTTCCATCTGCTGCGTGTACTGCGCTACACTCCCGAGCTGTCGATGGCGATGAATTTTTCCCCGGGCAAGGAAACTGGAATTTATCGGCTCGAAACGTTTCAGCAGGTCGGTGTGGAGCTGCTGCCATGTGGCTTCGTCGTGGACGAAGGTACTGTGGCCGCCGATCGACTCGAGTGCCGGCCTTCGCACCAGTGTCGCCGCGAGTTGCATGCGCTGACCGTCCTAGACTAGCGAGCTCCATCTGATGGCTGCGAAGTAGATCTCCATGCTGGTGATCCATCTGCGGACGTCCGAATTTCGATCGCTTGGATCGAACGGCTCACAAGGCGTGGCTTCGGAGGCTCGAGAAATTGCTGCGACTTCTGCGTCGTCCCCATTGTCGTTTCGTGCTGTGCGCCGGCGAGTCGCGTTACCCGCTCGAACTCATTTCGCCAAGCGTCACGGTCGGTTCGCATCTCATCCTGTAGGGCGGCGAAGAGTTGCTGGGTAACTTCGGTGTTGTCGAAGTTCGCCATCCTGTTCAAAACACGCGCGGAGGGGGTAATTCAGAAAACGCGGAGCTGGTGCTTAACCATAATCGGCGCCGAATTAATCGCCCCCGGCGGTTTTTCGAGGCAGGTTTTCCCGCTGCTGCTGCTTAGCTAGGTGCGGCCGAGTGAGAAAAGCTCTGATTACCAAGTGTCACGAGATCGAATTGGTCGAGGAAAAACTGCACTATCGATGGCTACAAGGCTTTTTTATACTTCAAAGGTACATCAGGTAACCATGTTTATCATATCCAAAGGGAATAGACCCTTCTAGAAATAGAATCACCCTGCGTATAACCACACAAGGCTATTGACTTAATGGGATTACGGCAGGATAACGCTAGATATAGCGCGCCAATACATCCCGATCCTGGTGGGTGATATAACCATAATAATATGATAAACCAAATGATAATGGAAAAGGAGGAATAGGAACCCAAATGAGATGAGATAAAGACCAAATGAATCAGGACAAAAAGAAGAATGAGATAGAGGAGCAATATGGAAATGAGAAAGAAGTGTAACGGGGTCGTACTCTCACACTCACCCAAACTGGGCTACAAGGGGAGAAGTACACACTCACCATCATCGACGCTGCAACTCGCTATTTTTAGGTTGTCAACGTATAAAACCATGGGAGAGTCTTTGAGATCTTCATGCCCTAGCTTGCTCTTGCAAAACACCAGTCCGGAAGTCCCTGCGTTACTGGCAAAATGATGGTGCGCGAGAGTTCCAAAGCGAGGAGCTTCAGACTCACCTCACGGAGCTTGGGATCAAATACTGCCTATTCTTGCCTTATGCCCACCCTCAACAAGGCCTTGCTGAGCGAACCAGCCGCAACCTCCAAACAAAGGTGCTGGCGATGATGCTCCAGGCGCACCTCCACGCGGAGTACCGACCGCTGCCATGCACCACGCAGTTCGGCTCCACAGCTTGTTGTCCACCACCGCCAATGAGGGGAATCGGTCCCCTCACCTTCAGAGAACAGGCAAACCTGATGACACTACCATGCTACGGGTATACAAGGGCTTCTTGGCTCTGTATCATCCTCACCAAGCTACCACTAGGAATTTCAGAAGGCGTACTCGCTGGGGAGTCCACCTGTGAATCTCTCAGGAGTACAAAGCTTGAACAATCCTAGATTTCAAAGATTCTAAGATTGTCCCCTCTCGTAACATCCTCTTCTAGGGGGGCCTTATCGTGAAGCACTTCTACAAGGCCCACTTCAGGCGAAGGAAAGTTGCCCACGCACACGGCGAACGTAGCTTCGCCTCAGCAGATGATGAAGCAACAGTCGCGAGACTGGAATGTGATCCTCTTGATGAACACCCCGTAAAAAACCCACATTTCGACGACGACGACGATAATGTGTCGCTCAACATCTCCTGCAACAAACTAAGACAAGAATGCACCATTGCACTCTCGCCGACCCACGCAACAAGGTCGGCTCGGACGACAACGTACAAGAGGTCACCAACCCCATAATTCGAAAGCCCAACCCCTTCGGCCTTCACATTTTCGGACTCCACACCGCTGTCCACAAGAAGTCCTCAGTGATCAAGCCAACGACACCTCGACATGCTCTATCTGAACCACACCATGTGGAATGGCGAGAGGCCATGGAAACCGAGCTCACCGCACTTCACTCCCGCATTACCTGGGCTCTGGGGGTCCGTGAAGCAATAAAGTGGAGGAAGATTATGTCGGGAAAATGGATCTATCATATCAAAACCAATGCGAACGTGGGCATCGAATGCTACAAGGCATGCTGGTTCATCCGCGGGTACGACCAACGCGACGGCTTTGGGTTTGAATTGACCTTCGCTCCGGTCAGTCGACACTCTTCAGTGCACATTCTCCATGATGTCGCTATGCAAGCACCTCGAGCTCCGACAGATCAACGTAAAGAATGCATTTCTTTACGCGAAAGTCAACGAACTGTTCGTCATCGAACAGCCTCACACCTACAGAGAGGGAGATCGGCGCGTGTGGCAGATGCAGAAATCCTTTTTGGGGATTAATCTGGCAGTGCGTCTCTGGTAGCAGCACTTGCATAGCATTCTCGTTGCCATTGGCTTCATCACTCAGGGATGTACCATCTTCATTTCCGCGGCAATTACTGTACATCTCCCTCATGGTCTATGTCGACGACCTATTCTACACTTGCACAAGCCTGGACCTACTCCATCAATTCGAGAAGAACCTGGGGGAATGCGCCAACATCACCACCTCCAAGACAGTAACTCAGTTCTTCGGGCTCTCCAACTCCTACATGCCCAATGCCATCCACCTCTCCATGTCCAAATAGGCCAAGTTCCTTGCCAAGAAATTCGTCCTTATGCCCATGCTTCTCTCTACTCCCTATCACACAACCGCTGTGGGCTACAAGCCCGACTCTAAGGTACTCACTGCTACTGTGCACCAACTCTATCAGTAGCAATTCAGCTGCCTGCTCTTTGCCGCAGTTACCTATTGGCCCAACCTCTCCTATATCGCCAGACAGCTCGGCCAGTATTCTCGTCGATCTGAAGGGGAGAACCTACTCAACCTACATCGAGCTAGATTGCAAACAAACCCGTTTTGCCAAGGAAAAAATCGACAAGGTCAAGGTGGACTTGCCCTACTGCCCCACTGGTGACACGGCAGCTGATTTCCTCACCAACAGACCGCCATGGTAGCAATACCAGCACTGCCTCGGGCTCTGCGGGATAACCAAATGCGCCAAGCTCGAGTACCTTCAGGAATGAAGGGGAGTGTTACGATAAGGAATTGTCTAATGCATTCCTGAAAGAAACACTAGGTTGTAACACCGTTCGATGCGTTACAACCCCTATTGGGTACACACCTGTATCTAGTTGAGAAGGGCAATGGTCGTTGACCGTTGACAGGCAACTCAATTGTCAGAAGTCCAAGAGTCTGACACGACAACCCGAGTCATGTGCGGTTACTCGAGTGGATCTCAAACTATTGGGAATTTACCTGTGTGAATGCATCGTTGTTAGCCTCTTCACATTCTCTTGTATCACTAGATTAACCCTATATCTCTTGTTTAAAATTATATTGTTATGTTATATTCACTCTGACATGGTCATCAGCCAATCTTATCACTTCCACGAAAGCGCTCCATAAACCAGCGTTCAATCCTGACAATCCGTGGCCTTTGTATGCAATATGCTGACATAAGGCAGGCCTGAGAATCCCAAGGTGATTGTCTCACGATCCAGACCATCGAACCACAAGAACGCGGAACTTTGCAGGCAACCTTAAACCCTAAGCTGGTATGGCAAAGGGCTTGAACGAATCAACATCGTAGATTGTATCGCACCACGGAAAGAATTCTATGTAAGGATTTTCATTCCTTACCGAGCTGTGCCGCATCACGCATACCCGAACTCTCGGAAGTGCAGGTTCGGTCCAATTCGCACGCCACTCTAAGGCCGACCTGCACTGCGTCTGTCACAAGATCGAATGGGTCAAGGAAAAGTTGCACTATCGATTGATACAGGACGCTTTTATACTTCCAAGGTACATCAGGTAACCAGTTTTATCCTATACAAAGGGAATAGACCCTTCTAGAAATATAATCACTTTGCGTATAGCCACGCGATGCTATTGGCTTTAAGGGATTATGGTAAGATTACGCTACATATAGCGCACTAGTACATCTCGAGCCTGGTCGGTGATATAATTATTATAATAGGATAAACCAAAGAGAAATGAGACCCAAATGAGATGAGACAAAGACCAAATGAATCTGGATAAATAGAAGAATGAGATAGAGGAGAAAGATGGAAATGACAAAGAAGTGTAATGGGGTCGTACTCTCATACTTCCCCCCTCAATGTTGGGTGGTAGAAGTAACACCCTGCTTGACAAGGTAGTCGCGAAGAGGACGACGAGCGTTACCCATCTCAGACTAAGGAACCAAGCTATCCTCAAAATGATCATAACCCTTCCAACGGAGGAGGAGCTCTGAGGTGCCATTCCGACGACGGCAGTGTGCAAGCACGGACTCAAACTCATACTCGGGTTCATCATGGACGAGGACGGACGGCGGCTGGCATCCGGTGAAGACCGTGTTGGGATTGCGGCTGGGCTTCAGAAGTTGGACATGAAAGGCATTGCAAATCTTCCAGGTGGCATGCGTAAGCGGAAGGTAACAGGAGTGACCTGTGCTTCAACGAAGAACGGTCCGCAAAAGCGAGATCAAAGTTTGGATGGGAGATGACTGATGTCGAGATTGCGGGTGTCGAGTAGAACCTAGTCTCAAACGGTGATGGTGTGGTCAGTGCGGTGGCGATCGGCCTCGCACTTCTGTTGCTGCTGAATATCAAGGAGGCGCTTGTGGGTCCGATCCCAAAGCTGATGTATGGTTGTGATGAAGTCGTGTGCGGGTTGGACTATGGCTGTTGCTGCTGGTTTTTGTGGCATGAGGGGGTTGTGTCCGTAACAGAAGAAGGACATCGTCTGTCCAGTACCGGCATGAGTGGCGTTGTTGTAGGCAAACTCCATGATGGGTAGATGCAAGTCCCACTTAGTGCATTCTGTGCGGAGGAGTTGATGTACGATTTGATTGATGCACGTTTTTTCCTGTTTTGCTACTATTCTTCGACCTACTGTAAGACTTTAGTTCCCCAAGTTCTTGAGCAGTTTGGGTGTGCTTACAAAGACTCGACACCCAGTGGGAGAGGAGCTGCCGATTGAACCAAGCCTTGACGACTTAGCTCTCTTTGTATTGATGTTGCCTCAGGTCGCGTTCTGGGGTTTGGACGACCACAAAGTTTAGCCATGCGACTCGCCACGTAAGCATTGGCCTGGCCAAAGTTGGGGTCTACCCCATTTTGGCTAAGAGCCATCCCAACCCATGTGCAAGAATTTCGCACGGCGGTTCCGTCATTTTGCGAATGGCACATGTCGCGCCAAATCGGCCTTATCAATGATTGTCGCGACCCTCGCCAGTGAACTTAGGATTCACATTTGTTAGCGAATCCTGATGACCAACTGTACTGTTTAGCAGCTCTGCCCAACCAAAAAATGGAAGAAACGCGCTGCACTTTCAATATGGTTTTGACTTCCATTGAAATTTGCCAACTTCGACAACACTTGTAAGATTGCGTCACATAGAGGGTGCACGGTTAGAATAGCATGAAAAGATGGACTAGGAAGAGGGGGAGGGGAGATACAAATGCAAAGTGCTGTCCCCTCTAAGAGCTATCGTAGCTAGGTTATAACAAACATATCTAACCTAGCTATATATACAAATATGTTTGTTGACACACTCCCTAGCCTAGGTACTGCGGCTGCTGCAGCTGTTGCACAACCCCCGACTCTGGCTGACCACACTCACCGTCTGCACCCGCACCCTCTTTACGTGCTGCTGCTGATCCCCCATGAGCCTTGGCCCCCTTGCTCTTGCCCCTCTAACCGGAGGAGTGACTGGGCGCGGTGGCAGCCGCAGCAGTCTCTGTCGCAGTCTCGGCAACAGAGGCGGAGGCAGAAAAGGCTGTCACCTGGGAGGGGGCACTACCCTAAAATATAGGGACCGCCGACGCGCCAGTGGAACCAGCGATGGCGCAGAAGCAGTTCTCTATTTCAGTCAGGGAGGTAGAGAAGAGGTCAAGGGTGCGCTCAGAGGGATGGCGAGCGAGGAGGACGTTGCCGGCAGGAACAAGGCGGTCAGGGAGGCGGGTGACAAGGAAGTAGATAGAGAAGGGGGGATGGGACCATAGCCAGCAGGGTCTCAGTACAAAGCCGCACGCCGGCGGACCTCGAAGGAGCACAGTGCTAGACTATATCTGCGATAGTGGTGAAAGAAGTCAGGTCGGGGAAGATTATAGGGAGAAGGAGGCGACCAAGAGTGGCAGACGACGGGGTGGAGTACTCAGCAAGAATGGTCGTCCAGAGGGCACGGGCCGAAGCAACACCCACTGTGGGAGTGCTCGTTAACTGGCAAGCACCTGAGGTTGGCGACACGACCAGTGGCGTCGCAGAAAGCCCTGACTGAGTAGGCAGTATGGGCAGCAGCGTGCGTAGACTGCTGGGTGGACGTCTCGTTAGCTGCGAGAGTGCCCGAAGCAGGGAGCTCACCAGAGACAGGCGTCCAAGGACTCGTCGTCCAATTGCTGGCTCGTCAGCTATAGGAGGACATTCACCTGCCAGGCGGCAAATCCGATTGCTCGCCCCTCCCCATGGCCAAACCTCGAGCCGCATGGCTAAACATTGACACGCGCAATTCCGACGTGGCGCATGGCCAAACTTCGTTGTCGTCCAAACATCAAGGAAGCGGCCTTATTGTATTGTGTTATGAGTGGCACGTGATGCGCGTGCCACATTTTTCTCGCCACTCCAACCCCTTCCCCTCCAAAACTGCTCGTTACAATTCTTCGCCTACCCCAACCCATTTCCTACCAACCAAACCTACTCTACCTAACAAATTTCCAGCCCAAGTTTTTGAGCTCATCTCCGCCAACCGAAGGCTTCCCAACTACTCATTAATTTTCCCCAACTCTCATAATCATTCTTAGTCGAGCTCAACCAAGCTTCTAACAAATCCTCCTTTTCGCCTCCAACTCCCACCTCAAGGCACATGACTCTTCATCATTTTCCATGTGCTGTTTCTTCTTACTCATCAAGAATTCTCCAAGTCATCTACTCCAACCAATAATCCTCCTCACATGTGCCTCGAGCACATTCCTCCCTTCCCTACTCATCAACCTCCACATGCCCCTTATTTATTTCTTCCTTCCTTCCTTCCTATCCCAAGTTATCCAAGTTGCCACATCATCACACAGGACTCTCATGATTCCTTATATTCCTCACCTTCCAACTCAACGAAGCTTTCATTCCTCCTCCTTTCCTTCCTTTCCAACTCATCCAAGTTTTCTCCAACACTATATGGTCTACAACTTCAAGTCACCAAATGCTCAACAACCATCACATGCTCCGCTACTATTAATCTTCACCAAGAATTCTCACCAACTTCTCAAGAAGTTTCTCAAAGTCCAACAAGGCATCTCCAAGCTCCTCTCCTCCAAGCTCCTCTTCAATTCTCCTTCAGGCTCCTCAAGTTTACACCACTACAAAGGCTTCTTGCTAGCATTCATGTTCTATGTCTCTAGAGATGGTATTATCATGCTACTGTACCTTTCTTCCTAGACTACTATGAGTGGTCTCTCTTTCATGCATGTCCTTGTATCCACCATTGATTATGAGGCTTGTAATATACTCTCTTTCATATAAGTTTCTGCTCTCAAAGTTCTCTCATAAAGTTCCTAGATTAGCAAATTAATCAAGCACTAGTCCATCTTATACCCAACTTGAGTATAAGGTGCATTACCAAGCCACAAGCTTGTAAAAGATTCTCCTCTTCAACACTCAACCTTGTGGCATCTTCACTCTTCAAGTACAAGACTCTCTTCTTCAACCACATCCAAGATTGTGGTCCCTTCTCTAGCTTGTGGTCTTCTTCCAAGCTCAAGACCCTTTCCCAAGTGCAAGTCTTCCTCTATCAAGAAAAGCTCCCAAGATTATACATCTTCTCTACGTTGTAAGACACACATAAGTAAGTCTCTCACTCTTTTTTATCAGCATCTCTCTCTCCACAAGTCCCCTTTTACTCACTTGAGTACCTTTCCTCTCATTCTTTACAGGCACATTATATCCCATTTATATGTGCTACAATTTTACTGTTGCACTCTTGTCCTATCCAACCATACAATCACACTCTTTTGTCTTTACCTCGATTCTTATCACTTCGTTGTCGTCCGAACTTCAAGAAAGCGGCCTCATTGTATTGTGTTGTGATTGGCACGTGATGCGCGTGCCACATTTTTCTCGCCACTCCAACCCCTTCCCCTCCAAAACCGCTCGTTACAATTCTTCACCTACCCCAACCCATTTCCCACCAACCAACCTTCTCTACCTACCAATTTCCAACCCAATTTTTCCAACTAATTGTCAACTTATACATATGTTGATATGTAGAAGTTATAGGCTAGATAGATGTATGTTGTTCGAGGGTACAACTCCAACACTATAACGCTCTTGTTCTCCCTTGTTTCTAGTTATTCATTCTAGTTGACATGGTATCATGAGTAGGTAGGTCCACCCACCCGCTTCCGCCCCCTGCCCTAGCCTTCCGCCCCTCGCTAGCCCCCCCCCCCCCCCGCCCCGCGCCCGCCCACGCCAGCCCCTCGCGCCTTAGAGGGCCCCTCGTGCCCCTACCGGCCCCTCGCGCCCTAGCGGGCCCCTCGCGCCCTAACGGGCCCCTCGCGCCCTAGCGGGCACCTCGCGCCCTAGCGGGCCCCTCAAGCCCCAGCAGGCCCCTCGCGCCCCTACCGGCCCCTCGCGCCCTAGCGGGCCCCTCATGCCCTAGCCGGCCCCTTGCGCCCTAGCGGGCCCCTCGCGCTGTCGGCGGCCCCTCGCGCCCCTCATGGCCCCTCGCGCCCCTGCTGGCGTGCCGCCGAGCCACTGAGCCGCCGAGTTGCAGAGCCGCCATGCCGCCAAGTCACTGAGCCGCCGAGCTGCTGAGCCATTGAGCCGCTGAGCAACCGTATCACACTGTACGATGGCGGACGCCGTTCTTCGCTTGGACGCTGAGGGGCACACGATCGACTTCGCTGCCAGGCTCGTTGACCTCCGCCGGCACCTGACAGGTCAGCGCCAAGATGGGCACTCCCTGGCAATGCATGTTGATGGCTTGCTCCCCCGCCCCCGTGCGCCTGCTCCCCTCCCTGCTGACCCCACTACTGTTGAGAGCGAGGCCTTTGCTGCTGCTGCGCTCGCTCGCGCTGTCTGGGATTCTCGCGACGCTGTAGCGCAGCTTGCCATTAGTCATGCCCTTCCCCTGTCTGAGCGTCCGCGCTTCACCATTGTCGCAAACGCCAAGGACTTCCTCACTGCTGTAGTTGAGCGTTACTCCACACCTGCTTCCGCCTCTGCTGGCCGCTTGATCCTACCCATGCTCTTCCCTGATCTTTCCGCATTCCCCACTGTAGCTGACCTCGCTACTCACCTCCGTGCGCTAGAGACTAGCTACCGAGCTGCTAGCACTGCCGCCTAGCTTACTGCCTTCCCCCCACCATTCTGCGCTACCGTGTACCTCATTGCAATGCGCCTGCCTTACTGCTTAGCCACTGCCTGCGACCACTTTCTTAGTCAGCACCCTTCCGACCTCACCCTGACCGCCTTTGTCACTACGCTGACTGAGATAGAGACTCGCCAGCGCACTATCGCTCAGTCGAGCGGTGTTGCGGCAGTCCCTATCTTTCAGGGCTGTGCTCCCTCCCAGTGCACGCGCGCTGACGTCTCAGCCGCAATTGCCACGACTGCCCCTGCCACTGAGACAGCAGTTGCGGCTTACCCTTGTTAGACTTAAGGATGGAGTCTAGGTGAACTTGGGAGCTAGAATTACTCAAAATATAAATCGAAATTCTGGATAGAAAAGTCGTCTCCACAAGAAACGTCGTCGACGAGGAATGTCGCAAAACTCGGTATGTTGTAACTATTAATCTCAGCTACCGTTCGCGATTTGAATCACGTTGATTGATGGAGTATTCGCGATGCTATGTCTTTCGACGCATAGAGGGGTATGCTGTTGGAGAAGAGCTTAACTCAATCTCAAACTTCAATCAAGGTTCAAGAATCTCACAAGGAATTAGAGGAGCAAGAGAAAGGTTGGAAAGGAAGAGAGGGATGAGAGGGAAGGTCCCAAGAGAGTCCCCAACCAAGGAGACCCCATAAGCACAAAGTTCCCTCCGTATAGGAACCTCAACTTTGACCTTTGTCCCTTCCCAACCAATCCATCCAAGTTGGCCACCCTTGCCAACCTAGTTTGGTTGTTCCCAACCAATTTGCAGCTGCTACAGTAGAGTGACGAATTTTCCCAACCCCAAAGGTCCCAACTCCATATAGAGTTGGGACCAACACACCACACACAAATGCTTGCACACATTCAAACCACACATGCAAGTTGAAAACATGGGATAGGAGGCAGACAGAATGTGATAGCATATGATGATATCACACAACAATCTCCCCCTCTGGCTGCCAACCATCATCCATCATACCACATCTCAAGCATGCATACTTAATGCACACTCATCCCAGCAAGCTTCATGCCCTCCCCATGATCCGCCTCCGCCAGACGCTTAGTGAAAATATCTGCTGCCTGCTGATGGGTCTTCACTATCTCCAGCCGCACCTCCTTATCAAGGAGTCTCCTCATCCAGTGCCACTTAGGCCTTATGTGTTTTGTCAGCCCATGCAGACAAGCATTCTTGGCCAGCTTCACTGCAGACTCATTGTCACAGAACACAACTGTCGGCTCCTCCTGACCAACTGCCAACTCTTCCAACAAGCGCCTTAGCCACACCACTTCCTTGGCCCCATGGTGTAAGGCCATGTACTCAGTCTCACATGAGGACAATCCCACTTCATTCTGCTTCTTGCTGCGCCAGCTCACAGCACCACCTCCTAGCAAGCACACATAACCCCCAATGCTGGTTCCATCCACTTTCACCGAGTTAAAGCTAGCATCAATACCTTGAGCTGAGGAAACACTGGACCGTGGACAGGAAGAGAAGGAGGCGGTGAGGGATGCGCGGGCAAGCGGTCGGGGGAGGGAAAGCCGAGCAGGCGAAGGGCGGACATCTGCGACGACTGCGGCTGCTGCTCGACACTGACACCTGGACCACCAGCTGCACCACGGGCACCTCTGGAAGACTCCACTCCAGCACCTCCAGAACAAGCACCCCCAGAGCGAGAACCCTCTCTAGCACCGATGCCACCCCCGAGCCCACCGGGACAAGCCACAACAGGAACCCCAGAACTAGCACCCTCCTCAACACCAGCACCCCCAGAGTCCACGAACGGCTGCGGCTGCTGCGACGTCGGCGGTGGCTGCCGCGGCGGCGACGGCGACGGGGGAGGAGAAGACACCGGGGGAAGGACAAGCGGCGCAAACGATGCCGCGGGGCCACCAGAGTCAGCCGACTCCTCGACCGGGGCAACCGACGGGAGGAGAGTGACGTGAGACACACTAGAGGGAGAAGGACGGGGAGGGAGGGGAGCAGGGGCGACCGGGGGAGTGGGAACCAGAAACAGGGGGGGGGAACGGGGAGACCTCGGTGGGGAAAGCAGTGTTAAAAGGAGACAGACTCGTCGAACGTGGCGTTATGGGAGTGGAAAAGGCGGTGAGACGGAGGGTGGTAAAAGTGTCACTCGGACGAGTTAAGGGGGAAACTGAGGAAGACACAAGGGACAGTGCGGGCAATGAGCTTGTCCGCACCGGAGGCACGAACGTGAGCGAGGCAGCTCCAGACGTGGAATGCAGATGCATCACCAGGGAACCCGGTCCAAAGAAGGGTCGGCGAAACCTGCGGCCGCACGGAGCGCGGCCAGAGGTTAAGCTGGTGAGCGGCGTAGCGAACGGCGAACGGCCACAGAAAATGGGGTGCACCGGCATGGATCATGGAGGTACGAGCCACCTCCATGACCAAACCGATGCGTCGCTCAGCGACCCCATTCTGCTGCGGAGAGTCTGGCAGGGTGTACATCTGGGTGATGCCCTCCGCACGACAGAACTGACCAAGCCGACCAGATGTGAACTAGCCACCACGGTCGGAGTGATGACACAGCACAGGGAGACTGCGGTGGAGGTGCGCAGCTACGACCCACAGGATAAGAACGTCAGGCGTGTCGGCCTTCCGCTCCAGGGGAAACACTGTGGTGTAGCGTGTGAAGTTGTCGATGAGCACGAGAAAGTAGCGCTCACGACGCGGTCCAGGGACGGGGGCTGGGCCCCAGACGTCCAAGTGGAGGGCCTGGAGTGGTGCAGTGGCAGGACAAAGCAAGGAGGAGTGAGGAGCATGGCGCAGCTGGCCCTCGACGCAGGGCGTGCACGATGGCGTAGGCGAGGGAGGGAGGGCAGGGAGCGACGCAGGGAGGCCTAGGACGAGACCGTGCAGAGACATGTGACACAGACGCGTGAGCGAGGGGTGACCTAGGTGGTGGTGCAACAGGAGCGATGGGTGAGTGAGCGACCGACAAAAAGCAAGCCACAGCAACCTGAGTAGACGCAGGACGCGGGGAGGACGCGCCCACCGGGGGGAAAGCAGTGTGCAGCGTAAACAGGCAAAAAACCGGGTCCCAGGGGAATGTCGCAAGGGGGGCACCTGAGGCAGTCTCGGTACAGACCGCGTACCGCTCTTGACCAGGGAACGTAGTGGTGACGCCGAGGTCCTGAAGACAGCCGACACCAACTAAGTTCCTGGAGAACGAAGGGATGTGTAGGCCTGTAAGGGAACCCGAGGGAACCATCGAACAGGGAATGGGGGTAGAACTCCAAGCAACTACAGGACTAGAGGAGGGGTCAGCAAGGGAGACAGCAGCAGGCGCGGCAAGCGGCGTGAGGGTGTCGTGGTCGTGGAAGAAGCAGGCTGAGGCACCGGAGTCAAGAGTGAAGGACAGTGAAGCCACATTGGCCGACGAAGGAGGAGCAAGTGTAGAACCTAGGCTAGACAAAGCAAGCAGTCCTACGCCTGACACATCAGGGGAGGCTAGACTACACACAGGTGCTACGCCTAAGCTAGAGAACACAGGGTAATAAGATCCAGAAACACTCGAAGCGTCAGCATACAGAGAATGCAAAGCAAAACTAATCTGATCCACATCTTGGTCAAACACAGGCACACCGTGGCGCAACAGACTGGGCCAGTCAGGGAGCTCCGGAGCGGGACCAAAGCGGCGGCGGAAGAGGTCGTCGAGGCGGCGGAAGCAACCAGTGGTCGGGTGCGGGCGCCGACACAGCGTGCCACGGAGGGGCCCGGTCTGTAGCTGGTACTGGCAGCTCACAGAGCTTAAATTGCCAGTGGGCAGCGAGCAGCGAGGGCCACCACCACGACCACTACCTCCAGGGGCTCCTGGCCACCCCTGCGAGAGACGAGCCCACGGCTGCTGCTGCTGCTGCGGCTGCAACGAATGCTGCTGTTGCAGCTATGGCTGCGGCTGCTACTGCGGCGTCTGCGACGACTGCTGCTGCGGTGTCTGCGCCGACTGCTGCTGCTCCTGGACACCAGCTCCAACCCCCTCGTCAGAACCACTGTCCCCGCCACTACTACCACCACTAGCGCCACCACCACGTCCTCCCTTGGTGCCACGGCAGCCCCGGCGCTGGCGCTGCTGCGGGTTGTTGTGTGATGTCATCATATGCTATCATACTCTGTCTGCCTCCCATCCCATGTTTTCAACTTGCATGTGTGGTTTGAATGTGTGCAAGCATTTGTGTGTGGTCTGTTATGGAGTTTGGGAATATGTTATGTGTGTGTTTTTTTTTAGTATGTATTTATAATGATAGATCTTTAGAAGATCTTTGCGTCGCAACAACAATCGCTTCAATCGGAGCAAGAACGTGAAAGCTATGAAGATTCAAAGTTCATGAGCTTGCGTTACAATTGCGGCGGTTACAAAGTAAAGTTGTGGGGTGACTCTATATGGATTTGGAACCTTTGGGGGTTGGGAAAATTCGTCACTCTACTGTAGCAGCTGCAAATTGGTTGGACACAACCAAACTAGGTTGGCAAGGGTGGCCAACTTGGATGGATTGGTTGGGAAGGGACAAAGGTCAAAGTTGAGGTTTCTATAGGGAGGAAACTTTGTGCTTATGGGGTTTTCTTGGTTGGAGACTCTCTTGGGACCTTCCCTCTCATTCCTCTCTTCCCTTCCAACCTTTCTCTTGCTCCTCTAATTCCTTGTGAGATTCTTGAACCTTGATTGAAGTTTGAGATTAAGTTAAGCTCTTCTCCTACAGCATACCCCTCCATGCGTCGAAAGACATAGCGTCGCGAATACTCCATCAATCAACGTGATTCAAATTGTGAATGGTATTTGAGATTAATAGCTACAATATATCCAAGTTTCGTGACATTCCAGCAGCTAGGTTTTTGTCCACAACGTTTCTTGTGGAGACGTATTTTCTGTCCATAATTTCGGATTTATATTTTGAGTAATTCTAGCTCCCAAGTTCACCTAGACTCCATCCTTAATTCTAACAAGTGGTATCAGAGCGATATTGAGGACATTGAGAGGAGTCTACAGACGTGTGAAGACCTTTCTAGACCCGCCATGGCCTGTGGGTGTGCCTAAGTGGTGTTCTAAAGGCTGGATGTGACTTCTGCTAAGAGGAAACTCTGCCGAAATTTCGTGGACGCCGACACTTGTGAAAATATTGAGGGAGCTAAACGTGGACAGCAAAGGGGAGCTAAAATTCATCATTTCTCAAGGAGGAGGTGAGTGAGAGAGGAGGAGATGCTAATGGAAGAGGAGCTGTACCTGAGAAGACAAGTGAGCCGCCACCATCGAAAGTTGAAGCTTTGGATGGCTCCAACTATGAGGAATGGAGCGGGCGGATGAGGAGTGCCTTCAAACGCTACAAGCTACTGAATATTGCTGTTGGGGAGGAGAAGATCCCAGAGGAAGGTGAAGCACGCGAACGATGGATTGAGAAAACCGTAGTGCTTTTCGACCTCATCCTTCAATCGGTCAACAAAGAAATGTTCGAGCACATCAAGGATCTCGTGGAAGCGGAGGATTCGGGTCCAAGGGCGTAGAAACTACTACGCGATGTGATTCAGCCCAACACTCTCCCGATGGTGATCGTGCTCGAGAAGGAACTTGCTGCCATCTCCATGCGACCAGGGGACGATGTGAAGCCGGTCCTTGACAAGATCAAGGACACCTATGCAAGGATGGTAGCAGCAGGCAGTAGTGTATCTCAGCTACAGCAGTGCACCAAAATAATCTCGGTGTTGGACAACTCTTGGGACAACCTCATCCCCACCCTCAACTCTCAGCAAGATCAATCGACACCTGAGTGGCTAAGGCAGCAGATTTTGCAGGAGGACTTCCGCAAACGCCATGTGGGAGGCGGTGCTGTCACTAAGACTGCTGAGGGGTATGGAGCTGCAGGGCGCGGCAGAGGAAGAGGGGGTTGGAGAGGCCGAGGCCGTGGGAGGAGCTTTGGCACAGGTAGAGGCCGAGGTGACTATAATGAGGGGCGTGGGAGCTCTGGTGGCAGAGGGAGTACCAGAATGGAGGGCACCTTCTGGTACTGCAAGAAGGTCGGGCATCCTTGGTTCAAGTGCTTCAGCAGGCCGGAGGGATGGGTACCTCCAAGCATGAAGCCGCCAAGTGGTGAACGCGCACAAGGTGGCGCTGTGCAAGACTCATGTGGTGTGGATGCAAGCGCGGCATGGGCTAAGGCTTCATCAAGGAGTGGTGAGGCCGATTGGGAGACATGGTACGAGAGGCTGTGTCAGGTGAACGTCCTTATGCTGCAGAAGTTGGTGAATTATGGGAGCCTGAAGGGCTTGGAGGTCAAAGGGGGAGTGAAGGAGATTGGGAGCTGCCCTACATGCTTGGAGACCAAGTTCTCTAAGTTCCCCTTCAACAGCACTACACGACCAACCAAGACCCCACTTGCACTTGTGCACATGGATGTGGTGGGGCCCACAAGAGCCCCTTCCCTAACAGGCAGCCACTATTTCTTGACAATTGTGGATGACCGCACTCGAGCAGTATGGGTTTACCCTTTGAAGAGCAAGGGGGAGGTGGCAGTGACTGTCCTTAAGGAGTGGATGCCTAGAGCTCAGAGGGAGTGCGGACACAAAGTGAAGGTGATCCGCAGTAACAATGGTGGGGGGTTCATTGGAGCTGATTTTGAGGGGGAGTTGAAGAGGGGGAGTTCTTTCCATCGGTTGCAGACCCTCCGCTCTTCGTTCGTGCTGGCCAGACTCCGTTCTATATCCTTATCTACGTAGACGACCTGGTCTTCGCTACCACAGACAGAGACTTATTGGCCTCCATGAAGGCTGAGCTATTGAGAAGACACACCTGCACTGACCTAGGAGAGTTGCGCCGCTACTTTGGCCTGCAGATCTCCAGGGACAGAGCAGCGCGCACCATCACTCTTACCCAGTCACACTTGGTACGCCAGGTCCTTCGGAGGTTCGGTCTTCAGTTCTCCTCCGCACAGCCCACGCCTCTGCCAGTAGACCACAGGCTGTCAGATCCAGTTCCCGAGGAGTCAGCAGAGCCCAGTGGTCCTTACGCAGAGCTGGTCGGCTGCCTCATGTACCTGATGACTTGCACTCGTCGAGATCTCGCATACCCTCTCAGCATCCTGGCTCGCTTTGTGGCCACAGGCAGACACTGACCACAGCACTGGTCGGCCGCTAAGAAGGTTTTGCGTTACCTTGCAAGTACATCGGGCATGGGGCTAGTGCCAGGAGGATGTAGGCCGGTGGTCCTTACTGGGCACACAGACGTTTCTTGGGCAGACGACGCTGAGACCCTCAGGTCCTCCAAGGGCTACTGCTTTAGCCTTGGCTCAGGTGCCATCTCGTGGAGGTCCACCCGTTCATCGTCTGTCGCCCAGTCTAGCAGTGAGGCTGAGATCTACGCTGGTGCCATGGCGGCACAGGAGCTCCGGTGGCTGACCTTCTTGCTTGCCGACTTAGGTGAGCGGCCTAGGTGTGCGCCGGTCCTGTAGGCTGACAACAGGGCCATGATCCTCCTGTGTCAGGAGCCTCGACTTGAGGGCAGAGCGAAGCACATTCAGCTGCGGTACTTCCTCCTGCGCGAGCTACAGCAGCGTCGCCAGGCCCGCGTAGTACACTTGGCCATCGGTGCCAATACAGCTGATATCTTTACTAAGGCGCTTGCGTCTAAAGATCATCAGCAGCACTACTTACAGCTAGGTCTAGTTCCTGTAGACTCTCACTTGCTAGGACCTTGATTGTGTACTCATTTATATTTAGGTCTTTCAGACTGGCCTTGCGGCTACTCTTCCAGTGGTCGGACTAGTAGTGCCGCCTTGGTTTGCTCTTGTCTTATTTGTACCCTTGGTAACTGGTCTTTGGACCCCTGCCTCAGAGGTTGGACTAGTAGTGCCACCCTGAGCTGTATGTTTATGCCTCTGCACTACCCCTTATCTAGCCTAGGGGGTGTGTCAACTTCTACATATGTTGATATGTAGATGTTATAGGCTAGATCGATGTATGTTGTTAGAGGGTACAACTCCAACACTATAACTCTCTTGTTCTCCCTTGTTTCTAGTTATTCATTCTAATTGATGCTAATCTCCTCCAAACCTACTGTCTTTTGTCTTTCTCAATTCTTATCACTCCGTTGTGATCCGGACCTCATTGTATTGTAATACTCATTACATTTTAGACACTCGTTACTAATGCAAATGCTTTGCGACCCAGGACGATGTTGGGCGAAGTCGCAACCTTTGGCCCACATTTGAAAGGGGTGTTCGAATTTCAAAATATGGCACTTCGGGTATGTGGAATTCCAGATGACGGTTAGGGCGTGGCTCATCGGAGTACGAACCCCAAAATTCGTTCAGCTGTCCGAAATTTGGGACTTCGAACATACCAACACCCCGGTGGCACAGGCGTTCGAAAATCACTGCCTATCGCGTCCAGAGCTCTCACGCTAGGCGACACTTTCTTGTCAATGAACGAATTGCTCCGCGAAATTGACGAAAACTGCACCCAGATTGAATTTCGAGTTCCGTGAATATTCGTGTTCCGATGTACCACGCCCGAACTTTCGGGGGAGTGGTTCTTACAGCTGGAATTCATGACACGGTTCGGAGCACATCAGGCCCGATGTCCCGCGCCCTCAATTTCGTGACAAATTGCACGGCAGTGTTGGATTGACTGAGTCCCTCCTAATTTCCCAGGAGGACAGATGAGTCACGTATTCGGAGACGCAACCCCAGCCGTGTCTCGCGGTCTATGCCCCTGCCTCTGCTCGTCCTCCCGTTCTTTTGGGCAATGCCGATTCTCTCCCGCCTTGAGAATATCTCACCAGCTCGTCCAGTAGTATTGCGAACGTAATTACTACTATCAGGAAGAAGCCGCCCCTTATCCTTATCGTCTTTCCGTTAATTCTCTAATACTCTCGTTCTCCAAGCTCGCCCTTTGACTTACGACGCTCTGCTGTTGCGTCGTCTCTCCGTCAATTCTCTGATATTCTCGTTCCCTAAGTCCGCCTCTCACCATTCCACTGAACCACTTCGCTCTTCTGCCTGTGTAGCACCCCGCGCCCGTCCCCACTGGCCAAAGCGGGGGTTAACCAGAACTCGCAACGGCTAGGTTCGCTTTTCCCGTGTAAGGTCCGCCGCAGACGTCGGTAGCGGCGGAAGGGGCGGAAGGGGCGGCATGGGGAAGAAGCGCGTGAAGCGGGAGCTGGCGTTCTACGAGGCCAACGGGAAACGCCTCGAACGTACGTGCTGCGCCTCGCTCCTCCCCATATTATCTTTCGCTCTATGCCACTCCCCCCTACGAGGCCAACGGCCAACGCCTCGAACGTACGTGCTGCGCCTCGCTTCCCCTTTCTACCATTGCCCGACCATCCCCCTTCGTTATACGCTTCGCTGTTGGGCTGACTCAGCGCGCCGCTCCCCTTGCCTTCTCCTGACCCTCGCGGCTTAGCCCACTCGGCGCGCCGCTGCCCCCCGACCTTCGCTGCTCTCCCCAGCGGGCCAGTGCGTCATGCTGCCCCCGCCCCAGCCCTGACGTTCGCGCAGTGCATCACTCTGCATTCGCCCAGATGATCAAGACAAGGCGACTAACTCCCCAACCCCCCTCCCCAGCCCCTTCCAGCGGGCCTCTGCGTCATGCTGCGTCCGCCCAGCCCCAAGACCCCGCCCTACATCGCGCGGATCGAGAGAATCGAATGCGATGCTGCGAATCGGGTCAAGATGTGGTGCCGCTGGTACTACCGTCCAGAGGAGTCCATGGAGGGGCGGCGGCAGTTCCATGGAGTTAAGGAGCTCTTTTTGTCCGATCACTATGATGGCTGCTACCCGGAGGCGGTGGAAAGCTTGTGTTCAGTGCACAGCCTTAAGGAATACGCTTACTTAAGTGCGGTGGAGGAGGAAGATTTCTTTTGCCGGTTCGAGTACAATGCGTCGACAGGGGTGTTCGCGCCAGAGAGAGTCGCAGTGTGAGTGGCGAGGCTTGTACGCCATGCACGACAAATGATTGTGCTTTGGCGAATTCTCTTATGCGGATAAACCGTAGAGAGCATGTGTGTTTGCAGTGAATCGTTTCTCACTAGGAGCCTGCAGTTTGAAGTCTGCGTTTCAGAGGCAATGGAGGAGTGAGCGTCTGGGTTCACTGTGACCCAAGTGTTTGTGCCACTGCAGGTACTGCAAGTGTGAAATGCCTTACAACCCCGACAACCTCATGGTTCAGTGTGAAGACTGCAAAGACTGGTGAGAATTGATGGGAATCACTGTAGTTTCTCCTGCTTATCCTGCCAATGCCCTTCTCCCCCTTTCGCCTCTTCTCTGCCCCACCAGCCATTTCCAGGCTCATGATTACCTCCTCTCAAACCTTTGGAAGGACGATCCTTCCCCTCCCCACCTCTCCTCTCCCTCTCCCTTGCACTCACACACGTGTACACTCGTTCCGTAGTGTTTGTGGTGCCCTTCCCATTTAATTTCTCAAAATATGCAATCTGTTGTCAGCTTCTTGTCGTTTCCATGTTTGTCTACGAATTTATCTACACTTATTTCATGGGTTTTCTTCGTTCAGGTTCCATCCAGAATGTGTGAATCTGCCTATCCATGGGGTGGAGTCCATGAGCGAATTTATTTGCCCCGATTGTAGCTAAACGTCAATAGATATATTGATGTAGTACATATAGGAGGAGGTTGTATAGTGTTGCTGTTTTCCTAGCGTAACATAGGCTCTGTGGACGACGTGATATTCCACCCTGTACTGTACGTGTATAGCGAACGCTTTGTTAGCGCAATTGTCAATCGCCACGTCACACATGCCTCCCCCTCGGCATTCCCAAGGAAAAGCTGATCGATTGGAGATAGGAGCTGGAGGCAAACGGAAAAAGGTTGAGGGGAAAATCAGTCCAGCCAAACGGAACAGCAAGTACCTGCCTGAAACTGGACGCTAGGACGGTCACAGCCAGCAGCTAGCCATCATTGTCGCCAGCAAATACTCGTCTCTTAGATTCTACAGGCAAGGCGGCATGGCTGCGGTGTCCCAGCTCTCGCTGATCGCCTCTCCTTGCGCTAAATGCGCTGTGGCCGTCCGATGCGATGATGCCGCCAGGTCGACTGTGTCGATCGCGTCCTCGTTCACCCCGTCGCGATTCGCTGGCGCCACGTCATCTTCGTCGTATGGCGGGAATACGAAACTAAGCGTGGCGATGCGCGCTGTTAAATCGCAAGCAGTCGTCACGTGCTCGCTACCTCACGCGTATGTCCTCCTCAACTCCTTTCCTTCCCTTCCCTTCCCCTTCTCTTCGACACTCGCTCGCTGCGCGCTTCGCCGTACTCTTGAGTCACGCCATACGTGAGCTATCACAGTGGCCGCCAGTTAGTCCTCCGCAAACCCTAACCTCTACTTCCATTCGTCACGAGCTCAATAACATGGCTAAAACCCCATCCATCTATTGATTTGTTTTCGAACCTACTTAACTCGTAGACTCGGCTAGAGGCGCCGTTCAGCTCCACCTTTGTGCGAAGTTTCCGTCCTTCGTTCCCAATAGCGGCTGCACGCCTCGGATTCGTCCATGTGTCCCCCACGGGCCGTGTATTTTGCGTCGTTTGTAATGCCAATCCCCGATCTTCGCATGATTTGCGGTTTGGAGGCGCCTAAAAATTAGCGAACTGATGCTAGAAACGCGTGGGTAGAAGCTTTTTCATGTCCATCTCTCTATCCTCCTTTCACCGCCAGGTCCTTCATCCGCGGAGCACCTATCTACCCTTCTCCTCCTCCGTCCCCCCCTCCCCTTCCCTCGTTCATTTCCACGCCCTGTGTGTCTTGAGTGTCTCTCCTCCAACCCGTTCCCTCATCATCACATTGTCACGCGACCCTCCTCTCGTCCCTCGTCATCCACCTCTCCTCCTAACTGACCCATCTCTGCCCTCCTCTGCCCTCCTCTGCCGCCCTCCTCTGCCCTCCTCTGCCCTCCTCGGCCCTCCTCTGCCCTCCTCTGCCCTCCTTTGCCGCCCTCCTCCTCCCCTGTCTGACCTCCCATTGTCGTGCTTGCAGGAAGTAAGTTCCACATGCCATGCGGCACCATCAATATCCATGGCACCAACACGCGCTCCTGCCCTGCTGATTCCACGCCATGGCATGGCATGGCATGGCATTCTCGCCGTTGCATTCCTGTACTGGCATTCTTGGCCGTCATGGCCGCTCATGGCATGTGTTGCATGACATGGGATGGGATGGCATCGGGATGGCATTTGCATGTCATGGAGTGGCATGTGATAGCGGGTGTTGCTTCACATGATATGGCATGCCATGGCATTTAATGGGTGGTGAGGGTGTGAATACGATGTCTATCGAAAAAATCCTCACCGTCCATCTTTCATCCAACTCCGAACCACAACAACGCCTCCCACAGCATGGCGCATGTTTCTGCGCACTGCTCTCGTGTACTATCCTTTCCCCTCTCTTCACACCCTTTGTATATTTTCCTCTCCTCCCTCATTGTTTCTTTCCCTCTCGTCCATCCTTGCCTCTCCTTCGTCTTCTCTATTGTCTCCCCCCCCTCTGCCTTAAGTGTCTATCCCCCTCTCTTCTGTCATCGTCTCTTCCCCCCTCGTCTCTCGTCGTTCCTCCCTCTCTCTTCCCGTGTTGTCTATCGTCCGCAATTCCTGTTCTCTCTCTCCCTTTCCATCAACCCATTTACAGTGGGGTGGTTTCCCTTTTCTAGCATTTCATCCCTACTCTCCCTCAAGTGCCTTAGAGTCGACTCAAAAGCCCAAGTGCCCGTTCCCATGCATGCCCGTTTGCCCCTGGTCAGCCCGCGCCATAAAGACGTTCGGATGGTGGGGATGGAGTCACGCAATATCAAGTCGCTTGAGTTATCTTTTGAGTCGTCTCAAATGTCAAGTCGCTAGAGTTAATTACAGGAGCCACCTCTCTGATTCCCCCGTTCACTCTCTCTGCAGCCCTCCATTCGCCCTCAAGCTTAGTCTTTCGAAGTCACCTCTAGCAGCGACCCACCTGCTGCGCCCCTCTCCGTTTCCCTCGTCTCTCTGCGTCTTGCTGCATATATTGCTCCCTTCTGGTCAGCTCGCGCCATCAAGACGTTTGGCATGGCGGAGCTGGAGGCACGCAAGCTCAAATCCCTTGGAGTCAACTCAGCTCCCGCCCCACCTTCTCGCCGCACTGCCCTGGTTGCCGCATTCTCTCCCTGCCAGCTGGTCAGCGCGCGCCATCAAGACGTTCGGCATGGGGAAGCTGGAGGCACGCACGCTCAAGTCTTTTGGAGTCGACTCAGCACCCATCCCCCCATCTGATAGCCTCCATTTGTTTTGTGTCCCTTTCCCCTCCCTGGCAGATGGTCAGCGCGCGCCATCAAGACGTTTGGCATGGCGGAGCTGGAGGCACGCAAGCTCAAGTACCCCACCACGGGGACAGAGGCGCTGCTCATGGGCATGCTCACTGAAGGTACTGTTCATGTGCACTGTTCATCCTCATGGGTAGATACTGCTCTGCTCAGCTACTGGTAAGAGCACTACGTCATAATGGACAAGCCCATTGAAGCAATCTCATGCACCCCACCACCGGCACAGAGGCGCTGCTCATGGGCATGCTCCCCCCTCCCCACCCTGCACCCCCCCCCAGCTCCCCCATTTCCCCCCCCCTCCGTCTCTACTCCTACCCCACATTGACACATACGCACACATCAGGCATCAACTACGGCGCTCGTTTCCTGCACGCCAATGGCATCAAGCTGATGGATCTCCGGCAGAAGACTCTGGAGCAGCTGGGGAAGGGAGAGAAAGGAGTGTGTTTCAGCGCTGAGCACACTTTTCGTGCTCCCCCTTTAAGCCCCTCCTCCCCCTCCATCTGCTGCTATCATCAGGCACCAACACGGCGCTCGTTTCATGCACGCCAACGGCATCAAACTGATGGACCTGCGAGTCAAAACCGTAGAGCTCCTTGGCAATGCGGACGTGCTGATGGATGTACGGGGAAAAACTGTACAGCTCCTTGGCAAGGTAGACATGTTCTACTTCAGTGCGAAACACCTGCCGTTCTCCCTTCCCCATCCCCAATACTCTCTCCCTCCACCTGTTGTTACAACTAGGCACCAACTTCGGCGCTCGTTTCACGCGTGCCAACGGCATCAAGCTGATGGACCTGCGAGTCAAAATTGTGGAGCTGCTGGGCAAGGCGGACATGCACTACTTAAGCGCCGAACACACTCTCTCTCCCCCTTCCCCTCGCCCTCGCATGCCCACACACGCACCTGCACACACCAGGCACCAACTATGGAGCCCGCTTTATGCGTGCCAACGGCATCAAGCTGATGGATCTGCGGGTGAAGACGGTGGAGCTGCTGGGCAAGGCGGACATGTACTACTTCAGTGCGGAGCACCCGCCGCTCACGGAGCCTGCTCTTGCCGCGCTGCAGTGGGCCATCGCCAAGCACAAGGAGCTCGGTGGGTGGGCTGGCTATGCCTCATGGTTTTGTCCTATGCTGCTACTGTGTGCCTTGCAACGTGGCTAGCAGAGGGAGTCAGCACTCATCCCTTGCAATTCTCCTTATGTAAACGCCCGTGCCTGTCTCCTGTCTCCTGTGCTTGCATGCAGGTCGGTCGGGTGAGATCTCCACAGCGCTCATTCTGCTGGGCATCTGGGAGCAGAGGGAGTCGGCGGGGCACAAGCTGCTGTCCCAGCTGGGATTCAACGATGCTCTCGCCTCACAACTCACTTCTGATGTCAGTAGCCCCGCTCTCACTCCCTCCCTCCCTCCCTCCTCTCCCTCTCTCGCTCCCTCTTCTTCTCCCTCCGTCCCTCCTCCCCTCCCCCCCGCTTGTCCCTCTTCCCCTCCTCCCTGTGTCCCTCCTCCCCTCCCTCCATTCTCTGCTCCTCCCATCCCTCCATTCATCTCCCTTCTTCAATCCCTCCATTCCTCCCTCCTTCCCTCCCCCTCCCTCCCTCCATTTCTCTCTCCCTCTCTTTTCCCCTCTCCCCCCTTTCCATATCATCACGGATTGCATCTGTGTGTGTGTCCATGCGTTTCCATTCACTCAGAAACGTGTTCATTGGATAGCCCTCTTGTGGCTTATGTTCTTTCCTTCTCTGTGGCATTCGTATGTTTCAGCTTGCTGCTGTCCCTGCTTAAACGTGATCTGCAACTACATGCAGCTGCAGCCATAGTAGAACTCGTAGTTTGATGATATGTCGGTATGTAAGCCATCGTCAATTACAAACCTTGTATCAAGTTGTAGAGAGGAAATTGCTTTACTTTCTATCAAATGTTCTTTAGCGAACATGTGTCTCGTCGACCCCTTTTCACTGCATCACAGAGCGAGTGGTCAAATTTGTCTGCTTGCAAGGTTGCCCAGCGACCTGCGGAAAATTGGTGCACTGTTTGTTGTGCAACTGCCTGCTGCCACAGATTTTCCCACTTCGCGGCTCGCCGTCACACTCGATTACCAGTGGGTCGACCGAAAACCATCGGCCTGGTCCCGTCGATTTTCTCGAACAGATCTGCTCTCGCAATGGAGGAATATAGCGGTCGTTCAGTTATCAGGCTACCATTCGCAACCACTTCGCAGACTCTCATGCTCTTCTCTTTGTCTCTTTCCCGTCGAACTCAGCACTCACCCACTTTGACATCCACCCACTCACTCCTGATCGGATCACGATTCATGGCGCAGATTCCAGTCTGTCAGTTACTGTACCCAACGCCCTCATAAAGACCACCCTAATTTTCAGGCAGGAGATTGGTGCGCTCCACATATTCCCCACCCGTGCTTAGTTTTCTAAAATTTGCAGTTGCGCATTCGCACCAACGCGCGAGAAACATTTCGTATACTCGCCACCAGGTGCGGAAGCAGCCGTGAAGCACTAGGGCTGTCGCGTCACGCGTTACGACTCACACAGTCGAAGCCGCCCATCCCCTCTCGGCCCGTCGTCGCTGTTCGCCGTCGTTCTCCCGCTGCTCATCGCCCTCGTCCCCCTCGCCGTTCCAACCGGACTGCTCGTCTCTCCAGTCGCCCCTCGCGCCTTTTCTCCTTCACGTGCCCCTCTTTTTCGTCCGCATTTTCCCGCGAATCCGCGCCCCCCCGCACCCCGCCCCCCCCGCTTTACTTTCCTCTCCGCGATCATCCCGCCGACACGACCCCCCCTCCTTCCCCCCGTTCGCTTGCGCACGGCCCAGTTGCGGATATTGGGCGCGCACGTTGAGCACGTCCTATCCGCGCGCCCCTCCCGCACTGCCGTTCGCTGCGATCACCCCCCTACTAGGTTCTTGCGATGGCTTAAAGCGCGCATGCCTCTCCCTTCCGCCGTACTTAATCACCTTAACTTATTCCCCGTGAATTGCCGCGGCGTCATGGGCGGCGAGTCAGGGCCTTTAATCCGCACGGTCTCGGGGGTATAGCCGCGATCGCGCTTTCACTCGCCGCCGAAGATTCGACGAAGGTACTGATTCTACCTTGGTATTAGGAAAGGCCGCTTGATACGGGGCCTTGGTATGGGGGACCTTTGAGGCGCCTCAAAGGCCGCTTGATGCGGGTGATTTTTGAGTCGACTAAAAAATAATCAAAGGCTGCTTGGTACAGGGGCCTTGGTGTGGGGGAAGAAGGCATGAGAGCACGATAGCCATGCCAATCGGCCTCTAACCGTGCCTTGTTATGCGACACCATGCCGTAACATTCTACATACTACTACACTCCATGTCATTCCATCATGGCATTAACCAGGCACAAAGAGTGTCATGTCTGCTGCCCGTTGCAGTGTCATGTCTGCCGCCCATTGCAGTGTCACGCCTGCCGCCCATTGCAGTGTCATGTCTAATTATGTGACCAAAACCTTTCTGCCATCCCATCCCATGTCATGAAACTCATCGCCACGTCAGCGCAGGAGCCATGGACGTAGCCACGGCAAACAATCTGCACCAATCACTTGGCGCAGCTGCAGGGGGAGCAGCCCCCGTGCCGGTGCAATACGACTTAGAGGTGGCAGGCGTGCCTACATACGGAGGTGCCTACACGCGCTACGACATCTGTGGGCACATATTTGAGGTGTCCGCTAAATATGTGAAGCCCATACGGCCCATCGGCCGAGGGGCTTATGGCATTGTGTGGTGAGTGGGTTGTGGGATGGGTGAGTGTTTTTAAATCAACCCAAAGGTCCTTCCTGCCGGTGCAATACGACTTAGAGGTGGCGGGCGTGCCGACATACAGCGGCGCCTACACGCGCTACGACATCTGTGGGCACATATTTGAGGTGTCCGCTAAATACGTGAAACCCATACTACCCATTGGGAGAGGGGCTTATGGGATTGTGTGGTGAGTGAGTGGGATGTCTTGCACCTCAGACTTGGCTTGTAGAACGCTTCAAATGCCGATGTCTCTTGCACCATCATCATCCCTTGCTCCGGTGCGTCTGTGCGCCCATCCATGCGCCCATCTGTGCCCTTCCATGCGCCCACTGTGTGTAGTGCAGCAGCATCACCAACCCATTCATCCATACGCCCTGCGTGCATGCATGCAGCTCAGCGTCCCTTGTGGTGGAGATGAAGGAGATGGGTGCAGTGTGGCACCATCATCAGACAGCAGGTCATCATCCATACGCCCTCTGTGCGCACACAAACACACATGCATGCAGCTCAGCAGTGGACATGGAGACGGAGGAGGAGGTGGCGATCAAGAAGATCTCCAACGCCTTTGACAACCGCATCGACGCCAAGCGCACGCTCAGAGAGATCAAGCTGCTGAGGCACTTCGACCACGAGAATGTGAGTGGGTGTTTGAGAATGAAGGACGTTTCGACCATGAGATTGGATGCTTCGAGCGCGAGTTGACGCCAAGCGCATGCTCAGAGAGATCAAGCTGGTGAGGCACTTTGACCACGAGAATGTGAGACACTTTGACGCTTTTGGACCCTTTCAACACGAGAATGCGAGCAGATGCTTTTGCGATGCAACGCAGGCAGGTCTTCACAGCTCTCAGCATTGAGAAATTTTGGAGTGAATTTCCTTTCCCATCCATTCATCCATCCATCCATCCGCCAATTCACCACCCTCACATCCAACAACCCCATCCCCCTTATAGGTTGTTGCACTACGCGATGTAATCCCCCCTCCTGACCGCTCGAGCTTCAACGATGTGTATGTGGTGTACGAGCTGATGGACACGGACCTGCACCAGATCATCCAATCAGGGCAAATGCTGTCGGAGGAGCACTGCCAGGTGTGTGTGTAAGGGGAAGGTACGGGGTAGGGGAGAGAAGGAGAGAGAAGGGGGAGTGTGTGGTGTACGAGCTGATGGACATGGACCTGCATCGGATCATTCAGACGGGGCAAATGCTGTCGGGGGAACACTGCCAAGTATGTGCGTGTGCATGTGTGGCATGTGTGCATGCGAATGCATGTGTACGCGTGGCATGTGTCCATGCGAAGCGAATGCATGTGTATGTGTGGCATGTGTGCATGCGAAGCGAATGCATGTGTATGTGGTGTACGAGCTGATGGACACGGACCTGCACCAGATCATCCAATCGGGGCGGATGCTGTGGGAAGAACATTGACAGGCATGTGTACGTGCATTCATATCATATATATACATTTGCATGTGTACGTGTATTCATATCATATATATACATATGCATATGTATGTGTGTTTTAATGTGGTGCATGAGTTTATGGATAAGTATTGGCATCAAAATGTCCAATCCAGCCAGACATGGCGTGTGTGCACTTTGTACTGCATATATCACGTGGTTCATGTATCAAGTGTCATACATTAAAATTCATCTTTATATTATTGCCTATACCAGCTGCTGAAAGGCCTCAAATCCGTCCACCTTCACGTATCCTTCCTCCCCCTCTTTCCCTCCTTCCTTTTCGCTCCTCTTTCCCTCCCCTCCCTCCCCTCCCTTCCCTTTTCCCATCCGCAAAGGTTACCCTACTCGTTCATTCGCCTACATTCGTGTGCCCTCTTTATCCCACATTACTCTCCTTCGCCTGCACCACACTACTTCCTATACCTGCTACCGCTGAACCTAAAAAACATTCAGTGTGCGAGAGTGTTGCGTTGCAACCTAAATACCACTTCTCTTTCCCAGCTTTGTCTGCTTCTCCCTTTGACTCTTCTCTTCCCCTCCCCACCAGCAATACCGTTTATACATACAACCCCCTGAGAAGCCACAGGTGCACGCAGTGCACAGCGCGAGTGTGTTGCATGCATCGCAACTTAAAGCCCGTCATGCAGTCCCCCTCCTCTCTTCCCCCTTCCTTCCTCTGTAACACTCCCTATTCCAGCAATTTTTTAGGTGTCTCAAGTGCACCCAAGTTTTCAGACGTCTAAAAAAAACATCCACAGTGCGAGTGTACTGCACCGATTCTTAAAGCCCTTGTGCATTCTCCTTTCCTCCCCGCTCCCTCCCCCTCCCCCCCGACCACCACCACAGTATTTTCTCTACCAGCTTTTGCGAGGTCTCAAGTACATCCATAGTGCCAGTGTGCTGCATCGCGACTTAAAGCCCTCGAACCTCCTCCTCAGCGCTAATTGCGATCTCAAGATCTGTGACTTCGGCCTCGCAAGGTGTGCATGCGTGTGCATGCGCGCGCTTGAGAGTGTGTGTGTGTGTGTGTGTGTGTGTGTGTGTGTGTGTGTGTGTGTGTGTGTGTGTGTGTGTGTGTGTGTGTGTGTGGGTGTGTGTGTGTGTGTGTTTGTGCGTGCATGCGCGCGCGTGTGTGTGTGTGTGTGTGTGTGCGTGCGTGTGTGTGTGTGCGTGCATGTGTGTGTGCGTGTGCGTGTGTGTGTGCGCGCGCGCGTGTGTGTGTGTGTGTGTGCGTGTGCGTGTGTGTGCGTGTGCGTGTCTGTGTGCGTGCGTGCATGTGCGTGTGCATGTGTGTGTGTGTGCATGCGTGTGATACCTAAAGACCCATCTCACACCCGTCCGCACCTTTCCATAGTGTGTTGCATTTGAGTCGACTCAAAAGTTTTCCATGGGGCCTTACGTTGCGTTCTTGCCATCTCTTCCCCCGCGTGTGCTCACACGCTCATTACGGCATCCCCTTCTCTCCCCTTCTCACATGTGGTGTGCATTCTGGCAGGTCGGTGCAAGAGGCGCACTTCCTGACCGAGTATGTGGTAACCAGATGGTACCGCGCTCCAGAGCTGCTGCTCAACTGCCAGGTCAGCGGTGGTGATTGCCAGCTCGGCATTATGATATGAAAAGATGAAGCAACCAAGTCAGCATGTCTCTCGAATACCAGACGTGCACAGCAGCCATTGACGTGCACAGCAGCCATTGACGTGCACAGCAGCCATTGACGTGCACAGCAGCCATTGACGTGCACAGCAGCCATTGACGTGCACAGCAGCCATTGACGTGCACAGCAGCCATTGACATGCACAGCAGCCATTGACGTGCACAGCAGCCATTGACGTGCACAGCAGCCATTGACATGCACAGCAGCCATTGACATGCACAGCAGCCATTGACATGCACAGCAGCCATTGACATATCAGCGGCACAACCCTCCCTATCAGCGCAACAACATGCCCACACCACATCATAGAGAGTACCAAAAGCGCTTCTCTCCTCTCTTATGTCCCCCTCCTTCCAAATACTGCCCCCTCCACTCATCTCCGCTGTCGACCGCTCTTTTCCAAACCAGACCTACACGGCAGCCACCGGTGTGTGGTCCTTCATGCTGTGTGGTCCTTCATGCTGTGTGGTCCTTCATGCTGTGTGGTCCTTCATGCTGCGTGGTCCTTCATGCTGTGTGGTCCTTCATGCTGTGTGGTCCTTCATGCTGTGTGGTCCTTCATGCTGTGAGGTCCTTCATGCTGTGTGGTCCTTCATGCTGTGTGGTCCTTCATGCTGTGTGGTCCTTCATGCTGTGTGGTCCTTCGTGGGGTGCATCTTCATGGAGCTGCTTGTTAGTGTGACAATATAAAACCACCTCTCTCTTCCCCTCTTCCCCGCTTCCCCTCTTCCCCTCTTCCCCTCTTCCCCTCTTCCCCTCTTCCCCTCTTCCCCCCCTCTTCCCCTCTTCCCCTCTTCCCCTCTTCCCCTCTTCCCCTCTTCCCCTCTTCCCCTCTTCCCCTCTTCCCCGCTTCCCCTCTTCCCCTCTTCCCCTCTTCCCCTCTTCCCCTCTTCCCCTCTTCCCCTCTTCCCCTCTTCCCCTCTTCCCCTCTTCCCCTCTTCCCCTCTTCCCCTCTTCCCCTCTTCCCCTCTTCCCCTCTTCCCCTCTTCCCCTCTTCCCCGCTTCCCCGCTTCCCCTCTTCCCCTCTTCCCCTCTTCCCCGCTTCCCCGCTTCCCCTCTTCCCCTCTTCCCCTCTTCCCCTCTTCCCCTCTTCCCCTCTTCCCCGCTTCCCCTCTTCCCCTCTTCCCCTCTTCCCCGCTTCCCCTCTTCCCCTCTTCCCCTCTTCCCCTCTTCCCCTCTTCCCCTCTTCCCCTCTTCCCCGCTTCCCCTCTTCCCCTCTTCCCCTCTTCCCCTCTTCCCCGCTTCCCCTCTTCCCCTCTTCCCCTCTTCCCCTCTTCCCCGCTTCCCCTCTTCCCCTCTTCCCCTCTTCCCCGCTTCCCCTCTTCCCCTCTTCCCCTCTTCCCCTCTTCCCCTCTTCCCCTCTTCCCCTCTTCCCCTCTTCCCCTCTTCCCCTCTTCCCCTCTTCCCCTCTTCCCCCCTTCCCCGCTTCCCCTCTTCCCCTCTTCCCCTCTTCCCCGCTTCCCCGCTTCCCCTCTTCCCCTCTTTCCCGCTTCCCCTCTTCCCCTCTTCCCCGCTTCCCCTCTTCCCCACTTCCCCTCTTCCCCTCTTCCCCTCTTCCCCTCTTCCCCTCTTCCCCTCTTCCCCGCTTCCCCGCTTCCCCTCTTCCCCTCTTCCCCTCTTCCCCTCTTCCCCGCTTCCCCTCTTCCCCGCTTCCCCTCTTCCCCTCTTCCCCTCTTCCCCGCTTCCCGCCTGTGCCTGAACTGCCCCCACCTCGGTCCATCAGACCTACACGGCAGCCACCGATGTGTGGTCCGTGGTTTGCAGATCAATGGAGCTCCCTGCTAGTGCATTGTTGCTGTACCCACACAGCCACCGCCCCCTCCTTCCCCCCCTTCCTTTCTCCGCCAGACCTACACAGCAGCCATCAATGTGTGGTCTGTCAGAACCCTAAATCCAGAAGGTGGCTCTTCATGGAGCTCCATATCAGGGTAGATTCCGGGCCCGTGTCGTCCCAACTTCCGGCCTTCCCATGCCGTGCCCCTATTTCAGAACTTCGGGTCTTCCAGAATGGGGCAAATTATGACCGGAAGTTGGGACGACACGAGCCCCAAATGTACCCTCAGTGCCATAATAGACCCATACCCCAACTTCATTCCTCTTCCCCCCCTCCCCCCCCCCCCGTTAAACCCAAGACTTGCACAGCAGCCATAGATGTGTGGTCTGTGGGGTGCATCTTCATGGAGCTGCTGAATCATAATTGCAACCGCTCCGAACCTCTCTCAACCCCTGTTTTCTGCCCCCCCCCCCCCCCCACGAATCAGACCTACACAGCAGCCATCGACGTGTGGTCGGTCGGCTGCAACTTCATGGGGCTCGCTGTTGATGCAACTTTTTTTAGTCGACTCAAAAATCAACTCCATACCCATGCGCCTCCCCTTTCTCCCCTTCCCTTCCTCCCCACCAGACCTACACAGCAGCCATTGACGTGTGGTCGGTGGGCTGCATCTTCATGGAGCTGCTGAATCGAGAGCCGCTGTTTCCAGGAAAGGACTATGTCGAGCAGCTCAGACTGATCACTGCTGTGAGTGAAGACAAAGAAGAAGAAAAAAGGTCACAGTGTTAGTAACATACCTTGTTGTATACTAAGTACGCTAATTTGTTCTTTTAGAATGCTCATAAACCAACTCATAAACGAAATGACTCTGTGGAGCAGCTCAAAAGTATCTCTCTCTAATGTTTTCCCATCCACTCTTATCATCCCCTGCTCTGCCGGTTCCTACCTTCACCCCCCCAACCATCCACCTCCCTCCCCCCACCCTCAAACCCCCTTGCAGTGCCTGGGCTCCCCCGACGAGTCGGACATTGAGTTCCTCCAATCGGAGAACGCCCGCCGCTACACCCACTCACTCACTGCCCTTCAGCCTCATCTGCGGTTGCACCCCCCTCTCCCTCCCCTTCACCCTCCCCTTCTGCCCCCCCCTGTAGTGCCTGGGCTCCCCAGATGAGTCGGACATCGAGTTCCTCCAATCGGAGAACGCCCGCCGCTACATCCGCTCGCTGCCCTTCTTCCCCAAGCAGCCGCTGGCGCAGCGCTACCCGCACCTGCCGGCCGTGGCCATCGACCTCATGTCACGGATGCTCACGTTTGACCCGCTCAAACGGATCACAGGTGAGGGCTGGCTGTCTAGGCACCTTTTCTTCTGACAGGGATTTCGTTTTGAGTCGACTCAAAACGAGATCACAAGTGAGGGTTGGCTGTTTAGGCACCCACTTGGGTATTCAACCCCACCCCTCATACATCCCGGTTCCCCCTCCTCCCTCTCCTGTTCAGTGGAAGAGGCACTCTGCCACCCCTACCTCTCAACACTGCATGATATCAACGACGAGCCAGCATGCCACGAGGCCTTACATATGTGATCACTCTTTCCCCTCCCCTCCCCTCCCTTCCCCTCTCCCACCAAGCATACTCACACTGGAAGTGGCACTCTGCCACTGGTACCTCTCCACACTGCACAATATCAATGACGAGCCGGAGTGCAATGACCCCTCCCACTTTGACCTCGAGGGTGCTGCCCTGTTCTCATACAATCCTCCTTCCGCCACAACCCATACCGTTCTCCCTATGCTCTTCAGTGGAAGAGGCGCTCTGCCACCCCTACCTGTCAACGCTGCACGGCATCAACGACGAGCCGGTATGCGACGACCCCTTCCACTTTGACTTCGAAGGTGCTACCGGTCTCATACAACCCCCCTTTCCCCCCTATGCCCTTCAGTGGAGGAAGCACTCTACCTCTCAACCCTGCACGACATCAACGACGAGCCAGCGTGCGACGACCCCGTCCACTTTGACTTCGATTTGAGGGGCCGTTCCTATCCCTCATATTACCCCCCTCTCCCCTGCCCCCCTGTCCTGTTCAGTGGAAGAGGCTCTCTGCCACCCCTACCTGTCAACTCTCCATGATATTAACGACGAGCCGGCGTGCGACGACCCCTTCCACTTTGACTTCGAGGGGCCGTTCCTATCGGATGAGATCATAAGGGAGATGATCTACGCCGAGGCGCTGGCGCTGAATGCGCCTGTGGGGGATGAGGAGGGGGTGGATGCTGATGGGGATGCGGACATGAGATGATGATGGTGATGACGTGGTGGTGATGGTGATGCTGAGATGAGATGATGGTGACGGCAGTATGAGATTGTGAGGAAGGCGCGTGCTTTGAACGCGCCTGTGGGGGATGAGGAGGGGGTGGGTGCTGATGGGGATGTGGACATGAGATGATGATGGTGATGGTGGTGGTGATGGTGATGGTGATGGCGATGGCGATGGCAATGGCGATGGCGATGGCGATGGCGATGGCGATGGCGATGGCGATGCTGATGGTGGCATGAGGTGACGGTGACGGTGGTGTGCTTGTCATGTCATGTGGGCATTTCGTGATGGGGAGGATGGCATGAGGTGATGGTGAGGATGGCATGAGGTGATGGTGATGATGGCATGAGGTGATGGTGAGGATGGCATGAGGTGATGGTGTCATGAGTGATGGTGATGATGGTGATGGCGGTGTGGCCGTCATCTGGGCACCTCGTGATGGTGTTGTTTGGGCATGATGTCATGGCAATTGCAAATGGAGTGTGGGATGAAGGGTGGGGGGCAGTTGAGAGTGGTTGGAGACGGTGGGTGGGGAGGAAAGTGAGTGCAGACACAGCGGACTACAAGAGAAGGCTGCTTTTCCAGCAGTCTTGAAACCAGGGTTTAGGAAGCACAGCTTGAGAAGCCAAGAGAAGCCAGCTTGGTAGGGAGAGATGGAATAATGGGAAGCCAGCTTGTGCTGGGCATGACAGGCAACCTGCATGAATATCTGTTTACGACCCGAATCTATCATGTCGAGTGGGTTACCATCAGTCATGCTGTGCGGCATGCCTCATGTGTCTGTCCGCATGCCTTGCTGGAGGTCAGCAAAGCTTCCTGGGGCAGATGTCTCACTACCAAGTCAACCAATCTGCTTATTGGTACTGGTAGATATTCATTGTGGTATTACTTGATCACCATATTATACAAATATGTTTGACACCCCCTAGACTGGACAAGGGGCAGTGCCTGGCTAGATTGTAGTAGTCCGCATCTCCCTCATTTGTTGACATCTCGTTTGCTTGGCGTTCTCCTGCATCATCGAAGTTACGCTGATGCTTGTAACGCTTCGGCTTCTGGTAGAATTGCCTCCAATGCATGTGCCGTAGGGTCGCTAGTGAATGAATACTTGCCGGATTCGAGGTTAATTACTCCTCAATCTGTCAAGCTGTCAAGATTATATAAGCTGTATATAATTGATAGGCTTGATAGTTGTTACTGAACCTTTCTGTAGAGGGTACAATCCCCTCCTTGTACCTCTCTCTCTTCCTAATCGACTCTCTTCTTTCTCGACACTTTTCTCCTCACCTTCCTAGATCTACTTTCCTCCCGCCATTCCATGGCGGCCTTTCCTAGTATCTTAGCTTCCTAGCCAAGCTAGTGTCCTAAGCTTAAGAAGCTAGTGTCCTAAGTTTAAGATGGTATCAGAGCAGGAGGTCCTCCCTGCTGGACTTCCTACGCACGCTTCTCGCGCTGCCATGGCGCCCGTGTCGTGCCGCTGGCCGCGTCGTGCCGCGGCCGTCTCGACGCGCTGCTGTGGCGTCATGCTGTCGTGCCGTCGCTTCCGCCGCGCATTTCTCTCGTCACTGCCTTCCCGCCGTGGCGGCAATGCCGGCCTGTCATGGCGGCTTCGTCGTGCTGCCGTCGCATCCTCGACGCCCTGCCGTGGTGGCGTCGATGCTTTGCCGTGGCAGGGTCACCTTGCTGCCGTTGCAGCGTCGGCGTGCCGCCACAGCGTCGACGCTGCGCTCTGGCGGCGTCGTCATGCTGCCGCGGCAGCGTCGATGGGCGGCAGCGGGCAGCACGCCGTCGTAACCGCCACCTGCCCGCCCTCCTGCCAGTAAGCGCCGCGCCACTCATGGCGCGTCGCTGAAGACTCGTCCCTTCCCCCTGCGTCTTCCCTTCCTCCTGTCGCAGCTGCTGTCTTCTGCCCGGACGTTGTCACACCGCCGAGAGCCCTCAGCCGCGGCAGTCGCCGCCTTGAGCCAGAGCTCCGCCGCTGCTTGTCGCAGAGCCACCAGACGCCGTAGGCTGCCTCTCGCCCGGGGGTGTCAACGCTTAGCACGAGGGTCAGATACCCGGCTAAGCACGAGTTTGAGGGTGTGCGGGGTTAGGGGGTGTGTTGGGTGGGTGTGTGACTATCAAGCCTAGGGGGTGTGTCAAGATTATATAAGTTGTATATAATTGATAGGCTTGATAGTTGTTACTGAACCTTTCTGTCGAGGGTACAATCCCCTCCTTGTACCTCTCTCTCTTCCTAATCGACTCTCTTCTTTCTCGACACTTTTCTCCTCACCTTCCTAGATCTACTTTCCTCCCGCCATTCCATGGCGGCCTTTCCTAGTATCTTAGCTTCCTAGCCAAGCTAGTGTCCTAAGCTTAAGAAGCTAGTGTCCTAAGTTTAAGACAAGCATCGTGACATGCACGGAATTTTTTCAACGCAGGTCATTAACACCTGGAATCGTGACGCATGATTGGTGTGTCGCCGCGTAAGGTTGATGTTGAGACTGCTCCAATCAATAACTTCGGATGGCTGAGATCCTTGATGAAGACGAATCGATCAGCTCCTGTTACGAAGTAGTGTCTCGCTGTCCTTGACAAGACGAGTTCACTGCGTCGTCGTTGCGTGCGAAATCTGCTCCTTCGCAGCAACTTGAACTTGGGAGCATTGCAAGAGAAAACGGCCACTTCTCTACAATCCCATAGGTTGTCGAACAAATTTATGAGATGAAGTGTCTCATGGATGGAGAACATGTCTTCACGCAGCTTCATTGTTATTCTGGGGTGAAGATCCGCTGTGTTGATGTCGATCCATTTTTAACGAAGATGACTTCGTCAAAATAAATTGATCGTTATCGACACTAGTCAGAAGATGCGTCGATTGTGCAGTCCCTGGTCACGAATGTTATCTCTATGATGATGCAATTTCATGGTGTCGTCTCCGCTGCATTCGTGCCGTTGATTCCGCACCGATCCGACTATCCACGTTCTCCTGTCAGTTATCTGCTTGGAGCTATTACCAAGTAGGTAATTTTTGGCAGATTTTTGACTCTGCAGATGACTTGCACGCCAAATTCGTCACCAAATGGAGGAATCCGAATATGGTTGTCCTGCTGATATCACGTCATTCTCGCTTTGTGCAGAAGTCGCGCTCCATCTCGTCCGTTGAAGCAGAAGTCGATCCGACGGTCCAAACTCCAAGCGATCTGAAGATATTCCTGAGTCGCATTCAGCAGCTTTCGGTGCCCAGGATGACTCGTTTCCTGCAGCAATTCTCGGTCGTCGATGTCGGCTGTCGAACTATCGGACGCTCCGAAGAATTTTGCGGCTTGCGAGGTCCCGTTCCCATTCGCGCTGTAACTCGACCTCACTCATTATGATTTCGTTTCGCCTCGGTCGATCAAAAGCGTCGAATCTCCATCGGATGGATGTCATCGGTCGAAGCTCCGCACATTTCCGCGCAACTCCAAGAGTCGTGGCGAACTGCGAACTTCTCGGAATATCGCAGGGAGTGTTCCGCCAGAACTGACGCGTTCGCGAGGTCGAGGTCGTTTGCCCCCGCGAAAAAATCGGCTCCGTCGATGCAGTCCATCGAACGGTCGGCGAGGCATCTCGCCTACGTAGGGGACCCTAGGTGCAACTGCACGAGGTTTGTCGAACTTAAATGAACGTGCATTGTACTTATAGTAAAATACGTTTCGACTCCATCCTCGCTGTGCTCCTGGGGGCCCAGCGGTTAAGCGTTCAGCTGAAACCTTGGCTCTGATTACCGAGTGCCACAGGATCGAATGAGGTTTGCTCAATGTTGCACTATCAATCAGTACAAGGTGCATATATAATTCCATAGTACACCATGTAATCAGATTTATCCTATCCAAAGGGAATAGACCCTTCTAGAAATACAGTAGAATCACCCTGCGTATAGCCACGCGAGGCTATTGGCTTTAAGGGATTACGGAAGGATTACGCTAGATATAGCGCGCCAGTACATCCCGAGCCTGGTCTACATGATATAATCATAATAACATGATAAAGTAAATGATAATGGAAAATGAGAAATAGGAAACCAAAAGAGATGAGATAAAGACCAAATGAATCAAGATAAAAAGAGGGCTGAAATGGATATGAAATCTGGAAAGGGGAAATTGGTGTAGCCATGTCATACTCTCACTGGTGAAGCCCTGTGGACGGCGCAGGTAGACCTGCTCATGTAGATTGCCCTGAAGAAACGTAGTGGAGAAGTCGAGGGAGTGTAGCACTGTGCTGCTACGTGTAGCAGTGCCCGAAGAGTAGTCATCTACGGGGCCGGGGCGAAGGTCTGAAAGAAATCCACTCCCTTGCGCTGACTGAAGCCTCTAGCCACGTAGCGCGCCTTGAACACAGGCGGCACTCCGGGGGGATGCTTCACCTTGAAGAGCCACCAGCCATCGACTACGTTCACCCCAGGCGGGGAAATTGCGTCGACAAAAGTGCCAGTGGATCTCCAAGATGCCATCTCCTGCTCCATGGCAGCTATCCACTGAGAGGCCCAAGGTCCCGAGGTCGCCTCAGCATAAGTGCGAGGGGTTGGGATGTCAAGGGCATCTGGGTCACCCTCTGGGACTAGCAGCATGGAACAGAGATGGGGAGCGGCCTCAGACAGGAAAGCAAGCTCGTACTACCTGTCCTCCAGGACGACACTGCCAAGGGCAGGAGCACCCCCGACGGACGGAGGGCAGGCAAGGCCAGAGACCAAACTGTGGCGTAATCACGGCGGTGGGTAGAGGCGAATTCAACAACAGCAGCAACAAGAGCGTCAAGACTCGAGATAGGAACAGACGGGTCGGTGACGAGGGAGGCAAGGACCCAAGGAACAAGAGGACGAGAGGCACAAAGGTAGTCAAACAGAAGAGGCAGAGAGACGATGGAGGAGGTGAGGGGAAGAGGGGAGGATGAGACGTGTGGGAACGAAGCAACATGAGGTAAGAGCACTGGACAGGAGAGTTAGGACGAGCACGAGAGGGACGGCCAAACCAGAAGTGGGACGGAGGCGTCGGGTCAGGAGGCACAGGAAGAGTCACAGGAGGAGAAGGCGGGGGAAAACGAGCCGGGGACGAGTCCGGGGGAGGAAACACACGGCCGTAGACATGCAGAGGAAGCGGCGGCGGGGAAGGCGCGGGGGGGTGGTCAGGGGAGGGAAGGCCAACCAGGCAAAGAGCGGACATCAGCGACGACTGCTGCTACTGCTCCACGCCGACACCAGAACCTCTAGTTGAACCACGGCTACCTCCGGAATGCTCCACTCCAGCACCCCCAAAACGAGAACCCTCTCCAGCACCGGTGCCCCTGAGACCGCCGGGACAAGCCATGACAGGAACCCCAGGACGAGCACCCCCAGAACCAGCACCCTCCAAAACGTCCGCACCCCCAGAGCGCGCGGACGGCTGCTGCTGCGGCTGCGACGACTCCTGCGGCTGCTTCTGCGGCAGCGACAACGGCGGCTGCTACGACGGCGGAGGAGAGGACACTGGGGGAGGAACAGGCGGTGACAATTGCGCCACGGGGTCACCAAAGTCAGCCGACTCCTCGACCGGGACAGCCGACGGAAGGGGAGTGACATGAGACACAGCAGACGGAGTAGGATGGGGAGGGAGGGGAGCAGGGGCTACCGGGGGAGTGGGAACCAGAAACAGGGGAGGGGAAACCGGGAGACCTCCTTGGGGAAAGCAGTGGTAGAAGGAGACAGACTCGTCGAAAACGACGTCACACGAGTGAAAGAAGCGGTGAGACGGCGGATGGTAAAAGTGCCAGTCAGACGTGTCAAAGGGGAAACCAAGGAAGACGCAAGGGACAGTGGGGGCAATGAGCTTGTCTGTGCCAGAGGCACGAATGTGAGCAAGGCAGCCCCAGACATGGAACGCGGACACGTCACCAAGGAACCTGCTCCAAAGAAGGGTCGGCGAAACCCGCGGCCGCTGGGAGTGCGGCCACAGGTTAAGCTGGTGAGCGGCGTAACGAATGGCGTACGGCCACTGAAAATAGGGTGCACTGGCATGGATCATGGAGTTATGAGCCACCTCCATGACCAAACCGATGCGTCACTCAGTGACCCCTTCTGCTGCAAGGAGTCCAGTAGGGTGTACAACTAGGTGATGCCCTCCGCACGACAGAACTGTCCAAGTCGACCGAAGGCGAACTTGCCGTCACGGTCGGAGTGGAGACACAGCACAGGGAGACTGCGGTGGACGCATGCAGCTACAACCCACGGGATCAGAACGTCAGGCACGTCGGCCTTCCGCTCCAGAGAAAACAACATAGTGTAGCGTGTGGAGTCATCGACGAGCACGAGAAAGTAGCGCTCTCAACGCGGCCCAGGGATGGGGGCTAGGCCCCAGTCGTCTAGGTGGAGGTTCCAAAGTGGCGCGGTGGCAGGGTGAAGCGAAGAGGAATGAGGGGCATGGCACAGCCGGCCCTCGATGCACGGAGTGCACGGCGGCGCAAGCAAGGGAGGGAGGGGAGGGAGCAACGCAGGGCGACCTAGGACGAGACCGTGCTGAGACATGTGACGCAGACGCGGGAGTGTGGGGTGACCTAGGCGGTGGTGCCACAGAAGCGACGGGTGAGTGAGCGACCGACACGAACAAGCCGCAGCGACCTGGGTAGACGCAGGAACTGGGGAGGACGTGCCCACGGGGGGGGGAAGCACTGTCCAGCGTAAACAGGCTAGACACCGGGTCCAGGGGGAACGTCGCAAGGGGGGCATCTGAGGCGGCCTCGATACAGGCAGCGTACCGCTTGTAACCAGGGAACGTAGTGGTGACCCCGTGGTCATGAAGACAGCCGACACCAACTAGGTTCGTGGAGAACGAAGGGATGTGCAGGCCTGTAAGAGAACCTGAGGGAACCGCTAGACAGGGAAGGGTAGTGTAGCTACATGCAACGACAGGACCGGAGGAGGGGTCAGCAAGTGCAACAGCGGCGGGCGCTGCAAGCGGCGTCAGCGTGGCATGGTCGCGGTAGAAGCAGGCAGACGCACCAGAGTTAAGCGTTAAGGACAGCGAAGCGTACGCTGCGGCTGGTGGAGGAGCGAGCGTGGAGCCTAGAATAGACAAGGCAGAAGGTCCTACGCTTGACGCAGTAGGGGAGTCTGTACTACACACAGGTAACACACCTAAGCTAGGCAACACATGGTAATAAGATCCGGGCACACTAGAAGCATCAGCATACGGAGAATGCAGGGTAGAAGAAATCTGATCCATATCTAACTCAAAGACAGGCACACCGTGGCGAAGTAGACTGGCCCAGTCAGGGAGGTCCGGCGCCGGGCCAAAGCGGCGATGAAAGAGGTCGTCGAGGCGGCGGAAGCAGCAGGCAGTCGGGTGGGGGCGATGACACACAGTGTCGCGAAGCGGGCCGGTCTGAAGCTCGTACTGGCAGCCCCCAGCAACGAAGCTGCCAGCCGACGCCGAGCTGCGAGGGCCGCTAACACAGCCACCACCGCTGGAGGCACCCGAGCACCCTGGCGGGAGGCGGGCCCACGGCTGCTGCTGCTACTGCTGCGGCAGTTGCTGCTGCTGCTGCGACTGCAACGGCGGCTGCTGCGGCGGTGGCTGCTGCTGCTGCTGCTCCTAGGCACCAGCCCCGGTCCCCTCGTCGGACCCACTGTCCCCGCTGCCACCACCGCCACCGCCACCACCTCCACCACCCCCACCACCACCGCCACCACGCCCCCCTTTGGGGCCCCGACGGCCCCGACGCTGGCACGACTGCAAGGAGGCCGCAGCTACGGACTCAGCAGTAGGGGGTGTCGAGGTGACAGCGGAAGAAACGTCATCGTACGTGCACTAGGAGGGCGCACAACCCTGGAAGATAGGGGTTGCCGCAGTACCGCTCGACTGAGTGATAGTGCACTGGCGAGTCTCTATCTCAGACAGGGCGGTGACAAAGGCGGTAAGGGTGAGGTCACCTGGGTGCTGAATAAGGAAGTGGTCGCGGGCAATGGCTAAGCGGTCCGGAAGGCGCATGGCGATGAGGTAAAAGGTAGCGCAGAACGGTGGGGGAAAGGTAGTGAGCTGGGCCTTAGTGCTAGCGGCACGGTAGGTAGCCTCTAGTGCAAGAAGGTGAGTGGCTAGGTCGGCTACGATGGGGAAGGCGGCGAGATCAGGGAACAACATGGGGAGGATCAGGCGGCCAGCAGAGGCGGAGGCGGGTGTGGAGTAGCGCGCAAGTATGGCAACTAAGAAGTCCTTGGCGTTTGCGACAGTAGTGAAGTGCGGACGCTCAGACAGGGGAAGAGCATGACTAATGGCAAATTGCGCTACAGCATCGCGTGAATCCCAGACACCGCGAGCAAGCGCAGCAGCAGAAAAGGCCTTACGCTGAGCAGTGGTGGGTTCTGCAAGGAGGGGATCAGGCGCGTGGGGGCGGGGAAGCAAGCCATCAACATGCACAACCAAGGAGTGCCCATCCTGGCGCTGACCTGTGAGGTGACGGCGTAGATCGACAAGCCAGGCAGTGAAGTCGATCGCGTGCCCCTCAGCGTCCAGGCGGAGTACAGATTCCGCCATCGCACAACCTCAGCGACCCGACTCCACGGTGGCACAGCGACACGGCGGCAGAACGACACCGCGGCTCAGCTACACAACAGCACAGCAACTCAGCGACACAGCGGCAGGACTCCACGGCAGCCCGGCTCCACGGCAAAACGGACGGCGACCACGACCGAGGCACGCGGGGTGCGCAGACCGGTGGGAGCGCATAAGGCCGAGCGGGGCTCATAGAGCCAGCGATGCGTAGAAGGACCGGCTGGGGTGCAAGGGGCCAGCAGGGGTGCGAGGAGGCTGGCGGGGCGTGAAGAGCCAGCGGAGCGCGACGGGCCGGCGGGGCGCGAACGGGCTGACGGGACACGAAAGGGGCCAGCGGAGCGCGATGGGCTAGCGGGGAGCGAAAGGGACTGCGGGGCGCGAAGGGGACCAGCGAGGCGCAAGGGCCGGGCGGGGCGTGCAAGGGACCAGCGGGGCGCGAGGGGCCGGCGGGGCGCGAAGGACCAGCGGGGCGCGAGGGGCCGGCGAGGCGCGAGGGCTGGGTGGGGTGCATAAGGGACCAGCGGGGCGCAAGGGCCGGGCGGGGCGCGTAAGGGACCAGCGGGGCGTGAGGGGCCGGCCGGGCACGAAGGGCCGGCGGGGCACGAGGCTCTGGCGGGGCGCATAAGGGACCAGCGGGGCGCGAGGGCCGGGTGGGGTGCGTAAGGGACCAGCGGGGCGCGAGGGGCTGGCTGGGCGCGAGGGCCTGGCGGGGCGCGTAAGGGACCAGCGGGGCGCGAGGGCCTGGCGGGGTGCGTAAGGGACCAGCGAGGCACTAAGGACGGTGGGGCGCAAAGGCTAGGGCTAGGGAGGAATCGGGTGGGTGGACCTAACATAAGCTGATACCATCTTCGAGTAGCAGAATGAATTAGAATGAAGAGTACACGGTGGTTTTGACCTACAGTAATGTGTTGTACTCTCTAAGGCATGCCCCTATCTAGTCTACAGCAACATATACAAATATGTTTGACAAGAGATGCATGCTCTTAGAGAGTATAACACATTAGCACAAAGCCACCCTGTACTCTCCTTTCTAGTTCATTCGTTACTCTGACTATCATTACGTGGAAAAGCGCATTGGGCCGACAAATTTCGTTCCATTTGTGCGAGAGACTTGTTTTGACTGGTTGACGTATCAAAGTTAGAAATGTTAACTAGAATGAGGCAAACAGGTTGGTTTTGTCTAAGGGGTTGTACCCTCTAAGAGTACGCACCTATCTAGCCTAAAAGAGATATGCATAATATGTTTGACACCCCCCTAGACTAGATGAAGGCCATTGCCTGGCAAGAGACACACAGCTCAAGGTGGCACTACTAGTCCATTCTCTGAGGCTGGGGTACAAAGACCAGTCAGCAAAAGTACAAACAAAACAAGAGCACCCCATGGCAGAACTACTAGTCCAGCCACAGGGACAAGAGCCACAAGGCCAGTCAAGGTAATATAAAAGTAGTACTCAATCAAGGTCCTAGCAAGTGAGAAGCTACAGGAAATAGACCAAGCTATACGCAGTGCCGCTGATGAACTTTAGGCGCAAGCGCCTTCGTAAAGATATCAGTTGTGTTGGCACCTAAGGCCAAGTGTAATACGCGGGCCTGGCGGCGCTGCTAGAGCTCGCGCAGGAGGAAGTACTGCAGCTGGATGTGCTTCACTCTGCCCTCCAGTCGAGGCTCCTGACACAGGAGGATCATGGCCCTGTTGTCAGCGTACAAGGCGAGGCAGAGCTAGGCCGCTCAGCTAAGTCTATGAGCAAGAAGGTGCCGCCATGGCAACAGCGTAGATCTCAGCCTCACAGCTAGACTGGGCAACAGACGACGAACGAGTGGACCACCACGAAACGGTGCGTGCACCAAAGCTAAAGCACTAGCTCTGGGAGGACCTGAGTGTCTCAACGTCGTTTGCCCACGATGCATCTGTGTGCCTAGTAAGGACCACTGGCCCGCGTCCTCCCAGCATAAGTCCCATGTCCGATGTACTTGCTAGATAACGCAAAACCCTCTTAGCGGCTGACTAGTGCTGTGGTCATTGTCTACCTGTGGCCACAAAGTGAGCCAGGATGCTAAGAGGGTATGCAAGATCTGGATGAGTGCAAGTCATCAGGTATATGAGGCAACCCACCAGCTCTACGTACGGGCCACTAGGCTCTACAGACTACTCAAATACTGGAGTCGAAAGCCAATGATCTACTGGTAGAGGTGTGGGCTGTGTGAAGGAGAACTAAAGATCGAACCTCTGAAGGACATGGCGCACTAAGTGTGACAGTGTGAGAGTGATGGTGCATGCTGCTCTGTCCCTGGAGATCTGGAGGCTAAGGTAACGGCGCAACTCTCCTAGGTCAGTGCAGGTGTGTCTCCTTACTAGCTCGGCCTTCATGAAGGCCAGTGCGTCTCAGTCTGCAGTAGCGAAGACCAGGCCGTCTACGTGGACAAGGATGTAGAACGGGGTCTGGCAAGCACGAACGAAGAGCGAGGGGTCTGCAGACGACGGGAAGAACTGCAGGTCAGCTAATGTAGTACACAACGTGTCGTGCCTTTCGCATGGCACCTACCGCAGGCCGTAAACCAGGCGCAGGAGGAGCCACTGGGTCCTCGGGGCGAAGGTGCCGGTGAAGCTTGGCGGGCAACGCAGGTAGACCTGCTCGTGCACACTGCCCTGAAGAAACGCTGTAAAGAAGTCGAGAGAGTGCAGCTCGTAGTCACGCAGTGCTGCTATGTATAGCAGTGCCCAAAGAGTGGTCATCTACGGGGTCGGGGCGAAGGTATGGAAGAGGTCAACACCCTCGCGTTGACTGAAGCCTCTTGCTACGTAGCGCGCCTTGAACACCGACGGCTCTCTAGGAAGGCGCTTCATCTTTAAGAGCCACCGGCCATCGACTACGTTCACACCAGGTGGGGGAAATGCGACGACGTAGGTGCCGGTGGATCTCCAAGATGCCATCTCCACGTCCATGGCAGCTATCCACTTAGAGGCCCATGGTCCCGAGAACGCCTCAGTGTAAGTGCGAGGGGTCGCGATATCAAAGGCGCCTGGGTCCTCCTCAGGGACTAGCAGCATGGAGCAGAGATGAGGCACGGCCTCGGACAGGAAAGCAAGCTCGTACTGCCTATCCTCCAGGACGTCACTGCCAAGGGTAGGAGCACTCCCGATGGACGGAGGATGGGCAGGGTCAGAGACCAGAGCGGTGGCGTAGTGAAGGCGGCAGGTAGAGGCGAAGTCAGCAATGGCAGCGACAAGCGTGTCAAGACTCAAGACAGGAACAGACAGGTCGGTAATGAGGAAGGCAAGGACCCAAGGACCAAGAGGACTAACAGCATGAAGGTAGTTAGACAGAGGAGGTGGGGTGACAACAAGCGACGATGGAGGAGGCAGCGGGAGGAGGGGAGGACAAGACGCGTGGGAACAGAGCAACTTAGGGTGAGAATGCTGAGAAGGGGAGACAGGACGAGCACGAGAGGGACGGCGAGACCAGAAGTGGGACGGAGGCGTCGGGTCGGGAGACACAAGAGGAGACACTAAAGGAGAAAGAGGGGGGAGACGAGCCAGAGACGAGTTTGGCGGAGGAAACACAGGGCCGTAGACAGGCAGGGGAGGCGGCAGCGGCGAAGGCCCAGGCGAACGGTCAGGGGAGGGAAGATTGAGGAGATGGAGGGCGAACATCGGCGGCAAGTGCTGCGGCTGCTGTTGCTGCTCCACGCCGACACAAGAACCTTCAGCTGCACTACAACTACCTCCAGAACACTCCACGCTCACACCCCCAGAACGAGAACCCTCTCCAGCACCAATGCCACCCCTGAGACCGCCGGGACGAGCCACGATAGTAACTCCAGGACTAGCACCCCCAGAACTAGCACCCCCAGAACGAGAACCCTCTCCAGCACCAGTGTGACCCCCGAGACCGCCGGGACAAGCCACGACAGTAACCCCAGGACTAGCACCCTCCATGGTCGGAGTGGAGACGTAGCACATGGAGGCCGCGGTGGACTCACGCAGCTACGACCTACGGGATAAGAATATTAGGCACATCGGGCTTCCGCTCCAAGGGAAACACCGTGGTGTAGCGCGTGTAGTCATTGACAAGCACTAGAAAGTAGCGCTCTTGACGCAGCCCAGGGACGGGGGCTGGGCAGCGCAGTGTGGTCGCGAAAGAAGCTGGCGAACGCACCAGAGTCGAGCGTGAAGGAGAGCGAAGCAGTAGCGGCAGCCGGCGGAGGGGCTAGTCTAGAGCCTAAGCTAAACAATGTAGAGGGTCCTACGGCTGACGCAGCAGGGGAGTCTAAACTATACATAGGGGACACACCTTCGCTAAGCAATACCGGGTAGTACGGTCTGATCACACTAGAGTCATCACCATACATCACAAAAATAGTAGCCCTAGTTTGATCCTTGTCAAGCTCAAACACAGGCACATGGCAGCGCGCCAGGGCATACCAGTCAGGAGGGTCCGACGTGGGACCGAAGCAGTGACGGAAGAGGTCATCCAGGCGGCGGTAGCAGCGGTCGGCGGTGTGGTCGGAAAGGGAGCAGACGGTGCCACGGCGGGGGCCGGTCTGAAGCTGGTACTGACAGGTGACCGCACCGAAGCCGCCACCCGACACCGAGCTGCGCCCCCCACCACCAGGAACACCGCCACCAGCGCCGCCAGGCCACCACGGCGGCGTGGATCCCTACTGGAACTACTGCTGCTGCGGCGACTGCTACTGTGGCTTCTGAGTCTGCTGCTACTCTGGGGCACCAGCCCCAGTCCCCTCGTCCGAACCACCGTCCCCACCCCCACCTCCTCCACCCTCCCCACCCCCACCCCCCTTCCCTCTGCCACGCCCCCCCTTGGAGCGGCGACCCCTACTTGGACGCGGCTGCGCTGAGGCTGCAGCAGGGGTCTTTGCAACAGCGGCAGAGACGTCAGAGTAAGAGCATTGGGAGGGAGCACAGCCCTGAAAGATAGGGACCGGCGCAGTACCGCTAGACTGAGCTATAGTGCGCTGGTGGGTCTCTATCGCAGATAGGGCGGTGACGAAGGCGGGGAGGGTGAGGTCACCTGGGTGCTGACTAAGGAAGTGGTCGCGAGCAGTGGCAAGGCGGTCAAGAAGGCGCGTGGCAATGAGGTAAAGGGTAGCGCAGAGCAGCGGCGGAAAGGTATTGAGCTGAGCCTCAGTGCTAGCAGCGCGGTAGCTAGTCTCAAGTGCGCGGAGGCGAGTGGCAAGATTGCCGACAGTGGGGAAGGACGCAAGATCAGGGAACAGCATGGGGAGGATCAGGTGGCCAGCAGAGGCTGAGGCGGGGGTGGAATAGCGCACGACGACTGCATCTAAGAATTCCTGGGCGTTCGCTATAGTGGTAAAGCGGGGATGCTCAGACAGGGGAAACACGTGACTAATAGCAAACTGCGCGACTGCATCGCGTGAGTCCCAGACAGCACGAGCAAGCACAGCAGCGGAAAAGATCTCACGCTCTGCAGTGGTGGGAGCAGCAGGGAGGGCAACAGGCGCAGCGGGGCGGGGAAGCAGGCCATCGACATGAAGATCCAGGGAGTGACCATCCTGGTGCTGACTTGTAAGGTGACGGCAAAGGTCGACGAGCCACGCCTCGAAGTCGATCGCCCGACCCTCCGTGTCCAGTCGGAGCAGTGAGTCCGCCATCACCACAGCTGCAGCGGCTGACTGCCGCTGACAGGGAGAGGAGGAAAGGCGAAGGAAGGCAGCGGAAAGCGGTGGAGAGCAGTGGAGAGCGGTGGATTGCAGTGGAGTGCGGTGAAGAGCGGTGGAGAGCAGTGGAGTGCAGTGGAGTGCAGTGGAGTGTGGTGGAGTGCGGTGGAGAGCTGTGGAGACAGCTGGCAGATGTGCTGGCTCAGAAGGGAGCCAAGGCTGGTAGGTCGGGGACGGCAGAGTGGCGCGGCGGCGCAGCGATACGGCAGCGCAGCTCCACGACGGCACGGCGGCACTGGGGCGCGGCGGCTGGACTGCACGGGGCCGGTGCGGGCTGTGGCCGACAGAGCAGGGGCCGGTGGAGCTGGGGTCCGGCAAGCTAGGGGCTGGCTAGCTGGGGTCCGGTGGGTAGAGGCCTGGCGAGCGTGGGGCCAGCAGGTGCAAGGCTGGCGGGCGCGAGGCAGGCGGGCGTGGGGCCGGCAGGCGCGGGGCTGGCAGGCGCAGGGCCAGCAGGTGCAGGGCCGGCGGGAGCAGGCCAGCAGGCACGGGGGCAGGCGAGCGCGAGGCCGGCAGGCGCGAGGCCAGCAGGTGCAGGGCTGGCGGGCGCGGGGCTGGCAGGCCCGGTGCCAGCAGGTGCCGGGCTGGTGGGCACGGGGCCAGAAGGCGCTGGGCTGGAGGTCTTGGGGCCAGCGTGTGTGTTGCTGGCGGGCGCGGGGCCAGCAGGCACCGGGCGGACGGGCGCAGAGTCAGCAGGTGCGGGTGCCAGCAGGTGCGGAGCCGGCGAACGCGAGGCCGGTGAATGCGGGGCCGGCGACTGCGGGGCCGGCGAACGCGAGGCCGGTGAATGCGGGGCCGGCGACTGCGGGGCCGGCGAACGTGGGGCCGGCGAATGCGGGGCCAGCGACTGCGGGGTCGGCAAACGCGGGGACGACGAATGCGGGGCCGGCGAAAGCGGGGCCAGCGGGGCACGGGGCGAGCTAGAGTGGGCCCAGCGAGGAGCGGGGCCCGTGGTGCGGGGCCGGCGAACTCGGGGCTAGCGGGCACGGGGCTACGGGAGGCTAGCTACGGGCGGCTAGCTACGGGCGGCTCGAAACGGGCAGCTAGCGACGGGCAGCTAGGTACGGGCGGCTAGCGTACCATATCAAAGTTAGATATGTTAACTAGAATGAGGCAAACAGGTTGGTTTTTTCTAAAGGGTTGTACCCTCTAAGAGTACGCACCTATCTAGCCTATAAGACATATGCATAATATGTTTGACATGACGAGCCTCGCAATTTTCGCCCAGCCTATTGCGAGAGTCGCCAGCCAACCCCCCAATCTCGCTTCTCCAACCTGACACACCCCTGATATTCGGGAGCAAGTGGGCGATCAGGGGGTATTCCGAACCTCTAGAAAACGTACGCCTTTTCAGCTGGAACTTGGATGTGAAACCCCGAGTCTAATACACATCTTAAAAATTCTGTCCTCAAATATAGCACCCGGGTTCTATAGCCTAAACGCGGAATACAGCACCCACCCTCCTGATTTTGCATGATTTTTTTACTATACCCGGGGTGTTATTGTCAACTTATACATATGCTGTATGTAGAAGTTATAGGCTAGCCTAGGTGTGTGCTTCTAGTGACTATAACCCCAACAGGTACATGTTCTAGGTTTCTCACACTAGTCCATTCATTCTCTCTTTCTAACATGGTATCATGAGTAGGTTCGGTTCCTCTCGCTCGCCCACGCTTCCGCCCTAGGCCCTGGCCATCGCATAAGCCCCTAGCCGGCCCCCCTGGCCGTCGCGCTCGCCCCTAGCTGGCCCCCTGGCCGTCGCGTCCGCCCCTAGCCGGCCCCCTGGCCGTCGCGTCCGCCCCTAGCCAGCCCCCTGGCCGTCGCGCACGCCCTTAGCCGGCCCCCTGGCCGTCGCGTCTGCCCCTAGCCGCCCCCCTGGCCGTCGCGTCCGCCCCTAGCCGCCCCCCTGGCCGTCGCGTCCGCCCCTAGCCGGACCCCTGGCCGTCGCGCCCGCCCCTAGCCGGCCCCCTGGCCATCGCGCCCGCCCCTAGCCGGCCCCCTGGCCGTCGCGTCTGCCCCTAGCCGGCCCCCTGGCCGTCGCGTCCGCCCCTAGCCGGCCTCCTGGCCGTCGCGCCCGCCTCTAGCCGGCCCCCTGGCCGTCGCGCCCGCCCTGAGCTGGCCCCCTGGCCATCGCGCTCGCCCATAGCTGGCCCCCTGGCCGTCGCGCCCGCCCATAGCCGGTCCCCTGGCCGTCGCGTCCGCCCCTAGCCGGCCCCCTGGCCATCGCGCCCGCCCCTAGCTGGCCCCCTGGCCGTCGCGTCCGCCCCTAGCCGGTCCTCTGGCCGTCGCGTCCGCCCATAGCCGACCCCCTGGCCGTCATGCCCGCCCTTAGCTGGCCCCCTGGCCGTCGCGTCCGCCCCTAGCCGGCCCCCTGGCCGTCGCGTCCGCCCCTAGCCAGCCCCCGAGCCGTCGCGCCCGCCCCTAGCCGGCCCCCTGGCCGTCGCGCTTGCCCCTAGCCGGCCCCCTGGTCGTCGCGCCCGCCCCTAGCTGGTCCCCTGGCCGTTGCGTTCGCCCCTAGCCGGCCCTCTTGCCGTTCGCGCCCCTCCTAGCCGGCCCCCTGGCCGTCGCGCCCGCTCCTAGCCGGCCCCCTGGCCGTTCGCGCCCGCTCCTAGCCGGCCCCTCCTAGCACCCGCCCGGCCCCCTCTACCGCCCGCCCGGCCCCTGCTAGCGCCCGCCCTGCCTATTGCACCCGCCCGTCCCACACCGCCCGCCCGGCCCCACCCAGCGCCTGCCCGGCCCCGATACGCCTACCCGGCTCGTGCGGCCCGCAGCTCCCAGTGCCTGCCCGGCTCCTGCGGCTCCGTGTCTTCTGCTCGGTACGGTTCCTCGGGTCTCCGACCTCGTGTCTTCTGCTTGCCAGCGCTGGAGCGTCCTGCAAACGTCCCCCTGGAGCTGTGCTGCTGTGTCCCTGTGCTGCTGTGTCGTGTGGAGCTGTGCCGCTGTGTCCCTGTGTCGCTGACCCTGCACGATGGCTGACTTCGTACTCCGCCTGGACGCTGAGGGCCATGCGGTTGACTTCGCCGCCTGGCTGTCCGATCTTCGCCGTCAACTCACAGGTCAGCGCCAGGATAGGCACTCCTTGGTTCTCCATACTGATGGCTTGCTCCCCCGCCCCCCTACGCCTGCTCCCTTCCCTGCTGACCCCACCTCTGCTGAGCGTGAGACTTTTTCTGCTGCTGCACTTGCCTGTGCTGTCTGGGACTCTCGCGATGCAGTTGCTCAGGTCGCTATCTGTCACGCCCTCCCTATGTCTGAGCGTTCGCATTTTGCTACAGTTGATACAGCCAAGGCATACTTAGAAGCTGTTGTTGCTCGCTGTTCCACGCCTGCCTCCGCTACTGCAGGCCGCCTGCTCTTCCCTATGCTTTTCCTAGACCTTGCTTCCTTCCCTACTGTTGCTGACCTTGCCACTCACCTGCGCGCCCTAGCGTCTCGCTACCGCACTGCTAGCACTGCTGCCCAGCTCACTGCGCTCCCTCCCCCCTAATACATGACCCTCTACTTTATCGCCATGCGCCTACCTGACCGCCTTGCTAGTGCACGCGACCACATCCTTAGCCAGCACCCGGGTGATCTCACCCTGCCAGCCTTTGTCACCGCCATGACCGAGATCGAGACTCGCCAGCGCACTATCGCTCAGTCGAGTGGTGCGCCGGCAGTCTCTATCTTTCACGGCTGTGCCCCCTCCCAGTGCACGTTTACTGACGTTTCGGTTGCGGTCGCCACTGCGACCCCTCTGACCGAGACTGCAGCTGCGGTACACCCGCAGCAGCGCTCGCGCCGCGCCGGTCGTGAGCGCCAGGGAGGGCGTGCTGGTGGAGCTGGTTGTAGTAGTGATGGTACCGGGGATAGTGGTTCTACTGAGGGGACTGCCTCGGCTAGTCAGGAGCAGCAGCCGTCGCCCCAGCAGCAGGAGCAGCCGCAGCAGCCGTCGCAGTAGTCGCAGTCGTCGCAGCAGCTGTCCCAGCCCCAGCTGTGGGCTCGCCTCCCTCCGGGTTGGCCCGGCACCTCCGTAGGTGGTGGCCGTGGTGGCGGCCCGCACAGCTTGGCGTCTACCGGCAGCTCCGTTGGTGTGACCTGCCAGTACCAGCTTCAGACCGGGCCTCTCTGCGGCACTCTGTGCCGCCGCCCGCACCCGACCGCCCGCTGTTTCTGCCGCCTCGACGATCTCTTTCGTCGTCGCTTTGGCCCGGCCCCGGACCTCCCCGACTGGCACAGCCTGCTTTGCCAGGGCGTACCGATCTTTGATTTACAGTGACGGAAATAATTGTCCAGATGTTTTGTATTAACTAGGGTTTTTTTGGCATTCCGACCACTGTACATAATGTCTTAATGTTTAATGGTGGTACATTTTGGGAGGGGCGCATAGTGGATGTGTTCATAGTGCTATAATCCATAATAGTTAATTAGATCTAACTTAGTGTCAAAAGATATCCAAAGAGTCCATCGGAACTATTGTTTCCCAGGACAAAGCGCAAACTTCCGAACAGCGTTTCTACTACCTATTCCACCGACCCTTGGCCTTTATCACCACATGCACCCTCCTATGCATGTTATCTACGAGGTTAGTGCAAACCTTTTATGGGATCTTCTCACACTCTTCTTGGACCCACCCTTTTGCATAAAGGGGTGAGCACTAGGAAAATCGCGAAGGATTTGAGTGTATGCAGGAGTATTGTGCACAATTTCTGATTGAATGTGATCTCATAGACTAGCCACGCCTAGGTGTGTCTTTTCATGGGTCGTCTTTGTCGTACCGTTGTAGGGTAAAATTACGAACAGAGTGGCGAAAATAGCGCATCCGCCTCGAAACTTAGGGTTACATAGCACAGTCGACTGTGCACCCTTCCACTATTAGAATCACGTTAAAATCCACAGGTCTAGTCACGCTGCAGCAGTCGAAGAAGCCTCGGCTGGTGGGGAAAAATATCCAGGTTGAGGTCTAGTGAGGAAGAGGGTCACTCCAGTGCTACGTACTCATGCTCTCCAAGCCATTCCAAGCCTAGGCGGGTCAAATGGCTTGGAATGGCTTGGAGAGCATGAGTATGTTGCGCTGGAGTGACCCTTTTCCTCACCATACCTCACCTCAAGCATTCATCTCGAACAGTCATGACTTCTTCGACTGCTGCACCATGACGAGACCTGCGGATCCTAGCGCGATTCTAATAGTGCAAGGGTGTACAATCCACCGTGCTACGTTACCCTCAGTTTCACGGCGTATACGCTAGTTTTCCCAGCTCTTTTTGTGGTTTTACCGTACAGCGGTACGACGGAGAAGACCCATGAAAGGACGCGACCAATCGGCCAATGGCCTCTTTGGTCACACTTCAGCGTGGCAAGACTAAGAGATCACATTCAATCAGAAAGCATGCACATTTCTTTTGCATGCGCAAAAATCCTTCGCGGTTTTCCTAGTGCCCACCCCCTTCTGCAAAATTGTGGGTCCAGGAAGAGTGCGAGAAACTCCCTGCAATGGTTTGCACGAACCTCGTAGACAACATGCCTAGGAGGGTGCGGGTGGTGATCAAAGCTAAGGGTCGGTGGACCGGGTATTATGAATGCTGTTTGGAAGTTTGCTCTTTGTCGTGGGAAACAATTGTCCAGATGTCCTCTTTGGATATGTTTTGGCACTAAGGTAGATCCAGTATACTATTATAGATTATAGCACTATGAACACATCCAATATATGCCCCTCCCAAAGCATGCCACCATTAAACATTAAGACATTATGTACAGTGGTCGGAATGCCCAAAAACCCTAGTTAGTGCAAAACATCCAGACAATTGTTTCCATCACTGTAGATATGGATCACATATGGATGCTTTGCATGCCTTGTATGCTGATGCTTCCAGTGTTGCTGGATCTTATTACCCTTTGTACTCTAGTTTAGGCGTAGCACCCTTGTGTAGCTTAGCCTCCCCTGCTGCGTCAGGCGTAGGACTGCCTAGTTTGCCTAGCCTAGTTTCTGCACCGGCTCCGTTCTCGGCCTCCGCAACTGCCTCGCTGTCCTTCACTCTCGACTCCGGTGCTTCTGCCTGTTTCTTCCGCGACCGCTCCACGCTCGCGCCGCTTGCTGCGCCTGCTGTTGTCGCTCTCGCTGACCCCTTTGCGGGTCCTGTCGTCGCTCGCAGCTCCACTTCCCTTCCTTGTCCAGCCGTTCCCTCGAGCTCTCTTACAGGCCTCCACGTTCCCTCGTTCTCCAGGAACCAGGTTGGTGTCGGCCGTCTTCAGGACCTCGGCGTCACCACTACGTTCCCTGGCACGAGCGGTTCACTGGCTGTACCGAGGCAGTCTCAGGTTCCCCCCTTGCGACGTTCCCCTGGGACACGGTGTCCGGTCTGTTTACCCTCGACACCGCTTCCCGCCCAGTTGGTGCGTCCTCCCAGGTTGCTGCAGCTTGCTCGTGTCAGTCCCTCACACACCCGTCCCTTCTGTGGCACCACCGATTAGGTCACCCTGCTCTCCAGCGCCTGCGTCACATGTCTCAGCATAGTCTTGTCTTAGGCCTCCCCGAGTCGCTCCTCGCACTTCCCCCCTCGACTGCGCCACCGTCCACGCCTTGCGTCGAGGGCCGGCTCCGCCATGCCCCTCACTCCTCCTCGCTTCGCCCTACTACTACTCCCCTTCAGACCCTGCATCTGGACGTTTGGGGCCCAGCCCCCGTCCCCGGACCGCGCGGTGAGCGCTACTTTCTTGTGCTCGTCGACGACTACACGCGCTACACCACGGTGTTTCCCCTGGAGCGGAAGGCCGATGTGCCCGACGTTCTTCTCCCGTGGGTTGTGGCTGCGCGTCTTCACCGCGGTCTCCCGATGTTGTGTCTCCACTCTGACTGTGGCAGCGAGTTCGCCTCTGGACAGTTCTGTCATGCGGAGGGCATCACCCAGTCGTACACCTTGCTGGACTCGCCACAGCAGAATGGGGTTGCTGAGCGCCGCATCGGCTTGGTCATGGAGGTTGCTCGTACCTCTATGATTCATGCCGATGCCCCCCATTTTCTGTGGCCGTTCGCTGTCCGCTCCGCTGCTCACCAGCTTAACCTGTGGCCACGCTCCCAGCGGCCGCGGGTTTCGCCGACCTTCCTTTGGACCGGGTCCCCTAGTGACGAGTCTGCGTTCCATGTATGGGGTTGCCTTGCTCACGTTCGTGCCTCTGGCACGGACAAGCTCACTGCCCACACTTTTCCCTGTGTCTTCCTCGGTTTCCCCCTGGACTCGTCTGACTGGCTGTTCTACCACCCGCAGTCTCACCGCTTCCTTCACTCTCGTGACGTCACCTTTGACGAGTCTGTCTCCTTCTACCGTCGCTTCCCTCACCGAGGTCTCCCGGTAGCCCCTGCTCCCCTCCCGCCTCGTCCTGCCCCGTCTGGTGTCTCCCATGTCACTCCCCTCCCGTCGGTTGTCCCCGTTGAGGAGTCTGCTGACTCTAGTGGTCCCCCCGGCCCGTCCTTGCCGCGTCCCCCTTCCCTGGTGTCTCCGCCTCCGCTGTCGCAGCCGCCACCGCCGCCGTCGCAGCCGCCGCCGCCGTCGCCGCCGCTGCCGCTCTTGGCCTCTGGGGGTGCTGGCGTTGAGGAGGGTGTTCGTCCTGCAGCCCCTGGGGTGGTCTGTCTCGGCGGGCCTGGGGGTGCCGCCGGTGCTGGAGGGGGTTCTCGCTCTGGGGGTGTTGGTTCTGGGGGTGCTGCTTTTGAGTGTTCTCCCCGCGGCCGTCGTGCCCCTGCCGGTCCGCGGGTCGAGCACCAGCCGCCGCAGCAGCCGCCACAGCCGTCGCCGCCGGTCTCCGCTCTTCGCCTGCTCGACCTGCCCTCCCCCGACCGCTCGCTGGTGTCTCCCCCACCACCTTCTCACCTTCCTGTCTCCGGCCCTGTGTTCCCACCGCCGGACTCGTCTCCGGCCCGTCTTCCTCCTCGTTCCCCTTTTGTATCCCCTCCGCTGTCTCCTGACCCTACACCTCCGTCCCACGTTTGGTCTCGCCTTCCCTCCCGTACTCGTCCCGTCTCTCCTGTCCTGCGCTCCCACCCTATGTTGCTCCGTTCCCACTCGTCTCGTCCTCCCCTCCTCTCGTCGCCTCCTCCCTCGTCGCTTGTTGTTGCACCTCCCTCGCTGTCTGACTACCTCTGTGCCGCTCGTCCCCTTGTCCCTCGGGTTCTTGCCTCTCTTGTTACCGACCCTGCTGTTCCTGTCTCGCGCCTTGACGCGCTTGTCGCGGCTGTCGCTGACTTCGCCTCTACCGCTACCGCTCTGGTCTCTGATCCTGCCCGTCCTCCGTCCGTCAGGGGTGCACCTGCTCTTGGCAGTGACGTTCTAGAGGACCGGCAGTACGAGCTTGCTTTCCTTTCCGAGGCCGCTCCCCATGTCTGCTCCATGCTCCTAGTCCCAGAGGGTGACCCAGACGCCTTCAACATCCCGACCCCTCGCACTTACGCTGAGGCCACCTCGGGACCTTGGGCCTCTCAGTGGATAGCTGCCATGGAGCAGGAGATTGCATCTTGGAGGTCCACCGGCACTTACGTCAACGCAGTTCCTCCACCTGGGGTGAACGTAGTCGATGGTCGGTGGCTCTTCAAGGTGAAGCGCCCCCCTGGAGAGCCACCTGTCTTCAAGGCGCGCTACGTGGCCAGAGGCTTCAGCCAGCGCGAGGGGGTTGACTTCTTCCAGACCTTCGCCCCGACCCTGAAGATGACCACTCTTCGGGCGCTGCTACACGTAGCAGCACAACGCGACTACGAGCTTCACTCCCTCAACTTCTCTACTGCCTTTCTTTAGGGCAGCCTACACGAGCAGGTCTACCTGCGTCGACCACAGGGCTTCACTGGTACCTTCCCCCCTGGGACCTAGTGGCTTCTCAGACGCCCGGTCTACGGCCTGCGCCAGGCTCCCTGTGAGTGGCGCGACACACTGCGTGCCACGCTAGCAGACCTGCAGTTCTTTCCGTCCTCTGTAGACCCCTCGCTCTTTGTGCGTTCTGGCCAGACTCCGCTCTACATCCTTGTCTACGTAGACGACCTGGTCTTCGCTACTGCTGACAGGGACGCACTGGCCTCCGTGAAGGCCGAGCTGCTGAAGAGACACACGTGCACTGACCTTGGAGAGCTACGTCGTTATCTTGGCCTGCATATCTCTAGGGACAGAGCAGCACGCACCATCACTCTGATACAGTCACACTTGGTGCGTCAGGTCCTTCAGAGGTTCGGTCTTCATTTCTCCTCCTCACAGCCCACACCTCTACCTGTAGACCATGGGCTCTCCGCTCCTGTTCCTGAGGAGCCAGTAGAGCCCAGCGGCCCCTACGCAGAGCTGGTGGGTTGCCTCATGTACCTGATGACTTGCACTCGCCTAGATCTCGCATACCCTCTCAGCATCCTGTCTCGCTTTGTGGCCACTGGCAGACACCGACCACAGCACTGGTCGGCCGCTAAGAGGGTTTTGCGATAACTAGCAAGTACATCAGGCATGGGGTTAGTGCTAGGAGGACGCAGGCCAGTGGTCCTCACTGGGCACACAGACGCTTCTTCGGCAGACGACTCTGAGACACTCAGGTCGTCGCAGGGCTACTGTTTTAGCCTTGGTTCGGGTGCTACCTCTTGGAGATCCACTCGCTCGTCGTCTGTTGCTCAGTCCAGCTGTGAGGCTGAGATCTACGCGGGTGCCATCGCGGCACAGGAGCTCCGCTGGCTGACCTTCTTGCTCACTGACTTAGGTGAGCGGCCTAGCTCTGCCCCGGTCCTGTACGCTGACAACAGGGCTATGATTCTCCTGTGTCAGGAGCCCCGGCTTGAGGTCCATTCATTCTCTCTTTCTAACAGTAATATCCGGGGGATTACGGTTTAGCCCAACTGCATAGAATTATGTTTCCCTCCCACCTATAGCCCAAAGCATGCTTGCTAGCTCAACACGTCCAGGGAACACTCATAGCCCAAAATATTATACGTTTCAGGGTATACGTCCAGGTGTGCCACCATACCCATACAAGCCTACCACCATGTAGTGGATACTCTAAGCCCTCCCTATTCCTCCTATATCCCGCATCAGCTACGTCTCTATCCCCACCCTCGCCCTGCATCTGCTAGGTATTGCCTGCTTCCTAAACCTTTACCAGAAAAGTTAATCTCTTGACACCCCCCTCCCCCCTAACCTCGCTAAACATTTACTCTGCCCTCACTCTTCTTTCCCCCTGCTCCCCTACATCGTCTATTGCCTGTTTTGACAGCTCATACCCCCACGGTTCGTTGCTCCCGGTGCGCAATTCAGAGGAAAATCAGCAGCCGCCCCTTGTGGCGCGTCCCGACGCCTTTACCCGCCTTTCTCCTCCCCTCCCTTCATCATCATTGTGACCAATTGACTGTTACTCCTTCCCCTCCTCCCCTACATCATCATCTATCTCGCCTCCTTCGCCAGCTCCTGCCCAGCAAAGTTTCATCGCTCCGAGCGTGGCGATGCTGAAGTCGCACAGCAGCCACCCCTCCTCGAGCACCACACCCCCACCCACACCTTGTACTCCTCTTTTCCCTCTGCTACTCCACTTTCCCCTCCTCCCCGACATCATCGATCGCTTGTTTCGCCAGCTCATACCCAGCAAAGTTCATCGCCCCAAGGGGAGCAATCCAGAAGAATCGTGGTAGCCACCCCTTGTAGAGCGCCCCCACTCCCTCTGTGGCCAATAGGTTCGCGCCAACTGTCAGCATGCCAGCCGCCGCTGCGCCGGGCGGCGACGTCATCATGCGCGTCTTGATCACGTCGAATGGCGTGATTGCGATCGCTGCCATGCCGCCCGAGAAGCCGCCCAGTAGGAGCGTCTCCCAGGGGGCGAGCTCCCTGCGGATGACATGGCGAGTCACCTGAGACAAGGGGGGGGGGGGGGGGAGAAGGAAGGACAATGAATCTTTTAAAGATCTCCAGAAACACCCGAAAAGCAGCGCAGGAGAAGGGTCTCCTGGGCGGCGAGCTCCCGGCAAAAGTCATGGCGAGTGGCCGAGAGGAGGAGAATGCGTGGATACATAACGCATGAGAAAATTGGCTAGCAGAAGAGTTCCCCAGGGGGCTGGCTCGATATGCAAGACTCGGCAGGTTACTTGAGAACAAGAAAGACATGGGAGATGGAGAGGAGAGTGTGAGGGACAGGGAGGATGAGTGGCGGATGGAGATCGGATATGGATGGAGAGGAGGGAGTGGAGTGCATGGGGAGATAAAGACAAGGCCTTGGTTACTGCTCTTCCTATGGGAATGCTGTTGCCAGGCTCTGCCAATGACGTATGGCTGGCTGGGATGCTGACAGTTGGCACCTCCTGCCATACACCTGCTTCCCCATACTCGCCCTCATCACCCATCCTTTTGAATCTCTCTAAACCAGCAGTTTCATAATCACAACTTGATGCCCTAAGTCCCCTCGCACCCTCTTACCTTGTGGGCAGTGAGCATCCCCAACACGTACAATGGAACCTCTTGCCATACACTAGGCAGAGGCCTGTAACACCCCTCACTACACTCCCCCACTCAACTCACCCGCTTGACTTGCAGGTAGATGAGCATGCCGAACACGTAGAAGGGCACCTCCCGGCACAGTGTGGCAGTGGTGCCTCGAAACAACCCCTTCACCCCGCCCTCCTTGAGCGTGGCTCTCAGAGCCGCCCCTGTGCTGTCATACAGCCCTGCCTGCAGCTGCTGCTTGAGCACCTCGCAGGGAATGCGAAGGGCTGTGCCCAAGACAGTGGAGCAAAGGGAGGCCACGGGTTGAACCTGAGGGGGGGGGCGAGAAGGGAGGCGGTGGTTGAGCCTGTGTGTGGTGTTGAACCAGATCTGCCTGCAGCTGCTGATTTGGCACCTCACGGGGGATGTGCAGCACCTCAGAGGGGACGCGCAGAGCCATGCCTAGAAAGCGAAGCATAAGGAGGCCATGGGTTGGACCTGGGAGGGGGGAAGGGAGGAGGTGGTTGGGCCGGTGTGCACTGCTGTAGCCGACCTGCCTGCAGCTGCGACTTCAGCACCTCACAAGGAATGCGCAGGGCCGTGCGTGAGTGCCTAGAACAGCGGAGCATAAGGAGGCCACGGGTTGGACCTGGGAGGGGGGAAGGGAGGAGCGGGGGCTGGGATGTGTCAATCAATATGAAGCCGCCCCTGTGCGGTCGTACAGACCTGCCTGCAGCTGCTGCTTCAAGCCTTCAACACCTCACAGAGAGTGCTGCTCGAGGAAGCAACCAAATGGAGCTGGAAGCAGCCAGGTGGAACTGGAAGCAGCCAGGTGGAGCTGGAAGCAGCCAAGTGGCGTTGGAAGCAGCCAGGTGGCGCTGGAAGCAGCCAGGTGGAGCTGGAAGCAGCCAGGTGGAGCTGGAAGCAGCCAGGTGGCGCTGGAAGCAGCCAGGTGGCGCTGGAAGCAGCCAGGTGGAGCTGGAAGCAGCCAGGTGGAGCTGGAAGGAGAGAAGGGCATGGAGAGGGGATATGCAGAGCAGGCAGTGGTACAGTGGTTCCCCATTTCTAGGACACGGCCGGCACACAACCATGACATCCGAGCAACCTGAAATCCGCAAAACCCCAGAGCTCCTAAACTCTCTACTGACTGCAGCAATCCCCAAAACCCCATCTGGCCGCAAACCCCATCTGGCAGCAAACCCTAGCGCATACCTGGTACTCAGTGAGATTGGGCAGCATGCTGGTAAGAAGCATCTTGGAAGCTTCGTACGCGCCCGTTCGCACCCCATGGCACGCAAACTGCCCCAGAATGGCGGGCGGTGCGCCGCGGTAGAGCCCCTGGAGGCCGATGGACGGCACGGATCTGACGACTTCTGTGAGAGAAGCGGAGGACGCCTGCACCCGGGTCTGATGGCAGCAAGGGTTTAGGGAGGAAGGGATGGGGGAGCGGGTGGGCTGGCTGGCTGGCTGGCGAACTGCCCCAGAATGGCCGGCAGTGTGCCGTGCGGTACTATCCCTGGTGGCCGATGGACGGCGCCGATTTGATGACTTGTGAGAGTGAGGCAGAGGACGCATGGACGCGGGTCTGGTGAGGGGAGTAGAGGAATAAGGTAGACGGGGGTTTGGATTTGAGGCCCCTGGTACACCCCTTGAATGGTGGGGAAAAGAGGCCATGGGGTTCGGATTCTGGGGCCTGTGGTTCAGCCCCTAGAGGATGCTGAGCGGATGGCAGTGAGCGGATGGCAGTGAGGATGACTTCTGTCACATGCTGAGGGGGGCTCCATGCACTCAGGTCTGGTGGAAAAAAGAAGGTTGGAAAAGGTGAGATTTTGAGCCTCGCAGTACAGCCCAAGATGGCGACGGAGGAGGCAGAGGGGATGGCATTTGTGCGGGAGGCAGAGGAGATGGCATTTGTGCGGGAGGCAGAGGAGACGGCATTTGCGCGGGAGGCAGAGGAGACGGCATTTGCGCGGGAGGCAGAGGAGACGGCATTTGCGCGGGAGGCAGAGGAGACGGCATTTGCGCGGGAGGCAGAGGAGACGGCATTTGCGCGGGAGGCAGAGGAGACGGCATTTGCGCGGGAGGCAGAGGAGACGGCATTTGCGCGGGAGGCTAGGCGACCTTACCGCAACAATGGCCACATCCGCACAGTTTCTGCAATGTCAATGCTGTTCACAAATGTCATGTCTATGCCGACTCGTCTGGAGTTGCGTTTTAAAGTTGCAACATTCGATTCTAGTCGAATCCAAGTGTGAGCGGATGCCACCTGTGAGGGCGGCAGAGCGCGCCTTGCTCTAACAAGCATCCCATCCCTTACAGGTGGCATTCACAGGTGTTATTCGTTTTCACCACCATCCCTTACCATCACCCTCACCTTAATAGCATGCAGGGGGTGCATCAGGCACGTCAACAATCCCAAGGCCATGCATGCACACTGAATCACACTCGACTTGATAGTTCTCAGATGCCATCTCATATTACCACCATCCCTTACTGCCACACCCACCTTGATAGTATCCAGTGGATGGATCAGACATGTCAACAATCAAGAGGCCATGCATGCATGCACTTGTACGGAAGAGCCCAATAACGGGGATAAGGCTCATCTACCACCGCACTCACCTTGATGGTATCCAGCGGATGCATCAGACAAGTCGACAATCCCGACGCCAGCCCGCCCGCCAGCGCAGATTTGATCACGCTGCCAGCTGGCGCTGATGTGGCGGCGGGCGGCGCCATGGGGACCATAGTGGCTGCATCGTACCACACCATGCTGTGTGGTTGGAGGGGAGGAGGCGGGGGGTGGTGTGGGAGGGGGAGAAGGGGGAATGGGAAGGGGATTGGAGATTGGGGAAGGGATACGGAGGTGAGGGACTAGTCCAATGCCATGGGGACCATAGTGGCCACATCGTACCACACCATGCTGGCGATTCGGAAGAAAGGGGGGGGGGGAGAGGGCGGAGGAGGGGGATGGGGGGAGGAGGTGGGAGAAAAGCGAGGCGCGATGGGGACCATGGGGAATCCATCGGACCTCACCATCCAGTGGTTGGAATTGCGAAAGGGCGGAGGGGGGGGGGAGGGGTGAGGGGGGGTTAAGAGATTGGGGAGATGTGGGGATGTGGGGGAATAGCGTGGTGCTAAGGGGAGGGATGGTGGCCACATCGCACCACGCCATGCTGTGTGGCTAAGATGAGACGGGATGGGATGGGATGGGATGGGATGGGATGGGATGGGATGGGATGGGATGGGATGGGATGGGATGGGATGGGATGGGATGGGATGGGATGGGATGGGATGGGATGGGATGAGACGGGATGGGATGGGATGGGATGGGATGGGATGGGGATGGGGAAGTTAGGATTGGGGAACGTGGGAGGGTGGGGGGGTAGCCTAGAGCGCCGGGGACATGGTGGCTGCACTGCTGGCGATTCGGGGTGGCGGGGGAGGGAGAGGGGGTGGTTGGCTGAGGAAGGGGGGGGGGGGGGGGGGGGTGGTTTGAGGGAGAGTGGTGGGGAATTCAGGCACGGTCATGGGGCGAGGGAGAGGAGGGCGAAAAGGGGGAGACGCCGCAAAACATGATGGTATGCTCCTAGCCAGACAGCTCGTAACAAGCTGCAATGTGGGGAGAGTGAGGGACACAAGGAACTTTTGAGCCGACTCAACAGACAGCTCGTAACAAGCTGTGATGTGGGGAGGGTGAGGGACACAACGACGACCGTTCCAGAAGGAGGGAGAGTCTGCTCCGTACCAGGCTGCCTATTACAGCACCTATGCGCTGCGTACTACCAGACCTTCCTTCCTCCAGCCCTGACCCTCTCCTCACTAGAGCTCACTCCCCTGCAGCCGTTTGGGCGGCAGCCGCAGCGCAGCAGCAGCAGCAACCTTCAACCCCTAACCGACCAATCATCTTCTCCCTCACCACCACCCTCCACAGTCCACCCTTCATCTTCTTTCCTGGAATCTCTGCCCTGCCCTGCAGAAGTTCAGGCGGCGGCGGCGGAACCAGCAGCAGAAGCAGCAGCAACAACAGCAGCCTTTTATCTCTTCCCCTCCTCTTTCTTCCTCTCTCGTTTTGAGGCGCCTCAAAACTAGACCTCTCTCGCCTCACCTGGGGTCGCTCCCTTGCAGCCGCTCAGGCGGCAGCAGCAGCAGGAAGTTGCGGAAGTCCCCATAGGTGACGTGGCCCGACTCGTCCGCGTCTAGAAAGCGCATCATGGCGCGCACGTTGCTCTCCGTGGCTGGTAGGCCGGCCTTTTCCAGTGAAGCGAATACCTGGTGGGAAGAAAGGGCGCGGGGGAGGAGGGGGTGAGGTGCGAGGGGGGAGGGAGGGAAGCGCGTCAGGCCCTCCCGTTGCCCTCCGTGGCTGGAGCTGCTCCCAATGAACGGCGCAACATGCAGTGTGCAGTGCCCAGTGCCCGCTCACCTGCGCTTTATGCAGAGCTCCAGAGTACCCCACGCAGAGCCAAGTGGACGCCAAGTGGACGCCGTCAGCACAGCAGGCTCCTTCACCTCCGTGAGCCACTGCAACTCCTCCCATCCAAACCACTCTACACTCGTGGCGTCCCTGGCTGGGAGGCTGCAGACTCACCTGTCCTTTCTGCACCGTTCCTGACGACCCCGCGCAGACCCAAGTAAAGGCCCTCAGCCTGGCGGGCTCCTTGGCCTCCATAAACGACTGGACCTCCTCCCACCCGAACGACGCCGCCAGCCAGCGCCGCCTCAGGCGCCTGTATCAAGAGCCCTCGGCTCACCTGTCCCTTTTGCAGCGTCCCGGAGGAGCCAACACAGAGCGAGGTGAAGGCCCTCAGCATGGCGGGTTCTTTCGCCTCCATGAACGACTGGAACTCCTCCCACCCAAATGACGCCGCCAGCCAGTGCCGCCTCAGGCGCCGCAGCAGCGGCCGCGCGTGCGCCACGGGCAGGCGCCGCCGCTTGAGCGCCCTCTCCAGGTCCTCCAGGCGCACCTGCCCGTCGCCGTCCGTGTCCAGCTCTGCGAACAGGCGGCGGCCTGCAAGGGAGGCGGGGAGGGAGAGAACGGGGAAAGGAACGGTTGACACCGGCAGGTGGCGCCACTAGAGCGCCCTCTCTCCAGATCCTCCGGGCGAGCCTGCCCGTCGCCGCCCCTGCCCAGCTCTGAGAAGAGCCGGCGGCCTGCAAGGGGTAGGGGTGAGGGATGTGAGAGGGAAGGTGGTGGGTGGGGTGCGGGGGAATGGTGTGGGGTAATGGTTGCATATAGGCCGTAAACGCCGCCTTGACGCCCTCTTGATGTCCTCCAGGCGCACCTGCCCACCGCCGTCCGTGTCCAGCTCTGCTTTTACTACAGCAGCAAGCACCACGGGTGACAGGTCAAGCAAGTGTTTGATTTGCCTGGAGCGTTCTTTACTGCTTTCTCCCAGACGCGTTAGAGTAAGCTCGCGTTGAGCCCTTCCCTCTTCTCGAAGGGCCCCAAGGCGCCACACTGAACACACTCACCGCCGGAAACCGCATACTTACCGCCGGAAACCACATTCTAAGGAGGGAAAAATAGCGTTCTTGGTAGGCCCCGGTGTCCTCATTTTAGGGGTCATTCTTCGTGGACACTTAGAACTTTTCTTAGCGTCTATTTGTATTTGATTTCAGTAAAAAAAAATTCTAGAAAGGAGATCACTTCACTCACCCTCCCAACCTCACCTTCCGAATGCACGACAGCCTCCGCTTGTTGGCCTACCAGAATTAGGGCTGATTACCCTGTCATATTTATTGTCCCAAAACAACAAGACCTAAATAAAAGCACTCACCTTCCGACTCCGCGTATTGGAAAAAGTCCTGCACGGACGACAGCTTCTGCTTGTTCGGGTACCGCCGCGACCCGCGCGATACGCGCGCGCCCTCCGCCCACCCGCCGGGGCCCCCGCGCGCCTTGCTCCACTGCTGGATCTCCTCCAGGAGCTCCCGAAACGGCACGTGCGACAGCGTGTGCTGCACACGCGCCTCCAGCGCCGGCCGAAGCTTCTCGATTTCCGGACGAAGCTTCGTCAGGTCGGGAAGGTTCGGCGGAAGCTCCACCCGCCATCCCGAAAGTTTCGACCACTTCAGGCCGACTGGACGCGCTCCCAGACCCGGGCTCGGATCCTTCGGCGAACCTGCCTCGACGGTGATGACGCCATCAGGCGTGGCGGGGGTGGGGTCGGCGGCCGGCACTAAGAGAAGGCGCTGCCGCGGTAGCAGGATCAGCGCCCTAGAGCCCGACGCGGAAGGCGCCGGGTCTGGCTTAGCGGCTTCCCCTAGGGAGGCGGAGGGGGAGGCGGAGCCGGAGGCGGGGGAGGAGGCGGGGGAAGCAGCGGAGGAGGCGGAAGACGAGCTCCCGGGGATAGGGAGAGCGGCGAAGGGATTGGAAAAACGCGGTGGTTGCAGCATTTTCGCGAATGGGGGATGCTGATGCGCTGTGGTGGCGGGGGGCACGACAGCTGACGGGGAAGAAGCCGAAGGAGAAGGAGAAGAGGCCGAAGGGGAGGGCGACGAAGAAGCAGCAGCTGAAGAGGAAGGGGAGGACGAAGCGGCAGCCATGGAATAGGAGCGAAGGGGATCGCCCTGTATCCTTGCTAGCAGCCGCTCTTGCTGCTGCAGCAGCTCCTGTAGCCATGACGGCAGCTGTAGCGGCTGTAGCTGCTGAGGCGAATGAGACGAATGGGGAGCCGTGGTGTTACACTTCCGAGCCGCGCTACAGCCGGCGGCGTTCGCGCGACGACCGGCCGCTACAGCCGCTCCTTGCTTCCCGGCGTCAGCGGCGTCGCCGGCGAAGGGCGGCGGCAAAGGAAGCCGCATTTTCTGTTTTTACGACGACGAGCTTAGCCCACGCTCTACGCGTCAAATCCCAGTCAGCCTCTCTCCCACGGGTGCTCTAGTCGCAGAAGCAATGCGGCCCTTACGACCTACATGGGCCAAGCGCACGGGACTAGCCGACGGACTTACTTCTAGCTGCTATGGCTGCAACACGGCAACCCGATCGGCCTGACGCAGCTGCTCTGCGCTACACCCTATCTGCGCTCGACTCGACAAACCTGTCAGGCAGACCTCTTCTCTCGCCTGTCGGATTTGTTTGAGCGGTGTGGATGTGGAATATTCTCGCTGTGCTCTTCCTGCATACAGTTCGAGCAGTTCGTTGCACTGGGCTGGGCTGAAGTGAAGTGATGTGAAGACGACTCGGCGCGGCAGCGTGCGTGTGTGGTGGAACACAAGCAGCAATCCAGGATGAACTCGAGGAGAGTACTAGTGCCACAATCGAATGACACTTATCGCGGTTGAACTGACGGCTTGGCACGATCGAATGACGTGTCTGCTCATCTGATTCCGGGCTGTTCAATTTGCCACGCAGGATGGCACGCTTGGCGGCTCAGACCATGGCAGCTTCCTTTGGGTGGCACGCGCTGCTCTGCTGACTAGGATGTCACGAAGCTTATGTTTCATAGAATTATATAATTAAACATCTCTTTCTCTTCATCCGTTGTAGTCTAGTCGGTTAGGATATTCGGCTCTCACCCGAAAGACCCGGGTTCAAATCCCGGCAACGGAAATTTTGCACCGAAAGGATTTTTTCCCCCCTCCTGCCCTTTCCCGTTTGTTTCTGTTCTGGCCCTTCACCACTAACAACGAAGGGCATCGCCACGTGCCCTTCATGCCGCCCGTTCGCTTTACTCCTCCCTCGAACATTTCACGGGCTCCAGCGTCGCGCGTCGCGCGTTGCGCGGCGTCATGGCGACGATGGAAGTCTTCTTGCCCTTCTTCACTCACTGCTCGTCCTCCTAGCCGCAGGTGCTATGCACGGTAGGCCTGTCCCCCTGCAGCCCCTTGCGCCCCCTGCGGCATCCTGCAGCATGGCCTCGCAGTGCCCCTTTCCTTGCTCCACATGGCTCGACCGCTTTCATCCGCACGCTCCATCAGGTAGTGCGTTAGAACTGCACGATAGTGCGCTGGTCGCAACGGATCCCGAACGTCTCGACTGCCATTTCGAATCTGAACAAAAACTGCGGATCGCGTCTCTCCGTCTCTCCGATTCCATTGTCAGCGTTAACTCTCTCCCCGAGCCATGCCTGGGCCTGTAAGCTACCTACTTATTGACACGCTATTCGCGTCCGTACTCTTGCTCCCCATCGTTTGCTCCCCATCGTTTGCTCTCATTCCCCCTCCTTCCTCGCTGATCCTGACTCGCTTGCTCGTCTCGAATCCTCCCCGCCTCACCATCACTTCCCTCACCACCTGTCTCGCCACCTCGATTTCTCCGCAGCGATCCGAGCGCGAGGCACGCCGAGGCTCGGCGGAGGCTCCGGATGCCCTGGAGCGGATCGCGAGCGAGGCTCGGGAGTACCGCGTTCCCGTGCCTGACAACGTGCCTGTGCCTCTGGTTCGGCGTGTCCGGAGCCTGGAGGTTAAACAGGTACGTTAGGAGATGAAACAGGTTTGCGTGGAAATGAACCAGGAACGCTGCTGGTTCATCTCTGCAATGTCTACGTGCTGCTGACTCAGCGTTCGGCTCTGTCTCTGCGACTCCCGTCTGCAGTTCCTATGCGGAGTGCTGGCAGGGGGGGTGGTGGGGGCATGCACGGGCCCCTTGAAGAACCTTCAAACGAGGGTGATTGCACAGAAGGGGGGGCGAACAGCAGCTGAGGTGGCATCCACGGCTGTGCGCAACCGGGCTTTAAGGGACAGCATTCTGTCTGCTGGCCTCAAGATGCCCATCATCATGACAGCTCTGAACAGAGGCATTCAGGTGGGCTTTAAGGGATAGCATTCTCTCTTCTCTGCTTCACAGAGATCCATGCTTATTGATGCAGATTGGTGCATGGATATTGACGCATTTCGGTGCTTAGAATCGCAGGTGTTTGCAGATCAAGCATATCGGTGTACGAGCATGCCGATTCATGCATAACGATGCAGACTCGTGCGTAATCACGCAGATTCATGCATAATCACGCAGATTCATGCATAATCACGCAGATTCATGCATAATCACGCAGATTCATGCATAATCACGCAGATTCATGCCAGTCCGTGCATGTCAGAGCACATGCATAATACTGCTATCTCAACTGGAGGTGCATGCACATCTGTGCAACATGCTCACATATATGCACATCCATACACGTGTATGCATACCTGTATGCATGCATGCACTTGTATGCATGCATGTGTGCGTGCAACCATGAAACCCTATGTGATGCACGCTATTGATGCATGTTCAAGCAGGTCCATGTGTGTAAACATGCATGCCCATCGCACATCCATCCACATCCATCCATATGTATGCACGCTCATGCACATGGGTGTGCAGTCATGCATGCGCAATGTTTATCCAAGCTCAAGTGGCAATCGTCAAGTCACTCACTTCCCCTTCTGATCTCACCTCCATGCATTTCCTCCCAAGACTTCCCCCTGCCCTGGAAAATGCGCATTTGCCCTAGACTATGTCTATTAAAGCGAGGGTCTCAAGAAGCGCGAAACCAAATCCAAAAGGTTTGGTTTTGGGTTGACGAAATTAGCGAAACAGTAACAGCGCCCAACCAGCACCCCTCACCACACCTCGCAATTTTCGAGACCCCCCGAAACCAAAACCTTTGGATTTGGTTTTCTGCTTCTTGAGACCCTCGCTTTAAGCCTCCAATTCACGATGTTTCCTGATCCCCTCAATCAGGAACGATTTCTAATCCCCCCAATTTCTCCCCAACTCTTTCTCCTTCCGTGCATCCTTGCTGTCGTATCCCTCGCCACACCCAATTAAACAGTTTTACACGTTTGAAACCACCAAGGCCTGGCTGTCACGAGCCAATCAGAACCATCCTCGAACTTTTCGGCTGCCCGAGTCTGTACCTCCCAGCTCAGTGGCAGGCGGGGCAGCCGGGCTGGCTGCCACTCTGCTAATGTACCCCTTCTCTGCTGTTAGCGACCACATGAGCTTACAGGTACTACCAGGGGTTAGCAGCATGCAAGCATATGAGGTAGGGAGGTATGGCGGCGACCACATGAGTTCACAGGTACTACCAGGGGTTAGCAGCATGTAAGCATATGAGGTAAGGAGGTATCATGTATGTCGACCACATGAGTTTACAGCTACTTGCACGCAGCAAGTGGCAGGAGGGGCAGCAGGCATGGCTGCCACGTTGCTAGTGTACCCCTTCGCTGCTGTTGGCGACCACATCCGCCTGCAGATATACCTTGGGATTGTGTGTGAGCCTTGGTGTAAGATCAGGTTCTTTTGATACGGGGGGGGCAGCAGCTCTGGCTGCTACCGCTGTCTCTGCTGCTGGGGTAGAGGTCCGCCTGCCACTACCCCTGTGCCCCTTCTCCACCACATGCGCCTGCAGGCTTGCGTATGACCACGCACACAGCCCTGCAGGCTTGCGTATGACCACGCACACAGCCCTGCAGGCTTGCGTATGACCACGCACACAGCCCTGCAGGCTTGCGTATGACCACGCACACAGCCCTGCAGGCTTGCGTATGACCACGCACACAGCCCTGCAGGCTTGCGTATAACCACGCACACAGCCCTGCAGGCTTGCGTGTGAGCACGCACACATCCCTGCAGGTATGCCTGTGAGCACGCACACAGCCCTGCAGGTATGCGTGTGAGCACGCACACAGCCCTGCAGGTATGCGTGTGAGCACGCACACATCCCTGCAAATATGCGTGTGAGCACGCACACAGCCTTGCAGGTATGCGTGTGAGCACGCACACAGCCCTGCAGGTATGCGTGTGAGCACGCACACATCCCTGCAAATATGCGTGTGAGCACGCACACAGCCTTGCAGGTATGCGTGTGAGCACGCACACAGCCCTGCAGGTATGCCTGTGAGCACGCACACAGCCCTGCAGGTATGCGTGTGAGCACGCACACAGCCCTGCAGGTATGCGTGTGAGCACGCACACATCCCTGCAAATATGCGTGTGAGCACGCACACAGCCTTGCAGGTATGCGCGTGAGCATGCACACAGCCCTGCAGGTATGCGTGTGAGCACGCACACATCCCTGCAAATATGCGTGTGACCACACACACAGCCCTGCAGGTAAACCTGCGGGCCTGGCTCCCTCCCACTGATGTAGGTTTACCTGCAGCCCTACAGTTGGTCCCACATCAGTGCAGGGCTGTGTGCGTGTGTGGCAGGTCTGGCTGCCACTTGCTGGGGACCACACGAGCCTGCACGGTAGCATTGTTGTGCAGCAGAGGCAATATCGTCCGAGCAGCAGGCCTGGCTGCCAGTCTGCTGCTCATGTTCGCTCTCGGATTGCTCGTCCCCCTTCCCTCTGCATCTCCCCGGCCGCACCCAGGGAAGTACTCGGGTTTGCTGTGCCAGGCATTGGTGGGCGTGGCACAGCAGCACGGCGCCTCGCAGCTCTTCAGGGGAGTCGGGCCCAAGCTGGGGAGACTTCCTTTCGTTCGCTCCTCTTCACTTCCTCCTCCGTATGCTTTCCGTTCGATCCTCTCCTCAATTCTTCACTTTCCAGCCAGGGAAGTACGCGGGTCTGCGCCATGCCTTGGTGGGCGTCACACAGCAGTATGGGGCCTCGCAGCTCTTCAGGGGAGTCGTCCCCAAGTTGGCGTCCATGGTGCCCGCGTCTGCCATCAACTTCCTCGTCTTCGACTCCCTCAAGGAAGAGATCAAGGTCAGCTGTGCTCTCTCCTCCTTTGGCTTTTACACTCCCACTCCCCGCTCTCTCTTCCGCTGTGCGTCCCCAAGCTGGCATCCATGGTGCCCGCGTCTGCCATCAACTTCCTGGTTTTCGACTCTCTGAAGGAAGAAATCAAGGCCAGCTGCACATGTGTTTGTGCTCTATGCCCTCACAGCACACACTCCCTCTCTTTCCTCCTCTCGTGCCCAAGCTGGTCTCGATGGTGCCCGCCTCTGCCATGAACTTCCTCGTCTTTGACTCCCTCAAGGAGGAGATCAAGGTCAGCTGCACATGTGCTTGTTCCCTATGCCCTCACTACAACACGGACTCCCTCTCGCTCTCCCTCTCCTCCAGCCCAAGCCTCTGCTATCAACTTCCTCGTCTGAAACAGAAGATCCAGAGGGGAGATCCACCCACGTGAGGTGCGCCTTGTTCGTTGTGCCTCTCACATGCTCCATCGCCCATTCACCCTCCCTTGTCTTCCTCTCCTCTTGTCAGGAGAGCTTGGAGGAGCAGCATCCACTCCCTCGTTGCTGTCTCACATCCCTTCAAGCTGACAAGATTTCAAAATAGTAACACTCGTTGCAATGCCCTGTCCCTCTCATATTTCCTATCAAACAGAGGCGGAGAAACGGCAAGGACCCCTCAGCAGCCCACACGCTCGTTGCAGGAGCCCTCGCTGGTGCAACCTCCACTATAATCACACACCCCTTCGAGCTCTGCCGCCGCGAAATCAACATGAGCTTGCTGCCAAAGCATGCCACCCCTACGGGCGGGCACTTGGAATACAACTCCCTGCCGCAGGCAATGAGGGGGATATGGCGGAAGGAGGGGGTGAAGGGGCTGTATAGGGGGGTGCTGCCGAGCCTCATTGAGCTGGTTCCCGCAACAGCGATTGGGTTTCTGGCGTATGAGATGGGGAAGAGAGTGATGGTGGCCGAGGGGCAGGAGGGGAGGGATGAGGTGAAGGGGTGAGAGGTGCGGAGGGGTGAGGGGGTTGTACAGAGGGGTGCTGCTGAGTTTGATTGGGCTGGTTCCGGCCATGGCAATTGGGATTGTGGTGAGTATATGCCTTTTGTCCTTAGAGGGGGATGAAGCTGGTTACCATGATAAACTTCTGATGTGTCTTTGGAAGCGTGGCATTTCATTAACCCCCCAACTCATGGCTGACATGCTCTCACCTCCCTGGGGGTCTAAAAAAATAAAATGGGTGCTAGCTAGGTTGAATTGACTACATGCTTCTTCATTCAATATGTTGACAACATATGTTTGTACTGTATGTGCTTACATTGGATACTTCCTTTCACTCTCCATATCCTATTCCATATCAGCCAGTGAGCACGGGCAGAATGGTTTGCACTAGCTGCAACAAGTTTCACTCACCTTTTATTCGAACCAAGTTAGGGAAGAATACGTGACGTTAGAGGTTTTAAGGTATCTGGAGCGAAATTCTGGTGTTTACAGGTGGTCTAATGCGTATAGAGTGTTCTTTTATAGATAAGTTTTGGAAACAAACTGTATAAGAAACGAACTATAACAATTCCTCAAGTATCTATGCGTCAGATATCAGCGATGAACCCTCTAACGCGAGAGGAAATTCTCGGTCCCACTTCCGTGAATCCCTAAAACCAAACCTTCTGCCTTCTGCCTGACTTCAAAGTTCCACCATCCACCTCGAACCAAGTGTTTAGCATCCTGAAGCCCTCAAGGTTAGTCATTAGCCTCGGCTACAGGTTCGGCATATTATACCGTTGGCCGAAACTCTCGCCCTCTTTCCACACCTATCTATTTTCCCGCCTAGATCATCTCTCGAGCCGCGCTTGGTACTCCCGATTGCGGCGGACCTTGGAGCACCACGCGCCTCCAGGGATTCCCCCCTCGCTGGCACAAATAGCACAGGTGTCCCATTCTGAGTCGTCGCTGCTGAACTGGTGAACCATGCGACACTTTATTCCAGGCGGCGATGTCGCCATGGGCACCGATCGTCGTGGCCCCTCGCGAGCCCACCCCACAGGCGTTTCGAATTCGGCCAGCAGCGGCCATCGGGATTCCCTGCTTGCCTCGCACCCTCTGCCTCCCTCCCACCCCCTCCGTGCCTCTCGTCGCATTCCCGTCGCAGTTTCTGGCTCACACCACAATCTGACCCCTCGTCAGACTTCCTGCAGCCACCAGCCAAACAAGTATAAAAAGACCAGGGGTCTACAGTTTCAGTCACCAGTTTGAGAATCTTGTTGTGGATCCTCACCATCAGCCTTCGAGTTCCTATCACCGTCTGCCCTCAAGGCCTCCGTTACTTGCTGTCTGAACCTGTTCGAGTACTCTATATCGGTCTTCAAATCTTGACTCTAGAACCAGTCCGTCTACCCTACTTCATCCGTCAACGATATGGCCTGCGTCGGTGCTGAGAGTGCCTGCGTGGACGTCGACGCCCTCTTCTCGAATTGCTGGGAGCAAAATGACTCCCTGACTAGCTTCGTCTGCAACTTGATCTCTCTTCCACGCCTGGTAAGAACAGATTCCTACCTTCTCCTTCTCGTTCTTTTTTTACGTCTTAAGCAGAGGCATCCTTTTTATCCTAATTTGACTTCAAATCTCGCAGAATCTTGAACAGGCGCAGTTACACGAACAGAAACTAACGTTGTTTACTTGAAACTTTGCAGGTCGACTTCAAATGGACCAGTTCCAGCAATCAAGTTGCAGCCAAGGCTGCTCCGCTCCTGGTTGAGGCTCCTGCTGATTGTGTGAAGGCCCCTGCTGTCTCGGTTGACGCCCCTGCTGTCTCGGTTGAGGCTCCTGCTGTCTCGGTTGAGGCTCCTGCTGTCTCGGTTGAGGCTCCTGCTGTCTCGGTTGAGGCTCCTGCTGTCTCGGTTGAGGCTCCTGCTGTCTCGGTTGAGGCTCCTGCTGTCTCCGTTGACGCTCTTGCTGTCTCTGTGGTGGCTCCTGCTGTCTCTGTGGTGGCTCCTGCTGTCTCTGTGGTGGCTCCTGCTGTCTCTGTGGTGGCTCCTGCTGTCTCTGTGGTGGCTCCTGCTCTCTCTGTGGTGGCTCCTGCTGTCTCTGTGGTGGCACTTGCTGTCTCGGTTGATACTCCTCTCTGCTCACTCGAAGCATCGCTCGGTTCGATTGAGGGACCTACCTGCTCAGCTGAGGACGCGTCCTGGTTGGGCCTGGAGCCAGAGGAAGTAGCTTCTTCATTCCCCGTTGCAGAGGCGTACCAGGATGTCAAGATGGGTTCGGAGGAGCAGCAAGGTGTGAAGATGGGTGAAGTGGCGAGCAGCAGGTGGTGCAGCATGAGTCGGAGTGAGAGCAGCTGCAGCAGCCACAGTGCGTGTCTCATTGACCTCCCCTGGGATAGCTGCTCCTCCTCATCTGCTGATAGCCTCTGCAGTACACTTGCTGAAATGATACCGGAGGCAACTGGTGTGAAAAGGGGGATTGGCCGAAGCATTTGCAGCACTGGGAAACGATGGATTCTGGAGGGGAAAGGATGTGGGAAGGCTGAGGAAGAATCCACTTTCTCAAACCAGCTGTATGGGGATGATGATGAAGATGACCAGGATGGTGAAGACTACAGCAGCAGAAGAGGCTACACGCTGCATGGGACGGGTAATGTGTGCTACATGAATCAATTGTACATGGATGAGGAGGATGAGGAGGAGAGGAGATCCCTGGCGGCATCTGGCATCTCGGTCGGCATTGGGAGGTTTGGAGCCAGGCGGAGAATAACGGGTTCTAGCAGCCGGGTTACTCTCCGTAGAATGAGTAGTGTGCTGAGGCAAAGTTAGTTACCGTAAGACGTTCTAGCTGGAACCAGAGTAACTGGTCTGCCAGGTTTTGTAAATTATTAGCAATGCTTGCTTTTGTTTCCTGAGAGCACTCGTTTCAACACCACTTAAAGTACCTAAGGCTTGTGACAGGTTATATCCTTGTACATGTTGCAGGCACCTGTACTACCAAATCTGTATTAGTACCAGTCTGCAAACTGAGTGTCATGGCACCGCCATTAGGTACTTCCATTGTCGAAACTGAACCACCATTCCATGAAATTTGCCATGCACCATCAGTGCTCTGAGTGACCATAATCCATCCTCAGTGTATGTAGTTTACAAAAGCTAGTGCATACAGTCGTGTGACATGTTATCGAGAATTAGAGACTCCAGAAGAGCTACGGAAGTCCCTATCGGTCTGGAGACGTTGTATGGATGAGGTGTGCGGGTGCGTGGGTGGGCCTCATCGGAACTTGATGGAAATGAGGGGCACATCCACATCCTCCCCATCCTCATCCTCACACGCCACCACCACGTCAAAGTGGCGGCGGTACGCAGGCACTTCCAGCTTAGCCACCTCCTTGGCAATGTCCAGCACCTTGCGAGGCAGGCGCTCCTTGTGGCGGGGGAAGAGCGAGTTGAACAGCAGGGCCTGGCCGCAGGAAATGCTGGCATGGGAGGAGAACAGGAGAAAAAGAAGCAGAAGAGGGAGACGGGAGATGGGATGTCCAGCACCTGGCGGGAGAGGCGCTCTTAGTAACCCAGGAAGAGGGAAGGATTTGAGCAGCACAGCCTGGCTGCACGATATGCTGTTTTGGTGATGGCCTGGAACCAGTCGATCAGCTCCTGCATCATCACACCCCCCTCCACCGTCCATCAGTCCCTCCCCTACACCGTCCATCTATCTACCTCCATCATCATACCTGCATGACTCCCCCATAAAAAAGCCTTGAGCCCTTTCGCCTGGAACCAGTCGATCAGCCCCTGCATCATGCATCGCCCTGCACTGTCCACCTATCTACCTCTATCATGCCTCTGTGATATTTCTATTCTCCCTTACCCCTCACCTGTACGCCTCGAGCCTCTTGGCCTGGAACCAGTCGATCAGCCCCTTGCATCCTCACATTCCCCCCCAACCTACATGCATTGACACCCCCTCACCTGTACACCTCGAGCCCCTTGGCCTGGAACCAGTCGATGAGCTCTAGCATGGTGACGTCGCCCTCCACCGTCCACTGGTCCCACACCGTATACTAGTGTGCCCTCATCATGCACAAGGTCACAACGCTGCCAAGCCCCTTACCTGTATGCTTCAAGCCCCTTGGCCTGGAACCAGTCAATCAGCTCCTGCATGGTGACGTCGCCCTCCACCGTCCACCGGTCCCACACAGTCCAGGTGAGCTCCTTGTGCTTCACGCTCTTGGGCGGCACCGGCTCCGCCATGGAGAAGAGCGGGAGGGCGAGGTTGGCAAAGGTGTTGCGCAAAGCAGGGGCCTTGGCGCCCTGCAGCACCTTGTAGAGCTCCAGACACACGAGGCCTGGGGGAGGGCAGGGGACGGGGGAAGGGGGATGGAGGGTGTGGGAAAAGTGTCAAGGAAAGGGAAAAGGAGTCCCACACAATCCAGGTGAGCTCCTTGTGCTTCACGCTCTTGGGGAGGACTGGCTCCGCCATCGACAAGAGGGGGGGGGCGAGGTCGGCGAATGTGTTGCGGAGAGCTGGCACCTTGGCGCCCTGCAGCACCTTGTAGAGCTCCAGACAGACCAGGTCTGCACGGGGAGGAGGGCGATGAGGAGAAACGGGGTAGGGGAAAGGGGAAAGGGGAAGACTGTGAAGGAGTGTGAGGGGTGTCCCACACGGTCCAATGTTGCACAGAGAAGGGGCCTTGGCTCCCTGGAGCTCCTTGTAGAGCTCCAGACACACCAGGCTTGACAAGTGTGAAAGAAAGGGGGCGAGGGGGAGGGGGGAAGAGGAGGATGGGGGGAAGCGCCAGGTGGGCAAAGGTGTTGCGTTGCGCAGTGACACACGCAGCACTGCACATGCCAAACCGTTCTCTCACCTGTGGCAAGAGCCGTGGTGGTGGCGATGGCCGGGATGATGCGCCCAGCAATGAACTTGGCCTTGAGCTTGTCCACCTCGCCAATCGTGTAGTTGCGCGCACGCAGGTTGGCGAGGCTGGCAATGAGGTCCATGTGGTAATTGGTGTCGTCGTCCTGGGTGAGAGGGAAGGGAAAGTGGAAGACGGGGCGTATTCACGGATATTGTGTAGTTACGTGCATGCAGGTTGGCCAGGCTAGCGATGCAGTCCATGTGGTAATTGATGTCGTCGTCCTGAGTAAGGGGGAAGGGAAAGGGAAAAAAAAGGGGGCATATTCAGGGATATTGTATAGTTGCACGCACAGTAGGTTGGCGAGGCTGGCAATGAGATCCATGTGGTGGTTGGTGACGTCATTCTGCGATAGAGGGATGGGGCAAGGCAGAAGACAGACTTGGGAGGAGGGAGGGAAACGCGCACGGGGGGTGAAGACTTAGCCTTGAGTTTGCCCGTCTCGCTAGTTGTGCTGCAAGTTGGCGAGACTGGCTAAGAGATCCATATGGAGAGAGAGGAGGGCAGAGGGGCAGGGAGCAGGGGGGAGAAGAGGCAACAGAAGCATGGAGAGGCGGCAGAAAAGAGTGGAACGAATGATGTGGGAAGAGGAACAGGAGAAAGAGCAGAGCGTTGGCACTGTCTTCCGTGAACTTTCCAGCGCCAGCGGTCCTCCTGCACCTCCCTCTCCCCGGAACCCTTTTCCCGCTCTTCCCTGCCTCCTCTCCCGCCCCCCTCCACCTCAACTTCTCCCTGCTGCTTCCTCCTCTTCCACCTGATGCCAAAAGCATCGTCATAGACCGATGGACACCACCAGCCATCATCCGTGACACCACAGCCATGCCGTGAATAAATGACTCGCATCCTCGCTTTCTCAAGCCACCCTCTAAGATTCCCCCCAAAAGCCCCTTGCTGCCTTGCTCCAGCCTCCCCAATGAGCTGCTATCGCCCTGCTGTGAATGCTGACTGATTGAGTCGACTGGAAAAAGCCCTTGCCTTCTCAAACCGCATAGCCACATCTAAAACCCCTTCAACAGCCCTTTGCTGCCTTGCTACTGCCTCCCCACCAAGTCCGCTATCACCAGGCTGTGAATGCTGATTGAGTCGACTGCAAAAAATCAAGTGAAAACCCCTGTAACAGCCCCTTGCTGCCGTCCGTCAGTGCCTCCTCACATGTGATAGAAGCTTAGTTTTGAGACGCCTAAAAACCAAACTTCTACCAGTTGGACAGCCCCTTGCTGCCGTCCTCCAGTGTCTCCGCTCTAATGCCTGCCACTAGCGCAAGCTGCACCCCAACAGGGGCCTCACCGGTTCAACAAAGGCCTCACCGGTTCAGCAAAGGCCTCACCTCTTCAAACTGCATGGGCACCAAGCGGAACTCCTTGCCCAGCCCCTGGCTGGCGTCCTTCAGCCTGCCCACCAGGTCTGCTATGCGCGTGATAGGAGTCTAGTTTTGGGGCGCCTCAACACTAGACTCCTTCAGCCTGCCCACCGCGTCTGCTATCGCCTTGCCGTCAATCAATGGCTCCAGGGCAGCACTCGCCACTCCAAAACCCAATCTCACCTTCTCAAACTGCACTGGCACCATGCGGAACTCCTTTGAAAGCCCCTTGCTGCCGTCCTTGAGCCTTCCCACCAGGTCTGCAATCGCCTTGCCGTCGTCCCCCACCGACGTGGCAGCACTGGTGGCCTTCTCGTCGGTCACGATCTTGACACCCTGGTGGGGAAAACAAGCAGGGTGGACGGAGAGGGAGGAGAGGGGAATACAAGAGGTGTGTCAGCATCTGGCATTTGAGTCGACTCAAAAGTCATCTGGCATCGCCTTGGCATCGTCCCCCACAGACGTTGCTGCACTGGTGGCCTTCTCGTCCGTCACAATCTTCAGCCCCTGGTAAGGAAAACAAGGAGGGTAGGAGTGGCGGCAGGAGAGGGCGGAACAGAAGGTGCCGCAGCATCTGCAATCGCCTTGCCGTTGTCCCCCAATGGCGTCGCTGCGCTGGTGGCCTTCTCGTCCGTCACTATCTTGACACCCTGGTGAAGGAGTGAGGAAGGGGGGAAAGAGGAAAAGGAGGAGAAGGATGACGGGGTGCGCCACAAGCTGCCATCGCATTGTTCTCATCCTCCTCATCCCTCACCCGAGTTGCGCACTATTTGCTGCCCTCTCATCCCTTACCTTCTCCATACCGTCTCACCTGCTTCGGCACAAACCCTTCAACTGCCACTTTAGCAACTGCCTCCGCCACCTTCCCATCCCTCTCACACGCCTCAAGATTCTTTTCGCTTCTCACCTCCCTTCCTCTCCATACTCCCCCACCTCTACCCACATCTACCCACCCCTCCCATCCTCTCACCTGCTTTGGAACAAACTCCTCCACCGCCACCTTGGCAACTGCCTCTGCCATCTTCTTCCCATCCCTTGCCCAATCCGGCGCCTCAATCCCGAACGTGGTGGCCCGTAGGATCGCGCCAGCTGTCACGAACGCCAGGCACGTGGGGTCGTCTGGGGTGAAAACGACAGCGGAGGGGAAGCGCTTGGGCGGCGACCAGAAAGGGAGGCCGGTGCTGGTGGAGGCGTCTTCGGGGAAGGTGTATGTGAGCTGCTTGATGCGGTTGGCGAAGTAGTCCTCGAACCTGGAAAGGGCCAGGGGTGGAGGGGGGGGGGAGGATGGACACACAATCATAAAACCCCTTTGCTCTCTCTCTCTCTCTCTCTCTCACGAGTCACGACGCACTCCACCACCCGCTCCAGCACCTCCCTCGCTGCAGCATCCCTGCACCCATCATCTCCTAAACCACCACACAAACCCTAGACCCGAAACCGCCAACCCCAATTGCAACCCCAAACCCCAAACTCCAACCGCCACTCACTTGCGCCGGGCCCACGACACACAATCCTGGAAGCTCGTCGCGCGCTCGGTGATGAGGCACTCCACGACGCGCTCCAGTGCCTCCCTGGCAGCCGCATCCCCCGCGCCCATCATCTCCTCGCAGTACTTCTCCGGCGCACTCAGGAAGGCATTCGCTTCACTGGGCGTCCGCTCCAGCAGCCCCTCGAACTCGCTCCGCGCCCACGTCAAGCAGTGCGTGATGTTGTGCGGGAAGGAGTGCACCGTGCACATGGGCGCCTGCTTCTCAGGGGGGTCTCGGGAAGCCCCATAGTTCTCCGTTTCGCCTGGGACCACCATTTGGGTGTTGCACTTCGCGCCGAGCGTCCCGCTTTCGAGAAGCGGCTTGCTGAAGTAGAGGCAGCGGGAGTCGACGTAGAGGCGCGCGTTAACGTTGTCGAGCGCGTTGATCACCACATCCAGGTGCTCCCAGAAGGTGTCGTCGAACACGTCTTCGGTCTGCGGCCCCACGCGGTTTTGCAGGGCGTTCACGCGCAGCGCAGGGTTAATTACCCTCGCCGCGTCTGCTGCAACCGAGGATTTTGCGTGCCCGATGTTCCAGTCGCGGAAGAGGAACTGACGGCTGAGATTGCTCTTCTCGATCGTGTCATCATCTGTCACCGTCAAATAGCCCTTCCCACTCAGCGGCACGCTCCCACCACTGGTAACACCACCACCGGCAACAGGTTCAGCAGGTTTTTCCCCAGGGGGGAGCAGCAGGCACCCATGAGGGCGAGATTCTTGAGCAGCTCGCAGCCCAGGGCCCCTGCCCCCACGACAAAGGCGGAGCAGTTGTGCATGCGGGCCTGGAAGGAGCGGCCGAAGAGGGCTATCTGCGAGTCGTAACGCGTGTTGGTGGGGGCCGTCTCCTCCGCTGAGAGGGGTTCGGCAGGCAGTGACTCGACCGAATCAAAGTAGAAGAGCTGAGAGGGAGGGAGGGAGGGAGGGAGGAGGGAGGGACACAGGGAAGACGGGGCGCAGAGTAGACGTGGTGGGGGCACAGGGACGGAAGGAGGTTGAATCAGGACGACAAACGGTGCAAACGGCTGCAGGGTGCGGTCGAAGAGGGCTGTCTGGAAGTCGTTATGGGAGTCAGTGGGGGCTGACTCCTTAGCAGGGATAGGGGCGGGTGGGAGAGACTGCACAGAATCGAAGTAGACGAGCTGACAAGCGGAGGGGGGCACAGAGAGAGCTGAAAGGGGGAGGGGGAAAGGGTGAGTTAACACGAGAAACGGCACTGTCGTGTATGCATGCCTGCAGAGAGCGGCTGAAGAGGGATATCTGCAAGTTACAGCGCGAGCCCATACCAGCTGCCATACCAGCTGCCATACCAGCTGCCATACCAGCTGCCATACCAGCTGCCATACCAGCTGCCATACCAGCTGCCATACCAGCTGCCATACCAGCTGCCATACCAGCCATACCAGCTGCCATACCAGCTGCCATACCAGCTGCCATACCAGCTGCCATACTCCCAGTTTTACCTGCCCCCAGCATCTAACAGTGTACACGTTCACAGTCACCTGCACCAGCATCTCACCTGCACCAGCATCTCACCTGGTGGAGCGGGTGGAACTTGCCCGAGCACGCCTTGACCACCTCCTGCCCGACAATCCCCCCAAACATGGCGGCCATGGGGCAGATCTCCGCGCTCGCCCCGTGCGCCAGCTGGCGGATCAGCTTCTCCCCCTCCGCAATCACCCCCTCCTCCACCTTCGCCTCCTTCCCCACCCGCCCATTCACCTCCCTAACCAGCTCCACCACCCGTGACCCATCTGCTTCCGATCCCGGCGCAGGGAAGCGCCCGGTTTCCTTATGGAAGGCGTCTAGGGCCTGGAACGCCAGGTGCAGCAGCGGGGGCCGGTCGAACTTGGCGAAGTCGCTGAGGAGAAACTCCCCCGGCTGGTGCAGGCACGCAGCGAGCGTGCGAAACGCCAGCTGCTTGGGCTGCTTCACTTGAGTCACGATCCCGCCCCCCTCATACGCCCCATAGGCTGAAGTGTCGTCGTCCAGGAGGAAGGAGTGCGCTCGGACGTTGCGCACGCGGCGGGGCTTGCCGTCATTGAGCTCAGTCATCCCGCGCACCTCCGAGAACACCACCAGGTCCCCATCTTGGAATCCCAGCCGTTCGTCGTCCACGCAGGTGACCAGCGCGTCGGGGGAGTCGTTGGCCACGGAAGCGAGGATACCCGAGAAGGGGTCCTCCCCGTCGACGTCGGTGACGGTGAAGGACGGGCCGAAGTCGCAGAAAATGGAGCCGAAGACGCCCCGGGTGTCGCAGCGGATGAAGGGCACGGGGGGGAGTGCGCGTGGCAGAACGCGTCAAACTCCACTGCTTGGTCCAGAGGGAGGTCAGTGAAAACGACCGCCTGGTGGGGAGGAACGGGCAACACGGAATGGAATGGAAGGAGGAGAGGCGGTGGGAGGAGAGGGGTGGGAGGAATGACAGAGTTGAAAGGCTGCTCTAAGCGCGTCAGGGTCCATGGGTCTGGCAGCAGATGGGCATATGGGGGGGGGAAGGGGAGGAGGGGAGTGCGCGTGGCAGTAGGCGTCGAATGGCACTGCTTGGAGCACAGCAGAGGGAGGTCGGTGAAAACGACCGCCTGGAATGGGGGGGGTGGGGAACAGGGGATAGAAGGAGGGAGAGAGTAATGAGGCGCCTCAACGCACATCTCAGATTCCCTGGGTCTCGCAGCAGATAAAAGCGCGGCGGGGGGGGAGAGAGGGGAGGGGGGGGGGAGATGGTGGGGGAGTGTGAGTGCGTGGCTATCGGAGACGAAATCTATCGCTCGGCAGGAGAATGAATACCTGCTCATTCCCCCCACTCCTTTTGCCAACCCACCTGGAATTCTCCCAGAAACTCCCTACCCATAGGGGCAGTGTGAACGTCCACCGCCTGTTGAGCTCCTGCAGGCGCGCAGCACACGCCTCATACTGCCTACAGGCTACATCCCCTTCCCATCTCACCTGAAACTCCACCAGGAACTCCTTCTCAACGAGGGCCGTGTGCACGTGCACGTCCACCGCCTTGTTGAGCTCCTGCACGCGCGCCGCTCACGTCTGCGCGCGGCTGAGCCCTGGATCGACCCTTTCCCATTCTGCTTTCCTCCCTAACGAACCCCTTCCTCCTGTCTCACCTCGAAACCCCCAAGAAACTCCTTCTCAATCGGCGCGGCACGGACATGAACGTCCAGGGCCCTGTTGAGCTCCTGCAGGCGCGCAGAACACGCCTCATACCATCCATCTTCCTTCCTTCACTCACCTCGAACCCCCCTAGAAACTCCTTCTCGATAGGCGCGGTATGCACGTGCACGTCCACGGCCTTGTTGAGCTCCTGCAGGCGCGCCGCACACGCCTGGGCGCGGTTGAGCCCCACGTCGGCCTCCGAGAGGTAGAACTGCGCCGACAGGTGCTGCACCGTGACCGTGACTGTGTCGTGCACAGTCACGGACTTGACGCCCGCTAGAATCACGTTCTTGGCTGGAAGAACGACGGAACCGAGGGGGAGGGGAGGGGAGGCGGCGGAGCGGGGAGTGGGGGATGGGGGGATGGGAGGAGAAGAGAGAGGGGAGAGGAGGGGATTGAAGGACAGGAGGATGGGATCTCGGTCTAAGGAAAGGCGTAACGGCGCGGTTGAGCCCCACATCGGCCTGTGAGGGAAACAACTGCGCTGAGAGGCGCTGCATGGTGACAGTGACTATGTCGTGCACAGTCACGGACTTGACGCCGCTAGAATCACGTTCTTGGCTGCACGGGGGAGAGAAACGAGGGGATGGAGCGAATCAAAAGGATGCAATGATTTTGCAGGCGCCGACACAAGGACTCCGTGTCGTGCACAGTCACGGATTGACGCCCGCTAGAATCAGGTTCTTGGCTGGGGGTGGACAGAAACGAGGGTATGGAGGAGAAAAATAAAATTGATAAAAATAGCTCTGCAAAAGGGGCTCCGTGACGCAGCCCCTTTCGTGAATACTGTGACGGAATTGACGCCTGCTAGATTCGCGTTCTTCGCTGAGCACGGAAGATACGAGGCGGAGGGGGAGGAGATTCAAGGACGGAGGAAACGGGAAGACGTAAAGCCCTGAACCCGCGAAGGAACAGCAGGAGATAATGACGGGGGTAGCGTCCACAGCGATTGTCAGTGAACGGACAACTAGCAGTTGCCAAAAATAAGCCCGCACGCGATAGGTCTACTTTAAAACAAAACAAAGCGACCAGCAATACATGATGAGTGGTAGGAACGTGCAGATTTAACCAATCACGTCGTATTGGTGTAACACGTCAGATCGAGCTGAACGCGACACCTATTCGCGCACATTAGACCTAATTCTCGCGCAAATCTTGAGAGATCTAAGACTCACGCAGATCTACCTTATCCTGGCAGAATCCCATTCCCTAATCCCTCCAGTCACCTCCCTTTACGTACCAATCTCCACGCCAGGGCCGCTAAGCCCCAGAATGAGGACATCAGCGCCAAATATGCGCTTCCTCGTCGCAATAGACCAGTCTCCTCCCTCCCTAAGCCGTCTCATCCCCCCCTCCCCCCCGGCCCCCCCGTATCAATCTCCACGCCGAGGGCGTGAGTCCCGAAATCAAATCCTTCGGCTGAAACATACGTTTCATCGTCTCGCGGCCGTACACACCGCCAACGCCTCGAAACAATAACTACCGGACCTATGCCATCCCCCGTAAGCGTCTTCACATACCGATCTCCACGCCGAGGCCGTTGAGGCCCGAGATGAGGACCTTGGCGCCGAACATGCGCTTCATCGTCTCGCGGCCGTACACCGCCAGCTGCCGGCTGTGCAGATCCTCGTCGATCACGATCTCCCCGCCTCCGCCGGCGGCGGCGCCGGCTGCGGCGCCGTTCGCGCTGTCAGATGTCGGCTGCGGAGCCATTTCCGCGTCGGGATTCGACAGATTGGTCAACTTGGACGGAACGCAGTCGTCTAATTTAGGGTCGGTTACTGAAGTTGCTGCCTCGCCGTCGATCTTCTGACGCTTGTGCTCGCGATCGTCGGATTCCACGGCGCCGCCGTCCCGCGCCCGATCGCGAGGTGAGATGCAGTGGCATACAGCAAATCGCCTCGCAGGCGGTGAACCCCTCCTAAAATACGACGGACCGGGGCGACGACAGACACGAGCGGAAAGACAACGGAAATTACGAAACCGTTCCGCGTTGAAAGATGGGGAACCGAGAACCCCGGTTTCGCTTCGGCCGAGGTCAAACGGCGGTGCGAGCAGATCAGGTGAAATAGGTGGGAAAAGACGAATTCGGAATGGGAGGAGAGAAATGGAGCACGGGAGATGTGAAAAGGGAGAGAGATCACAAGGGTCTTCCGTTCCGACACCCCTCAGAGGAAAGGGGGGGGAGGAAATAGGAAGATTCTGCTCCATGGCGAGCCAGGGGGGCAGTGCGCCATCGCGTGTGTCAGACGTTGCTTGCGTGTGTGATGTAACGTGGTTTAGTGTGTTCTGATATGGTTTGCTGTGGTGACGTAGCGTTGTGGGCTTGGCTGCCGTGGCTTGTTGGGAAAGGCTGGTGTGGAAAAAACCTCGATAAGGACAGAGTTACTGCGTCCGCTGTTGCTCTTCCGGCTTGTGTATAGCATTGGTTTACAGCTTACTACTTGATTCTTGTTCTCACTATAAGCATTTCTGATTGCTCGAAAATGCACTGCATTCCCGTCTGTCCAATTTCAAACCGTCCAATGTCTCACGGCAACATCTAGGAGGGGAGGGAGGCAGGCGGACAGACCGCTCCTGCATTCCACACCACACAACCTCTTTTCCTGCCGACCCTTCCCTCCCCTCCGCACCGCGCGGCTGAGCTGGCAATGTTTATCCGGCCCGCAGCGACATTGAGAGTTGTTTCGCGGGCCACTCTCGCAGAAGCACCATTGTCGGGAGTATCCCGCACCTGGCAGAAGCACCACCATGCCGTGACCATCACAAGCCCGCTCTACTGCCTCCGGCGAGTCGACTGGAAACAGCACGGGCTGACCCGCCAGATCCGGCAAAATCATACTTTCGGGCAGCCATTTAGAGAAATTTCAGTGGCCGTCCCGTTTTCTGCTCAAAATACTGCGTCCGGCGCTTCCAGAAGGCAAATTGCAAGCGTAGCGTGCGCTGCGCGTGCGAGCATGGATACCGGCGGCGATCGCGGCGAGGGATGGCTGGTGGGAGCCATCGACCAGGGCACGACGAGCACGCGCTTCTTCCTCTACGACGAGCACCTGCGCGTCGTCGCGTCGCATCAGATGGAATTCGAGCAGATCCAACCGCAGGCCGGGTAGGCTTGATCTTAGGTTGGCTAGGCTTCGTCTGGTTGCAGAATCCTCGGTATTAGCTAAGGCGAGAACGGGCGTGTAGATGTGATTCTATATTGAAGCTATTCGAGAAGGGACACTGAGCAGTCTGGCCTGGCAAGGGCTGGGATGCAACAGTGAGGAAACTTCGACCCTCACTGATGTGTAGCTGGTGGGGGGCCGCTCACGGCGTGACCCTGTGATGAACCCCCTTCTTAGTCCGGGAGTGCACGGAGGGAGAGATAGCAGCAGCAAGGAAGAGACGAATCCGCGCCCCACTTGCCGCTGTGCTCGAACTCCTCTCGTGTGGTTAGCTGGATGGAGCACGGCCGTCTGGCGATTGTTTTCACAATCAGTGATTGCAAGAGTAGCAGCGAGACAAATGCCCTAAAAGCGGACAACTCACTGCTTTTAGGGGATTTGTCTAACTGGGGGTGGAGCAGGGCTTCGATGGTAATTCCCTCAACCGTCCCTCAGTGCCCAGGATAGATCAAACCTCTTTTCTCCATCTCCCTCCCATCCGCCTCCCCTCCTGTTCCTAGCTAGGTGGAGCACGACCCTCGGGTGATCCTCTCCACAGCCCTCCGGCGCATGGAGGGAGCGATAGCAGCAGCAAGGAGCAAACAGTAGATTTCTCTGCTCAAGCTGCCTACCTTCCCATTCACTCTTCACCCCGTCCCCTGCCCAGCTGAGTGGAGCACGACCCTCGGGTGATCCTCTCAACGGTCCGTCAGTGCGTGGAGGGAGCGATAACCGCACCAAGGAGCAGAAAGCACTCAGCCGTTTCTTTCTCTGTCGCCCTGCCATCCCACTTGCATGCTCTGCTCGATATCATCCTGTTCCCAGCTGGGTGGAGCATGATCCTATGGTGATCCTCTCAACAGTCCGCGAATGCATGGAGGGAGCGATAGCAGCAGCGCGGAGCAAGGGGCTAGAGGTTGGGCCTGACACGGTCAGGGCAGTGGGGCTGACCAATCAGAGGGAGACAACTGTCGTGTGGCGCAGGAGCACGGGGGAACCACTCCACAACGCCATAGTGTGGATGGACGTGCGCACGAGCGCCCTGTGCCAGTGAGTGATTGCTGTTTGGTGTGGCTTGACAAGCTGTGGGTGAGTGGTCTGTGCAGTGAGTGGTGGGGGATTGTACTCGACCCATGTCCAGTTGCCAGCTGTGTTGCAAAAGGAGCACGGTGGAACTCCTTGACAATGCCATAGTGTGGATGGCCGTGCGCACCAGCGCTCTGTGTGTGCCAGTGGGTCATTACTGTTTGGTATGGCTTGACAAGTTGCGGGTGGGTGAGTGGGCTGTGCCCGCGAGGGGTTGTGCTTTGCACGTGATGCATGTCCGGTTGCCGGTTGCCAGTTGCTGTGTGGCGAAAGAGAGGCACTGAGGCGTCCCTTCACAATGCGAGGGCGTGGATGGACGTGCGGACAAGCGCTCTGAAACGTGATTGTGGCTCGTGAAACGTGAATAGTAGTCAAGATGCATGGGGGAGCCCCGTCACAATGCCGCCATGAGTGTGAACATGAGGACGGGGGCTCTGTGCCAGTGGGTCTGGGTTCTCACAGGCACTTGGCATGCTACCATTCACTGGCTGCTGGCTCCTACTTTTAAAAAATGTTTCTTGTTCCACCCTCTTTTTCGTTTCCACAGGGCCACAGGCGGTTGGAGCAGCAGCTGCCGGGCGGCAGGGACGAGTGGAGGGGGTAACACCTGCATCTGTACCTTTGTCTCGGTGCAGGCGAAGGCGGTTGGAGCAGCTATTCATACATTATTTTGCAATACCTTCGCCACACTCTCTCCCTCTCCCCATCCTCGAAGACGGTTGGAGCAGCAGCTGTCGGGCGGCAGGGAAGAGCGGAGGGAAGTGGTGGGGCAATCCCTGGGTCGTGATTTCAGTGCAGACATGCTTCCCTCTCGTGTTTCCACCCTCTTAATTCTCCCCAAAGGCGATTGGAGCAGCAGCTGCCGGGCGGCAGGGACGAGTGGAGGGGAGTGACGGGGCTCCCCCTCAGCACCTACTTCAGCGCCCTCAAGCTGACGTGGCTGCTGGAGGAGGTGCCAGCTGTCAGGCAGGCAGTGGAGGAGGGCGACGCGCTGTTCGGCACCATTGACACGTGGCTCATCTGGAACCTGACAGGTGGCACTCTCAGAACGTATCTCTCTGTGCAATCACTCTTGGAGCTCCTTCCCCCTTCCCTCCGTTTGCTCGCTCTCTTGTCCCGCTCTCTCTCACCCCGGCATCATTCCATCTCCCTTCTTTCTCCGTTCCTAGTAGTATCACCGTTTCATGGACCTAAATGCTCTGCAGTGGAGCGAGCTGACGTTCTGTGCGGCTGTGCCCATTCTTTCTTGGTGACAATTCCCTCCCTCCTACCCACCCACCCTGCTGCAGGTGGTGCCACCCACGTGACGGACAGCAGCAACGCCTCGCGCACGCTGCTCATGGACCTGAGGGCTCTGCAGTGGAGCGATCCCATCTTGAAGGCTCTGAACATTCCCAGAAGCATCCTCCCGAGCATCATTTCCAGTGCTGGTGAGTTGCTAAGGGGGTTTGTTCTGAGGCTCCTCGATAAAAGCACATTTTGAGGCGCCTCAAAACTCCTCAATAAAGCACATTCTTTCGACTCGGGCATCCTCTCGACTCGGGCATCGCTTCCAGTGCCAAGTGGGCTTGTGAATGAGTGAGAAAGGTCGAAGGAAAGGGGACGGCAAGAGAGAGTGGCTGCGGGCTGGCCATAGCTCCCGCAGCTGCAGAGTGAGAGGAAGGGGGGGGGAAGGGGGAGGACGGAGTGGGAAGGTATTAGGAACAATACTCACACCAGACAACCCCATAAAAGCCCTTCTCTCCCCCCATTCCTCATCCCTTCTCTCCCCCCATTCCTCATCCCTTCTCTCTCCCTCCCCTCCTGGCGCCCGTAACCCATCCTCTCCACGCCTCCACCACAGAGCACATCGCCCCTATAACCTCGTCCTGGCCTCTAGCAGGGAGTCTGGGCGACCAGCATGCCGCCATGCTGGGGCAGCGGTGCAATCAGGGGCAGGTCAACATCCCTCTCTTACACCTCTCTCCTTCCCCTCCCTCCCGCCCACCACAGAGCACATCGCCCCAATAACCTCCTCATGGCCGCTAGCCGGGGTGCCTCTATCGGGGTGCCTAGGGGACCAGCACGCAGCCATGCTGGGGCAGCGGTGCAGCCGGGGGCAGGCTAAAGCCACCTTTGGAACGGGGTGCTTCATGCTGCTCAACACAGGACCCCAGGTGACTCATGTCTCTACACACTGGGACGACCCAAGCTGACTCGTGTTCCTGTAGGCATGCTCTTTCATCATGCATCACGGCAGCAGCTGTGCACGCAGGGACAAGCCAAGGTCACCTTCGGCACGGGCTGCTTCATGCCGCTCCACACAGACCCAAGCTAGCTCGCGCTCCTCCCCCCTTCATCCCCTCCTCCCTCCCCCCCCCCCCCCCTCCCCTCTCCTGCTGCTCCCCCCACTCCTAGGTGTGCGCGTCCTAGCCCGGGCTGCTGAGAACTGTTGCCGTTTTGTTCTTCCACAGCTTATGCCTCTGTCCACCTTCCCAAACCGTATCCCACCCCCACTCCCAGGTGTGTGCATCCCAGCATGGGCTTTTGAGCACAGTTGCCTTCCAGCTAGGGAGTAGGAGGGAGGGAGGCAGAAGGGAGGGGGGTCGAGGGGAAGAGGGAATCGCATGGGAGGAAGCCAGCAGTACTGTAAGCAGTGCCAGCAGTGGCAGCAGCAGTGGGGGCAGTGGCACGTGCTACTACGCGCTGGAGGGCAGCATCGCCATAGCAGGGGCGGCGGTGCAGTGGCTGCGGGACAACCTCGGGATCATCTCCAGTGCCCAGGAGGTGGAGCCTCTTGCTGCCTCTGTGCCCGACACAGGAGGCGTCTACTTCGTCCCCGCTTTCAGGTGATTTCTCCTGTTGCCTTCTGGTGATTTCTCCTGTTGCCTTCAGGTGATTTCTCCTGTTGCTTTCAGGTGATTTCTTCAGGTGCAGTGACTAAGGGACAACCTCGGGATCATCTCGAGCGCCCTGGAGGTGGAGCCTCTTGCTGCCTCTGTGCCGCAACGGCATCTACTTCGTCCCCACGTTCAGGTGATTTTCAGGTGCTTTCAGGTAGTTCTAGTGTTCCTTCAGGGGATTCTTCAGGTGCAGTGGCTGTGTGACAACCTCGGGATCATCTTGAGCGCCAGGGAGGTGGAGCCCCTGGCTGCCTCTGTGCCGCACACAGGTGGGGTCTACTTCGTCCCCGCCTTCAGGAAAATCTCAGGTGCTTCTAGGTGATTCTCAGGTGCCTTCAGGTGATTCTTCAGGTGCCATGGTTGAGGGACGACCTCGGGATCATCTCCAGCGCTAGGGAGCCACTTGTTGCCTCTGTGCCGCACGCCGGCTGAGTCTACATCTTCCCCGCCTTCTGGTGACTGTCAGGTGCCATCACTTGATCATAGGTGCATGCAGTTATTGCTGAGGGGTGAGAGTGGGTCTTCCCTGCTCCACACCACATCCATCCCTTTCGCCCTCCTCTCTGCCTCACTCTCACAATCCACACTCAACCCTTCTTTTCCTGCCTTCTTTTGCCCCTCGCCCTTTCTTCCCCCACTGCAGTGGTCTGTTCGCCCCACGGTGGAGGGAGGACGCCCGAGGGGTGATAGTGGGCTTGTCGAGGTTCACAACGAGAGCGCACATCGCAAGGGCTGTGCTGGAGGCGATTGCCTGGCAGGTGGGTGTTTGAGGGCGGTGCACGGACGCAGCACAGTGCGAGGGGCGATAGTGGGGCTGTCCCGGTGTACAACGAGAGCGCACATAGCAAGGGCTGTGCTGGAGGCGATAGCTTGGCAGGTGAGAGTTGCTGCACGCTGAGCGCCTCAGGGCGCATGTGAGCTGTTGCACGCTGAGCGCCTCAGGGTATATGTGAGCTGTTGCACGCTGAGCGCATGTGAGCTGTTGCTGGGGTGATAGTGGGCTAGTCGAGGTGAAAAAAGGCGCCCACGTTGCCCGAGCTCGTCGTTGCTGAGAGCGATTGCCTGACTCTCATGCAGGCAGGTGGCATGGTACCCTTGTGCATCCCCCATCCATCCGCTGTCATGCCATCCACCCATCCAATGGTGCATGCAATGGTGGTCAGACGCGGTGCAGTCAGGAACAGCAGGAGCAGCAGGAGCTAGTACTGGCAGCAGGAGCAGCAGGAGCTAGTACTGGCAGCAGGAGCAGCAGGAGCTAGTACTGGCAGCAGGAGCAGCAGGAGCTAGTACTGGCAGCAGGAGCAGCAGGAGCTAGTACTGGCAGCAGGAGCAGCAGGAGCTAGTACTGGCAGCAGGAGCAGCAGGAGCTAGTACTGGCAGCAGGAGCAGCAGGAGCTAGTACTGGCAGCAGGAGCAGCAGGAGCTAGTACTGGCAGCAGGAGCAGCAGGAGCTAGTACTGGCAGCAGGAGCAGCAGGAGCTAGTACTGGCAGCAGGAGCAGCAGGAGCTAGTGCTGGCAGCAGCACTGGCAGTGGGGATTGGCAACAGTGCTAGCACTCCCATTCAGCATATTTTCTCTCCATCGTGCCCCTATTCCTCTTCTCCTGCAGACCCGGGAGGTTCTAGATGCAATGCGATCAGACGCGATGCAGTCAGGTGCAGCTGGAGTTGGCAGCAGTGGCAGCTCTGCGAGCAGTGGTGACAGCGACAGCAGGGAGGGCGAAAGCGAGCAGTTTGTTTTGAGGGTGGATGGAGGGGCGTCAGTCAACTCCTTGCTCGTGCAGATGCAGGTGAGACGCAGGGGTGAGGGGGGGGGTCGTACCGGGGAAATGCAGCCGCAGTAGCGGCGGCAAGAGGAGGATGGGGAGGAGGGAGGGCGGCAGCGAGCAGTTTGTATTGAGGGTGGTTGGATGCGCATCAGTCAACAGCCTGCTCATGCGGATGCAGGTGAGACGCAGGGATGTGGGATGTGGAGAAACTGCTTGGCTGTTTGGTTATGAGAAGGCGCTGTTGCTATGCGGGATATGGCCAATGAAGCAGGCTTGGAAGAGGTAGTATTGTGCCGTTTTCATGTGGAAGTGCTAAGGGAAATGTGTGGTCCACTCATGGCATTCCACTGCTTGTTGCAGGGGTATCTGCACTCAGGGGTATCTGCACTCAGGGGTATCTGCACATGGAAAACCTGCTGCAAGGGAGCGGAATGGGCTAATCAAGAAACGGAAGGCACAAGGTGTTGAGATGCTCTGACGAGAGGGAATCTGCTCCGCTATCCGTCCATCCCTGTTCTGTGCAGCCTCCATCCATCCATTGTTCCTTCCTCTCTGCTCTCTCTCCCTCTCTCCCTCCATCCCTCTCTCCCTCTCTCCCTCTCTCCCTCTCTCCCTCCATCCCTCCATCCCTCCATTCCTCCCTTCCAGGCTGACATCCTTGGCTGCCCGGTGCAGCGGCCACCGACATAAGAGACTATCCCTAGGCGCCTCAATAGCATCCCTCCTTTCGCATATGCTCCTTCGCATACCACCCTCTGCATCCATCCTCCCCCCCCCCCTCTACCCCCGAAAATCCAGGCTGATTTCCTTGGCTGCCCCGTGCAGCGGCCAGCCGACATAGAGACAACAGCACTGGGAGCAGCACTTGCGGCAGGGATAGGAGTGGGGCTGTGGAGGGAAGAGGAGGTGCTCGGGGGTAAGGTGGGGGGATACGGACAAAGCGCGGAAGATGGGGGGAGAGGTGAAGAGGGGATCGGAGCATTGTTTCTGCCGTTGATTACGCCAGAAGTGAGGGAACAGCGGTTTGCTTCCTGGTGCAAGGCGGTGGAGCGATCGCTGGACCTCAATGATCTCGCATGAAATGTAACGTAAGCGCCCGGATATATGACTCAAGGGTGTTACATCACATACCACCAGCAATTCTGGGGGGTACGAGTCTTGTAATGAAACATTGAAATACATTTCTCAGGCCGTACACGTGGAATTCAATTTTCAACGTGCAGTTCTGTACCCATCCATGGCCCAAAATAGGTTTTCGGCCCTCCCTTCAATTGAAATCAGGGTCACCCCTGTTGACGTATGTAAGGCATATACACATATATATACTGGTACAGTAGCCTAGCTAGGATCAGCCCTTAAAGGGTACAGCACTCAGATATACCCAACTGCTTTGCCTTGCCTAGTCAACTTCTCTCTCGACATGGTATAGAGTTAGGTCTCGCTCCTAGCCGTCATGCTTCCACCCTAGGCACTACCCACTCCCCCCCCACCCCTGCTTACCTCCTTAGCCCTAATTAGGCTTTCCTCTATTCCTCTAGCCTGCGCCCTAGCTTAAGCTCTAGTCCGAGGCTGCTGCCTTACCTTCGCGCTGCCCGCATTTTGCAGCCAGCCTGCCTACCAGCCATTGCCAGCTCGCCGCCACCGGCAGCGCGCCAGTCGCTGCCAGCTCGCCGCCAGCTAGCCGCCGCCAGCAGCTTGCTCACCGCTCGCCTCTGCCAGCTTTCCGCCAGTAGTTTGCTCGCAACTCGCTGCCGCCAGCTTGTCGCCAGCTCGCTCGCTGCCAGCTCGCCGCCAGCAGCCGCCGCCAGCAGCTCACTCGCCGCTGCCAGCTCGCCGCCCGCAGCCGCCGCCAGCTAGCCGTCGCCAGCCTGCTGCCAGCTCGCTCGCTGCCAGCAGCCGCCCACCGCTCCTTCAGTGCTGCTCGCTCGCTGCCATCTCGCCGCCAGCGCCTTGCAGCCAGCTCGCCGCCAGCAGACGCTGCGAGCATGCCACCAAGTTGCTAGCTAGCAGCTGCCAGCACGCTGCCAGCTCGCCGCCGCCAACAGCTAGCTAGCAGCCCGCCGCCGCCAGCCCGCCGCCAGCGAATTGCTGCCAGCTTGCCGCCAGCGGCTCGCAGCCAGCAAAGCAGCCGCCAGCCAGCTAGCGAGCCAACCGTCGCCAGCCAGCTGGCCAGCTAGCCAGCCCAGCCAGCTCGCCAGCCGCTGCCAGCCAGCCAGCCGCTCCTGCCAGCCAGCTAGCCAGCCAGCCGCCGCCAGCCAGCTGGCCAGCCAGCCAGCCACCAGCCAACTTGCTAGCCAGGCAGCCGCTGCTAGCCAGCCAGCCGCTCCCGCCAGCCAGCTAGCCAGCCAGCTGCCGCCAGCCAGCTAGCCAGCCAGCCAGCCACCAGCCAGCTAGCCAGTCCCCAGCCAGCTAGCTGTCAGCCGCCAGCCAGCCACTGTTAGCCAGCCAGCCGCTCCCGCTAGCCATCCATGGCCAGCCAGCTAGCCGGCCAGCCAGCCGCCGCCAGCCAGCTAGCCAGTCGCCAGCCAGCTAGCCGCCGCTCGCCAGCCGCCAGCCAGCTAGCCACCAGCCAGCCAGCCAGCCGCCAGCCAGCCACCCGCCAGCAGCCAGCCAGCCACCAGCCAGCCACCAGCCACTGCTCCCTGCTGCCTGCCGCCCACTGCCGCTGCCGCTCGCTGCGGCTCGCTGCTGCTGCTCCCAGCCGGCAGCAGCCCCCTGCAGCAGCCCACTGCCGCTCGTCAACAACCCCCTGCTGCCAGCTTGCAGCCCCCCTGCGCCTGCTTGCCACCCGCTGCTGCTTCCTGCTGCGCGCTCCCTGCCGCGGTCAGCCGGCCGCTAGCAGCCAGCCGCCAGCTGCCAGGCCGCCGCTCCGGCCACAGCATCCACTGCCCCTCCCACCGTTCGTGCTCTTGCAGCCCCTAGCGCCTCCCACTAGTTTGCTCCTCGTTACTAGAGTTCCTCGCCGCCTCCCTTATCAGCATGCCGACCTCGTCGGAGTCTGTCCCTCGGCTGGACGCCGAAGGCCGGGCGGTCGATTTCTCTCTCTGGCTTCTCGCGCTCCACCGGCAGCTAGTGAGCCAGCATGTGGATTGCGAGCTCCTGGAGGCCCACATTACTGGTGAGCTCGTCGCCCAGCTCCATGCCCTCGAGGTATGCTACAGGGCTCCCTGCCTTGAGCCGCAGCAGCAGCAGCAGCACTGGCAGTCGCCGTGGTGGGGCCCTGGGGGTGTTGGGCACAGTAGAAGCCCTGGGGGTTGGGACCCAGGGCGGTCGCTGCCCTGGGGTCCGTGTGGTTTCTCTGGAGACCCGGGGGCCTGGTGATCTAGGTCCCACTGCTCTGTGTAGTCTCCATCTGCTGCGCCTTCCAGGAAGCAACCATGGCTTTCACCATCTCCCTAAAGACATACATGCGACAAAGACAAGACACGATTAGATACTCATTCTGAAATCTAAGAGAAACCCGCTGAAGTTTTGAAAATCATGAGAACTTAGGGAGGAGGAGGTGTGAAGGGCATATGCCTCTACTGGTAACGACGATTCTTCTCAGTCATCAATGCGGATGCAGATGTGGGAGACGAGGTCACGGGTTCTGGAGGTGGAGGACAAGCCAGCAGATTCGCCTCCTCCATTTCCCACACCCATTTGTTGCTGCTTAGACTCGCGCTGAGGCGTGGATTCTAAAGCAGCGAGTCGACGCTTTTGGAGCGGCAGAGGCTCTACTTCGGAGGCGTTAGTGTGGTGCAAGAAGTCTAAGCCACTAAGTGCGGCATGGCAACGTAAGGGAGGGGCGTCAACATCGTCAACATCGTCCTCGACAACCATGGCTGACGAGGCGAGACAGCGAGAGGAAATGAGGCTGGCATGAGAGGAAACGTTCGAGGGATGTGAGAGGAGATTGCAAAAGTGGGCGATGAGATGATAATGACACTGTATTACAAGGGGGAAATGTCTAAGGGGCCAATAAACGATAGATACTTGTACAGCGAGTACAAGTGTGGCAGCAATCTACGTGGGTGTTATGAATTAATCGGAGTAATAACAGGTAGTGTAATAAAGGAGTTGTGATTCAAGAGTGTCGATACAAATGAGGGACTAGGCATTTATAGGCACGAACAGGGCTAGCCGAGAACCACGCGAACAGGTTGGGGCGGTCCGGTTGGCGAAAGCTACGGAAGCGCCACGGGTTCAGGTTTGGGTTCGAAAAGTGGTTCGGGACCGAAGAAGTTTACCGAGCCTGGACTTCCGAGAGTCGAAGGCGTACGTGCTGTAGTCAAGCCCAGTAAGGAAAAGGAATTTCCTTACAACACCCTTCCTTCCGGGACGAGACTACCCACATTCGGGACACGTCGTCGGTGCAAATAGTCCCGGACAACTCTGTGTTCGCCGAGTGTAGCTGCGGGAACCCAGAAATCGTCGTCACTCGTGCGATCGACCCATCGTACAAGGAAATCGGTGGCTGCTGTATCTCGATGCCCCCGTACGCGATGAGTGAGAATCTTGGACAGTTCTGTCGTGGGCTCAGGTACTGGGTTGACCGTAGGTTTGATGTGTTGACGGTCGAGATTGGTCACGCTCGGGACGAACGGTCGCAGGAGACTGACGTGGAACGAATCATGAATCCGCCAGTCGGTGGGCAATTGCAGCTGGGCGGTGACTGGTGTCACCATTCGAATAATGCGGAATGGTCTGCAAAATCGTAGTCGTAACTTATTTGGGAGAGGAATTCCCAAATTCCTGGTGTCGAGCAAGACCATATGCCCAAAGACAAGTGTTAAGTCTCGGCGTCGTCGGTCAGCTTGCTGCTTAGCCCTCTGGTTGGCTTTGAGGATGGCATCGACGCCTTTTTGCTGAGACTGTCGGAGGTTCTCGACGAACTGCTGAGATCTTGGTGCCAGATTTTCTATCGGTGGCAATAGAGGGGTTGTCGGGTCTATCCCATAATTAAGGAAGAACGGGGACTGAGTAGCCGTGGCCGATGGGGCATTGTTGTACGCAAACTCGATCAAAGGAAGGGTGTCTTCCCATTGGGCCGGGTTTGTGCATATCGTTCGATTGTGGGTGGAGCAGCTGATTCGCTCCATCTGGTTGGTGTGCTAAATCTGACCGTTCGATTCTGGGTGGTAAGCCGTGGACAGATGCAGACGTGTGCCGTACTGCTGCCAGGTTTTTGTCCAAAAGTTGGACGGGAACTGTGGGTCACGATCGCTGATGATTGCCGAGGGGATGCCGTGTAACCGCACGATGCTCGTGAGGAATAGTTTCGCTGTCTGCTCGGCAGTAATTGTCGTCTTGCAGGCGACAAAATGGGCCATTTTGGTCAACCGGTCAACGACGACGAGGATCGTGTCGTTACCACTTAGACCAGCTGGCAGGCCAGTGATGAAGTCCATCGTCACTTGTTTCCAAGGTCGGCTGGATGGCTTGAGCGGTTGTAGCTATCCAGCAGGTCAAAGCCGGGAGGACTTCATGCGTTGACACATGGCGTAGGAGGTGATGTACTGCTGCATCTTTGTCGGTAGATCGGGCCAGTAATAATTACGGCTCAGTAATTTTGCGGTTTTGTCAATGCCGTAGTGACCCGAGAACTTCGAGTCATGTGCCTCCTGAATCAGTAACTCCCGTAGGGTACAGTAGGCGGGAACCCAAATCCGATTAGTACCGGATTTCATGTAGTAGGCCCTGTTGGTGCAACCCTATGGCTTGCACTCGGCTTGTCGTCCTTGTTTGTGTGTGTGCATGCATGGCATGGAATGAATTGTGAGTCTATGTCATTGCTATCTAGTGCTTGTGTGTGTGTTTGAATGGTGTATCACAATGTGGTTTGTGTCGGTCAAGACATTAGCGAGTTTTTACAACTCGCATGTCAAGTCGTCGTTTGCGTGTCGCATGCGTTTTTTCTATTTTGTCGAGTGTAAAGTGTCAATCGCGTCGCAGGTGTGTGCAGCAAGCCCCCATCAACTCAAGAAGAAGTGATCTTGCAGAACCAAGACCAAGAGCTCAAGATTTCAAGCCCAACGGACGTGGATAAATATAAAAATAGTGAAAATAGTAACGCTACTTCGTGTAGTGTTACATTTCACTTGGTGTAGCCCCTTGTTGGGTTTTTTTCGAGACTCCTCATGGTTGGGGACTCTGTGGTGGTGTACCACCAACCTGGACCTCGGATCTTGGGGTATGTAGAGGCTGGGAACCATCTCCATCTCGAACTCTTCTTGCTAAGTTTGTACTCCTAAGACTATAGTGGCTACTGTACCCCCTGCCAGTCAAACCGCCATAGCCCCGTCACATCTTCATGGAATTTTATGATTCAACTTGCTGCTAATAGGCGACAGCAATGCGCTTCAGATCCAATTTACAGATCACCGTTTGAGGCACAGATCAGATCGGCATCAATATTTGAAGCTGTCTAACAGAAGTCTAACTGTGCACAACTTCTCTCATTTTAGGCACATCTGAGCCTATTGTGATTATAACAGGCCCTTTGCTTGACTATCAGTTAGGGATGTCTGTTAGTGGTAGAGAATGGGTCAGTACTGTATCTATGGGTAAATAGGCCAGTTAGCAGCGTATTAGCTTGGGTAATTAGGACGGCGGCGGTGTGGACCGAGGGGCGGGTCAGTGCATCGGCGATGTTTGTAGGTGACTATGCAGTGGAAGTTTGACTCGAGGTAGTCTATCCAGCGAATCTGTCGGGGATTCAGTGTCGGCTGGGCACGGATGAACAGTAGTAACTTGTGGCCTGTTCGGACTGTCATGTCAGCGCCCGTCAGGTAGCAGCGCCAGACTTTGAAAGCGTGAACGATGGCGAGTAACTCCTTGTCAAGGACAGGATAAGTTCGCTCGGCCTGGTTCAGCTTTCGTGGCTTGTAGGCGATGGAATGGAGGCCTTTGCCGAATTGTTGTAACAGTACTGCGCCAATGGCCAGATCGCTAGCATCGGTGATGAGCTCAAACGGAAGGTGAGGATCCGCAATCCGGCAATCCGAAGAACTGGAGGTGGAGTCAGGAAAAGTTTGAGCTTTTCGAATGCAGCCTGCTGCTCTCTCCCCACTAAAAAAACGTGCCCTTCTTCAGGAGATCCATGAGAGGGGAAGTTACCCCCGCCATGTTCGGAATGAAACGACAGACGTAAATTACAAACCCCAGAAAACTCTGAAGTTCGTGGAGGTTAGCCGGCGGCTTCCAATCTTGGATCGTCGCAATCTTTTTGGGGTCAATTTTAACACCGTCGATGGAGATGAGGTGGCCCAAAAACTCCAGTTCGTGTTGTAGAAACTCGCAATTAGAGCCTTTGGTGATGAGTCGGTTTTGCTGCAGGAGAGAGAAAACTGCTTCCAAATCCTTCAAATGCTGCCCCCGTGTAGTGCTGTAGACGAGGATGTCGTCGAGGTACACGATGACGCACTTATCCATTAGTTGCCAAAAAATATTGTTCATGGTTAACTGGAATGTCGAAAGCTCGTTTGTTAAGCCGAATGGCATAACCGTGTACTAAAAAATCCCGTACCGGCTCCAAAACGTCGCCTGTAGCAGTCAAGCGAATATGGTGGTAACCGCCCCGCAGGTCGATTTTCGAGAAGAACCATGCCACGCGAAGCTAGTCGATGAGGTCGCCGGCACGCGGAATGGGGTAGCGAGATTTGATGGTAACCCAATTCAAGGCACGGTAGTCGATACACATATGTAGACCGCCATCTTTCTTCGGGGTGAACAGGATCGGAGCTGCAAACGATGATGTGCTGGGGCGAACGAATCCTTTCTCAAGTAGGTAGTCCATATGGCGTCAAAGTTCATCCAACTCGGGCTGAGTCAGCCGCCACTGGGTCCAAACAGTAGGTTGTGCGCTGGGCTCGAGCTCGATCTTGTGGTCATGCGGTCACTGAGGTGGCAAGCCCGCCGGTAGGTCGTCAGGAAAAATATCGGCGTGCTTCCGAATCACGATTGCCAAACCATCCAGAACAGTTGCGCAGAGTTTGGCAATGTCAGCCAGCGTGTCAATAGCCATTGATGTGATCCAGCGGATGCCATACAACTGCGCTCCCCGAATCATCGCTCACTTGATAGTCACAGCGCTGACCGTCAACGTGGCCGAGTCTTGACTGCTCCACTTGGGTAGGCGTCGCCACTCGCCACTCCACTTGATGCGGCTTGCCCGCCCGCCAATCGATGCTTGGGTTGTACTCTCGTAGCCAATCACGTCCCAACAGTATGTTGCACCCATCCAGAGTTGTCGCCAGCATTTTGGTCGTGAAATTGAATTTTTCGCCACAGGTGACTCGCACGTGAGGCACGCGCCCCCGAATCGCCAGTGGGGTGCCGTCAACCAACCTCACGTCGATTTCGCGCATGCAGCGCTCTAGCTGCAATCGAAGTTTCTTCGCTTTTGTCACATCCATCAGACTATGGCTCGCCCCGCCATCAACAAATATTTTGATGCGGGTGTCGCTAACTCTTTCTTCAACCAGCACAGGGCGATCAACCGGTTCACCCCCTTTATTCAGCCAGGAATGGTCGATAGCCCAAATCGGCACTATAAAATGGTGGGGCTGTTGGTGTTTGGGCACCGCAGTCAAGTCAGTAGGCGGCCCATGAGCTACTAACTGTCTCCATTTCCTGACTGCTTCGCGTCATTAGCTAAGTTCTTCTTCAGCTGCGGGCAGTCCTTCACCATGTGACCCAGCTGGTTGCAGTGGAAACAGCGTCCGGAAAATACCCGGGCTGCAAACACATCCACGCCGTTGATTGATGAGTGTTGGGGCTGGCCTCGAAAGCAATTTCCCTCCCGGAAACTCGCTCTCGCGAGGTCACGTCGTGCGTCCAGCGCATCCGCGTTTCGGACCATTTCGTTGAATGTCGCTTGGGCCCACAGGAAGATCTCTTGCTGAATCTTTGGCTTGAGACCCCCCACGTAGCGATCAATTCTCTCGTCTTCGCTAAGCCCTCCGATTTGATTACATAGCGCCAAGAACGAAGCCATGTATTCTTGGACAGAGCCCAACTGTCTCCACATCGGAAGCCTTGTGCGAGCGTTTTCACGCATGGATATGTGCTCGAAGCAGCTGGTCAATGCTTCGCCCCACGCTTTCCACGTGCGGATCGTGGCCGACCCAAAGATCGGTTCTGCCTATGCCGTTGATGAACCGTGCTCCCCATCTACCACCCGTTGATCCCTTGCCAGGACCCCTCCCTCATCCAGATGCATGTGCCACCAATCGAGTGCCGGTCTCCTTAGCAGCGACACAGCCAAGTTGACACGTCAGGCGTTGTCATTGATACTTGCTGCTATGAAGAAGATCTCCATGGCGAACAACCAACCGCTCACTGTAGTTGATCTGTCGGTCTGGTTGAACGGTGGCGGCATAGGTGGTTTGACTTTAATGGCCGCCCACGGCTCACTGTGGACTTCTTCAACTGCTTCACGTGTCGCCAACGCCCTCGCTTCGCTCGCAGCATCTTCGTCTCGGATAGCAGGCCGCCCTGACGCGTTTCAGCTGTTCGCCTGGCGAAGCGACGAGTTTTCGTTGCGCAGCGTCTGCACTTCGCTTCCCAGCGTCTTGAAAGTTTCAGCGAGTTGTTGAAGCTGGGCTTGCAGTGCCGTCACTGTAGCCGCCCTAGCTTGCAACTCGTCAAACTCCTCCTGAGTCACGTTCCTAACACTATGGCGGGCAAAGGTTTTCGGCGTGGTAGGCATGCTGGAAATTTTACCTGACAGATCTGAGGGTGCACACGCTTCTAGTTGGAGGAGCTTTAACGAGCTCACCTACCAACCGCAAGCCAGCCCCCTATTCTGTTGGGTCCTCTCCCAATATAAACGGACTACTCTACGGAAGACTAAGTGGACAGGAACGGGGCTCTGATACCAGTTGTTATGAATTAATCGGATTAATAACAGGTAGTATAATAAAGGAGTCGTGATTCAAGAGTGTTGATACAAATGAGGGCCTAGGCATTTATAGGCACGAACAGGGCTAGCCGAGAACCACGCAAACAGGTTGGGGCGGTCCGGTTGGCGAAAGCTACGGAAGCGCCACGCGTTTAGGTTTGGGATTGAAAAGTGGTTCGGGACCGAAGAAGTTGGCCGAGCCTGGACTTCCAAGAGTCGAGGCCATACGCGCTGTAGTCAACTAGTAAGGAAAATGAATCTCCTTACAGTGGGTATGTCTGTTATAACACCACAACCTGCGTGAAAAAGCACAAGTGTTCAATAGGGGAGCATGGAATTCACCAGCGAGGGTGGGTGCAGCAGCATATGACGTGGGCCAGCTCGGCGGTCCGCGTGAACAAGGAGTGGTGACGGGGGATGTATGTAGACAGGGGGGTACTGGAAAATATGGGAATACCACCCTTACAATAAATCTCTTAGGGTGGTACAAAAGAAAACCCTGGCCTATGAGAGAAAACGTTATAAAGTCATAAAATATACCTAGTGCTATATTGGCCAATATATGGGGCATTTTACTTCAACATTTTGGTTTTGAAGCGGAGGCCTAAGGGTGGTACACAACATCAACTTTAAAGATCAGAAAATCAGAGTAGAGTTGGTGGAACCAATAGTAGGAAATAAACGGAAGACTTTACACCTTGTATTGGAAACGTTCGAAAAGACAAGGATAATAGTAATAGATAATACATGCATATTTATGGTCTAGGAAGTACCTATTCGGAATGTTCTTATTCGTAGTGCATTGTGACTATTTGCGTGACATGACTAGTGACTGTTCGTGTGACTGAGAGTGGCGTGACCCCTCGAATGACTATACGTGCGAACCTACTGTTCATGCGTTGACTCGCTACTGCTGATGTCATCACACGCATCCTTCCATATATGGTATCGTGCTACTAGTTCAGTCTAAGTGTTACATCAAGAATGCATACAGTGGCGGAAAAAATTGCCCGGATGTTTAGCACTTCGAAACTTATCGCTATGCCACACTTGTTTTGAATGTAGTAACACCATTTTTTTTCCAGCCTGTTATAAGGTTGTCGAGTTCTGCTTCAACCGTATCCTGCTTGGCGCGATTGTGACACAACCGAAAAGCGGGGTTGAGATTTACTCCTCGGCTGTCGATCCGGACAGTTCATACCGAGCGACGTTCTAGATCTATTTTTGCTCGTCACTCAGTGTGCACATCGTCTCGCGCAACAGCTGCTAGTCTAGGAGTTAGTCCTGAAGCGAACCTACGACCGCATCACGATGAAACCGCTAGATGACAAGAAGCGCGCGCGAATCATAAGCATGTTGCGCAAAGGGCATTCGACTAGGAAAATAGCCAAAGTTCTTGGCATAGGCGAGAGCACCGTGCACGATTACGGTCTGAAGGTGATTGCCGAGACTAGTCGCGATGAGGTGCGACCTACGATGCCCACGGCCGGCCGCCCCCGCTTAATCACAACCCGACTCCAGCGCGGAATAGTTCGAGCAATTATAAGCGGGGAGGCGAAAAGCAGCATAGACGCCGCAAAGATGTTAGAGGAGAAGCACGCTCTGGCTGTAGACTCGAAGACCGTCAGGAACTCGTTACGATCCGCGGGCTTGATCGCTGTGCAGCAGCCCCAAGAAACCCAGGCTCTCTGCGAAAAACACACGTGATCGGCTCGATTTCGCAAGGCCGCATGCCGACTGGACGCTGGAGGACTGGAAGCGCGTGATTTGGTCTGATGAGCTCCGACGGACGTGCGTACGCCTGGATTCGCAAGGGCACCAGCCTCCAGAGCCATCAGGGTTTAGGGTTTAGGGTTTAGAGTTTAGGGTCTAGTCTCATCGTAGTTTAGGGACCATGTATTATACTACTCTGGTTTTAAGCAACTTGAATGAGTGCTCTAACTGATCTTCTCAACGTGTATGCACACCATAAATTAAGGCTTAATGTTTACGCCGCTGCACTCATCAAAATGCAAAAGAAGACTACACATCCGGACAATTGTTTCCGTTACTATAAGTGGTAACTTTGTCAAGTATACTTCAACACCCCCCTTCATTCCTGAGTGTATGTCTCTGGGTAAGTGTCGCCTCGTTTGCAGATTCCAACGAAGTTGGAGAAGTACTAAAACTTGCCACATGGGAGTTGCTTTATCAGAAAATCGGCTACCATTTCTTATGTAGTGTAGTACTTCAGGATGACCTTCCCTTTGTCGATTTCGTCCTTGGCGAAGAAGTATCGGGGGGTGATATGTTTTGTCATGTTGACGAAGCTGGGCTTGTTTGCAATCTTGGTTGCACTCTGGTTGTCGCAGAGTAACTTGAAGTTGCGAGTTGTTGCAATTTTCACCTCTTGAAGTAACTCTTGAAGATGTAGTTCTTCGTGAACTGCAGAGCTTGCTGCGATGAATTCTGCTTCGGCTGACAAAATTGCAATGACCTCTTGTTTTGCTGAGTTCCAAGAAATGACACCACCCGGTTCAAGCTTGAAGATGAACCCTCTACGTAAACGCCTGTTGTCGAGGTCAGCAGCGTGATCTGCATCAACTTGTCCAGTCATTCAAAAACTTGCTGCAGTATTTGTTGTGTAGCTGAGAATGATTGTAGGAGTCGAAATAAAGTATTGGAGGGCTTGACGAATATCAGCCATATTCTCCCCTTCAGGTCGGCGCACATACTGTGCGAGCTGAATCGTGATGTAGGCAAGATCTGGGCGGCATGTAACAGCTGCAAATAGAAGACACCCGAATTGTTGCTCTTAAAGCTGATGCTCAGAGGCGATAAGTGGGGTAGTATTGGGTGTGTGGTTGGTCGGAATGTGGCAAAAAGGAGTTGTAAGGCCGATGGGAGCGATGGCAAACTTTTTCGCAAGTGTTTCGGCATACTTGCTCGCAGAAAGGTAGATGGCATCGGGGCCACAGTCGACGTTTATCCCAAGGAATTGGGTAACTGTGGGGGAAATAGTAACGTCAAGAATCTCTTGGATTCTTTCTTCCAAGCGCGCTAGAAGACGGTTGCACGAGCCGATGTACAGTAAGTCGTCCACGCAGGCGACTAGAAGAATGTAGTGTCCCCGAAATTCGAGTATGTGCATTCCAGGGTTGTGGGACAGTTGCACGAAGCCGAATGAAAGTAGAACTTTGTGACGATGCTGCTGCCACATGCGAGGAGCCTGTTTGATGCCGTAGAGTGATTTAAGTAATTTGCAGATGTGGAGTCCGCCGCCGCAAGTGTGAGGGAGTTCGACGAAAATATCTGCATCGAAGTTTGAGTATAAAAACACATTTTTAACGTCCGGTTGGCGAAGTGTTTAGTGGCGGCTGGCAGCAATGACAAGAAGAATTTGAACTGAGGTATGACGGCTGACCAGAGCAAAAGTCTGGTCGTAATCGATGCCGTGGGTTTGTTCGAAACCTCGAACGACCCATCTCCCCTTGAATTCGTCTCTTTCACCTGCTGCATTTGTTTTTATGCGAAAGACCAACTTGCCCGAAAGAATTTATTGTCACATGCTGCTTCACATGGAATGAGTTTCCAAGTTTTCTGCTTCTCAAGAGCTGATACTTCTGCATCCATAGCTGCTTGCCACTTGTTAGTATCAGGGCCAGAGAGGGCATGCTTGACTTTTTTCAACTTGATCCCAGCCAGTGGTTGCTGAACTACGACACCAAGGCCGAGGATTTGAAGAGTCGATTGGTCACCACGAGGATGTGGTTGTTTCAGATGGCAGATGGCGGGCACCGTCATGTGATGCTGCATCAGTCTTCTGCCAGCGCAGGTGCTCCTCATAATTAAAGGCAGTCTATGTCGTGGCTGGACGCAATGGGTCCGAGAGGGGAATGAAGAGCGGAGTGTCTGTGTTGTTGGCACGACCAACTTTCGTAATCCATAATTATCCAAGAGTAGGAATCCTTCGGTACACCAAGGTGTATTCCCCATCGAGGTTGTTTAGTAAATCTGCCCACAGCTGCGCTCGGAGGTCGATATTGAACCATGCAGCCCCAAACTCATAAAAGTCGAGTGTCGTCGGGGTGTGGCGAGCTGAACTGAGGGAGAGCAGTTGAAGACATGCAGTTATGCAGTCAGACAGCTTGCGCCATCGCAAACGGCCAAAAGTCAGTTGTCAAGTTGGACAGTTGCAGTGGTACAATGATCTGTTCGTCCTCTCAGCTACTCCGTTCTGCTGATGGGCATAAGGCAATGTCTTGTGCCTGAGAATCCCTTTCTGCGCTTGAAATTCATAGAACTGCTTGCTAGTGTTGTCTGTTTGGATCTCTTTCAGTTTGATGCCGCTTTGCCGCTCCGCGATTTTCAGCCATAGCTTGAAGGTGTCGAGAGCTTCAGTTTTGTGAGAGAGATTCTTATGGCAGATATATCGAGTAGCACCATCGATGGAGGTAATTACTGTATATATCTGTAGTCATTGCCACAAATATCCTCTGCTTCTTGCGGCATGAAGAGGATGTCGCAGAAGACGACGTCCATTGGTGAGTACTTAGCAGCACTCGGGAAGTGCTACGGGTACAGGGCATGACTAAGGTGAGAGCCGGGGCAGATGGTGCAAGGTAGTTGGCGACTGTCTGGTCAAAGCTCTTGGCCGTTGGTTAAAAGGAGAGCGTCCTTGTCAAAAACCGAGGCTTTAATCGAGTTGTTAAGAGCTTCTTGCGAGGGATGACCTAACTGCCTGTGCCATGTCTCTGTTTGTAGTCTTGTGTCCCTTTGAACGCAGGTACAATCGGAGTGAAGGAAGAAGCTTGTAGTTCCAACCGGTATGCCGAGATGTCGACGACGCACCCAAGCATCAGGTACGCTTTACTCTTTCTTGCCCCATGTGCGTTCCACCTCCATAGGCTCTTTGACTGTAGCAGATGTTGGTTCTTGATTGTCATAACCCCATGTACCATCTCCAGATGCCCATGTAGCTTGATCTGTTCCTACTGCTGCTTCTGTTGTCTCTACTGCAAGTTCGTCAAGGGAGTTTGCACGGGAAGGTTGAGGTGTGACACAAAAGACATTGAGACCACGATGATCTTTGCATTGACGATCGGTTTCATAGCGATGATGCCAGGGGGCGAGTGAGACAGTCTTTTGACTATCGCCGATTGATGTCTCATGTGAGAATCGTAGAACCGAGACGTCGTCCTTGATTTCTGCTATGCCGATCAAATTACTTTTGTCTTATTTCTTGTCTCCCACGTATAAATCCTTGGGCATCGCGTTGGCGGTGCTGACGAAGTAGATGTCACTCTGCATCAGTTGTGCTTGAGACAGAAGGTTGAAGCCGAGCTCTGCGACAACGAGTACCTTGTTAAGGTGAAGTGAAATTCCTGTGTCGTCAGAATCGAGCAAAACATCTCCGATTTGCGTTACCTCAAGTGTCTCATTTTTAGCCACTGTAATGTTGTACTTCTCTCATTTTGCCAGGTCGTGCCAGTTGAGAAGATAGCGATTCGAAGACAATGTGTGGTGACCGCAGCAGCTGTCAAGAAACCATGTATTGACGTGCACGGGATACGCACGCTTGGTGATGTGGGCGTACGGCTGCACATTCAAACGCCGAGAAATGCCAGTAGGCGGTTCCGGTTCTTCTTCATTAATGACTGCTGGTTTTGGAGTTTCAGAGCGAGGGCGAAGACATGGAGGTAAATTATCTGGTCCTTCTTCCATGTTGCTGTCTCCATTATCTCCTCTCCAGTAGCGAATACCACTAGACCAGTGAGGTCCAACCGTGCACTTAATAATTGCTTTGCCTTTTGCAGGTTGAGTTGACGAAGCTGAAGGCAGCAAGATAGTTATGATAGGGGCGGCCATACCCGACTACTCCCGATTCCTGTTCTTCAATTTTTTACACTCTTCAAAAGAATGATATGCTCGTTTGTTGAACTTGCAGAAGCCCTTTCCTCCTTTTCTTGTCTGCTTCCATTGACTTGATCCACCTCTTGTTTGGTCCCCTTGACTTGGTCCACCTGTATAGTAGCGTAACCCGCTCTTGGTCTTGCCTCCTTTTGCATTGTACAGATCCAAGTCCTACTGCTCTGCCGTCAAAGTAGCGCAAATAAAAGTTTTCGAGATGTTACCTTGGGAACGAAGAAGGGGTTTGCACAGCCTCCATTCGGGTCCAAGTCCAGCCAAAAGGATAGTGACGAAGAGCTCGTTAATGAGATCTCCTTCGAACTTGCCGAGCTGGTCCCGAAGATTTTTGCACCTGTTGATGTAGCTGCCAACTTTTTCTTTCGGAAGCATGTGCATTGCTGTAAGTTGACTTAACAGCTTGCTCTCTGTGACGGAATCTTGTGCTTGATATACAGTAACCTTCGCAGGTAATCCCAGGCGTAGTAGGTTGGAGCAATCGAGGGCTTGAAGCACCAAACTCCCAACTGCTCTTTAGGTGAGAGATTTCGCACCAGTAGTGTATAGGTCATTCCTGTATCTAGATAACGGTTTGTGCCATCGAAATATCCCCAGGTGCCGGAAGACTGCGCGAGGAGTTTGAACTCGAATCCCCAAGTATGGCCGTCAAAGTGAGTTGATGTTTTCAGCTTGGAAATAGTTAGGAAATCCGCTTGATTTACGACAGCTTGTGCAGCAAATGGTATTTCTTCTACAATTTGATGTTGTTGCTGTTGTGGTTGTTGTTGCTGTGGTTGATAAGGTCACCCATAGAAGGCAAAAGACCCAGCGGACTCATCTCCAGGGGCTGAAGGCCCAGCGGCAACAACAGCTCTCGCATAACTAGAATTATCAAGGCTCATAAAGGTTGTAGGATGCACTGGAGCTTGTTGTTGCTGAGTATTCTGATTAGCCATCAATGAAGCAAAGTCAGATAGATTGTCTGTAGAAAGACCAGAAGTAGGAGAATTCGTAGTTGAATTTCCTGTCTTATCAACTGACATAACTATAGTTCTCTAACTTAAGCTTAAGGGCGTAATCGAAATCAGCTTGTACCGGTTCTTGTAACTCTACTTGCTCAGAATACCATGTTGAAGTGAACCACGTGTTTAGGATGGCCAGGATCTAGAGTTGGTGGAACCACGAGTAGAAAGTTGGTGTTGGAAATGTCTGAAATGACAAGGATAATAATAATGGATCCTGGCACACACTAACTTTCTACTCACTAACTAAGGATAATAAAGTAGAAAGTCTACTTTACACCTTGTGTAGGAAATGTTCGAAATGACAAGGATAATAATAATGGATAATACATGCATATTTATAGTCTAGGAAGTACCTATTCAGAATGTACCTGTTCATAGTGTATCGCAACTATTCGCATGACATGATTAGTGACTGTCCGTGTGACTGAGTGGCGTGACCCTTCGGGTGACTATACTCGCGAACCTACTGCTCACGCGTCAACTCGCTACTTCTGACATCATCATGCGCGTCCTTCCATATGAGGTATCACGCTACTATTACAATCTAAGTGTTACATCAGGAATGCGTAGAGTAAGTGGTAATTCTGTCGAGTATAGTTATGTAAACTTATACATTTTGTTATGCATGTCTAGTTATAGGCTTGACAAGTTTGTGCTCTTAGAGAGTACAACCCAAACACACATATCACCTTGTATGCCCTTGCTAGCATTCACTTAGTCATTCTAATATGGTATCACGCTAGGTAGGTCCCACTCACCCGCACTTCCGCCCTAGTCTCCCATAGACCGCCCCGCCCTAACCTACTATCGAGCTCTCCGCTCCAGCCTGCCGCACCTGCCCTAGCCCTTCGCGTCACGCAGGCCCTCGCTCGACGTGCCGCGCTGGCCCCTAGCCCGGTACGCTGGCCTCTAGCCGGCCGCGCTGGCCCCTAGCCCGCCGCGCGGGCCCCTAGCCCGCTGCGCTGGCCCCAGCCCGTTGTGTCGGCCCAGACTCGCTGCGCCGCCCTAGCTCGCCGCGACGGCCCAAGCTAGCCGCGCTGCCACCAGCTCACCGCCGGCCCCAGCTCGCCGCGCGGACACCAGCTTGTCGCTGGCCCCACTCACCGCCGGCCCAAGCTCGCCGTCGGCCCCAGCTCGTTGCACGGCCCCTCAGCTCACTACCGGCCCCAACTCGCCGCGAAGCCCACAGCTCGCCGCGCTGGCCCCTGCTTGCCGCCGGCCCTGGTTTCTCCGCTGCGCCAGTGCTCCAGTCGGCTGTCTCCTCTCTCGCGGCTTCACCACACTCTATCGCACTCCACCGCAACACCGCACTGCACTCCACCGCACCCCACTGCTCTCCACCGCTCTCCACCACACTCCACCACACCCGCCTGCCCGCTGCTCCTCCTCCGCCTGAGCTCTCCAGCTGCTGCCGCTGTGCGTGATGGCGATCGCTATTCTCCGCCTGGACGTGGAGGGTTGCGCTGTCAATTTTGAGGCGTGGCTCGCCGACCTACGCCGCCAGCTAAAGGGTTAGCACCAGGATGGCCAGTCCCTGGCCATCCATGTCGACGGTGAGCTGCCCTGCCCCCCCCTGTGCTTGCTGCCCTACCAGACGCCCCCACGCCTACTGAGCACAAGGCTTTCATAGCTGCAGAGCTTGCTCGCTCTGTCTTGGAGTTGCGTCACGCCACTGCGCAGCTCGCTATCAGTTACGCTCTCCCCCTGTCCGAGCGTCCCTGCTTTCATGCCCTAGAGACGGCCAAGGAGTACCTAGATGCAGTTATTGCTCGCTATTCCACTCCCTTCTCCGCTTCTGCTAGCCGCCTCCTCCTGCCCTTGCTCTTTCCTCATCTCACTTCCTTCCCCATTGTCGCTGATCTTGCCTCTCACCTACGCACGATTGAGACTAGCTACCGCGCTACTAGCATTGAGGCTTAGCTAACTGCACTTCCTCCCCCCCTCGGCGCTACTCTTCTTTCCTAGCCACACGCCTCCCCGACTGCCTAGCCACTGCCCGCGATACCTTCCTTAGCCTCCACCCCGCTGACCTCACCCTTAGCGACTTCATCGCTACCCTGTCGGTGATAGAGACCCGCCAGCGCTCTATCGCTCAGTCTAGCGGTACTGCGGCGATCCCTATCTTCTAGGGCTATGCTCCCTCCTAGTGCACTTACTCTGACGTTTCCAGTGCTGTCGCCAAGACAGTCCCTGTCGCAGCCTCGTCGGGATAGAGCCTCTTGTCACCCCAGAGGGGGGCGTAAGGGAGGGAAGGGTGGATGGGGTGGTGGGGGTGGCGGGGGAGGTGGCCGTGGTGGGAGTGCTGGGAGTGGAGACAAGGGGGTGGGAGAAAATGACACAGAGCAGTCACTGGAGCAGCAGCAGTAGTAGAGGCAGCAGCAGCACCAGTAGCGGCAACACCAACAGCAGTAGGGGTCCCCGCCGCAGTGGTGGCCAGGCGGCTTCTGTGGTGGTGGCCGCAATGGCGGCCCTCGCAGCTCGACGTCGGGTGGCGGCTCCAGTTCTGTAAGTTGCCAGTACCAGGTCTAGTCTGGTCCCCTTGCTGCCCTAGCATCTGTCGCCCTTGCTGACCCCTCCTCCAGTCTGGTAGTTGCACGTAGCTCCACCACACTTCCCTGTCTGGTGGTTCCCTCAGGCTCTCTTACAGGTCTGCACATCCCCTCGTTCTCCAGGAACCTAGTTGGTGTCGGCTGTCTTCAGGACCTCAGCGTAACCAATACGTTCCTTGGACACAAGCGGTACGCAGTCTGTACCCAGGCCGCCACATGTGCTCCCCTCACCACGTTCCCCTGGGACCCGGCGTCTCGCCTATTCATACTGGACCGCGCGTCTCCCAAGGTGGCTGCGTTTACCCAAGACGCCGCGGCTTGCTCGTATCGGTAGCTCACTCACCCGTCGCTTCTGTGGCACCATCGCCTAGGTCACCCTGCACTTCTAGCATGACCTTTTCTTAGGTCTCCCCGCGTCGCTCCCTGCCCTCCCTCCCTCGCTCGCGTCTCTGTGTATGCCTTGCGTCGAGGGCCGGCTGAGCCGTGCTCCTCACTCCTCGTTTCCCCCCACCACTGCGCCAGTCCAGACCCTGCACTTGGACGTCTGGGGCCCAGCCCCCATGTAAGGCATTGTGAGTCCTCCATGTGGTTACAGGAGTAACCTGTGCCTCAACGACAAAGGGTCCACATAACCGAGGCCGAAGCTTAGGAGGGATGTGGCTAAGGTCAAGGTTCATCGTGACAAACAGAACAGAGTCTCCAATCTGTATCTGATAGTCCCTTTGTCCTTTCTGGGAGGTTTGCACCTTTTGGAGGTGCTTTTGCGTATTATCCCAGATTTGATGCATGGCAGTGAAGTCGTGTGCCCGGTTGGACTTGAGCAGGAACAAGAGGCTGTTGTGGAGTAAGGGGATGTTGTCTGTAGCAAAGGAAGAACAGTGTCTTTCCTGTAGCAGAGCGGGTAGCGTTGTTGTAGGAGAATTCCAGTAGAGGTAACTCCCGGTCCCACTTGCTTGTTTCATCCTTCCAGGCAACCTTCAGCAACTGTTCCACGATCTAGTTTTGTCATTCTGTCTGCCTATCAGTTTGTGGATGATAGGCGGATGACATCGCCAGACGGGTTCCAAGGAGTCGCATGAGTTCCATCCAAAACTTGCTAGTGAAATTCGGATCTCTATAAGAAATCAGAATACTGGGGATCCCATGGAGGTACTGTAAGCGACTCAGTGGAAGAACAGGCATGTTGTTTCTTTGGTAGTGGCGTTCGCGTGCCTGGCGATAAAGTGGCCCATTTAGGAGAATTTGTCGATAAACACCATGATTACATCGTGTCCTGCTGCCGTACGCGGGAGTCCTATAGTGAAGTCCAGGCTCACTGTATGTCAAGGCTGTTCAAGAACGGGCAGTGGTTGGAGGAGGCCAAGCTTCTTCTGCTCTTCATTTGCTGGCACGCGTCATAAGACGTAACGAACCCCTGAATGTATGTCGCCATGTTTGGCCAGTAGTAAAATTTGGCGACGCCTGTCAGGGTCATGTTGCTGTTGAAGTGTCAAGCTAACGCAGTGTCGTGACATTCCTCTAGCAGTAGCTACTTCAAGGGTGCATCGTTACTGTAGGTACCCACAGCTTCTTAGTACCCTTCTCAGACGCAAGCCCTTGGTCCCATAGAAGGAATCTGCATCTATCTGCTGCTAGAATCTCTGAGTCAGTGTTGTATCCATGCTGGAAGAGGCCTTTGAGGAGATGGTTCATCCCGTGCACTTGGAGGGAGGTGAGGTTCGGCGATCTGCTAAGTGCGTCAGCCTTGTTACGTAACTGAGGCTTGTATACGATGTCGTAGTTAAAGTGGGTTTCCATGAAATCCACCCACCGAACTTCATGCTGTGACAGGGTCGGTTGTGTTTTCAGGTACTTCAGGCTGTAATGGTCGGTGTAGACTATCGTTGTCGCTCCTCCCAGGTAGCATCGCCAATTGACGAGGATGATAACCAAAGCCTCTTTGTCGTGTATGGGGTAGTTCAACTGCGCTCCATGCAATTTCTTGCTAAGGTATGCAATAGGTTGCAACCCTTTGCCATAATCTTGCATGAGTACTGCTTCCACTACTGCATCACTGGCATCAGCTTCGAGAACGTAGTCCTTATCTGGGTCAGGTAGGATCAGGACTGGTGCTAAAGTTAGAGCTTGTTTCAGCTTCTCCACAACTTGCATGTGTGTTTCCCCTCACTGAAAAGGTGCTCCTTTTTTCAGTTACTCCGTGAGCTGTACTGCTATCTCGGCATAGTTTGGGACGAAGCGGTTGTAGTTGTTGGCAAAGCCGAGGAACTGCTCAAGCTCCTTCACGGCTGCTTCCACTGCTTCATTGCTTCAATCTTCTTGGGGTCCATGTTTACATCACGTGCGCTGATGACGTGTTCCAAGAAGGGAACTTGGTTCAACGAGAACTCGCTTTTCGAGAGTTTGGCATAGAACTGTTCCTTCCAAAGGATCTTGAACACTTGTCGCAGGTGACGTATGTGTTCGTCCAGTGCCTTCGAATATATAAGGATATTGTCCAGGCACACCATGACACACTCGTCAAGTAGCGGGCGGGGAATATGATTCATCTCAGCCTGGAATATGGCGGGTGTGTTCGTGAGTCCGAACGACATCACTAATTACTCGTAGGAGCCATAGTGCCGCCGAAAGGTGGTTTTGTGGATAGAGTTATCCGCCATCCAAATTTGCCAATACAGTATCCTGGCCGGAGGTCCAGTTTGGAAAAAATAGTGGCTCCTCGAAGCTTGTCTAGCAAGTCATCTATCTTAGGAATAGGGTATTAATTCTTGACGGACTACTTGTTGAGCCCCCTGTAGTCGATGCACATCTGCAACGATCCATCGGGTTTTGGTGTGAAGATTACAGGTGCTCCGTAAGGTGATGTTGACGGTCGGATCAGCTTCTCCTCTAGCATGTATTCAATCTGCTTCTTCATATCTGCTAGCTTAGGTGGACTGAGGCGGTACGGAGGCCGGAAGGTTGGTTTAGAACCACGTTCCTCCACAATCTCGTGCTGGTGTGAATGTGCTGGTGGTACGCCCGCCGGTAGGTCGTTGGGTAACACATCCTTGAATTCCTGGAGAACCCTTTTGATGGCACTAGGAAGTTCCTTAGGTAGCTCCAATTCGGTGTCATTTACTTCAGTCACCAGGACCATGTAACACTGCTCCGCTTCTTTCAGCTCCTTGGAGAATCGTACTCACAAAGTAGTTGGTACGTCTCCCGTGTCGTCCCAAGTTGGTAACTCAATATCTGTTTTTTATTTTTATGCGTGGCCGTCTCCTGCTGCCAGTTGATTGTAGGGTTGAACTTCTTCAAGAAATCCCTTCCGAGTATCAGGTCCACTCATTGTAATAGGGTAGCTGGTGCAACGGGTGCCTAACATATTGGTCAAATGTAGAGTTGTAGCCGCATTTTGCCGCGTATTGGTAACTCAGTGCCATCCACCATTGTCTTCGTAAAGTGGGAAGGTTTGCTGCTGAAACCGAGACGTTTGACGGTGGTGTCGGAGTAGACTGTATGGGAGGCTCCGCTATCTACTAAGGCTTGAACTCTCCGGTTGTTGCATACTACTGTCAGGAGTAGAGGAGGTTTGGACTCCCCCGTGTAGTTGAGAACCTTTCCACTAAGATGAACAAATGGTATAGAGGTGGAGGACTTATGGGTACTAATGGATCCACTAGATTCTAATGGTGCAGCTGCTGTAGTAGGTGTGATAGCCAAATGGTGTGTAAAGGGCGGATCCACACCTGGCTTATTGGTTGGTGTAGGGTTGGCACGCGTCCGTGCCGCTACTTGTGTCGACGTTGAAAGTGGGATTCGAGGTCGTTGCAGCTTCCTTTGGACCTCTAGCTTCCCCCTCAGTTGCTTTAGCCGTGTAGCCGCTCCGCATGGGGTCCGTGGTGGTGTTGAAGGCTGGTTCTAGGATAGGATATTGACTCCGACAAAGGGTCAAATGGCTTCGACCGCTTTTCATTTCCCCCCAAGTTTCACAAGCACTGGAATAATTTCCAGAGGTTTATGCTTCAATTGGAGTCCTTCCCATAACTTTCATATAGTCGTAAGGCCCTTAATTTCATTTTGAAGTAAAGCTTCATTATATGATAAAGAAAGCTTATTTAGATTCGCGTTATGCTTTCTCCTCGTCAGCGCCCAGTCATTCTGCTGCTGCTGATTTTCGCTTTTGACTGACTCCGATTTTTCGGATCTTGACCGATCTGCCAAGTAGATCCGCAATCACTGGCGGCGACCATTTTTTCACTGATTCGTCGAAATCGGAGGGGTGTCGCTATCTCGTGTGACTCGATATTTTGCTCGTGCTACAATCATTCGGCTAAATCGATCGATTTTGTGCCCGTTTGCGCCACAAAAATCGCATTGCAATTTATTGCCGTAACGCGAACTTGCGCTGAAATGGTCGATCTCGACAGGGTCGGCCGTCGTGGGAAAAGCCGAGCGCTTGCGTCGGTCATGGTTTTGAGGGTCGCGTTCACCCAATCGTCGTGTGTCGTGACTCCGTAGCATGTCAAATCGTAGTTATTGAAGTTCGATGTCACCACTTGTCGTCGCATGTCTGGTTTCAATCCCGCCAGGTACGTAATGTCGTGTATTTGCGCGTAAAATTCCTCCATCTACCACGTGTATTCGTGCGTCCCTCGCGATGTAGGTCGAATTTACTGGCTCGAAACGGGTAAGTATTCCATCACGAAACTGCTTCCACGTGGCTTCGCACTGTAGATGTTGACTGTTGTTGAAGATCCATTCGAGAGCTGGGCCGTGCATGAGGGTCGCTACGAATTGAACCATTTTGTTGCCGTGAGTCATCGTTGAACACCTGATCGTCGCGACATAAATTTTTATGGCTCCGATCCAGCGACGAACGTCACACGATCTGTGGCTGAGGTCAAATGGTTCAGGTGCGTGAAATCGAGGAGCCTCGGGTTGGCTCATTGACAACTGTTGCGTTGTCGTCGCTGCTGCTTGGTGTGCTTGAGCGAGTTCGCCATGTAACTGTGCGATTTCCTCTCAAAGCATCTTATGTTCTGCTTCTTGCGCCCGGGTCGGCATAAAAAAAAAAAAAAAAAAAAAAAAAAAAAAAAACACGAGGGATTCGTTGCAAAAAGTAGATTCCGTACTTACTTGTCGGCCTCGGCTTGAACCGGCTCGCCCGTGCGGTTTTCGAAGCCCCGGTCGCTAAAAATGCTTTAGACTCTGATTACCAAGTGTAACAGGATCAAATGCGCTATGCTTAGCGTGGAAGAGAATGTAAACTATGGAATGAATATTGAATGGCAATCCCGAGGAACAACACAATTTATAGGCGAGCACTCGCAACGTCCTCCGAGCGACGCGCGAGTCCAGCTAAAACATGAATGTTCCATAAAGGAACCATTTCCCTCTAGAAGCAACAGTTAGAGAAGCACTAGGGGATTCGCCGAAATACGGCGAACACTCGATGCACACAATAGTTAATCTAGATAACACATACACTTATGAGAATAGGCAATAATCCAAATAACAACATTGGATAAAATAATCTGAATAATGAAAAGGAGTATTCTAGGTAATCAATAGTGTTATAGAAAATATAGGAATAGTTCTTTCTCCAAGGAAACTGTTCCTGCTCTCACACTATCGAGGCGAGTCCTGGAGGTGGTCGTGGTGCGGCTCGAGGTCCTGGTGTGGGCGCGGAGCAGCAGCAGCCGCAGTCCCCACCGATGTCAGCCCTTCGCCTCCTTGGTCTTCCCTCTCCTTACCGCCCGTCCGCGCCTCCCCCAGTGCTGCCTCCTCCGCCTGTCTACAGCCCTTTGTTCCCTCCGCCGGACTCGTACCCAGCTCGTTTCCCCTCTCGTTCTCCTCATGTGTCTACTCCCTTGTCTCCTGACTCCACGCCCCCCTCTCGCTGGTGGTCTCACCGTCCCTCTTGTGCTCATCCCGTCTCTCCCGCTCCGAGTGTCCACCCTATGTCTCTCCGTTCTCATGCGTCTCGTGCTCCTGCCACTTCTGTTCTCCCGTCGCCTCCTCCGTCGTCTCTTGCTGTCTCCCCGCCTCCTTTCTCCGTGCTGCTCGCCCTCTGGTTCCTCGTGTCCTCGCCTCTCTTGTTACCGACCCGTCCCTCCACTGGCCGACGTTCTTGCTCACTGACTTAGGTGATCTGCCTAACTCTGCCTCGATCCTGTACGCTAACAATATGGCCATGATCCTCATGTGTCAGGAGCCTCGACTAAAGGGCAGAGCAAAGCACATCCAGCTGCGGTGCTTCCCCATGCGGGAGCTACATCAGTGTGTCCAGACACGCGAAGTACACGTGGCCACTGGTGCCAACACAACGTATATCTTTACTAAGGCGCTTGCGCCTGAAGATCATCAGCGGCACTGCTTACAGCTTGGGTCTAGTTTCAGTAGCTCCTCACCTGCTAGGACCCTGACTTGTGTACTACTCCTTATATTATCTTGACTGGCCTTGCGGCTCTTGCCTCGGTGGCTGGACTAGTAGTGCCGCCCTGAGTTACTCTTGTTTAGTTTGTACTCTTGCTGATTGGTCTTAGGACCCCTGCCTCAGAGGTTGAACTAGTAGTGCCGCCATGAGCTGCGTGTCTCTTGCTTGGCACTGCTATTATAGCTCAGTCACTAACCATTGAGTTAAAGGCTTGTTAAGTAGCGGATAAGTGTGCCCATAACCCCCCCGACTCTGCACGTGTGAACCTTCCCTGAGGACCAAGGGCGATCCTAGCGCGTATCTTGACAATTGCCCCCTATCTAGCCTAGGGGGTGTGTCAATTTATACATTTTGTTATGCATGTCTACTTATAGGCTAGACAAGTTCGTGCTCTAAGAGAGTACAACCCAAATACATATATCACCCAGTATGCCCTTGCTAGCATTGACTTAGTCATTCTAACAACTTCAACACCCCTCTCCCCCCCTGCCCCCCCACCCCCCCCCCTCCCCTCCCCCCCGTTCCATCTCCCTTTGTTTTCACTACACCCTCTTTCACTACACCCCGATGGAGCAAACGGAACTATGCACACGCAGATTGGCAAAGAATGTTAGTGGTGCAACATTAAAAAACCCCATCAGGTATGCTAGATAAAATCAATAAGGAACAGATTCCCTATGTAACACTAAGAGAGTGTAAGAACCAGATGTTTTAGAGTATGAAGAAGGCCCCTAGATTCACTTGGAGGCATGCTGATCGATCATCCCTGGCCCCGTGCTTTTGGCTAAAATCGTAGACTTCCCACGTAAAAAAACGCTGAAATAACAGTGTTACTCTCTTTTTTTTTTTGCTTTTCAAACAGCCTTAGCCTAAAAAAAAACACTGCAGTGTAAGGGATTTCCTAACGCGAGATTTTTTTAGTGAAGCACCAATCCCTGTGTGTTTGCGCGCCAGCTTGATGCCGCCCCGCGCCAGATTACAGGAAAACTAGCGTGACTGGCTGGCGGTGGCTGATCACAACTTGGGTGGGAGTGTGTGGGTGGGAGGGACTCGTACTGTACTTGACTAGCCGCATTTTGTGGCTTGTGAGAGTGTATTCCGGGCCTTGGGTCCGACCTGAGGTTGATCCGCTTTCGAAGGAGCCGCGGGATTTACAGGCTCAACCTTGGGTCTAGTGACTTTGACGGTCGTGCACCTACAAAGTCGTTCACGTGTTTTCAGTCGAGCAGCCGTCAGGAGTCGTAAGATCCAAGGCATTTTTTTTCCACCTCGGGTGTTCTAGTATGACACTAGTGTCAGGCGCAAGCTCCAGAATCACTTTGAGGGGGTGTGGGAGAAAACATGCTGGTTTTCCCATGAGTTGGTTTTGTCGTTTGTTTAGGGGTAGTTTTCAGATGGTATACGAGATTTGGGGGGTGAGGGATATCAGGATTCCATGGGGTATTTGGGTACGTGACTGGTTGTGGAAGGCTGAAGTTATTAGGATTGCGTGGGGTACTTGAAGGGTATGACTGGTTGAGGAAAACTAGGACAAATTCATCGAGATTGCGGGGGTTGTGAAAGGGATGTGACTGGCTGTTAAAGACGTAGACAAGTTTATCGGGATTGCAGGGGGGTAGTTGAAGGACGACACTGGTTGCGGAAGACTTGGACAAAATTATCGGGATTGCTGGGGGTAGTTGAAGGACGCGACTGGTTGCAAAAGTCTTAGACAAATTTATCGGGGTTCGGAAGACTGGTGAGAGGGATGTGACTGGTTGCGGAAGACTTGGACAAATATATGGGGATTGCGGGGGTAAGAGGTGTTGTGATATAATTGATACTTAGCATTTCTGTAAGTCGATTAGTTGTAGATAGTGTCGAATCTTACTGTAGAGCATAAGTCCGTAGAATGACGTCAGCAAATAGCGCTCGTCATAGGACTGTCGTTTCAGTCACGCGAACAGTCGCACCTCTTCAATATCGTTTAGAGCACATAGCGCGATAGTGACGAACAGGTACATTAGCAAATAGGTACTTTTCCTAGAACTATAAAATCCTTGTTAGGTCTTTTCATCCACAAGTTTGATAATCAATTTTGATTATCCACAAGTTCACGTACTCAGGTTATTCAACCTCGACCTTTACATTTTACAAGACTTCCGCTGTCTTACTAGTCTACCATTCCAGTAAAGATCCTGGACCAACACTTGAGGGTTTTCCAAGTGTTCGTGTTTGCAGTTTTATACTTCGTCTACTACAACACCATACGATTTATTTCATGGTATGAGAGCTATCTGGAATTAAGACTACCGTCAACTATGATTGGTTCATCATCAGCACCATCTGCCGGATCAGTTACCGGAACTACTGGAGTACATGTCTCCACTACTGCCGCTGGTCTCTCAGCCTCTGGGCCATTCCCACCAGCCTATGCTAATATCGGTATGCAACAGCAGAATCCATCTTCTGTCAATACTCCAGGTGCTCCATCGACTGCACCTGCAGCGCAACAACAACAATCACAGACAACAGCACAGCAACAAGCGTCAGTACAGCCACCAGTATCAACGCAATCAATTTCATCTTCGTTCAGTGGAATGAGCCTTGACGGCTCAAGTTACATGCGTGGAGCTACAGCTCCAAGTACTGGTTCGTTCGCTTTCTCACCTTTCGTACAGCAGCCGCAGTCGCAGCAGTTTCAGCATCCTTTTTTTATCTTCGGTCGTTCCCCTGCTCAGCAACAACAACAACAATATCAGCAACAGCAGCAACAACAACAACAGCAACAACAACAACAACAACAACAACAACAACAACAACAACAACAACAACAACAACAACAACAACAACAACAACAACAACAACAACAACAACAACAACAACAACAACAACAACAACAACAACAACAACAACAACAACAACAACAACAACAACAACAACAACAACAACAACAACAACAACAACAACAACAACAACAACAACAGCAACAGCAACAACAGCAACAGCAACAACAACAACAGCAACAGCAACAGCAACAGCAACAACAGCAACAGCAACAGCAACAACAGCAACAGCAACAGCAACAACAGCAACAGCCGGGCATTGTTTTTCAGCCTCCAAATTTACTTAACAATACTCAGATCAAGACGACCGTACCTTTTAATGGTGTTGACTTTTACTCCTGGAGCTTTGAGTTTGAGCTTCTGGCGCAGTCCGCTGGGCTATGGCCGTTCTTCACTGCCGAGTTTACGTATCCTGTCGTGGGAACACAACTGGAGCAGCAGAGTTTCTTGCACGCCTCTCTCGGGGCATATACAGTTCTTGTTCGAAACTTGTCGCCGAAGGAGCAACTCGGCGTTCGATAATTTCACTCAAGTTTTACACCAGCCGAAACTGCATGGAACCATCTGAAAGGGGTATACATGGCAAAGGATACGATAACAGTGAGTAAAATACTTTCGCAGCTGACAAGTGTGCAGATGATGACAAATGAAAACGTCATGGACTACGTTAACCGTGTCCGTACACTACGCGATCAACTGGAAAAGAGCGGAGGATACTTCCCTCGTGAGATGTATCTCATGGTCCTTCTTGCTGGTCTTAGACCCGAATGGCGACAGACGCGCGCCTTCCTGCGCATGAACCCCAGCCTCTCCGAAGCCGAAATTTCTTCTTATCTTCAAGCAGAGCAGCAAGATCTTGACCTGCAATCACAACGCAATCAGAAAAAGGGACTACACTTGAGTTTTTACTCCAATCCAGAAACACAGCATCGACATCCACCAAAGTATCCATTCTGCCATTTCTGTAAGAAACCAGGACATACTTACCAAAACTGTCACAGCCTTCATCAAAATTGTCGCAGCACTTCACAGCCATATCACCGATCGCAGCAGTTACCGAAGACACAACAACCACAGGAGCAGTTAACGTCTCAGCAGCAGCAGTTGCCGAAATCTCCGCAGAATCCGTCGACGTCTGAGCATCGCCCGCCGGTCTTCGCATCTGCCACATCAGGAAAAGGAGTTTTCGGATGTGTTACAACAGTTGATGTTTCAGAAACAGATTTCGAGACACAACTTGAAGAAACCACAAGTGCTGAAGGCATTCCTTTACCTCAAGTTTATGCTAACCTTGCTCGAATAATTTCAGGTCCAAATACTTGGTATCTCGACAGCTGCTGCCATTGGCACATGTGTTCCGCAGAAACCAGCTTCATTACCAATCAGCGTCCACTTCGTCGTCCGATACCTGTAACACTCGCAAACGGACAAACCATTATGACACGAGTTTTTGGGAGTGTCATGCTCGAATCTATTGACACGGGATACTCACTACATGTCACCAATGTTCTTATTGTCGCTGGCCTTGGATTCAATCTTCTTTCCACGGCTCAGCTTCTGGCACACAAGATCCGAACACAGGGCAATTGTGAGACGATGGATCAGGAGCTCTGGCATAGTTCAACGAATACTTACCTTGGTCGTGCCGCCACTCAACATGGCATGTCCGTTCTTCAGTTCGCAGCACAGGGAACTTCTGGTGATTCTGAACGCGTCCTTGCATTTGGTCCCTGGGATCACCCAGAAGAAACATATTATCAATACGTGGATATTGAATTTCGAGCAACTTCTGTACCAACGACTTCTCGAACTGCAGCTGCCGTACTTACCGCGTTGGATACCTGGGAGTTCAATACCGCCGATGAAAGCGCCACCGGGTGGCAAACGTTTTATAATACCCGTGCAGCCTTCCAAGGAACTCCAGCACCACTTTGGGGGGAAATAAGTGGTCTTGCAGCTGATGAACCTGACGTCGTTGAAGAAGCCGAAAAAGAAGAGGTCACTGAGCAGCCGTATTCAACAGTAGCTGTTGCCGAAACGTCTGCCACAACATCAACAGCAGCAGTATCAGAAGTTGCAATCACACCTACAGCCGCACCTTCAACCGTTTCATTGTCACTTACACGTTTCGTTGGAGATGTTGACCGATCACCAGCGCTATCTCCTTTTATCATTTCTTCTTTCTATACTAACGCCGATTTCTACCTGCGATCATCAGGACACAAAGCACCAGAAGATATATGGCATCAACGGTTAGGACATCCATCACAGTGGATTCTTAATCATTCAATACGAGCAGCAGTTCTGGATAAAAACAGTCTTCTATTACCTGATGGCACGGAGATGAAGCCGTAGTCCCATCCCATGGTTTGCACCACGTGTCCGGTTGCCAATCTTACGCATGATCCGTTTCCCAGTCATTTTCCTAGATCAACACGTTATAAACTGATGCAGAAAGTCTACAGCGACATACTAAACTTACCTGAGGCAGGACCTACACTGACGGAAAGAATTGTCCACATGTTTGGCAATTTTTTGAATTTCCACCGTTAAAGGGCATTTGAACATTAAGCCTTAATTGGAGGCATTACCCACTATATGCAGGCTAATCTAGGGAGACATTAAAATGCTACACATTTGATGAAACTACTATCGTTAACAGTAAACAGCAAACATAACCAAACACGGTGCATGTGGAAAATTATTTCCAGGCGGAAGCAGCAACTTGAAAAACCCTTAAACTAGTACCTGGTCCACCGCCCTTTAGCCCTAATCACTGCTTTCACCCTCCTGGGCATGCTGTCGATCAAATTGGAGCACACCTCTGATGGGATCTTCTCCCACTCCTCTTGTACACGCTCCCACAGGTCCACCATACCAGTGGGAGGTGTCTCATGCTTTCCCAGCTCCCTTTTAAGATGAGCCCACAGATGCTCAATGGGGTTCAGATCAGGACTTCCTGCCGGCCACTCCAGGACCCCATACTCCTGCTCCTGAAGCCACTGCTGCACCACACGGGACTTATGCTTGGGGTCGTTATCATGCTGGAAGATCACAGCCGAGGGGGTTAGCTTGTAAAAGTCGATGGTTTTTTTCAGCTCGTCTTGCAAAATGCTCAGATACAGCGGCCCGTCCATCCGACCATCGATTTTGCACATGAAACCCGCCCCCTCAAACGTCATACATCCCCAGATCATCAAGCCGCCGCCCCCGTGTTTGACGGTTTGCTTGATATGGTGGTGTTGGAGAGTCGTACCTTCACGAACCCAGGCGTACGCGCGGCCGTCAGAGCCGAACCTACTAATCCTCGTCTCATCCGACCATATGACCCGTCGCCAATCATCTATGGTCCAATCCGCGTGGGCCCGTGCGAACGCCAGCCTATCGCGGATATTTTTCTTGGTGAGTCGCGGCTTCTTAGGCTGCTGAACTGCGATAAGGCCGCTGGATTTGAGCGCATTACGCACCGTCCTAGGATGCACCGTGATGCCGTGCTGGGATTCGACGATTTGGGCCGCATGCCTCGAGGTTTTCGCCTCGCCGCTAGTGATCGCCCTGACGATCCCACGACGAATTCTACTCGACAGTACGCGTGGACGACCAGCAGTGGGCATTGTAGGACGAACGTCCTCGGGACTAGTCTCTGAAATCGCCTTGAGCCCAACATCATGCACTGTACTTTTCCCAACGCCAACCTGTTTCGCGATTTGCCTCGTGTTGAACCCCCTACGCAACAGGGCCACGATCCGGGCGCGACGAGCCTCATCTATCGGTCTCATCTTGGCGTAGTCTACGCCTCGGGTATAAACTTTATTCTGACTACTCGACGATTGCGTTAGGAACTATGGAGAGAATGCTCTAGTCGAAAACGGATCTAGTCCGCTGCTTGGCCAAAACTGTCCGGATGCACTCACGCGACTGAAATCTTGGCCACGCTATTAGTGCGACCCATTCAGGTTGCAAACGTGTTACCCTATTGTAACTGGCACGCGTAACTTATTAGTCAGCAATGAACATTCAACGATACATCGGGTGAAAGCATTCAAATCATGTGTTGAACCTAAAATTGGACTTTATCCGGGCAATACTTTCCGTCGCTGTAAAGACGAGAAGTACGTCATAACATTCATCGAAGCATCTACACGCTATGTCTGGACAACGAACCTTCCTGCGTGCCATCACGCTCACTCCGTCTTCGTCGCGTGGCCCGCTGTAGCTGAACGAGAGTCAGGCGTGAAACTGCAAGAATTTCAGAGTGATGGTGCAGGGGAGTACACCAGCAACACTTTCACAGAATACCTTCAGACACTCGGCATCAAACGGAAGCAGCCACTGCCGCATGCACATCAATAGATGGGGGTAGCAGAAAGGATGAACAGAACTCTACAGGAGAAGATGCGTGCTCTGCTGACACAGGCAGCCCTTCCACCGCATTCGTCCCTGCCCGCGTTCTCTTCTCCACACCTGCAGTGGACACGTATAGTGGGAAGCACCAAACTTTTACGAGTTTTCGGGTGTGTCGTGCAGTTTCGTCCTCCAACTGCAGCACTTGGCAAATTTTCCGAACGAGCAAAATGGGGGGTACATCTCGGCATCGAAAAACAGTATCCCGCGTGGAAGATTTTGGATCTCCGCTCCAACCAAATCGTCCCATCACGTGATTGTCTTTTCTATCAAAGACTCACCTTGCCCGTTTTTCATGCCCACCAGACAGCAGCTGCCAACCCCGCCAGGCTGTTCCAAGGCTCACGTGCGTTTGCAACTGACGAAGCCGAAGCTGATGTACAGGACGAGGATGTTTTTGAAGCTTTCGAAGCTGCTGCAACAGACATTCCCGAACCTGTCACTTCGACCGGCATACCAAAATTCATTCCTCTTGCAGATGCTGATCAAGATGATGTTCGCGAAGTTCACCTCAGTTACGAACGCGATCGCCAACAGCAGCCGATGCCCGTCGTCTCCGACGAAGCAGTTCGTGTTACACCTGACGAAATTGGGGGGGAAGAAGGACCAGAAGAAAATTTCGCAGGTGCAAACGAAGAACGTCCGCGTTTTACAGAAACAGGATTACAGATACTGGGATTCGCAGTCGCATTACAGTGCAACAACAGTAAGATACCTGAACCGAAAACCGTTCGACAAGCTCTTACAAGTCCTCACCGAGAGAAATGGCGCGAAGCCATGGACAGAGAGCTAGCAGCTCTCAAGAGTCGCGGAACATGGGATTTAATACCGACCTCAGAAGTAAAAGGAAAGAAGGTACTTACCGGAAAATGGGTCTTCCGCGTCAAGACTAATGCAGATGGGTCGTTTGAGAAATTCAAGGCACGATGGGTTGTCCGTGGGTTCGAGCAGACTTACGGCATTGACTATGAACTAACTTTTGCTCCTGTCGGACGACATACAAGCGTTCGGATTTTGCTCTATGTCACCGCCTACCGTAATCTTCCTCTTTGACAAATCGACGTATCAAATGCGTTTCTCTACGCGCCCGTCGACGCACTCATCCTGGTAGAGTACCCGCATTCCTGCGCTACTAACCCACCGAGCGTATGCCGTCTACGAAAATCCCTGTACGGCATTAAACAGGCACCTCGACTCTGGCAACAGTACCTACACTCGCAGCTGATCACTGCCGGATTTCGTCATTTACCGCATGACCAGGGAATGTATCTACTGACTGATGGCAGCAACTATATTTTACTTGTCGCCTACGTCGACGACATCCTCTTCGTCAGTACTACCGATTCTCTTGCTGATATCTTCATACTGAAACTACAGAAAATTCTATAGCTTACCGTCACTAAAACAGTCTCACAGTTTCTTGGTCTAAACGTTACCTGTTCACCGACGACTATTCATCTCACCGCTTCGAAGTACGCAGCAACGCTTGCTGCCCGCTTCAACCTCACACCTACTACGGTCTCTACACCGTACCGCTCACTACCGACTGACCACAAACCGAACACTGCACTGTTAAATTCAATCGGTTTACAGATCTATCAACAGTAGTTAGGCTGTCTACTCTTCGCCGTTGTTACATGTCGTCCCGATCTAGCTTACGCGGCCAGTCAGCTCGCTCAGTTTCTTCGCCGCCCCGAAGAAGAACATCAGCTTGATCTTCTCCGCGCGCTTCAGTATTTCATCTCAACACCTGACGTCGGTTTAGTCTACAACGTCATCGGTTGCAAAACACTATACCTACACGGTTTCGTCGATGCCGATCACGCTACTGACTCTACTAATCGACGGTCGTGCACTGGATTCATCTATCGACTGGAACCTATCGGACCTATCTCTTGGAATTCGACGAAGTAGGAGTTGATTGCTCTCTCTTATGCTGAAGCTGAGTTTACTGCTGTATGCACAGCAACATGCGAAGGACTCTATCTACAGGAACTATTGGAAGAAGCGAAGTTGACGACAACTACCCATTTTACCCTACAGTGCGACAATCAAAGTGCAATTCGCATCGCGCATCAGCCTAGTTTCGTCAACAGGACAAAACATATTTCTCTACGTTACTTTTTCGTCAGGGATGAAGTCGAGAAGGGGAGGATGCGATTGGTTTGCTGTTCTACCAACGAAATGGCTGCCGATTTTCTCACGAAGAAGCTGACACGATAGAAGTTCCAGTACTGTAACAAACTTTGCCGGATCTTCAAGAAGTGACAAAAGGGCCTCAGATTTCAGGCAAATTTCCCTGATTCAGGGTTTTTTCAGGGGTTTTGTCGTTACCGACCCTGATGTGCTAGGATTTTTTTTTACCTTAACCCTGATAAATCAGAGTTTTTTAATAACTGAACTATGTTTAACCAGCGTAACAACAGTAGTGGGCCCTGACTGTTACAGCCTAGAAACGGGGACGTGCCCTGTTTCCAGTAATAGGCCCCCATCTCCCCCCCCCCCCCGAGATTCCTGTGAGTTCCCCGTCAGTCACGCCGAGCCGACCATTCTCCCACCCAAATCTGCGTCGTGGTGGCGAGTTTTCCGCCAGCACATAATGTGCTGCGGCTAAGGGATTGGGCGACGAGTGTTTGACAGCATGTGTTGTCGCCAGCATAGACCGTGACTGCGTGACTTGGTTGGACACCAAGAAATCACAAGTATACCAACCAATAGAGAACTGGCAACTTACAGCGGCCTTGCATTTTGCTGCCACACTGACGTCACTGTCGCTGTGTGCACAGCATCTTGCCTGCCAGCGCTGCGTTTACGAGTGGATTCCTCGTGAAAATTGACCAGCATGCAGGCAAGGCCACCGTGCTGCGCCCCGATCCATTCCCACAAGCTACCCCCATCTGGTTCATCTTCATCTTCAACTGTTGTTATACCTCCCTATCTCCCCCAGATTTTTCGTTCCTCGAGTAGCCATTCCCCCTTCATTTGGTAGCTCCTCAAAAGCTGTGTCTCACCCCGTCATGGGAGAGCCAATCGATGGGGAACTGGCCGATGGTGATGCAGGTGATGGCCAGCGTGCGGACCTCACCACTGGCCTGGACCTGTTGCTCTCGACTTTATCTAGCCTAACGCGCATGCCTCTTAGAGGAACCGCACGTCTCAGTCAGGAAGAACCAGACGAAAAAACCGCCGTCGATTCCGTATCCGCTGCAGTCATAGAGCATGTCCCTAATCCTAAGCCCGGTCCCTCCACGCCTGCTCCTGCTGAGCATCTGTCGCCCACAGATGGACCTGCTAAGCGCTCTGGGCGCTACCGTCAGGCTGTTCTCCCATTCGCACGGCCCAAACAGGCTAGCGAAGTGTCTTCGCCGTCCATCCCCGCTTCCGATGATGCTGAGTCAGAGGACGACACGCCGACGACTACGAAGAAGGCGAGAACCCCGACTGAGCAGTACGCAGAGGCACTCAGTAAATACAAGAAAAAATGGAGCGACACTTTTCTTTGGCTTTTGCTTGTCAAGACTGAAGAAGGCCTCCCGGCCTTCAAGTGTCAGTTGTGTATGGACCATGCAGGTCTCTCAAGGAAGAGCGGACGCCGTGGCCCTGGTCTCTCGGACGCCCAGACACAAGCCTTCACTAGACACGCCAGCACTGGGAAGCATCGTCTCGCCTACGGGAAGCAGGCTGCTCTGTTGCAGGAGGCAACGACGCAGACGAGGATCGACCAAAATCCCCGTGCCGCTGATCTTGAGAAGGAACGGCTGACGGCGCTTCTCAATTCTCTCTACCTCTGCTGCACGACGAACGAACCCATGGAGATGTGGATCACATGTGCACGCTACCTCGCCTCTCGGTTCTACAAAAACGTCCCCGAGGAAGGTTACGGCACCTACCTGAACTCGTGAGTCGTCAAATTGAATGACTGGTCCGTGGTGTTTTTTAATGCGTCTACTCTAACTCCATTTTTTTCCGTTTGTAGGTACAGCTTCGGAGAATTCACGCAGGCCACGGCTACATGGCTTCAGACAACTCAACTGGAGCATCTTCTGCGGAGCCCATTCATCGGGCTCAGCCTGGACGAGAGCACTGATAGGTGCCGGGGGAAACACATGATCGTGTTCGCGACCTTCCTTCGTGAGCGTCGGGTGGTCACGGAGTACCTGGCTCTTCTTACAGTCGACAAGGCGGACGCTACCTCCCTTCTGGCGTTGCTGCTCTCCCACCTCCAGGCCATCGGAGTGGATCTTCGTCGGATCTCTGGCATCAGCACTGACGGGGCAGCAGTGATGATGGGCGCGAAGTCTGGACTTGTTACTCGTCTCCGACTGCGCATTCGTCACCGCGTCTCCTGCCACTGCATAGCGCATCGGTAACCGTGTGATTTTTTGCATTCGTATTTCGGCCTGGCGAGTAGCCATGTATGTGTTGCCTTGTCTAACTCTCTTTAACTGTTCATGTTCTGTGCACGTCCTTGCGCAGTGAGGCTCTGGCCGCCAAAACTGCAGCCGATGACCTCCCCGCCTTCATGATGATCGACGATGTCATCCGAGAGCTCGCTGAGTTCCTCGGACGCTCGGGGCCGTGGCATCAACGCTTTCTCGAGCTTCAGGATGTCTTCCTCTCGACGGCGCTTGAGCTGCAGGGTATTCACCACGTTAGGTGGCTTTCCCGCGGGGATGCCATCCAACGGTTGGTGAAGGTTTTGCCGGCAATCATCGTGATGCTGTCTGAGTTCCCAGACGATAGGCTGTATACCATTGTTACCAGCTATCGTTTTTGGTTTCTCTTGATGTTTCTGGCGGATGTGCTTGAGCAGATGAACACACTCAACAAGATCTTCCAGACGCGCCAGGTAAAATTACTGTGTGTCTTTGCTAAACTGCTGGACTGACATCTTTCCGTGCCTTACCTGTGTGCACCACCCCCTCCTTGCAGCTGGACATCTCCACCGTCCACTCATCCATCGCTCGTGTGAAGTCCCTGCTCCTAAGCCGCTACGTCGACTGCGGCGACGACTTCAACGGGGCGCCGAAAGACTGGCTCACGGAGTTCCTTACCCTTCACGGCCCTTCCGGTTCGCGGCGCGTCATCGTTGAGGGCATTGACTCAGACGGTCGCCCGCGGCGGTTCAGCTTCATCCTGCACATGAAGGACATCAGCTATCCGGGCGAGGGGAAGCACGATGACTGTGTCACGCTGTGCATGGCAATGGCGGAGGGCATGGCCAACAATTTGGAGGAGCGGCTGGGTGACCTGAAGCAGTTGAGTGGCGTCATGCTGTTTTGTGCTGACCAGTGGCCGTTGCAATGGGCACGTGCGGCCAGGATCAAGCAGTGCATCGAGTGGTTCCATTCCCTTGTCCTTCTGTACCACGCGGAGGGAGCTGAAGAGGTCTTACCAGGTAAGGTTTTAGCTCAATTCAAGTGGTCTTTTGTGTCATCAAGCACCGAAGTCTCAACACGATTGCTTTACTTCCCCTTACCTCGTTGACAGGCATTGACACGCAAGCGGCCGTGAAGGAGATTCCCCACTTCACCCCCGTCATTGCAGCACTGTCGCAGGGCGAGAAGGGATTCTTCACAGGGCTGACGACCATTCTGAAGACACCGGACTGGGAGCACAGCTACCCCAACCTTGTAAAGCTGTGGTGTGCAACGGCGGTTCTTACTTTGAGTACAGTGGAGTGTGAGCGCGGGTTCTCCCGCCAGAACGTCATAAAAAGCTGGTTGCGTGGCACCTTGAAGGACTCTCGCCTAGGAGACTTAATGTGCATGAGTTTGTTAGATTACGAGCCGGACTGGGACGCCGTGATAGAGATCTGGAGAGCTTACAAGAAGAGAAAGCCGTATAGCTGCGCCCCACAGAGCAGGGCCCAGACGAGCTGCAAGGGAAAGGAACTAGTTGAAGACGTGCCTGGAGAAAACCATGATAGTAGAGCGGAGGAGGATGAGGAGGAGGATGCTTAAGTAAGTAGATGATGTATATTTTATGCTTGTTTCTAAAAATTGCTAGTGTTCATGTTCAGCGCCATTCTAGCGTGCAACCCTGTTAACTCAGGATTATTTTTTTTAGCCACCCCTGTCAGCTCAGCGGAAAATTTTTATGTAGTCCTGAAAAATCAGGGAACAAGGTGGGGGGGGGGGGGGGGGCCTGAGCAATCAGGGTACCTTAAAACCAATATGAGGCCCTGAGTGACACTATCGACGTTCCAGAAATGAAAGGGGGTGTTGTGATATAATTGATACTTAGCATTTATGTAAGTCGATTAGTTGTAGATAGTGTTGAATCTTACTGTAGAGCATAAGTCCGTAGAATGACGTCAGCAAATAGCGCTCGTAATAGGACTGTCGTTTCAGTCACGCGAACAGTCGCACCTCTTCAATATCGTTTAGAGCGCATAGCGCGATTGTGACGAACATATACATTAGCGAATAGGTACTTTCCCTAGAACTATAAAATCCTTGTTAGGTCTTTTCATTATCAACTTTGATTATCCACAAGTTCACGTACTCAGGTTATTCAACCTCGACCTTTACATTTTACAAGACTTCCGATGTCTTACTAGTCTACCATTCCAGTAAAGATCCTGGACCAACACTTGAGGGTTTTCCAAGTGTTCGTGTTTGCAGTTTTATACTTAGTCTACTACAACACCATACGATTTATTTCAAGAGGGATGTGACTGGTTGCGGAGGACTTAGACATAATTTTAGGGGTGTGTCACTGAAAACGTAAATTGGGAGGGAGGGGGGGGTGTCAACTTATACATATATTGTTATGTAAAAGTTATAGGCTAGATATGGTATGTTTTTAGTGGGTACAACCCAAATGCTATATCTCTGTTGGAAATATCTCAAAGAACTTAAGCGTTTCTGAAGTGTAATACTACACTCGAGGAAGATCACAACGGGTACGCGAGTCAACGGAAACACACGAGGGGGTGGACAAAGAACGCGAAGGGACTTGAAGGGTCGCAACTGGAGGTTGCGACTGACCGTTACAACAGCGCGGATGGTAACCGAAGCGACAATCGAGTCGCTGTGCGACTCGATAACCGCTCCTGCAACTGTATTCTACAACTGCTTTACTTTCCTACTTTCTTATATATTCCTGTATGCTTGTCTCTTTAGTCAATCACTTGTTCTCATATACTAGTACAAGGGTTCAACTGCCTCAAACTTCCGCTGCACTACTCAAGCCTTTTACAACTGGGACTTAGTCTCTGGAAAGATCCAAAGGGCATTTCTCAGCCCAACAATCTCATTTGTTCTCCCTTCTTCTAATCATTCTTTCTAGTCTCAACAGCGGGGGGGAGGGGAAGGGGGGACTCTCGCTTATTCGGTTTCCACCTCTAAAAAAAGGCCAGTAAATTAGCATCAACCTATCCCAAAACCCTGAAAAAAGGCTGAATCAGCGTAAAAAGTATGATATCTAGGGGCCTGGTATCAAGGGTGATGTGGTTTGAAATGGAGGTAACATGCTTATGTGGAGATGGAATGATCGTGTTTTTAGTGAATATCACCTGGTATGTGAATTAAACCGCCAAGTACTTCCTGAATGCACGAACAGGCACAGCCGGGACGTTGGCCTATGATCACACTCGACATAAAACGCTTCCTTGGCTGTAGCGGCTCGTACGTGATTGGTACGGCCTCACGCAGCTTCCTCCGACAGCTCCATCTGGCACTGGTCCTTGTCGGCGCGCTTTTCCCACACCAGGTCGCTCGCTGCGCGTCGCTAATTTCGAATGCCGCCCGCCCAGGAATCGGGTGGACTCGCCATGGATGCCCCCAATGCTTCCATCGAGTCGTGTCGCCAATTTCCCTCCCACCACATTGTCGAATCATGTCCCATGCCATCGCATCCCATCGCTCATCCTTCCCACCCGCACTCCACAGCGATACAAAATTTCCAAGCAAGCTCATCCTTTCTAGGCACGTACTGTAGTCCCCCCCAAACTGATTTGTGAAGTTGTGCTTGGCCTGCTCCTGCGGCAGGGGCAGCAGTGATTTGCTTGCTTGTCTCGTCTTGGTTCAGCGAAATTTCGATGGATGCGACCTTTCGGAACTGCTAAATGCCACTGTCCCGAAACGCGGGCCAGCACAAATAAAAACATCTCCTCCGTTCGTTACCCGTGATTCTAAGGAAGATAGAGCCTGCCCGCCACCGCCTCGCCCAAGCGTTAGTCATGCTGCTGGGGATTACTCTATGGCGGCGATAGAGACGAGACCACGGTCGGACAACGATCACCTAGAGCAACGCTTGTCCGTTACGAGTCAAATGACGCCACTTGCACCCCGCCCACACTCAAGTAGCGCTCGCTAGCAGCAGGGAGGGAGGTCCAACGGAATGGCTTCCCAGCTCCCAGTCGCAGCAGGAAGAAGGCAGTTCGTACAAGCAGTGTATAATGCAGCGTGAGCAGTAGAATGCGGGCCGCTGATGAGTTTTAGATACCTTTCGGCGGCTGCCAAGTATAGCCGCTGCTCGGCGGTAGAGATAGAGGACTGCTTCAGAAGTTCCTTCCGAGATGGCTTGACCCAAAAGTCTGCTCGGCGGTACAGTAGTAGATCATTGTTTACAAACCTGAAGTTCCGAGCTGAATATCCGCACCGTCAATCGATGACAGCTCTGCCGAATATCGGCTTCTTAGTAGCAGCTGTTTCTTCTGGCGCTTATCCGCGCTAGAGATCGCGGGAACATGCGGACGGGGGATCGTGTGATAGAGACGCGTAGAGCCTCGGAGGATCCTTCGAAAGAGCCTTCTCGAAGTAGGGCGATCGACTCCCGCAAGCAGCATCAGCAGCAGCCGAAGCAACAGCAGCAGAAGCAGCAGCCGGCTTGCGTGCAGGTTAAGGTCGGCGAGCTAGAGGGCTTTAGCAGGGCGGTAGTGGACGAGCTAGGGGGAATCAGCAGGACGAAAGTTAACGAGCTAGGGGGAATCAGCAGGGCGGTAGCAGACGAGCTAGGCGGCGTTAGCAGGGCGGTAGCGGACGAGCTCGAGATCGTACGCGAGGAGAAGCGGAGCCTCGAGAAGAGCCTCAAGCTCGTGGTGGAGGAGCGCGACGCACTGCTAGAGCTCGCGGCGAGGAACGTCGCCGTCGCGGCGAAGAAAGAGAAAGAGCGGACGATCATAACTCGCGAAGCCGTTTTCGAGTCGACGCAATCACCTCCGCACCCAACGGGTGCTAGTAAGGTCGGCGAATCGCTGGCCGCGACGGCAGACCGTGCCGGGAAAAGCGGCGGGAGCGCGGAGAGAGCGCTACAACGGCGGAGCCGTCCGCACTCTGTCGAGCGTATCCCGAGCGAAAGTGGCGACCGGTCGTTGCGGCGGTCGGCGGATGGCCGTCCGCATTCGGCGGAGCGCGGGCCGCGGCGCGCGGAGATCGCGGATGGGGAAACGGCGGACTGGAAGGGCGGCGCAAGCGCGCTGATTGCGCTGGCCTTGGAGAAGGAGAGAGAGAACAAGTGGGAGATGGAGTACCGCAGAGAGATACGGAATGGGGAGGTGGGGGGAGTGGATTCCCCGCGGGGGCGGGAGGAGGACCAGGCCAATGCGCGGGAGTGGGAGGCGAAGCGGGATTTTCTGCGGGAGGAGCGGAAGCGGCAGCTGGGGCGGGAGATGGCGAAAGTGAAGGGGGCGGCCGGTGGGGGGGAGAAGCCCGGACATATCCAGGAAAAGCGCGCGGTTGAGATGGGTCGGCAGGACCAGAATCAGCTTCACGGGGAGGCGCGGAGGGAATGGTCTCACGGGAAAGTGACGGAGAGCGCGGAGAGGCGGCGGTCGGTAGAGAGGGCCAATGCGAAACGGGAGAGCGATCGGGAGCAGAGGAAGGGGAGGGAGAGGACGAGGGAGAGGGAGCGGGCTGAGCAGCGCGAGAGAGAGAAGGAGCGGAGCGAGGAGAGAGCGAAAGATTTGCGAAGGGAGGCGGAGCGGCGAAGGGAGCAGGAACGGGAGAGAGTGAGGCACCTGGAGCGGGAGAAGGAGCGGGAGGAGGAGAGGGAGCAGGAGCAGAAGCGGGAGGCGGAGAGGGAGAGGGAATGGTGGAAGGAGAAGGCGCAGGCGGAAGCGTGGGAGAAGGAGTGCGAGCGCCTGAGTGAGGAGGTCGAGCGCCTGCACGAGTTGCTCCAGCAGGCGAGGAGCGAGCTGGCGGTCGCACGGAGGATCGACGCGGGCGCGGCGCAGGCGGGGGGGGAATCCGCGGGAGCTGACGTGGCGAAGGAGCTGGAGCAGACGAAGCTGCGGCTGGCGAAGGTGGAGGCGGAGCGCGGGCAGCTGGCGAGCGCGGTGGAGCGCATGGTGCTGGAGATGGCGGACGCCGTGCGCGAGCAGGAGCAGTTCCGCGAGGCGCTGCAGCACACGAGCCTGGATACCATGCTGCTGTCGCACGCGCTGGTGAGGAGATTTTGCACCTACGAGTTTCTTTGTGTGTTGCGCCTACTATAACTGATCGTTTGCACCTACTACCGTACTACGTGCATTCCCTAAACTAGTAGTTTAGGGTAGTGCTGCTTGTGTGAGCCTTGCGCCTACTTGCTGTGTGCATTCCAATCACATCTCCCTATTCCTCGTTTCCCGTTGCAGGGGTCGGTAAAGACGCTACAGTCGACAGTGCATCTCATGCAACAACAACTACATAGGGTACGATCTGCTATGCAGTGTTTTGTATGCTACCACACTGGCAAGCCACTGTCATGTTAACGTCCAGGGTAATGCGTCATTTTCATTTTGGCTAGAGGGCCTCCGTTCTTGACGAATTCTGAGTATGACGTGCTCATTGTCTGGAATCTTTCAGGAAGCGCTCGAGAAGGCGACTCTAGCAGAGAAACTCGCAAAGCTTCAGTCGCAAAGAAGTCTGGAAGCTGTCAAGGTAAGAAGTCCATTGCTCCCTTATCGCCCCTCAAGTGTTACCTTACCTCGGAGTGCAGTACTTGCCCTAGGTTCCACAGCCGTTTTCATTGTTAAGACTGATTCACATTTGAGTGCTGAGTAAGACCCATCGTCCACTCCCACATCCCCGACCAAACAGCATCAAGCTTATGCCTCGAGCATCCACTCCTTGCTTTCATCACTGATGCTCCGCTTCAACTTCGACCGTGACCCGCTCATAAGGAATGCATTGGAGGAAGCCAACCGCACAGCTCACAACATGGCAGATACCGCATCACAGCTGCTGGAAGCATGCAACTCTGCAGCTCCATCGAACCCTCTCAATGCAGCATCTAACCTCTATCGGCTGGGGCCTCTTGGCCATGAGAGTACTCACTCTCTGGCGACTGTGGTCCCCTTGCCCCTGTCAGAGTCAGCCCCGGCACCAGACCATGATGCATCAGCTTTGCCCAAGAGGTCTCAAAAGCGGACAGTTATGTCGGCTGCGTGGAAGCTACTGATGACTCACGGATCTAAATAATTGCTGCTAGATGAGCTATTGGGGTTGAGCTAGCTAAGGAGAGAACCTGATTTGCCTTAGCACAGAATCATGCGTTTTTAGTAAAATGGTAGGTAGTAGATATTTCGGATCGAAGGTAGTCATTGCTATCTGGGAGATATCCTCCATGTAAAATGACTGATACCAGTAGATTCATTCAGCAGGTCCAAATACTTTGCGAGGCCTTATGGCATCATCATTTGGCTGATTCACCTATACTGGGGTAGACTCTGCACAGCATTATTAGAGACTAGCTCTGACTGAAGTGGCAAACTTTGCCGATCAGCCAAGTCCTCATCTGCAGCGATAAAGAGCTACCAGATGGATCTGCCTTCACCGAAGTCTTCATCTGTCCACCTGCAATAGGAGTATCGTACATTCGTACAGTGCCAAAGAGAAAAAAACTAATGCAGAGAATTGGTATCAGTTTGGTACTCACTTCCCATATTTTGACCTCATCTTATTTGCCAGTGATGCGGCTGTCGTGTTCTCTGTTTTCGTTTTCTGCTGCTCCCTGGAAACCACAGCATCGTTGGACGTAAATTGCAGCAGTTTAGAGTTAAAATTCTCAGAGCAGGAGATACTGTAATGATGCTTACACTGCCTTCTTCAACTTATGCATTTCTGCGTCACGTTGTCGTTGTTGCTCCTCAAGGTTCTGTTCAGGATGGTTCACAGAAACTGGCGAGACAAGAGAGGGGTGCAAAAACAGAGCAGCACAAGGGCGTGCTACGGCATAACCTAGTCGGAGCATGCTCGTACCTCATAAATCTCCACAGGAATACATGCGTGTATAACTGTAGAGACAACGAGGGCCAAAATCTGCACAGGTAATCAATGAATCGCACAGGCGGGACCTTGAGCTCAAAGGGAATGGCACAAACATCGCATTCTTGGCCATCACATGGTGCAGAGTATGTGGAACAGCCCTTTCCGGAATGAACTTCAGTAGGTCAAGGCAACTCACCTCCAAAAGAAAGATTGACAGGAAAACCCACTGGACCTTGCTTAGAAAGCCCCAAATCTGTGAGTTAAAAATGACATTAAGATGTAAGGTCGTTGTTTGTCAAATTCAGGTGTGGTCTACCTTGTCGTCGTCCCACTGACGCGAGTTGATGGTTCTTGCAATGGCCGGCTTCTGTACAATAAAACGCACATTAGTAGCATTCCAGAAGGCGAAGACACTTTGGATGCGCTGTGCTAAGGCTTACAGAAATAAACAAGGCCAGGGTGAATCCACCACAGCCAAATGCCGCCAAAGATAGAATTGCTGAGTGACAAATGAAGCAACCAGTGGTAAGGAATCCAGCAAACCCAAGAACAGAAGCTCCCACGGTTAGGATACCGAGGACAATAATACACCTGGAAAATGGCAGGTCGTCATTGCCGAGGAAAGTTAGTTTATTTTCTAAATTGGAGATGCATTTACCATCCAGGAGCAAAATTCGGCTTCGGCTGAAAGGCGAGGATCATTGCGATCATAAGAATTCCTGAAATCTGTAAAACGTTGTCACAACCATTACGCATTACGGTTGAATTTGGCGATGGGGACAGTAGAGGTAATCCCGACGCTCACTCCAATCACGATGTACATCAGTTGTGCAATGCGTTGCAGCACAACACGGATAGGATTCTTCACCGCCTTAGTTCCGGTCAAAGCCATCGTGTCGCTACCTTTCTCAACAATAAGAGAGCCTATTTCTGACAGCCCGAGACAGTGTTCACACCATCGACGACGGTCAGCTTTCTATTCTACCTTTCAGGGAGCCTCTGGTAGTCATCACACTACGAACGAATTCTTGATTGTGGGAAAGCCCTTTTCAGAAACCTGAACAAGGCGGCAGTCACTGAGCGCGATAAAGCACTGTAACAATGAAGCTAGCGAGACCATTCAATGCACAAAGAAAGAAGTTAATGTATATATATATATATTTAATTTCGCCACCCTTTCGCAAGCCCACAAACTTTCAAGGTCACCAAACTACCCTGTAAAAGTTTCTGGATGTAGAAAGGGACCTGCATTACACTATGATTGTACCCTAGGCAGCATATGCATCTAAAAGAGTATAGTACAATGCAAATTTGAGCAAGCATATGAATCGCCCACCTGTCCTACATTCTTGCACTTCCGCGTACAGCCACATAAAGGATCAGAGTCAAGATCTATGAGTCTACTTCTAGCTAACCTCCTCAAGCCTGCACATCCTCCTGCTCGCTCTTGGACCCAACCATGCGGCCCTGCTGCACCGCACTCAGCTGCGCTCGCACCGTCTCCAGCTCCTCTGCTACTGCTGCTGCTGCCTTGCTGGACTCCTCTAGCTCCGCATTCTGTAAGTGCGACAGGGAAAAGGGGAGGGAAGAATGTGATCTGGCGCAAACTCTGCAGGCTTTAGCTCCTCTGCTACTGCTGCTGCTGCCTTGCTGGACTCCTCCAGCTCAACATTCTGATGTGTGACAGATAGGAAGGGAGGGGGGAAAGATGAGTGTGAGCATGCATCAACAGGGCACAGTCTATATTCCTCCAACTCCACATACTGATGTGCTTCTTGTTCTCCTTGACTTCTAGGTGAGCCTGGTCTACAGGGCTTCCACCAGCATGGCTGGCTAAGTCAAACCCTTCCCCCTTAACACGTATCACCGTTCACCCTCTCATTCAGCTTCTTGAGGCTCTCACCTACCTTTTCAGCATCTCCTTGGCCTCAGCATACGCCTGAGATTCAAGGGATTCCACCAACATGGCTGGCTAAGTCACCCCCTTCCCCTGAAACCCTAACCCATATCTACACCAGGGCTGTCGATTGGTTTGGGGCCAATACTTGGGAGGCTGAGGTCCCCCGAAAACAGCCCTGAAATTTCCGGAAAGCGACCGAACTGAGCCCTGAAGCGTACGGGCTGGGGTCCAAACCAGAACTTGAAATCAGGGCTGCGCCGGAGACTGTACTTTGTCTGAGAGAAAACCTTTGTAATCGTACCAGATTGGGCAGCGTGCTGAGTGGGGTGAATTTGTGTGCCAAATCTGATAGTAGTGCACATTTCTCTTTTATTCATAGGTGTCACGGACTTGGCCAATTTCTGGGATGCGAGAGTGTGTGGGAGGGGCTTGTGACTGGCTTTGGAGACGGCCAAAAAAAATGTAGGTGGAGATGGGGGAGGGGGAAGTGGGGGTGTAGGAGGAGGGGATGTTGGAGTATTGTCTCGGGCTGTGGGGGCTTGTCGAATTCTCTGGGGGTCCGAGGGGGGTGGGAGGAATGTCTGCGGGTGTGGGGGACTTCATTGATTTTCCTATGTTCGGTTGGGGTGTGGGAAGAATGTCTCTGGTTTGGAGGACTTAGAGCAATTTTCTGGCTGGGGGGATTCTCTGGGGTGCGAGGGGTGTGGGAGGAATGTCTCTGGGTGTGGGGGACTTTGAGGAATTTTCCGAGCTTGGGTGGGATGTGGAAGGGATGTCTCTGGTTTGGAGGACAGCCAAATTGTCCTAGCCGAAGGGGAAGGTGGGGTGGTGTGGGTGGGCGAGGAAGGTATGCATAGGTAAGGGTATGTCTATACACCGTTACGGAAAATCAGGGAAAGGCTTCAACTCAGCCCTGAGCGATTCCGGGAAAGGGCCGAAAGAAACCCTTAACCATCACGGGCTAGTCCCGAATCAAACCCCGAAAAGTCGGACCCTGACGGACGGCTTACCCGGAATGTTCAGGGAATTAAGGGCATTTGCCCTTGAATCGATAGGCCTGATCTACACTCACCCTCTTCTTGAACTTCTCATTCTCCTTGGCTTCAGCGTACGCCTGGTCCTCCAGGCTTCCACCAGCGTCACGGGGCTGCCTGCACCAGAACTTGAATCACTAGCCCCACACACGTGACACAGCAACAAGCACTCACCCTCTTCTTGAGCTTCTGGTTCTCCTTGGCCTCGGCATACGCCTGGTCCTCCAGGGCTTCCACCAGCATGGCTGCCTCCGCCCTCACCTCCAGCATCGCCTCAAACTTCTTCTCTCCCGCCTCTAGCTCGCGGGTCATTTGAGTCACCTGGCGTATGGGAGGGGGTGAAAGAGAACAGGAGGTACAATGGAGCAGGCGGCACAAGGCACCATGCACACATCAGCCACCAGCATGGCTGCCTCCGCTCACCTCCAGAATCGCCTCAAACTTCTTCTCCCCTGCTTCTATCTCGGGGGGCATCTGTGTGACCTGGTGGTTGAGGGAGGCACACGGGCGCAGGGGCAAAAGCTCACAGGAGGTTCAAGAAATAAAGGGCGCATGAGCTTCCACCAGAATGGCTGCCTCCGCCCTCACATCCAACGTCCGCCATGCTATCTTGCTGCACCTACTGGCCCTCTCCTACTAGCCCTCACCAACTCGCCCTCTCCTACCAGCCCTCTCCGCCCTTTGAGAGTTCATTCACCAAGCACCCTTACCTTCCCTATCAAAGCCTCGAGCCCCGAGTCCTCGCCCCACCCAAGCGCTATCCAGCTGCTGCTGCGCCTCCTGCACTCTCTGCCATCTCCCATCAAACCCCAAGTCGCACCTGTCCTGTCCCTTGAGCCTAGAGACCTCGTCCCAAGCGATTTCCAGCTGCTGCCGCACCTACTGCGCTCCCTTCCCTTCCAGGTCATTCACAAGGGCTCATGACATTCCCATCCAAAACCTCCGGCTACACACCCGTGACCTGTCCCTTGAGCCTCAAACCCTCGTCCATTATTCAATTCCTTCTGCTCAGGGTTGACTCAAAACACCCCTAGCTTACCTGTGGCTCATATCCCAAGCCAAGCCACACAACGGTCCCTTGGGCTTCGAGACCTCGTCCCACGTGCCATCCAGCTGCTGCTGCACCTCCTGAGCCTTGTGCTCTTTGACTTCACCCAAACCCCCCCGCACCCATTCATGACAAGCCGCACCCATTCATGACAAGCCGCAGCCATTCATGACAAGCCGCAGCCATTCATGACAAGCCGCACCCATTCATGACAAGCCGCAGCCATTCATGACAAGCCGCACCCATTCATGACAAGCCGCACCCATTCATGACAAGCCGCACCCATTCATGACAAGCCGCACCCATTCATGACAAGCCGCACCCATTCATGACAAGCCGCACCCATTCATGACAAGCCGCACCCATTCATGACAAGCCGCAGCCATTCATGACAAGCCGCACCCATTCATGACAAGTTCTACAAGCAAGTTCTACACTCTGTTTTTACTTAAGCGTCTTCTTGAGTTGCTGCCACGTAAAGACCTATGGCACCCAAGTGGTGTTCACTCGCACCCATTCATGACAAGCCGCACCCATTCATGACAAGCCGCAGCCTCACCTGCCCTTTCGGCCTCAAGCCCTCGTTCCACGTGCCATCCAGCTCTTTGTGCACGGCCTGCACCCTCTGTCGTTAGGGTGGACCATAATGGCACCCTCACCATTATGGCACCCTCACCATAATGGCACCCTCACCATAATGGCACCCTCACCATAATGGCACTCTCACCATAATGGCACCCTCACCATAATGGCGCCCTCACCTCACCTTACCTGTCTCTAGAACCCCAACGCTTACCTGCCCCTTGAGCCCTGACACCTCGTCCCAAGTGGTATCCAGCTCCTTGTGCAACTCCTGGCCCTCTCTGCCCGTTGAGTTCATTCAGTGGCGCCCTTTCCTTTCCCGCCCAAAACCCCAAGCCCCACACCTGTCCCTTGAACCTCGAAACATCGTCCCACGTGTTGTCCAGTCCCGTCTGCACCTCCTTCACTTTCTGTTGTTTGAGTCAATATCACCATACCCGTGCCTTCCCAGCCCAAACCCCTGACTACACACCTGTCCTTTGAGCCTCGACACCTCGTCCCACGTGTTGTCCAGTTCCTTCTGCACCTCCTTCACCTTCTCCTCTGCTGACGCCCTGCTGGCGTCAGCAGCCTCCTTCTCCGTCGCCAGCCTGGCAGCCTCGTCCCGTACGGCCGCCAGCTCAGCAGATAGCGATGCCAGCTGGGACTGGAAAGAGGGAATGAAGGGGGAGGAGATCCGAGGGGATAGGAGTAGGAGAGAAGCAGTAGTGGCTAGGAGGCAGCAGATAGCTATGCCTGCTAGGATCGAAAGAGGGAAATTCGAGGGGGGGAGAAGAGTAGACGCAGTTGGCAGGAGGCAGCAGACCGAGTGGGTGGGGGAGAGAAGGAAGAAAGGAAGAAGGGGTGGGGGACGAGCAGGGAAAGAGAAGGGTAGCCATCACCACACACCACCACACACCACACCACCACACACCACACCACACCACACCACACCACACCACAAACATACCACACCATACCCACCACCACCACACACACCCATCATCCCCCACCTAACCTCACACAGCAATCCCACCCCCACTTCTCACTCCACCCACCTCCAACTCCTTCCGTGCCGTCTCCCCCTCCTTCTCCCTCCTCCTCGCCTCCCCCACTTCCCTCCTCAGCCCCTCAGTCTCCTCCTGAAGGGCATCCACCACCCTCCCAGCCTCCTCCACCCCGGCTTTGAGCCGCCCCACCACCTCCCTCTCCCGCCCCAATGCTGCCGAGTGCATCTGAAGCTCCTGGACGGCAGCACTCGCCGCCCGCTGCTCGCGCTCCAACGCATCTTCCGCCGCCCGCTTTCCGGCCTCTGCCTCGTCCGCTAGCTTCTGAAGATCCGTGAGGGTTTTCTGGGCGGCTGCCAGCTCGCTACGGGTTTCTTCAGCTGCCCGTTCAGCTGCCCGGACGGCACCTTTGAGGGCCTCGGCATCGAGCTCCAGTTGGGTGACTGCCTGTTGCTTCTGGGAAGCTTCCTCCTGGGCAGAGGCAAGGTCGTTTCTGAGGGACGCAAGCGACTCGTGGGCGGCTGCCAGGCTGGCATTGGTTGATTCCACGTCAGCATGTAGAGATTGGATTTCCTCCTCCTTGCTCTCCACTGTGCGCTTCTCCTCTGCCAGCTCAGCCTGCAGGGCTGCCACGGTAGCTTCAACCTTGCCCAATGCACCCCGAGCATCGGCCAACTCAGCACGCAGCCGGCCCTCCACATCAGCAGTCTCCTTCAGCTGTGCTGACTTGGCATCCAGCTCAGCAAGCGCATCCTTCCCACGCTTCTCCAGCTCCCTCACTCTTCCCTGTAACCGTGCCACCTCACCCTGTGCGGTAACCGCCTCGCCAATCTTCGCCTGCAGCTTCACCCGGCCAGACACCAGCTGCTGCTGCAGCGCCTCCTGCTCCTTCCTGGAAACCTCGAAGTCAGCAGCAAGAGCAGTGGCAGTTTTCTCGGCGGCTTTGACTGCTGCTGCTGCTGCCTCTGCCGCTGCCTGCGCTGCTGCCAGCTGCTGCTGGCGCTGGGATAGCTGGGAGGATAGCTGCCGGGCTGGGAGGGGGGAGGGACGGGAAAAGGGGTGGGGGGAGTGGGGGAGAAGAGGGGTGGGGGGGGCAGGTTGGTGAGCGAGGGAAATGTGGGTTAAAAAAGGGCAAGGCGCCTAAACCCTGACCCAAAACCCCAAACCCCGGCGCCTCTGTGTCTGCCTGTGCTGCTGCGAGCTGCTGCTGGCGCTGGAATAGCTGCGTGGATAGCTGCTGGGCAGTGGGGAGAAAGGGGGGGAGGAGACGGAGGGGAGACCAGGGGATGCGGGAAAGGGGGTGAGAGGGAGAGATGGGCACATTGAACCTCCTCAATGTGAGTCCTGCGGCTGCTGACTCTGCCTCTGCCTGTGCTGCAGCCAGGATAGCTGGGAGGATAGCTGGGAGGATAGCTGGGAGGATAGCTGGGAGGATAGCTGGGAGGATAGCTGGGAGGATAGCTGGGAGGATAGCTGCAGGGCTGCAAGGGGAGGGGAGGGAATCGTGGGTAAGATTAAGGCCCCCTTGAAGCACCTCGATTTGAGTGCCGCTGTTTTTGCCTCTGCCTTTCAGCGATGACATGAACAGTGACACGAATGATGACATGAACAGTGACACGAATGATGACATGAACAGTGACACAAACGATGGCACGGAAGGTACAGGGGGATATGGACGAAGAGCGTTACAAATGAGGACATGGCACGGACGGAGGGAGCAAGTGCTGGTAACAACGTAACTTCTGTTGTCTGCAAGTGCATGCAAATATCAACACCCCACTTATACTCACTCACCTTTCTCCTCCCCCCTCTTCGCCTTCTCCTCCTCCTCGCTCAACCTCCCCTCCACCTCCCTCCTCGCCCTCTCCGCCTCCCTCACTCTCCCCTCCGCTGCTGCCACTGCCGCCGCCGCTGCCGCCGCCCTCTCCCCTTCCGTCTTCTTCGCTGCCCGCTCTGCTGCTGCCAGCGCTGCCTGCACCTGGTAGGGATAAGGGGGAGGAGGGAGGGAGGGGAGGGGTGGGAGCGGCATGAGAGACCATGGAATGCCAGCCCCGCTCTGCCCTCCCTCCACCTCCCTCCTCTCCCTCTCCGCCTCCTTTACTCCTTCTCTGCTGCTACTGCTGCCAATGCTGCTGCCGCCCTCCCCTCTTCCGTCTCCTTCCCTGCTCTCTCCGCTGCTGCTAAAGCTGCCTGCACCTGTGGGGACAAGGGAGCAACGAGTGGGGGCATTTCGTTCCGCGCCGCGTCTCCTTCTTCCCTCGCCAGGCAGAGTTTCGCTGACCAGCGGGGATTGGGAGGAGGGGGTGAGGCGGGTGGGTTCGACCATACGAGTGGGGAAGACGGGAGGGGGGGTATGGGAGATTGGGTCTGGGATGGGCACGGGGTTTGAGTCAGTACCACACGCACCTTCACCAGATTCGCCTCTACCGCTTTCCGCTGCGCCCTCTCCCCTCGCAGCACGAATCCCAGCGCGCCAGCTGGCGCCACGCCGAGCAGCGCAGCGCCCAACCACCCGCCGCCCGACGCCTCCTGCTGCCCCTCCTGCTGCTCCGCCTGCTGCTCCTGCTGTTGCGGCGTCTGCTCGATTTAGAGCGCGATTAGCGAAACAGCGCATAGCGAGACAGAGAGATGGGGCAGAGCGGGAAATGGGGGTGTGAGAAAATTGCCCAGTGCAACGAGTCCTCCACGCCTCCCTCTCTCCCTCCCCCCCTCCCGCATTCCCTCCTTCCCATCCCTACTCTTCCCACTCTCCCCCTCTTTCCGCCTCTCTCACTCGCGAGTCGTCTTACCCCAGCATCCACGTCAGCACCCACTGCGTCTGACGTCAGCGTTGACTCGAGGACCTCCCGTGCCTCCTCTCCCGCGGACTCAGCAGCGGGTGTAACTTCGGCAATGATGTCAGCAGGGGCCGCTACTTCGGCAATGACATCAGTAGGCGCATCAAGGACTGCCACGTCAGCACCTTCCCCCTCCCCACGCGCGATCCTCGGAAACCCGGCGAGCGCAAGCGCGAAGGGCCCCGCGATGGTGAGAAGCCTGCGGCGGGAGAGAAGCGTCGCGCGGAGCGAGGGTTCCGCCCTCGCGCTCGCGCGCGCAAGGTTCTGCGCCGCGGAGCCCTCGCTGCCTTCCGCGCACACGCGAACCGCTCGAGATTTCCGCGCGGGGAGCGACACTGCGCGCCGAAGGGCGGAGTGAGGGGCGCCACCTTCTGCAGCGAGAGGAACGGCGCGCGGCAAAGAGATGCCTTGCAATGCGGCGGCGGACGCGAGGGACGACGCACAGGACGCCATGGCTGGGTGTAGCGAGAGAGGAAATTGCAAATACGAATCGAGGGAGGAGAGTTCTCACAGCTACGGCCCCGAGAGTTTCGTCTGGCGAATCGCGGATAGGGCTTCTGAGGTTGCTGATGGATACGAAATGGCTCGAGAAATAGCCCCTAAAATGAAAGTTGGTACGGGGTTGATTCGAAAAATGAGGGACAAATGAGAAGGACGTGGAGTGGAAAGGAGCACTTGTTCTGCTTGTGGCGGGGATAAGGTGTAGAAACTTCCTGGTTTCTTTTTCCGCGTGGCATTGTTTGGATGACGGGCTAGTGACGTGGACTGCTGACGGGGCGAAAGCAAATGCGCCCTGAAAGTTGAACCACAAAAGGTAGTCATGCAGCTGCAACCACGTTTCGCTGGCGAAAACAGAAAGCGTCGTTCATTCGCGAGTTTCGCCTAGCTGATGGGAAGAAAGTGTGTTTCACGGCGAGAAGGTGTAACTTGATCAGCTCGTTACTAACCTAAAATCAACTGTCGCGAACCATTCGCTGGCGCGATTTTCACCTCCCAACCACACCAAACCAGAAATGAATAGAATGAGAAAGTATCTATCCATCCACCCTGTCTGCCTGTGAGCACCTTCCGCCTGGTTCCTTTCCTTGCTAGCGCCATAATTCCAGGTGATAGTCGAACCTTTGAGCACATTCTCCCCGCAAGTCACGCTCCCTCAGCCCCACCAGCTCGCCGCTAATCCGCCCCGAACCGCCTTTCGCCAGCGTTTGCCATTCCATTCGTGCGGTTATCGCCTGCCTGACGCCGTCGATCGTCGATCATGGCAGCCGTGCGGTCAGCCGTCGGCATTAGTCCCTCCGGCCTTCAACAGTCCCTCGCGCTGCAAGCAGACCGCCTCTCGAAGCGCCATCAGCTCCGCGCGGCTTCGGCAATCCCGAGGAACCGAACAGCTTTGGAACGGAGATCCTTGGTTGTGCGCGCCTCGAACGAGCGGTTCGACATTGGGGACTTCGGAGCGCGCGACCCGCGGGCGGATGAGCTGGAGAGCCAGTTCGGGGATAAGGTCCTCGGGAATGCCGACACGGAGCACCGCATCCTGCTGCCGTCGGGAATCACGTACGTGCATCGGGTCTGGGGCACTCGCGATTGCGTTAGTTGCAATGGCTTGTTTTGATTTTCTTTTTTCTTTTTTTCATTTGTTCCAACGGCGGCTCGTTCACGTCCCTAACCGTCACGTCACTCAAACCCAAATGTTCACGACAACTCTGACTTCTTTACCTTGATCCCCGAAACTTCCCAAAACCTTGTCACTCCCCTTGGAATAGAACCCAGAGCCCTGAACCCTCCACCGGGCGTTTCCACCCTACCCCACTCCTCCCCGCCACTTCCTCTTGCTTCGTTATTGATCTTCTCCACTCTCCCCTTTTGTCGTTTCCTGCAGCGAGGTGGCAGGCTTGTCGGCGCGCAATTGCGCGCCCCTGCCAGCTGGCACGCAGCCATTGGCGGAACCAGGCGCCCGGGAGTTGCTCAAGCGGGTGAGTCACGCGGAGCGGTATGGGGAATGCGGGGAAGGTGGGGGGAAGAGGAGGGTTAAGGGGAAGGGGAGTGGCGGAATGGGGAATGTGGGGGAATGGGTAGGGCGGGAAGGGAAGGGCGGTAAAAAAAAGAGGAGAGAGGCGGTATGACGAACGCGGGAGTGGGCGGTATGGGTGGGTGGGGAAGGGCGGTGTGGGGAACGGAGGGAGGCGGGGCGTGGGGAAGGATAGCGGGCGCAAGGGGGCGATGCAAGGGGCAAACCTCTCACCTCGCACCCTTACCCCGAACGCCTCCCTGCAGCTGGTTGGCTGGAAGCTAGTACGAGACCCGTCTGACCCCTCTGCCTCGCGGTTAAAACCCGCGGCCCAAATTGTTGATACGCACTGCGTATGAACTGTGAGCCTCGGCCTGGACGAAATACACAGGAAACTCGTGAGGGTATTTCATGTCGCGAATTCGTCATTTGTCGTAGATCGTCCGATTTGCAAGCAGGCAGTGCGACGGCTGAGATTACATTTCGATTGACTGGGGGAAGCACTTTACTTGCGCGCCGTTAGATGGAAATCGACAAATATTGGACGGCTAAAAAACGCGAGGCACTTGGTGTCCCAAAATACGTTCCGCGCTGAACTTGAAAGCCAGCCCCGAGTGGCGCGAGTCACGTTACCCCCATCTTCACCCACGAAAACGCGGCTTTCAAACGCAGTGCGTTTGAAGGTCGCGCCTCGCAATTTGGGCCACGGGCTTTAAGGGGAGAGTGGCGGGTGCGCGACGAGGAGAGCGGGCGGGAGCTGATGATGAGGCCCGTGGGGGCGGCAATGAGTCTCTCTCGAGGCGAATGGGTTCGATCAAACTCATTCGGCTTCGTTTAACGTTAATCCTCGCACACCAACCCCGAACCTTTCCTGGCAGGTGGTCGGCTGGAAGCTGGTTACCGACCCCTCCAGCCCGTCCCAACTGCGGCTAAGGGGCGAGAGGCGGGTGCGCGACGAGGAGAGCGGGCAGGAGCTGATGAGGCGCGTGGGGGTGGTGGTGAATCTTTATGAATAATTTTCAGTTCCTTGCACCCGAAACCCCGATACCCTCCCTGCAGGTGGTTGGCTGGAAGCTTGTTTCGGACCCGTCTAACCCCTCTGCCTTGAGACTACGGGGCGAGTGGCGGGTGCGCGACGAGGAGAGCGGGCAGGAGCTGATGAGGCGCGTGGGGGTGGTGGTGGAGGGGCAGCAGCAGCAGTGCGGCGGCAGCCAGCAGGCGGACATGAGCTTGGAGCAGGGCTACGTCGTTCGGGTTGACCTGCACACACCAGCCATAGGTGCGTCATTGCAGCACACACCGGCCATAGGTGCGCCATTGCAGCACACACCGGCCATAGGTGCGCCATTGCAGCACACACCGGCCATAGGTGCGTCATTGCAGCACACACCGGCCATAGGTGCGCCATTGCAGCACACACCGGCCATAGGTGCGCCATTCCAGCACACACCGGCCATAGGTGCGTCATTGCAGCACACACCGGCCATAGGTGCGTCATTGCAGCACACACCGGCCATAGGTGCGCCATTCCAGCACACACCGGCCATAGGTGCGCCATTGCAGCACACACCGGCCATAGGTGCGCCATTGCAGCACACACCAGCCATAGGTGCGTCATTGCAGCACACACCGGCCATAGGTGCGCCACTGCAGCACACACCGGCCATAGGTGCGCCATTGCAGCACACACCGGCCATAGGTGCGCCATTCCAGCACACACCGGCCATAGGTGCGTCATTGCAGCACACACCGGCAGCACTGTGGTCTGAGGTGCCGCAAAGCAGTGTGGGGGGCGCCAGCAGGCGGATATGTGAGCGTGGAGCAGGGCTGCGTTCTTAGAGTGGACCTGCCTGCACACACCAGGCGTAGGTGAGTGATGAAGAGTGTATTGCTGAGGTGATGCGGTGCGTGGGGGTGGTAGTGGAGGGCCAGCAGCATCAATGCAGGGACAGCCAGCAGGCGGATATGAGCTTGGGTCAGGGCTACGTTGTCAGTGGATTTACATACTTCTGCAATCGGTGAGTGAGAGACTGTTACATGGGAAGCAGGTGGGAGCTTACTGTTTGGAGTGTGGGGGGGAGTGGTTGGCATGAGATTGGAGCAGGGCTTTGGATTTGACCTTCACTCTTGAGGATGCTAAGAAATGACTGCAATCGGCGAGTTTTGGGCAAGGTGCAAAACAACGGTCGTTTTTTTTTTTTTTTTTTTTTTTTTAAATTATTCGGCCGTTTAAAACGGTCCTGAGGTGCGTTTTCGGGTTGGTGCAAAAAAACGGTCGTATTTTTTTAACCAGCAAAACCCGGGGAAAAAAATTTGTAATTAAATTGTAATCACTTTCGGATGCACCGTGGTACTTCATTTGTGAGTGTTGTTAATGTTTTGAGACGGTGTTGAGGGTGATAGTGGGGGGGAAGACACGGCAGAGGAGGAGGACAAAGATTCAACACACGTACCTGTAGAACTGTTTGTTAGCCCCCTTAGCCCTGAGTAAGCCATCGTAGCCACGATGCAACCGTTTTCCGCGTTGTTTTTTTTTTTTTTTTTTTTTTTTTTCAGGTTCCCAAAAATGTCTCTTAAAAAAACGGTCGTTGCTGTTGTTGTTGTTGTTTTTTTTTTTTTTTTTTTTTTTTTTTTTTGGCCGTATAAAACGGACTGTATAAAACGAACCGTATGATACGAAAACCGTATTTTTCCACCTTGGTTTGGGGCATGCCAGCAGCACGGTGTGGAGCGCTGAGGCAGCTGAGAGCTGTGTGTGCGCTGGGAGGCAGTCAGCAGGCGGATATGAGCCTTGCGCAAGCCCATGTAGTAAGGGGGTTCACCTACATACCCTTCCAACTGGTGAGCCATTGCACGCACCAGTGCAGGTGAGCTCTGGCACACATGTGCAGATGAGCTCTGGCACACATGTGCCGATGCGTGGGCCAGCATTTGCACATACCATGTCGAAAGCATGTCTCTTTCTTTCTTCCCACTTTCTTCCCTTTCACCCCCCCCCCCCCCCCCCTCCATGGTACTGGGTTGAGCGAGAATGATTCTATCAGTGCAGCTCAAGGACTGCATCCAGATAACAAACCTTTTCCTTCCCATCTTCCCTCCACCCCTTGCCCTTCAACCCCCTATCTTCCCATGCAGGCGGGTTGAGCGAGAATGATTTCATCATTGCAGCCAAGGTGGATATCATCAAGGTCAGCGGGCGGCCTTATAGAGAAGGGTTGCTTCATCCTTCCTCTCTTCCCATCCCCTGCCATTGACCGTTGCTTCCTGCATGCAGGTGGGTTGAGCGAGAACGATTTCATCATTGCAGCAAAGGTGGATATCATCAAGGTCAGCGACCTCATCAAGAAGGCTCGCTTCTGGGCATAGGGAGGCCTCTAGCTACACTCTAGTTAGATGAATCCAAGGATGGACCTGCTACTGTTTTGTTCATACTCTTTATTGAATCAAGGTCAGTGGCAACTTCATCAAGAACACTCGCTTCTGGGCATGGGGTGAAAGAAACCAAAAAAACTATTATCAATGGAGATGCTTCCATACAAGGGAATCAACCGAGGCTTGGAAGAGAAGGGTGAATAGTGCCTAAGGAAGACCCAAGGAAGTTGGTTTACCGTGTCAAATGTGACTTAGGTCGTTACTGTAGACTATACTGGATTGTGCCTTAGAGGGTACCACACCCTAGTCTATATACCCTTGAACTTACACATTCTTGTTCAATTATTCTTTCTGATATGGTATCATAGTAGGTTAGGTTCCCCCCCTAGCCCGCCCACGCTTCCGCTCCCTAGGCCCTAGCCACCGTCGTGCCCCGCTCCTAGCCGGCCCTCCTGGCCGTCGCGCTCGTCCCTAGCCGGCCCCCTGGCTGTCGCGTCCGCCCCTAGCCGGCCCCCTGGCCGTCGTGTCCGTCCCTAGCCGGCCCCCTGGCCGTCACGTCCGCCCCTAGCCGGCCCCCTGGCCGTCGCGTCCGCCCCTAGCCGGCCCCCTGGCCGTCGCGTCCGCCCCTAGCCGGCCCCCTGGCCGTCGTGTACGCCCCTAGCCGGCCCCTTGGCCGTCGCGCCCGTCCCTAGCCGGCCCCCTGGCCGTCGCGTCCGCCCCTAGCCGGCCCCCTGGCCGTCGCGCCCGTCCCAAGCCGCCCCCCTGGCCGTCGCGCCCGCCCCTAGCCGGCCCCCTGGTCGTCGCGTCCGTCCCTAGCCAGCCCCCTGGCCGTCGCGTCCGCCCCTAGCCGGCCCCCTGGCCGTCGCGTCCTAGCCGACCCCCTGGCCGTCGCGCCCGTCCCTAGCCGGCCCCCTGGCCGTCGCGTCCGCGCCTAGCCGCCCCCGAGGCCATCGCGCTTGTCCCTAGCCGGCCCCCTGGCCGTCGGGCTCGTCCCTAGCCGGCCCCCTGGCCGTCGCGTCCGCCCCTAGCCGGCCCCTTGGCAGTCGCGCCCGTCCCTAGGCGGCCCCCTAGCCGTCGCGCTCGTCCCTAGCCCCCCCCCCGCCCCCCCCCCCCCCCCCCCCCACCCCCCCGGCCGTCGCGCCCGTTTCCTGCCGTCCCAAGGCCGCCCCTAGCCGTCTCACGGCCGCCCCCTCGCCGTCGCGGCCGCCCCTAGCTGCTGTCGCTGCCGTCTCCAGCCGCCTCACGGTCACTCCTGCCGTCGCGGCCGCCCCTAGCCGCCGTCGCGGCTGTCCCTGGCCGCCGTTGCGGCCGTGTCTCCTCGCCGTCGTGGCTGGCCCTACTCGCCGTCGCGCCACCTCCTCGCCGGCCCCCGTTGCCGCCGTTTGCTGGCCCCTCGCGTCTGCCGTCCGCCGGCCAGCTCCTCCATTCGCGTCGTCGCCAGCCCGCCGCCGCCTCGGGTTCGGCCCGTTCCTCCCGATCAGCACTGCCCTGCGAACCCCCCCGGTACCGTACTAGACCACCTTGCACCGCCCTGCACCGCACTGTACCGCAATGTACCGCACTGCACCGCACTGCACCGCACGCACTGTACCGCACTGCACCGCACCGCACTGTACCACACTGCGCTGCACGGCACCGCACTGTACTGCTCTCCATTGCCTTCTATTGTCACTGATGGCGGAGGTGCTTTGCTTTGACGCTGAGGGCCAGCCGATTGAGTTTGATGCGTGGCTTGCTGACCTCCGTCGCCACCTTACTGGTCAGCGGCAGGATGGCCACTCTCTGTCTGTCCATCTTGACGCTACTCTCCCCTGCACTGTCTACTGATCCCTCATCCGCTGAGCGTGAGTCCGCTGCGGCCGCTGCCCTTGCTCGCTCTGTCTGGCTGTCCCGTGACGCTGTCGCCCAGCTTGCCATTAGCAATGCCCTCCCCCTGTCCGAGCGACCTCGCTTCAAGTCTATCACCACTGCCCAGGCTTTCCTGTATGCCGTTGTCCAACGCTATTCCACCCTGCCTGCTGCCTCGGTCGGTCGTCTGATCCTCCCCATGCTCTTCCCTGACCTTGTATCGTTCCCCACTGTCGCCGCCCTGGCCGCTCACCTGCGCACTATAGACGAGACCTGGCGTGCTGCCTGCACTCCCACACAGCTTCTAGCCCACCAGTCGCCCCTCACCTCTACTCTCTACCTGCTAGCCACCCGCCTCCTTGATCGTCTTGCCACTGCCCGTGACCACTTCCTTAGCGTCCACCCTGCAGACCTCACCCTCACTGACTTTGTTGACACTCTGTCCGCTATAGAGGCCCGCCACCGCTCGCTCATACCAGCGGTACTGTGCCGGTCCCTATCTTACAGGGTTGCGCCCCCGCTCAGTGCACCTTCTCAGACGGTTCTGTTGCTGTGGCTGAGACTGCTGTTGCAGCACAGGTCCGTCCGGGGAAGGGTCGCCGCCCCAAGGCTGGGCGTGGCTGCGGGGGTGGGGGTGCAGGTGTAGGTGGTGCTGGAGCTGGGTCTCATGGTGGTGGTGCGGACGAGGGGACCCTACCAGGTGCAGCCGAGCAGCCGTCTCAGCAGCCGCCGGCGCTGCAGCCGGACTCGCGTCAGCCGCAGCAGTCGCAGCCGCATCAGAGACGGGCGAGTGGTCTCCCTCCCGAGTGGCCTGGCGCTGGTGGTAGCGCTGGACGTGGTGGTGGTGCGCGTGGTGGGCTGCCGGGTGGTGGTTCGGGTGACGAGCGCTGTCAGTACCTACTCCAGACCGGTCCTCGCCGTGGCTTCGTTTGCGGTAAGATCGGTCACACCTCCGTCCGCTGTTTCCGTCGCCTGGACGACCTGTTTCGTCAGCGTTTCGGCCCGTCGCCCGAGCTCCCAGACTGGCACAGTTTGCTTCGTCGCAGGGCTCAGATTTTTGATCTCGATATGGATGAGATTGTTACTGCTCTGCATGTAATGTATGCTGATGACTCTAGTGTGCTTCCGTCTTATTACCCCTTGTTGCCTAGTGTAGGTGTGCCTTGCTTAGACTCCTCTGCTGCGTCAGGCGTAGGATCCCCTGCTTTGTTTAGCCTTGGTGCTTCCGTCGCTGCTTCGTCTCCGGCCGCCACTGCCACGCTCTCCTTCACCCTCAACTCTGGCGCTTCCCGGTGCTTCTTTCGTGACTCCACCACGTTGACACCGCTTCCTGTCCCTGCCGCAGTCTCTCTTGCTGACCCCTCCTCCGGCCCAGTAGTCGCCCGCTGTTCCACCACCCTCCCCTGCCCGGCGGTTCCTTCAGGCTCGCTCATAGGACTCCACATCCCCTCGTTCTCCAGGAACCTAGTTGGTGTCGGCTGCCATCAGGACCTTGGCGACACCACTACGTTCCCTGGACACGAGCGGTACGCTGTCTATACCGAGGCCGCCACTGGTGCCCCCCTGTCCACGTTCCCACGGGACCCGGTGTCCGGTCTTTTCACACTGGACACGGTGACCCCCCCGGCTGGGACCCCCCCTCAGGTGACTGCGTCTCCCCCGGTTGCTGCTGCCTGCTCCTGTCGGTCTCTCACTCACCCGACTCTTCTCTCGCACCACCGCCTAGGTCACCCTGCGCTCCCGCGTCTGCGTCACATGTCACAGCACGGTCTCATCCTAGGCCTCCCCGGGTCGTTCCCTCAGTTTCCCTCCTCCCCTCCCCCACCTTGCACGCCTTGTGTCGAGGGCCGGCTCCGCCGTGCCCCTCACTCCTCCTCGTTTCCCCATACTGCAGCACCGCTACAGACTCTGCACATGGACGTCTGGGGCCCCGCCCCCGTCCATAGGCCGCGTCGAGAGCGCTACTTCCTAGTGCTTGTCAACGACTACACGCGCTACACCACTTTGTTCCCCCTGGAGCGGAAGGCCGACGTGCCTGCCGTTCTTATCCCGTGGCTTGTCTCTGCGTGTGTCCACCGCGGTCTCCTTGTCTTGCGTCTCCACTCCGACCGTGGTGGCGAGATTGCCTCTGATGTCCTTGGTTGTTTCTGTCGTGCGGAGGGCATCACCCAGACGTTCACCTTGCCGGACTCCCTGCAGCAGAATGGGGTCGCTGAGCGACGCATCGGTTTGGTCATGGAGGTGGTTCGCACCTCCATGATCCATGCCGGGGCACCCCATTTTCTGTGGCCGTTCGCCGTTCGCTACGCCGCTCACCAGCTTAACCTGTAGCCGCACCCCCAGCAGCCTCAGGTTTCGCCGACCCTCCTCTGGTCTGGGTCACCTGGTGACGCGTCTTCGTTCCACGTCTGGGGCTGCCTTGCTCACGTTCGTGCCTCTGGCACGGACAAGCTCACTGCCCGCACCCTTCCCTGTGTCTTCCTCGGCTTCCCCCTTGACGCGTCTGACTGGCACTTCTACCACCCGCCGTCTCACCGGTTCTTTCACTCCCGTGACGTCACCTTTGACGAGTCCGTCTCCTTCTTCCGCCGCTTCCCCCATCGAGGTCCCCCGGTTACCCCCCCCCTGTTTCTCATCACCCCTTCCCCGGTCGTCGCCGCCCCTCCTCCTCCCCCTCCCCGTCGTGCCCCCTCTGGTGTGTCCCACATCACCCCACTTACGTCGGTTGTCCCGGTTGAGGAGTCTGCTGACTCTGGTGGCCCTGCGGTGCAGTCCTCGCCGCCTGCCCCTTCTCAGGTGTCTCCTGTTCCGCCGCCTCCGCAGCCGCCGTCGCCACCGCTGTCGTAGCCGTCGTCACCGCCGCAGCCGTCGTTGCAGCCGCCGCCGCCGCAGCCGTCGCCGCAGCAGTTCGTTGCCTCTTGGGGTGCTGGATTTGGGGTGGGTACTAGTTTTGGGACTCCTGTCGTGGCTTGTTCCGGCGGGCCTGGGGGTGGTACCGGTGCTCGAGGGGTTCTGAGCTCTGGGGGTGTTCCTTCTGGGGGTGCTAGCTTGGAGTGTTCTGGAGGTAGCCGCCAGGCAGCTTGCGGTCCCGGTGTCGGTGTCACACCGCCGTCACAGCAGTCCCCGCCGGTGTCCGCTCTTCGCCTGCTCGGCCTTCCGTCCCCTGACCCCGTGCCTGTGCCTCCTCCTCCTCCTGTCTACGGCCCTGTGTTCCCTCCTCCGGACTCGTCTCTGGCCCGTTTCCCCCCTCGTTCCCCTCTTGTCTTCCCTCCTCTGTCTCCTGACCCGACTCCTCCGTCTCACGTCTGGTCTCGCCGTCCCTCCCGTGCTCGACCTGTCTCCCCTGTCTCGTGCTCTCACCCTATGTTGCTTCGTTCCCACGCGTCTCGTCCTCCCCTTCTCCTGTCGCCCCCTCCGTCCTCCCTTGTCGTTGCTCACCCCCCTCTGTCTGACTACCTGCGTGCCGCTCGTCCTCTTGTTCCTCGGGTCCTTGCCTCTCTCGTTACCGACCCGTCTGTTCTGGTTTTGAGCCTTGACCCCCTTGTCGCTGCGGTCGCTGACTTCACCTCTACCCGCCGCCTTGACTACGCCTCCGCTCTGGGCTCTGACCCTGCCTGTCCTCCGTCTGTCGGGGGTGCTCCTGCCCTCGGCAGTGACGTCCTGGAGGACCGCCAGTACGAGCTTGATTTCCTGTCCGAGGCTGCTCCCCATCTCTGCTCTATGCTTCTAGTCTTTGAGGGTGACCCCGACTCTTTCGACATCCCGACCCCTCGCACTTACGCTGAGGCGGTCTCGGGACCCTGGGCCTCTCAGTGGATAGCTGCCATGGAGCAGGAGATGGCATCTTGGAGATCCATCGGCACCTACGTCGACGCAGTTCCCCTACCTGGGGTGAACGTAGTCGATGGCGGGTGGCTCTTCAAGGTGAAGCGCCCTCATGGAGAGCCGCTTGTGTTCAAGGCGCGCTACGCAGCTAGAGTTTTCAATCAGCGTGAGGGGGTGGACTTCTTCCAGACCTTCGCTCCGACCCCGAACATGACTACTCTTTGGGTGCTGCTACACGTAGCAGCTCAGCGTGACTACGAGCTTCACTCCCTCGACTTCTTCACTGCACTCCTTCAGGGCGGTCTACTTGAGCAGGTCTACCTGCGCTGCCCTCAGGGCTTCACTGGTACCTTCCCTCCTGGGACCCAGTGGCTCCTGCAGCGCCCTGTCTACAGCCTGCGGCAGGCTCCTCGTAAGTGGCACGACACGCTGCCTGCTACACTTGCTGACCTGCAGTTCTTTCCGTCCTATGCAGACCCCTCGCTCTTTGTTCGTGCTGGCCAGACCCCGTTCTACATCCTTGTTTACGTAGATGACCTGGTCTTCGCCACGGCAGACAAGGACGCACTGGCCTCCGTGAAGGCAGAGCTGCTGAAGAGACACACTTGCACTGACCTTGGAGAACTGCGCCACTACCTTGGCTTGCAGATCTCCAGGGACAAAGCAGCGCGCACCATCACTTTGACTCAGTCACACTTGGTGCGCCAGGTCCTTCAGAGGTTCGGCCTTCAGTTCTCCTCCGCACAGCCCACTCATCTGCCTCTAGACTAGAGGCTCTCCGCTCCAGTTCCTGAGGAGTCAGCAGAGCCCAGTGGTCCTTACGCAGAGCTGGTGGGTTGCCTCGTGTACCTCATGTACCCAGATCTCGCATACCCTCTCAGCATCCTGGCTCGCTTTGTGGCCACAGGCAGACACCGACCTCAGCACTGGTATGCCGCTAAGAGGGTTTTGCGTTATCTTGCAAGTACATCGGGCATGGGGTTAGTGCTAGGAGGACGCAGGCTAGTGGTCCTTACTGGACACACAGACGCTTCTTGGGCAGACGACGCCGAGACCCTCAGGTCCTCGCAGGGCTACTGCTTCAGACTTTGTTCAGGTGCCGTCTCATGGAGAGCTACCCCCTCCTCTTCTGTTGCCCAGTCCAGCTGTGAGGCCGAGATGTACGCCGGTGCCATGGCGGCACAGGAGCTCCGCTGGCTGACCTTCTTGCTCACTTACTTAGGTGAGCGGCCTAGCTCTGCCCCGGTCCTATACGCTGACAATAGGGCCATGATCGTCCTGTGTCAGGAGCCTCGACTCGAGGGCAGAGCAAAGCACATCCAGCTGTGGTACTTCCTCCTGCATGAGTTCCAGCAGCGCCGCCAGGCGCGCGTAGTACACTTGGCCTCCGGTGCCAACACAGCTGATATCTTTACGAAGGTGCTTGCGCCTAAAGATCATCAGCGGCACTGTGTACAGCTAGGTCTCGTTCCTGTAGCCTCTCACTTGCTAGGGCCTTGACTTTGTACTATCCGTTTTATATATATTTTACCCTGACTGGCCTTGTGGCCTCTCCCAGTGGCTGGACTAGAAGTGCCACCCTGGTCTTGCTCTTGTCTTGTCTGTACTCCTTTGACTGGTCTTTAGACCCTTGTCTCAGAGGCTGGACTAGTAGTGCTGCCCTGAGCTGCTTCTTTCCCTGTTAGGCACTGCCCCCATATAGTCTAGGGGGTGTGTCAAATGTAACTTAGGTCGTTACTGTAGACTACACTGGATTGTGCCTTAGAGGGTACAACACCCTAGTCTATATACCCTTGTACTCACACATTCTAGTTCAATTATTCTTTCTGATATACCGAACCACTTGTTGAGGAAGCCAAGAGTGTCAAATTATATATTTATATATATATTTGTGTAGGCTTGGTAGTTGTGCTACAATCCTGAATCCTACTGTAGAGGGGACAACCCCCCCTTCTTGTATCTCGTTCTCTTCTAGTCCATCCCTCTTTTCTCTCGTAACTTTCTCCTAGCAACTAACCCTCACGCCATTTCCATGGCTTCTCTCCTGTCCTAGCGTCTTAACAAAGAGTGGTTGGGAAACCCTTGTAAGAGTAACGAAGTGGACTCTAGGATGGCATATTGTGAGATATATGAGTTGTGTTATGATAATCTCTGGATAGGAGTTGAGTAACGCAATAGTGAGGGCAAATTAGTTCACGCAAGTCAACGGGCAGAATTAGGGCTAGACGGGTGGAAAAAACAATTGTTTGATTGGGTGCGAAAGAGTGTAATCAGGGCCTCAGATTGTTTTGAAGGTACCCTGATTGCTCAGGGTCCCCCCCCCCATGTTTACCCTGATTTTTCAGGTCTCCAAAAAAAAATCCGATGAGTAATCAGGGTTACTGCAGAATTTCACGCTGATTTGGCGAATCATGATGATGTTGAGGCCATCAATTTTTGTGGCGACACTTTCACGAAGCTGCAGCCAATCAAATTTCGCCGATCGATCCAATCGCATAGCTGAGCAAGATTGCAGGGGCGGGAGAAGGAAATTTCGGCCTCACAAAGCCAAGCCAACACGCGCCCAATGTGTGCCTTATGAAAGGCCAATAAGTCCTCACACATGGCGCAACACACGCTTGCCCTGAATTTGGCGAAGGGCCAAAAAGTCTCCTCACAAATCTCCCCACACACGCTAGCCCTAAATTTGGCGAAGGGCCGAGAAGTTCCCTCACGAATCCCCGAACATACGCCATCTCTAAATTTGGCAAAGGGTAAAAAATTCCCCTCACAAATCCCCCAGCACACTCTAGCCCTAAGTTTGGCGAAGGGCCAAGTGCCCTCACACAACCCCCCAGCACACATCGAGCACGTGAAATATGCGGATATTATGGCAGGGCCCAGAATCACGCTGCTATAGGATTCAGGGGTAGCTGCCCGTTAGGCAAAGGCTACAGGGTCTACTATAATTGCAACGCTGAACAAACAGAGTTTACTCATAAAAAGACCCTGAAATTTCAGGGTTGTGTCTAAAAAAATTCCTAGCGCCTCAGGGTCGGTAAAAAAAAACCTTTGAAAAAACCTGAATCAGGGAAATTTGCATGAAATCTGAGGCCCTGGGTGTGATTCCGTTACTTCGCGGGGGATTTCGTCTACAAGATGGGCCCAGTTTGATTTTGGGAGTTCAAGTGGGGCAAAACGCGGATCGGACGGCCGAGACGCATGGACACATGAAGTCCCAATTTGTGAGCACAATTACAGCCGTCGATTGGAAACCTTGCGAGAACTAGGATTTACGGGAGTTGGGTTTGGCAAGACTGATCCAACGGCACAAAGTGCACGAATCGAACTGGGCCCAGTTTGTAAAATTGTTTCTACCGTCGATTTACCAGCCTCGGTTTTGCCTCTCACGGTGGCGAAGTGGTAGTCGGTTCTATTTTTTCTTGGGTAGTTCGCGAGCGCGGGCAGGCCCAGTTTGATGCCTGCGTGACTAATTGGGACCTGGGCTTTAAAGTGTATCGAGTACAAATGAAGCACAGACCTAAATACAAGCACAACTAGTTTAGCAAGAGAGCCTCGAGGAAGGCCACGAAACACGCGCAAGGTGGTTTGGGGTGCCTCGGAATTCGGAAGTGTCGGATGCGATGCCGCGTGTAGGCCTGGGGTCTCTAACGTAGTTTGAACCTGAATTGTCAGGCCAAGCCTGGACTTTCGAAAGTTGGGGCTGTACTCGATGTAAGCGAGGCCAGATAAGGAAAAGGAATTTCCCTTACACCTTCCCCCCTCCTAGACGAGACTACCCACATTTGGGGTAGCCTGATTGTGTAAATAGGCCTTCACCAATGGGTGGTTGTCGAGGGTGGCAGCTGGGACCCACATGTCGTCGTTGCACGTACTGTCAACTCATCGAACCAGAAATTCCAAAACCCGTTGACCTTGGTCTCGGCGGATTCGGTGGGAGAGGATGTGCTGTGGTTTGGTGGTTGGCTCATGGACGGGTCTGATCGAAGGGTAGAGTCTTTGTCGGTCGAGATCAGCTGTGTTTGCAACAAACTGTCACAGGAGATTGATGTGGAATGAATCGTGGATACGCCAGTCGTCCGGTAATAGTAACTTGACAGGTGACAGGTGTAACTTGGCCCACAGAATCTCGGGCGGAGTTCATGTGGTAAACTCAACCCCAAATTCTTGGTTTCAAGAAGGACTAGCGGCCCAGGAGACAAGGGTAAATCCTGTCGATGCCTGTCCGCGTACCGTTTGACCGTAAGGTTCGCTTTTGAAATGGTCTCGGTAGCGTATTTCTGTGCAGTCTGTAAGTCTTTGACGAATTGTAGCTTCCGTGGGGCAAGGCTCTCAACTCACAGTGTAGTAGCAGTCATGGGGTTTAGACCGTAATTGAGGTAGAATGGTGATTGGGCACTCGTGGATGAAGAGGTATTGTTATACGCGAACTTGATCAGAGGAAGGGAATCTTCCCATTGGGTCGGATCGGTACATGTTGTCCATATCAGCTGCTCCATGGTCTGATTTGTCCGTTTAGTCGGACTGTCGGTCTGTGGGTGGTAAGCCGTGGACAGATGGAGACGTGTACCGTATTGTTCCCACATTTTTGTCCAGAAGTTGGACGTGAATCGGGGGTCATGATTGCTTACGATTGCCTTCGGGATTCCGTGTAGGCGAACGACGGTTGAGATGAACAGCTTGGCAGTTTGCTATGTTGTGATCGTCGTTCAGCATGGCGCGAAATGAGCCATTTTCGCGAGTCGATCAATGACCACGAGTACAGCATTATTTTGGGATGCGCCGGCCGGCAGACCTGCCGCGAAGTCCATGGACACGTGTGTCCAGGGCTTGGTGGGCGGTTCTAACGGTTGCAGTAATCCAGCTAGCTTTTGGCAAGAGGATTTCATCAGTTGCCAGGTGGGACACGAGGCCACATATTGCTACATGTCGTGGCTCGCATTCGGCCAGTAATAATGACGTTAGGGCATTTTCAAGGGTTTATCAACCCCAAAATGTCCTGAGCAATGAGCGTCATGAACCTCCTGTATCAGTTATTCCTCTAATAGTCAGTAGGATGGAACCCAAATTCGGTCATTACCAACTTTTAGGTGGTAGTGGCCTCGTTGAGTGGTCAGGGCCTGGTGGCCGTTAGAGGTGAAGAGATGATCAGTATTGTAGCCGTGGGTGAACAGTCCAGTTAGCAGCGGGTTAGCTTGGGTGATTAGTACGGCGGCTGTATGGGCAGTAGGGCGGGAAAGGGCATCGGCAATATTATTTTCCCCCTTTTTGTAGGTGATATGGTAGTGGAAATTGGACTCGAGATATTTGAGCCAACGAATCCGTCGTGGATTGAGGGCCGGTTGGGCTCAGAGGAACTATAGGGACTTGTGGTCTAGCCTGTAACATCGGTATCGGATAGGTAGCAGCGCCATGTCTTGAAAGCATTGATGATCGCGAGCATTTCCATGTCTTGAACCGGGTAATTCCGTTTAGTGCCTTGGAGTTTTCGTGAGTCATAGGCAATTGGCTGCAGGCCTTCGCCAAAGTCCTCTAACAGTATCGCGCCAACGGCGATGTCGCTGGCGCCCGTAACCAGTTCGTATAGGCGGTCGGGGTCGGCGATACGAAGAACGGGTGGTGTCATAATGAAAGTTTTCAGTTGGTCAAACGTAGCTTGCTGCCTCTCCCCCCACTCATAAAAAACTCCCTTCTGCAGCAAGTCAGTTTACGGGGCTATTGACTTCGCCATTTTAGGGATAAAGCGACGCACGTAGTTGACGAACCCTAGAAAACTCTGCAACTCCTTGACGTTCGTAGGCGGTTCCCAGTTGCAAACAGTGTTGATTTTTTTCGGGTAAATAATAAACGCCTTCGGAAGTGGCCCAGGAAGTCCAGCTTCTCTTTTAAGAGCTCACACTTAGAGCCCTTGTTGATGAGTCGGTGTTGATCGCAAAGGGTAAAAACTGCGTCCAGGTCCTTCAAATGTTGGTCCCGCGAGGTGCTGTACACCAGGAGGTCATTTAGGTAGACGATAACGCACTTGTCCAGTAGCGAGCGGAATACTTCGTTCATGGTCAGTTGAAAAGTTGAGGTTGCGTTCGTCAGTTCAAACGGCATCACTGTATACTTGTAACTTCCGTAATGGGTTCGAAACACAGTCTTCGGAATATCAGCTTCGGCGAAACGAATTTGGTGGTAACCTCCTCGTAGATCAATCTTGGAAAACATCCTGGCCCCGCAAAGCTGGTCAATGAGATCGCCGGCTCGCCGAATCGGGCAACGGGACTTGATGGTTATATTGTTGAGTGCTCTATAATCGGTACACATCCGTTATCCTCTGTCCTTTTTTGGGGTGAGGAGAATCGGCGCGGCGTATGGTGACGTGGATGGACGGATAATTTTTGTCTACAACAGATAATCTAGTTGCGTACGCAGCTCCATCAGCTCCGGTTGACTCAGCCTCCATTGCGATCAGACGGTCGGTTGCGCGCCAGGTTCCAGCTCAATTTTGCAATCGTGTGGTCATTCGGGTGGTAGGCCGGGCGGCAGGTGATCAGGAAAAATCTTCTCGTATTTGCGCATGATCTTCGCTAGGTCCTCAAGTACAGCAGCACACAGCTTCTCCAGGTCGGTCTGTTCAGCCACCTCCATTGATGCGATCCATCGGACGGTAGACGTCAACGCAACATGCCATTACACGCTTGATAGTCACGTTATTCACCAGTGTCGATTGAGGGTCAGGTGGTTTCCACTTCGGCAATCGTCCCCACTCGCCAACCCACTTCAAACGAATGCCGCCATTCCTCCAATCGATGCTTGGATTGTACGTGCGAAGCCAATCGCACCCCATGAGCATATCGCAGCCGTCCAATGTTGTCGCCACCATCTTCATTGTGAAACTGATTTGGCTGTCGCAATCAATGCGAATGTGTTTCATCCGCTCCCGTATTGCAAGTGGCGTGCCGTCGACCAACCTCGCGTCAATCTTGGGCATGCACCTCGCCATTTGCAGTTGCAGTTTCTTCGCTCGTCACATCAAACAGACTATGTGATGCTCCACCATCCACAAATATATTTTATCTTGTGTTTCCAACGTGCCCTTCCACCAGCACAGGGTAGTCAACAGGTTCACTCCCCTTTAACCGGGTGTGGTCGATCGCATAGATCGGCACTACAACTCGGTGGGAATGGCGATCTTCGGGTGACGAATCCTCATCAGTCGGGGCACCGACTGCTACTAATGTTGTCCATTTCCCAACTTCCTTCCGTCGTTAGCTCTCGATTGCTGCAACTCCAAACAATCTCGCATGATGTGCCCCGGCTGGCCACATTTATAACACCTGCCAGAAAATCAGTTATCTGACGGTGCCGCCACGCCATTGATGGATGGGTAACTGTTCTGCCGTCGAAAACGACTTCTGTCCCGGAAATTCATCCTCAACCATACACTGTTCTCGTCCCATGCCTCTGCGACCTGCTCCACCTCCAGGAACGTCGCCGGGCAGTGCATGCGAATTTCGCGCTGGACCTCCGGTCTTAGCCCTAGGATGTATCCACTCGTCTTCTCCGTCTCGTGTAGATCGTCGATTTTGTCGCAGATGGCGAGGAAATATGACGTACGCTCCAGCACAGAACCCAGTTGACGCCATCCGTGCAGCTTCACACGAGCATTTTCGCATGCGGATACATGCTCGAAGAGCCGGCGAAGCAGTGCACCCTACTGTTGCCAGGTAAGGATCTCGGCCACACAAAAAAAGGATCCTGAAGAAATCGAAGCCAATCGTTGCTCCCCGTCCATTGCCAGTTGCCGGTCTGCCGGAGTCCCTCGTGATGTCACGTACTATCGCGACCAACTTAATGCAGGTCCGCGTAATAAAGGCACCGCCAACTTGACGCGTGTCTCATCGTCGTTGACGTTGGCAGCATTGAAGAACAGCCTCCCACTCAGCGTGGAGTGTTTCTCCAGGGGGTTGAACAGTGGGGGCATGGCAGGTTTTATCTTTACGACTTCACGTCGCTCGCTCGAACTGTCATCACGTGTCACTGACGTCGCCTACAATTGATGGGCGCTCGCACGATCTTCGTCCACGGTAACAGGCAACTGCTGACGCGTCGCACCACACGTCTGGTGAAGGCTCACGTTCTCCTCTTTCAACGTAGCCAGCTCAAGGGCCATGGCGTCCATCTTCGCCATCATTTCGCCAACCTTCATCGTCAGCACGGATGCGCTTGCTCGGGAGTCATATTTCTTGTACCACGGCGGGGAGGGCTATTGACCACAAATTACCCTAACTAGCTAACGCAAAAAAAGACACTACGGGCACCTGCAGCGTTAGAGATGCAGAGCGCACACGACAAAGTCGGCGGAGCTGAAGAAGTTCTTGCGCGGCCGCTGGACTGCTCTTGTCTCCTAGCGTGCGAGGTCCGATGCCAATTGTTATGATAATCTCCGGATAGGAGTCGAGTAATGCAATAGTGGGGTCGTCATTAAAGTGTGTCGAGTACAAATGAAGCACATGCCTAAATACAAGCACACCTAACCTGTCAAGAGAGCCTCGAGGAAGGCGACGAGACACATGCGAGGTGGTTTGGGGCGCCTCGGAACTCAATAGTGTCGGATGCGATACCGCGTGTAGGCTTTGGGTCTCACATGTAGTTCGAACCTGAATTGACGGGCCGAGCCTGGACTTTCGAAAGTCGGGGCTGCACTCGATGTTAGCGAGGCTCGATAAGGAAAAGGGATTTTCCTTACAAGTTGGGTGTTTAACTCTCTACAAGCATGAACCCATCTAGACTATAACTATACATGCAATCATGCCCCACGATATCAGGATTTTTACGCTTTTTATGCCTTTTTTTCCAGGGTGTTTGCTTGTACTGATCATGGACATATATACATATATATGTATATACATATTTTTAATAATCGAACCCTGTTGAATAAGCGTTTTTTCTTATGTATGAGAGTGACGTTTCAGCGTTTTGTTTTTTGTAGACACTGATGCATCAGCGCACTAACGGGGATCCACACGACATTGAAATAAACGCTCGCGAGATCACATTATCGATTTTCCCCCCTAACCCACCACCCCACCACGTCGCAACAAGTCCTCCAAACCTGGGTATTTCTCCCCCACACTCTCAGAGTAAAGAATAAGGTAGAATGTGAGATACAGCGTGGATTTGTGCTGAGGGGTTGTACTCTCCAAGAGTACGCACCTATCTAGCCTACAATTACATATACATATATGTTGGATACACCCCCTAGGCTAGATGAGGGCAATGCCTGGTAAGAGACACGCAACTCAGGGTGGCACTACTATTCTAACCTTTGAACCAAGGATTCGTAGACCAGTCAGCTGGAGAACAATATAAACAAGAGTAACCCAGGGCGGCACTACCAGTCCAATCACTAGAACAGGAGCCACAAGGCCAGTCAAAATAATATAAAAGTAGTACACAATCAAGGTCCTAGCAAGTGAGAAGCTACACGAACTAGACAAGGCTGTACACAGTGCCGCTGATGATCTTTAGGCGCAAGCGCCTTAGTAAAGATATCAGTTGTGTTGGCACCGGAGGCCAAGTGTACTATGCGGGCCTGGTGGTGCTGTTACAGCTCGCTCAAGTGGAAGTACCACAGCTAGATGTGCTTCGATCTGCCCTCCAGTCGAGGCTCTTGACACAAGAAGATCATGGCCCTGTTGTCAGCGTACAGGACCGGGGCAGAGCTAGGCTGCTCACCTAAGTCTGTGAGCAAGAAAGTCAGCCAGTGGAGCTCCTATGCTGCCATGGCACCAGTGTAGATCTTAGCCAGTGAAAGACTGTGCAACAGATGACGAACGGGTGGACCTCCACGAGATGGCGCCTCCACCAAGGCTAACCAAGTAGCTACGGGAGGACCTGAGCATCTCAGCATCATCCGCCCACGAAGCGTCTGTGTGCCCTGTAAGGACCACTGGCCTGCGTCCTCCTAACACTAGCCCCATGTCCGATGTACTTGCTAGATAACGCAAAATCCTCTTAGCGGCCGACTCATGCTGTGGTCGGTGTCTGCCTGTGGCCACAAAGCGAGCAAGGATGCTGAGAGGGTATGTGTGATCAGGGTGAGTGCAAGTCATCAGGTACAAAAGGCAACCCACCAGCCCTGCGTACGGACAACTAGCCTCTACTGACTCCTCAAGGACTGGAGCTGAGAGCCTATGATCTACTGGCTTTGTGTGGGCTGTGCAAAGGAGAACTGAAGACCGAACCTCTGAAGGACCTGGAGCACCAAGTGGGACTGTGTGAGAGTGATGGTGCGCGCTGCTCTGTTCCTGGAGATCTGCAGGCTAAGGTAGTGGCGCAGCTCTCCTAGGCTAGTGCAGGTGTGTCTTCTCAGCAACTCAGCCTTCACGGAGGCCAGCGCGTCTCTGTCTGCAGTATTGAAGACCAGGTCGTCTACATGGACTAGGATGTAGAACGGGGTCTGTTCTAAACGAACAAAGAGGGAAGGGTTTGCAGAGGACAGGAAGAGCTGCAGGTCAGCTAACGTAGCAGGCAGCGTGTCGTGCCACTCGCGGGGTGCCTGTCGCAGGCCGTAAACCGGGTGCCAGATAAGCCTGGCGGACGGCGCACGTAGACCTGGTCATGCAGACTGCCCTGGAGAAACGCTGTAGAGAAGTTGAGGGAGTGCAGCTCGTAGTAACGCTAAACTGCTACGTTTAGCAGCACCCGAAGAGTGGTCATATTCGGTGTAGGGGCGAAGGTCTGAAAGAAGTCAACACCCTCGCGCTGACTGAAGCCTCTAGCAATGTAGCGCGCCTTGAACACCGGCGGCTCTCCAGGAGGGCGCTTCACCTTGAAGAGCTACCTGCCATCGACTACGTTCACCCCAGGTGGAGGAACTGCGTCGATGTAGGTGCCGGTGGATGTCCAAGATGCCATCTCCGCGTCCATGGCAGCTATCCACTAAAAGGACCAAGGGTCCTGAGGTCGCCTGAGCGTAAGTGTGAGGGGTCGGGATGTCAAGGGCGTCTGGGTCATCCTCAGGGACTAGCTGCATGGAGCAGAGATGGGGAGCGTCCTCAGACAGGAAAGCAAGCTTGTACTGCCAGTCCTCTTGGGCGTCATTGCCAAGGGCTGCAGCACCCCCAACGGACGGAGGACGGGCAGGGTCAGAGACTTGAGCGGTGGCGTAGTCAAGGCGGCGGGTAGAGGCAAAGTCAGCGACGGCAGCGACAAGAGCAGTGAGACTAGAGACAGGAACCGACGGGTCGGTAACGAGGGAGGCAAGGACCTAAGGAACAAGAGGATTAGCGGCACGAACAAAGTCAGATAGAGGAGGTGGAGCGACAACAAGTGACGACGGAGGAGAGGACAGGAGGAGGGGAGGATGAGATGCGTGGGAACGAAGCAACATAGGGTGAGAACGTGGAGCAGAAGAGACAGGACGAGCACGAGAGGCATTGCGAGACCACCAGCGGGAGGGTGGGGTCGGGTCAGGAGACAAGGGTGGAGAAACTGGAGGAGAATGAGGGGGGATGCAAGCTGGAGATGAGTCCCGCGGAGGAAACACAGGGCCATAGACAGGCGAGGGAAGTGGTGGCGGGGGAGGCGCATGCGGGTGGTCAGGAGAGGGAAAACCGAGGAGGCAAAGGGCGGACATCGGCAGCGTCTGCTGCGGTTGCTGCTGCTCCGCGCCGACACCAGAACCTCTAGCGGCACCACGGCTACCTCCCGGACGCTCCATGCCCAGAACTAGCACCCCTAGACTGAGAACCCTCTCCAACACCGGTGCCACATGCAGGACTGCCGGGACGAGCCACGGCAGTAACCCTAGGACTAGCACCCTCCTCAACGCCCGCACCCCCAGAACTCGCGGACCCCTTCTGGTGGCTGCGGCTGCGGCGGCGGTGACTGCGGCTGCTGCTGCGGCGGCAATGGCGGTGACGGCGGCTGCTGCTATGGCGACGATGGAGGAGGAGACACCGGGGAGGAAAGAGGCGGGAGAATGGAGCTGCAGGGCCCCCAGAGTCAGTCGACTCCTCTATCGGGACAACCGATGGGACGGGAGTGATGTGAGATACACCAGACGAGGCAGGACGGGGAGGGAGAGGAACAGGGGCTACTGGGGGAGTGGGAACCAGGAACAGGGGGGGGGTAATCGGGAGACCTCGGTGGAGAAAGCGGGTGTAGAAGCAGACAGACTCGTCAGAAGTGACGTCAAGAGCGTGAAAGAAACGGTGAGACGGCGGGTGGTAAAGTGCCACCGAAGCTATACAAATTAAAGACACCTACACTAGGCAACACAGGGTAATAGGGTCCAGTCACACTAGAGTCATCGGCATACATGACATACATGGCAGACCTAATATTATCCATATCCAACTCAAAGATAGGCTCGCGACGAGGGTCGGACTGAAGCTGGTACTGGCAGGTGACCACACCGGAGCTGCCACCCGACACCGAGCTGCGCGGCCCACCACCACGACCACCACCACCAGCGCCGCCAGGCCACCACGGCGGCGGGGGTCCCCACGGCTGCTGCTGTTGCTGCTGCTGCTCCGGGGCATCAGCCCCAATCCCCTTGTCTTCACCATCGTCTCCACCACCACCTTTGCCACCTCCGCCACTCCCACCACCCCCGCCACCCTTCCTCCGCCACGCCCCCCCTTGGGGCGACAGTCCTTACCCTGACGTAGCTGCGCTGAGGCTGTGGCGACGGTCTCAGCAGGAGGGGCTGTCTCAGCGACAGCGGTAGAAACATCAGAATAAGTGTACTGGGAGGGAGCACAGCCATGGAAGATAGGGTCCGCCGCAGTACCGCTAGACTGAGCGATAGTGCGCTGGCGGGTCTCTGTCGCGGATAGGGCGGTAACAAAGGCGGTAAGGATGAGGTCACCTGGGTGCTGGCTAAGATAGTGGTCGAGGGCAGTGGCAAGGCGGTCAGGAAGGCGCGTGGCTCTGAGGAAAAGGGTAGCGCTGAGGGTATGAGGGAATACAGTGAGCTGGGCCTTAGTGCTTGCAGCGTAGTAACTAGCATCAAGTGCGTGCAGATGAGTGGCAAGGTCAGCGATAGTGGGGTGGATCAGACGGCCGGCTGAGGCGGAGGAGGGAGTGGAGTAGCGCGTGGTGACTGCATCTAAGTATTCCTTCGTATTTGCTGCAGCCGTAAAGCGGGGACACTCAGACAAGGGGAGGGCATGAATAATAGCAAGCTGTGCTACAGCGTCGTGCGACTCCCAGATAGCGCGGGCAAGCTGAGTAGCAGCAGAGGCCTCACGCTCAGCAGATATGGGGGCGTCAGGGAGGGCAGCAGGTGCGCCGGGGCAGGGGAGCTTACCGGCGACATGGACGGTGAGGGAGTAGCCATCCTGGTCCTGACCGGTAAGCTTGCGGCGGAGGTCGACGAGCCATGCCTCAAAATCAATCGCCCGACCCTCCGCGTCTAGGCGAATCACTGAGTCCGCCATCACCACGGCTGCAACAGCTGTCTTCCGCTAGAGGGGGAGAAAAGCGGCGGAGGGTGGTGGAGAGCGGTGGAGAGCGGTGGAGTGCGGTGGAGTGGTGGAGTGCGGTGGAGAGCGGTGGAGACAGCCGGCAGGAGCGCCGGCTCAGAGGGGAGCCAATACCGGCAGGTCGGGGCAGCAGAGCGGCTCGGCGACTCAGCGACACAGTGTCACGATGGCACAATGGCTCAGCGGCGCGGCGGCTCAACGGCACGACGGCTCGGCGGCTCAACGGCGCGGGAGCGGCGCGGGCTGGGGCCGACGAAGCTGGGCCCGGCGGAGATGAGGGCCGGCAAGCAAGGGGCTGGAAAGCTAGGGGCCGGTGAGCGTGGGGCCGGCGAGTACGGGGCCAGCGAGTACGGGGCCGGCAGGCGCGAGGCCAGCGAGCGCAGGGCCGGCAAGCGCGAGGCCGGCAAGCGCGAGGCTGGCAAGCGCGGGGTCGGCAAGCGCGAGGCCAGCAAGCGCGGTGCCGGCAAGCGTGGGGCCAGCGAGCGCGGGGCCAGCGAGCGCAGGCCCAGCGAGCACGGGCTGGAGGGCGTGGGGCTATTGAGCGAGGGGCCAGCAAACTCGGTGCCAGCGGGCGCGGGGCTGGTGAGTGCGGGGCCAGCGAGTAGGGGCCAGCGAGCAGGGCCAGCGAGCTAGCAAAAGGGGGTCAACGTGCTAGGGCCGACGGGCGCGGGGCTATGGGCGGCCAGCGGCTACAGGCAGCTGGCAGCTACGGGCGGTACGAGGCGACGGGCGGCCAGCAGCGGTGAGCAGCGAGTGGCTAGCAGAGGCGGCTAGCGGCGGGCGGCTAGGGTGGGCGGCTAGCGACGGGTGGCTAGCGACGGGCAGCTAGCAATGGGCGTCTAACGACGGGCGGCTAGGGCTAGGACTAGGACTACAGCGGAAGCACGGGTGGGCGGGGAGGACCTAACCTAGCGCACGATACCATCTCAGAGTAACGAATAAAGTAGAATGTGAGATACAACGTTGTTTTGTGCTAAGGGGTTGTACTCTCTAAGAGTACGCACCTATCTAGCCTACAATAACATATGCATATATGTTTAACACACACCCCTCGCAACTCAAGAAATTTGATAATTCCCCACAGCGAGAAACTTCCCTCCCACACCCTCCGCAACCCAAGAAATCCGGCTAAGTCCCTTGAGGCCAGAAAAAATCATCCCACAAACCGCTACCCTGGTTATACCCTACTTTTGTGGAGTTGCTAAAAAGGGGACCGGGAAAACCATTCCTAAACATCAGGGCGAGGCCTGACGTTGAAAAATAGCCCCCTTAAGGTGTCAATAAAAAAAAAAAAAAAAAAAAAAAAAAAACCCAAATTGCCGCATCGTCTCTAGTATTGACGATTTCATTGCTGGGAGAACAGGTAGGTAGCCTAGTGATTTCTCGCTAGCGTGATTTCTATTTCTGATTTCCCAGATGATGTGAAACTACTAATTCTAAAAATGAGGGCATGTTCTTACGTCAGGCTACATTGCGTCATTCTGGATTTAGTCCATCAAATTTGCCCGTAAATAGACCAGTGACATGAAGTAGCGTAACATTGTGTAGCCTAGGAACACGTCCTGAAGGGGAGGAATCGAAAAGGAGGGGAGGGGGAATGGAAACCGGGAGGGAAAGGGGGAGGGAATCCAAACCTAGGGGAGGAGGGAAGCGAAATGGAGGGGAAGAGGGGAGATCGAAACGGAAGGGAGGGGGGAAGCGAAACGGAGGGGGAGGGGGGGATCGAAAATGGAGGGGGAGGCGGGAATCAAAATGGGGGAGAGGGGAAAAGCTGGCGAACTGTCCTCTCGCTAAGCCTCAGGGTATTCCTGTAGGGGACGGTATTCCAGTGTTGGCATTGGCGGCTAAGTGTACTACGCGTGCCTGGTCACGCTGGTGTAGCTCGCGCAGGAGAAAGTACCGCAGCTGGATGTGCTTTTCCCTGCCCTCTAGTTGAGCCTCCCGGCACAGGAGGATCATGGCCCTGTTGTCAGCGTACAGGACCGGGGCAGAGCTAGGCCGCTCACCTAAGTCTGTGAGCTGGAACGTCAGCCAACGGAGCTCCTCTGTCGCCATGGCACCAGTGTATATCTAAGCCTTACAGCTAGTCTGTGCAACAGACGACGGGCGGGTGGACCTCCACGAGATAGCGCTTGCACCAAGGCTAAAGTAGTAGCCTTTGGAGGACCTGAGCGTCTTAGCGCCGTCCGCCCACGAAGCGTCTGTGTGCCCTATAAGAACCACTGGCCTGCATCCTCCAAGCACTAGCCCTATGCCTGATGTACTTGCTAGATATCGCAACACCCACTTGGCAACCAACCACTGCTGAGGTCGGTGTCTGCCTGTCACAACAAAGCGTACGAGGATACTAAGAGGGTATGTGAGATCTCGACAAGAGCAAGTCATCAGGTATGTGAGACAGCCCACAAGCTCTGCACACTGACCACTAGGCTCGACAGGCTCGTCAGGGACTGGATCCGAGAGCCTGTAACCAATAGGCGGATGGATGGGCTGTGCGGAGGAGAACTGAAGGCTGAACCTCTGATGGACCTGAGTGTGACTATGAGAGAGTGATGATGCGCACTGCTATGTCCTTGGAGATCTGCAGCCCGAGGTAGGGGCGCAACTTTCCTAGGTCAGTGCAGGTGTGTCACCTCAGAAATGTATGGCGGACAACGCAGGTAAATCTGCTCGTACAGACTGCCCTGGAGGAACGCTGTGAAGAAGTCAAGCGAGTGAAGCTTGTAGTCGCGCTGCGCTGCTACGTGTAGCTGCACCCAAAGAGTGGTCATCTTTGAGGTCAGGGCGAAGGTCTCAAATAATTCAACCCCCTCTGGCTGACAGAAGCCTCTAGAAGCGTAGCACACCTTGAACATCGGCGGCTCTCCACGCGGGCGCTTCACCTTGAAGAGCCACCAGCCATCAATTATGTTTGCCCCAGATGGGGGAACTGCATCAACGTACATGCCGGTGGATCTCCAAGATGCCATCTCTGTGTCCATGGCAGCTATCCACTGAGTGGCCCAGGGTCCCGAAGTCGCCTCAGCGTAAGTGCGAGGGGTAGGGATGTTAGGAGCGTCTGGGTCACCCTCAGGGGCTAGCAGCATGGAGCAGAGACAAAGAGCGGCCTCTGAAAGGAAGGCTAGCTCGCACTGCCAGTCAGAAGCGTCTAGGGGGAAACAAAAAAAGACACAAGGGACAGTGCGATTGATGAGCTTGTCCACGCTAGAGGTGCGGACGTGAGCTAGGAAGCCCCAGACATGAAACGCAGACACGTCACCAGTGGACCCGGTCCAGAGAAAGGTCGGCGAAACTTGCGGGCGCGAAGAGCGGGGCCACATGTTAAGCTTGTAAGCTACGCAGCGAACTGCGAACGACCACAGAAAATGGGGTGCACTGGCATGAATCATGGAGGACGAGCCACCTCCATGACCAAACCGATGTGTCGCTCAGTAACCCGATTCTGCTGTGGGAAGTTCGGAAGAGTGTACGACTGGGTGATGCCCTCTGCATGACAGAATTGGTCAAGCCGATTGCAGTCGAACTCGCCGCCATAGTCAGAGTGTAGATGGAGCACTGGCTGGGCGTGGTGGACTCGAGAAGCTACAAGCCATGGGATAAGAACGTCATGCACGTCGGCCTTCCACTCCATGGGAAACACTGTGGTGTAGAGCATGTAGTCATCTACGAGAACCAAGAAGTAGCGCTTGCGACACGGCCCAGGGACCGGGATTGGGTCCCAGACGTCCAGGTTCATGGTCTGAAGTGGTGCAGTGGTGGGGGGAAACGAGAATGAATGAGGTGCACGGCGCGGCTCTGTTGTCCCTCGACGCAAGGCATGCACAGAGGCGTGGGCGAGGGAGGGAGGGCAGGGAGCGACGCAGGGAGACCTAAGACAAGATCGCGTTGGGACATGTGACGTAGATGCAAGAGGGCGCGGTGACCTAGGCGGTGGTGCCACAGAAGCGATATGTGAGTGAGCGACCGACATGAGCAAGCCGTAGCACGCTGCATAGATGCAGCCACCAGAGGGGACGCATGCACCTTGGGGAATGCAGTGTCCAGCGTGAACAGGCTAGACACCGGGTCCTGGGGGAATGTGGTGAGGGAGGCACCAGTGGTGGCCACAGTACAGACTGCATAGCGCTCGTGCCTAGGAAACGTATTGGTGACGACGAGGTCCTGAATACAGACGACATGTACCAGATTCATAGAGAACTGGGGGATGTGCAAACCTGTAAGAGAGCTTGAGGGAAGTGTGGTGGAGCTACGTGCAACTACCAGACCAGAGGAGGGGTCGACAAGGAGACTGCTACTGATGCTGAAAGCGACATGAGAGTGGTGTGGCCGCGAAAGGAGCAGGCAGACGCAACAGAGTCTAGAGCGAAGGAGAGCGCGGCGGTAGCATCAGCTAACGGGGGCACTAGCTTGGAGCCAAGGCTAAACCAGTCAGGAGGTCCTACGCCCGACGTAGCATGGGAGCCTAGACAACAAACAGCCGACACACCTACTGTAGTCTAGGCAACACAAGGTAATAGGGTCCAAAAACACTAGAGTCATCAGTATACACAACATACAAAGAAGAGCGGCTCTTGGGCCGTTTCCCCCGTTTTTCCCCCACCACAGTGCCACTTAAGACCCCGCATCTGGCGTCTGGGGCCCAGCCCCGGTCCCTAGGCTGTGCCGCGAGCGCTACTTCCTGGTTCTCATGGACGACTACTCATGCTACACCACGGTATTTCCCCTGGAGCGGAAGGCAGAGGTGCCTGACTTTCTTATCCCGTGGCTTGTGGCTGCCCCAGTCCATTGCAGCCAGCCTGTGCTTTGTCTCCACTCCGACCGAGGCGGCGAGTTCGCCTCAGGTCAGCTTGGCCATTTCTATCGTGCGGAGGGCTTCACCCAATCTTTCACACTCCCGGACTCCCCACAACAGAATGGGATCGCTGAGCGATATTATGCTCGCCAACAGCCTTGTCATTGCGCTAACCAAAGCCTGATCCAAGCCTGTTCTCAGGGCGGGCACGAGCAGAGTGCGTCTCCTCACCACGGCCAGATCCCCTACCATGTCTGAGCTCCTCTAGAGAGGCGAGTGGGCCATTTTATACTCCCTAAGCTCAGCAGTAACGAACCCCTCAAACACCACCCCCAGTGGCAACAGCGCATGCCGCGAGTAGCCCATGCAGCAAAACGCGGCGTCTGGGATCGCCACTTCCCGCTCTGCATGCTCCCTCCCTGGAAGGCCAACGACATGCACACTTTCAGGGACCCGCAACCCCTCGGTGCAATGATGCCCCTGCTGAACCCAGCTGCGCAAATGGGAGCAGTCCTCCACCCCCCAATCTATGTTGATTCTGCCCCCCCCTCAACTCGAGTGGGGAATGTCATCATGCGGCGGGGAGGGTTCTAGGGATGCCACACGTAGATGCCTACAGCTGTGACTGAGACGGGCGCTGTGGTGGACCAGCCCAGTCAGACGCGGCGGACAGAGGTGGCGGGGGCTGCCATGGCAAAAATGGGGTTGGCGAGGGGCCCTCCGACATGACTTTCGAACACCTTCGTGACTTCCCCCTCGCCAACCCAACTGCCGCTGCCAAGCTGTAGAGTAGAAGGAGACGAGGAGCTTGTTGCTATATAATGAAGAAATTCTCGTGGGAGTCCTCTTGAAAAAGAACGGAAGGATAAAGGGGCAGGCCAAGGATGAGGTCCATATAGAATGTGTGTGGGTGTGGGAGGAGGGGAGAACAGGTGCCGTGACGTTGATGAGGTGATGGTGTAGTTAACTCGCGAGGATCACTGCTACAGTTGCTGCTACTCCTATTAAAGAATCTCGTATTGTTGCGGCTGTTGCTGTTGCTGCTGGGAGGATGGGAGACTTGCAAAAGAGTGGGCGTGGGAGGTGAGAACAAAAGGGTCGTATATCTTGCAAGGGGATGGAAGAAGAGGAGGATGCTGAAGAGGAGGCGAGGGAGGTGGGACGAGGGGAAAGAAGCGGAGCGAGGATTGTGTCAGCCCAGATGAGGGAGCGGAGAGGGTGAGATATGTGTCAGCTGCCACTATCGAGGACAAAGTTTAGGGTGGAAGAGAGGAGGGAGTGTGTGGGAGGAGAACGTGACAATGGATGCAAGAAGTCATTTGCATGAAAGTAGTGGGATACATGAAAGACAATGCACGAGAAGTATGGATGAGGTGTCTGAGCAATCTGGTATGGAAAGTAGAGTTGGTAGCACCTCTAGTGGAGGTGGAGGGAATGGAGCCCCTAAAAGGATAACTAGGAGCACCAGTGGAGGCATGGGCAGCCATAGCGACAGAGCGAAAGCCATAATGCTGCTGCTACTACGCTACTGGTGCTGCAGCGGCACTTGCTGGTGCTGCGGAAGCCAAACCTCCAGCGCCCCACGGTTGCTGGGGTTATGGCTGCTGCTGTGCTTGGAACTGCAGGAAGTGCTAGAACTGCAGGAGCTGCTGTTGCTAAACAGAAGTAGCAGAGGAGGTGGAGGCAAGGTGAAGGTGCGCCCGGGTATGGCCTTCACATTAGCAAGAGGTGGGCAAGGCGTGATGTTGGACAAGTGAAGGGGGTTACTAGTGCTGCCGCAATCAAACCACGCGTCACCGAGAGCCCTGAAGCCGGTGTCGATGGGGTGGTTGATCTGCATGCACCTCTCACTGTCCTTAGGCCCGTGGTGACTCATTTAGTGGCAGCGGCTGGTGGAGCAGCGGCTGATGGGAGATGACAAGTCCCCAAGCCTAACGTTCGGCAAAAAATGCCATCACGAGACTACACACTCATAAACACTGGAGTGTCGTACAACAAGTTTTTGTAAACGCAAGCGTGCGCAACTCCTCGGCAAACCAAACCAAACAGCTGCACGATTAGATTCCACCAACACAGCCAATCGAATGATTACAACTCAGCATGATTGCGTTGCCGCACCGAACAGATTTATCGAGCACCAATCACACTTCACACATTGAAGCGCAAAACAACCCTACTCGATAAACCCAGAGCCACATATACAACTTTCTACACTAACCTTATCTTCGAGACAGGCAACTCGTACCACGAGGTTCCGCAAGACAATTCATTTCCCCCCCTGCAACGGAGCCACTAACGATAGTATCGCAAACACACAAACGCACACCCATTCACTTCTACATTTAGCAAGTCGTATACAACCCTCACCCCATTCAACTTCTATGGCTTCCGAAGGTACCGAGACATCTTCAAGCCCGATCCTTGACCAAAATGCCACTAGTTCTGCAAACGTTGAGGAATCCTCGAGAAAGTGAGATGAGTTGCTGCCTAACTCTACTGTTTGGAGTATATTGATAAAGCTAGATGTAAAACCCCTAGAGCCAAGTGCAACATATGTTCCAAAAGTAATTCAATAACCTCTCTCTGTAACATGCATTAGGCAACCACGAGGCTAAGTACGTGGAGCTAGTGGAGGGCGGTAAGGTAAACCCTACGGGTCCCTAGGAATTTTACAAAAGAAAAACAGCGATGCCAATGACATTGTGCGCTCCATGCAACTGCATGACCCATGTACGGATACGGGGCATCGGGACATATTGGTCCGCGTTTTCTCACGGAAGATGCTACCCTTCTTCTTGGTGTATGGTGAATTGTTCAAGTTATGGGTAAAGTACCCGTATTTTGTTGAAAACCCCCATCACGCACCACCCTTCAACGTGACATCATCAACACATTAGATGCCACATTTCGCACCAAAGAGGCATTGTAGCAATTACATATCTCCTTCACATGTGATCTTTGGAGCTCGCACATGAGTTGGATGATAAGTTCAGTCATCACAACATCCTTGTAGACTTCCTCTATCTCCATGGCCATTATATGGGAGAAACCATCAAACATGCGTCTGTGGAGAGCATGTACGGAGGGGCTTGGTGACAACGACATGCCAATCACACTTGACAACGCATTTTGAAACAACATTTTTATCACTTTCTTATGTGACAAAAATGAATTTGGAGAGGATAATCAGATTTGTTGCTTTGCGCACGTCGTCTACCTTGCGACACTGCAAATTCTTCTTCAGATGCGGATGTGACTCTTACGAAAATCCGGTCACTATCGATTCACCTAGGAAGCTCATCCCTACGGATGAGGAATTTTGAGGTGATTTGCAAGCTGTACAACATCACAATAAAATCACTACTACGTGATTCTTTTACACGATGAGGAAGCTCACACGGCATGCTTGAGAAGGCATGGACTTTGCAGGTAGCGAACAACACAATTCTGGCTGAGGTGGCAAGCAATGTCAACGACACACTACGAATGTCTTCATCAGAATGGGAAGCATGCCATGACTTGGAGGGGGAGATCTTGGCTCATTTTGTAGTGGCAACAAAAATCATGGAGGGATCGACTTACAACACCATCTCTCTTTGCATTCTGTTCTACAATGAGCTCTTAGACCATCTTGGTGCATGCACGAGCAAGAAAATTACCTTCTTAACTGCTTGCTGCAATGGCATCATAAAATGGAAGTGTTATGACAATTAAAGCGAGGGGTCCATTGCAACGGTGTTGGACCCTTATCTCAATCTTGCCTACTTGGGTATCAAATAAATGTAGATAACAATAAGAAAAATAATTGTGGCGGCTTTTGAGGCTTATGCTCCCCGATTTCTTGAGGATGTGGGCGAAGGACATGGGCCGGTACCGACTCAAGCTTCGCAGAAGCGATTTAATGATACGAATCACTCATTCTCGGGCCAAACCCTTTGAAGGAGTGGGCCTATGGAAAAACTTACAAAGCACTTTGAGGATGAGCAAGTCATGTTGGAGGACTACGAAACATTATGGATTGGTGGAAAGTCAACCAAGGCCGCTTTCTGGTAGTTGGCACCGACCAATACCGGGAAGAGTGACAGAAAGGCCCTTCTCCAAAGCACAACATATGTTCACCGATTTTCGCCACTCACACCATGCCGAGAGTGTGCGTGCTAGCATGTACTTGCATTCTTGAAATAAGTGGTCTAGTTAGTCTTGCAAGATGGCAGAAAATTACTACCATTGTATCTGTTTAGCAATCAAATTGTTGGCATTCTGCTCAATGCCTTAGTTTGAGGCATAGGCTTAGACATCTATGGCACGCGTACACATGTGTTTAACATTTGGCAACACGAATAACGCAAACTGCACTTAATAAGATTTGGAAATTAACTTGGACTTGGCTCAGAATTGACTCAATCTCGAATATAAAGATTCGACAAACCGGTATTGACTAAAATATTTGAGAAAAACACGACAACCAGTCTTGGACTCGAACTCAAGACTTGATGAACAGGCTTACCCCTAGGTTCCACACCCTTATAAGCCCAAAAGAAGTTGAGCTCTCGTGGCCTATCTTTTATCTAACCCCCTTGACTCATGTTGGTGTTTGTGCAGTTGCTTCCCTGTTTGCCTCCCCCTATCCCATCCTTCCCTACCGCTGCTCGTTCCTCTAGTGCCCGCTCCAAATGTGGCTGCTCCATCAGTGGCTGGGACCATGCCAAGGAGATCATGCCAATACGTGACTCCTCATGCCCGAGTGATCTCAGGAGCTGATCCTTTGTGAGTGTCGACCGCATGTTATTCAGCACTACATGGGCAATAATTTGAGAGCAAATATCATCCACTCATCCTCTTCTTCTTTTCCCTGAAGCTGCAAGGTACTTTGATCTTAGGCCCTCAGCACTAGCCCAATAGGCAGTTATGCATTCACCCTCCTTCATTCGCAACAAAGAGAGCTCCTTGTAGAGAGCTATGCGCCTGCAGAAACCCCACAGCACATAGAATTCATGTACCCGCTTGTAGGATTCCATTGTGTGTGCAGGTACACGAGTGATACTCCTCGAGTCTCCTGTGATGACAACCTCAGATTTTCCATCAAAACCCCACGCGAGGCGAATAAGCTCGTCTGGCACTAGCGCATGGAAGAATTGTACAAGTGCCTTCAGATTCCTCCGATCCCACTCCGTTTGGGCATCACCCAGCTGTAACGACCTCTAATCCGACCCATAATAGAAACCATCCAAGTCATGTGCATTGACCACTGCTCATATCGAAATCTCCAGATCAAGTAGTCCATCCCATCCAATTTTGGCAGATGATCGAACTTCTCGTCATGAGTATCTTGCATCATTATGATACTTAGGTGGTGGCGGCGGCAGCAATGGCAACAGTAATGGTGGTATCGGCGACGACAGAGGTGGCGCCCACGGCATTGGTGTCAATGTTGGTGACGGCGGCGGCAGCGGCGACGGTGTTGGACCAAGTCGTTCTCTGTTTTTTTGCCCTAAATCCCCCGTTACGCATAAAATTATTTCCAGTAGGTTTTCTGACGTGAAACTCCACTCGTTGCTCTGTTCAACGAATAGTTTGCGTAAAAAGAAAAGTAGACTTAATCAAGAATGCTAACTTCAGGGAATAGAGAACTAGACTCCAGTTAGATGAATCCAAGGTCCGACATGCTGATGTTTCATTCATGCTCTTATTAAATCAAGGTTAATGGCAACTTGTGTTTGATACCTCCCTCCCACCTGTTGTGTTTCAAGGCATGCAGTGTGGAGTGGAATATTCTTGCTGCGTGTGTCGTTATGCTCTCGTATCAGTAGCACTGGGATTGGTCCGGAGAGGAGACTTAGAAGGGCTGCGTGAAATGTGGTTTGGTGGATTGTGCAAATTGGGGAGAACTCGAGGATAGTATAATGCCATAATCGAATGGCGATGGAAGAATGGCGTGTCCCCTCTTCTTATTATGGGCAGAAGAATGAACCATGTAGGATGGCACGCTTGGCGGCTCATACATTGGCAGCTCCCTTTTGGTGGATACGTGCTCTATGGTTGACGAGGAAAGATGAGGTGTGGGATTTAAAGTTTATCTGTCAGAACTGTTTTGTTCTATTTGTTAAAACATCCGTTGTAGTCTAGTCGGTTAGGATATTCGGCTCTCACCCGAAAGACCCGGGTTCAAGTCCCGGCAACGGAATCCTCGCTTTTGGCTTGGCCTTGGTTCCCTCCTATTGTTCCCAATGTGGGCCACAGACTTTACTCACTTCGCGGTTCGTGGGCCTTCACCTCTAGCAACGCCACAAGGCCTTCGTAGCAGCCCACGTCGCATTATTCTTACATCTAACATTGTACGGGCTTCAGAGTCGCGCGTTGCATGGCATCATGGCGACGACGGAATTCTCGAATCAGCTTGGCATTCTTCACTCATTGCCCTCCTCCTCACTTGCAGAGAGAGACCTGCGTCTTGGCAGCCCCCTATGCCCCCCTTAACCCCCTGCGACCCCTGCGGCATGGCCTCCTTGTGCGCGGTTCCTAACTCCACATGCCACGCCCGATTCTATCCTCCTGATCCATCCGGTAGAATCACGCAATCGTGCGTTTCCTGTACACCTGTCACTTTGCCTCATCATTCGCATGTGTTTCCCCTCCTTCCTCGCTAACTTGCATGTCCTCGCTATCTTGATTCCTCCACGCCTCAACCATCTCTTTCTCGCGACCTCTGTACAGCGATCCGAGCGTGTTGTTGGTGCATTTTGAAAAGTCTCCAAATGCTCCCCACTTCACCGTCTTTCCTCTTACGACCGCTCCGCAGCGAGGCTCGACCGAGGCTCTAGATGCCCTGGAGTGGATCGTGGGTGAGGCTAGGAAGTATCGCGTTCCTGTGCTTGACAACGTAAACCTGCCTCTGGTTAAATGGGTTCGGAGCCTGGCAATTGAATAGGTATGTTAGGAGATAAAACTGGTTTGCGTGGAGAAGATGAGGTTACTCTTAAATCCCCAGCAGGTAAGGTATGCTTGGACATGAGACAAGTTCGCGAGGAAACATGCACTGTGTTTTGTGGGGGCTGAGTCGCATTGACGTCTCTGCGGGTTTAGGATGGTGCCTATGTGCTGCCTCTGTCTGTTCTGCCAAGGTGGGTGCAATTTTCAAGGGAACGACAGCCTCCTTACGTGTGCCATGTTCACTTGCCTCCATGCAGCACCTGCTGTCTTCGCAACGCGCTGTGCACGTGACTCGGGTCTCTGCTGTTTTGTACTTTGCGATGCGTGGGTGCAGTTCCTATTGTATGCGGAGTCCTGACAAGAGGGGCATTGGGGGCATGCATGGGTCCATTGAAGAACCTTCAAAAGAAGGTGATTGCATAGAAGGGGGGGGGAACGATAGCACAGGTGGCTTCAACGGTTGTACACAAGCGGGCTTTAAGGGACAGAATTATGCATGCTTATTACAGTATCATGACAGCACTGAGCAGAGGTTCTCAAAACGGTAAGAGGCCAGCCGAGTCCGACGATGAGTAGCATCGTAGTCGGGTGCAGTGCCTAGGACATGCCGTGCTAGTGCTTGGGGACCACCTACCCATCACTTATCTCGAGGAATAGGCGTCTAGCATCTAGGAAGGGAGGAAAGCACCAAACCTACGTCATATAGGGTCACACACCCAACAATAATGTGGGGCTTTTTTGGGTTGTTGACCACTATGCGATTGTCCAGTATGCGCCATATAGATTTCAGACGCCCATTGGCTCCTTCTACCACCATACAAGTTCTGGATTGTTGCTTGTTCCACATTCTCAGAACCACTCCCTGAAGCTGCCCCGTAAAAGCCTGGAATGGGACAGATGTGTACTCATGCATGCCATACATTGCAGATGTTACTATCACGAACCAAAGTGGTCCTCCTTCCTCGTCAAGCTATTTTCCCACACCCTAGCATTGATCAAGCGCGACCATCATAAAAATCCCAAACCCGACCGTTTGCATCGACAATGAGCAGTATGATAACATTGTAATGCCCCTTACGATTTGTTTAATCAGCCTTGTGGATGCCCTCCCTTTTGACCTGTATGTAGGTGCCATTCATGGCACCGACAACTTTGATAAGCCCCCCAACTAGTCAAAACTCCTCAGTATCCTAAAGGTCCTCTATTGTGGGCCACACGATTGACTGCGGTGTGAGATCACTATTCTACCCACTGTATCAATTCACCTGTGATGAGGTGTTTGAGCAATCTGGTACGGAAAGTAGAGTTGGTAGCACCTCTATTGGAGGTGGAGGGAATGGATCCCCAAATAGGATAACTAGGAGCACTAGTTGAGGCATGGGCAGCCATAGCGACAGAGCCAAAGCCATAATGTTGCTGCTACTACGCAACTGGTGCTGCAGCGGCACTTGCTGGTGCTGCGGAAGCCAAGCCTCCAGCGCCCCACGGTTGCTGGGGTTACTGCTGCTGCTGTGCTTGGAACTGTAGGAAGTGCTAGAACTGCAGGAGCTGCTGTTGCTAAACAGAAGTAGTAGAGGTGGTGGAGGCAAGGTGAAGGTGCGCCCGAGTATGGCCTTCACATTAGCAAGAGGGGGGCAAGGCGCGATGTTGGACAAGTGAAGGGGGGTACTAGTGCTGCCACAATCAAACCACGCGTCATCGAGAGCCCTGAAGCCGGTGTGAATGGGGTCGTTGATCTGCAGGCACCTCGCACTGTCCATAGGCCCTTGGCGACTCATATAGTGGCAGCAGGGAAGGGTGCCAAGACGACCTCCACGAGCACGGGCTGCCACTCTAGCACTAGCAGTGCCACCTCCAGTCCCATCACCACCCCCGACACCACCACCACCATCATGTCTTCCTCCACAGCCACCATGAGGGCAGCCACTACGAGAGCAGGAGGGGACAGCATTGAGCTCGGCGGAGGAGGGCAGTGCGGAGTAAAGGGTGGTTGTGGGCTTATGGAGGAGTTTATCCAGTGTGTCATTGATCCACCGCACCACGGTGGCAAGGTCGGCAAGCGGCGAGGCCTTGGTGAAGGCGATCACGCGCGTGTCGTACTAAGGGGAAGGTCATTGAGGAGGTTGTGGATGTGTAGTTCTAGGGGCAGGGTGCAGCGATGGGCCTTCAAGCGGGCGGCGAGATCAAGCAGCCGTCCGGTGTAGTTGACGGCACCGGTATTGTTCTCAAGGGTGATGATTTTTTGTACTCACAAATCAGGATGCCACGTGAGCCGTTATTATGGCACTCGAACATGATATGGAGCTCAGACCACAACTGGGTGGTCGGGATCTCTGGAGCCTGGAAGCATTGTAAGAGCTCAAATGGGGAGGGAACCATTGATGACAGTTAAGGTGTGTATATCAGCATCCGCCCATGCAGCAAGGTTGGATTTTTTTAGCTCCAGCGCAGTGCAGCATCGACGGCAGCAGTTGACTGGTGCCGCCGCGACGATGGCTGCCTAGTGGAGTGGCAGCTGATGGGAGATGACAAGTTCCCAAGCCTACCGTTCGGCAAAAAAAATCATCACGAGACGACACACTCTTAAACTCTGGAGTGTCGTACAACATGTTTTTGCGAATGAAAACGTGCACAACTCCTCGGCAAACCAAACCAAACAGCTGCACGATTAGATTCCACCAACACAGCCAATCAAATAATGACAACTCAACATGATTGCGTTGCCACACCAAAAAGATTTATCGAGCACCAATCACACTTGACACATTGAAGCGCAAAACAACCCTGCTCGATGAACCTAGAGCCACATATACAACTTCCTACACTATCCATATCTTCGAGACAGGCAACTCGTACCACGAGGTTCCGCAAGACAATTCATTTTTCCCCTTGCAAAGGAGCCACTAACGATAGTACCGCAAACACACAAACGCACACCCATTCACTTCTACATTTAGCAAGGCGTATACAACCCTCAACCCACTCAACTTCTATGGCTTCCGAACGTACCGAGACCTCGTCTAGCCTGATCCTTGACCAAAATGCCACTAGTTCTGCAAACGTTGAGGAATCCTCGAGAAAGTGAGATGAGCTGCTGCCTAACTCTACTGTTTGGAGTATATTGACAATGCTAGATGTGAAACCCCTAGAGCCAAATGCAACATATGTTCCAAAAGTAATTCAATAACCTCTCTTTGTAACATGCATTAGGCAACCACGAGGCTAAGTACGTGGAGCTAGTGGAGGGCGGTAAACCCTATGGATCCCTAGGAATTTTACAAAATAAAAACAGCGGTGCTTCTTGTACCAATGACATCGTGCGCTCCATGCAAGTGCATGACCCATGTACGGATACGGGGCATCGGGACATATTGGCCCGCATTTTCTCATGGAAGATGCTACCCTTCTTCTTGGTATAGGGTGAATTGTTCAAGTTATGGGTAAAGTGCCCGTATTTTGTTGAAAACCCCCATCATGCACCGCCCTTCAACGTGACATCATCAACACATTAGACGCCACATTTTGCACCAAGGAGGCACTGTAGCAATTGCAATTGCATATCTCATTCTCATGTGATCTTTATAGCTCGCACATGAGTTGGATAACAAATTCAGTTATCACAACATCCTTGTAGACTCCCTCTATCTCCATGGCCATCATATGGGAGAAACCATCAAACATGCGTCTGTGGAGAGCATGTACGAAGGGGCTTGGCGAAAATGACATGCCAATCACACTTGACAACGCATCTTGAAACAACATTTTTATCATTTTCTTGATAAAAATGAATTTGGAAAGGATAATCAGATTCGTTGCTTTGCGCACATCGTCTACCTTGTGCCACTGCAAATTCTTCTTAAGATGTGGATGTGACTCTTTTGAAAATCCGGGCACTGTCGATTCACCTAGGAAGCTCACCCCTACGGATGAGGAATTTTGAGGTGATTTGCAAGCGGTACAACATCACAATGAAATCACTATTATGTGATTCTTTTATACAGTGAGGAAGCTCACATGGCATGCTTGAGAAGGCATGGACTTAACGGCTAGCGAACAACACAATTCTGGCTGAGGTGGCAACTAATGTCAATGACACACTACGGATGTCTTCATCAGAAATGGGAAGTATGCCATGACTTGGAGGGGGAGATCTTGGCTCATTTTGTAGTGGCAACAACATTTATGGAGGGATCGACTTACACCACCATCTCTCATTCTGTTCTACAATGAGCTCTTAGACCATCTTGGTGCATGCACGAGCAAGAAGATTTCCTCTCAAGCGAGGGGTGCTCCACTGCAACAGTGTTGGACCCTCATGTCAATCTTGCCTACTTGGGGATCAATTTAATGCAGATAACAATAAGAAAAATGATTGTGGTGGCTTTTGAGGCTTATGCTTCCCGGTTTCTTGAGGATGTGGGTGAAGGACATGGGCCGGTACCGACTCAAGCTTCGCAAAAGCAATTTGATGATACGAATCACTCATTCTCGAGCCAACCCTTCTGAAGGAGTGGGCCTATGGAAAAACTTACAAAGCGCTTTGAGGATGCAAATAGTGCCAGGTATTGCAGTCACGACAACCAGCTGTCACCATCTCATTGACCCCGAATCCACTTGCCATTTACCTGAACGAGCACACCCTATGGATACCCCCATTCCTACGCCTTACTTTTCATGCATACACTTCTCATACACCTTTGACATTTCATGCACATACCATCATATACCATTCATGTCAAGAAGATGGGCTAGGTAGGAATAGGTGAAGCCATGAATATGGCGTGAGATCTGGATCTATGAGCTAGGCGTGAAGTTTGACGAGAGAAAAGAGGACTAGGAAAGAAGAGAGAGGGATACAAGGAGGGGTGTTGTACCCTCTACAGTAATGTTCAGTAACATCTACCAAGCCTACACTTATATAATAACTTATATAATCTAACAATACATACCTTACCTTTGACCTTATACCTTCCCCATCCATCTATAATTCATAGACCATACATCTCCCTTGACACTCCCACGAGTTACGAAGTAGTTCTCGTAATCTTCCCATGAAGCTCCAATAGGAATTTCGTAAGGCTTCTATGAATCACCCATGAGGCTCTCGTACAGGTCCCGTGAGGGTCCTGTGAGGGTCTCATGAAGGTCCCGTGAAGGTCCCGTGAGGTTCCTGTGAGGGTCCTGTGAAGGTCCCGTAAAGGTCCCGTAAAGGTCCCGTCAGTCTCCCGTGAGGCTCTCGTCAGACTCTCCTCCTCCTAAAACCCACACAACAGCAAGGGCCCGAAATCTTTCAGCAAAAGAAACCTTTCACTGAGGCAGTAGGTTGACGTGCAAAGTAGAGTTTTGCACTAACAAAGAGCACGAAGGGTGCGCCGTTTTCTGGCAGAATATGATTCCGGAGCCCGTGCTCAGAGATCAACTGGGGAGGATGCAGCGGCCAATGCCACACGTGGTACAAGACATTCTAGAGCCCGGAAGGAGGCCAGCGCCCGTGACAGTCCCAGACACGCGAAACCAGTTCCCATGCAATGAATTGGTGGGGCACCAAGACAGGCATGGCCCACGCTGGTCACCACGCCTGGGAGCTACGTCTTCCGGTTGCAAGAGAACCAGCTGGGGCCGGGTATGGTGCAAGTAATCGCAACAGGGCAGTGGGAGGAACCGCTAGTGGTAGAAAGGAGAGAGCTATGGGCTACCTCAGGAATGCTACAGTGGCTGAAGGTGTGTCAGAAGAAGCACAAAGGAGGGCCCTAGGGGGGGGCATAGACCGGCACGCGCTGGTATGGCTACTCTACCAAGCGGAGCACAGGCAGGAGAGCCTACGAGCTCAGCAGCTGATGACTTGGAGGTGGAGAGACATTGAGGAGATGCTAGAGAGTGAGCTGGAAGGAGCTCTGGAGCTAGCGGAGGAGTGGAGGCGGAGGAGGGAGCAGCGGCGAGCTGACAGCGAGTGGTGAGAGCACCTGCTCAACACAAGGGGGTTAAATCTGATGGCCCAACAGGAGGAGAAAGAGGCGGCAGAGCATATGGGTGAGGGGAGCAAGGAAGGACAAGGCGTGGCAGTGGACGAAGGGAGAAAAGCCCGGCAGGAGATTGGCCATGGGAGAAGGGATGAATGAGGATCAGAAGGAACAAATGAGAGCGATGCTGGAGAGAGCCCAAGGAGCCTTCGCCTTCTCATTTCTACAGAGATGGAGATAGAGCTGAAGATTGAAGCTCCGGTGTACCAGCAAAGACGCCGGCTTAGCCCCGGGGATCGGGACATTGCAGCAGCCAAGTGCGGGGTATTGTTAGCAGCAGGTTTGATTCGGGATTCCACCTCCGAGTATGCTGCAGCTACAGTGGTGGCCGTACGGAATGACCTGACGGGAGAGATGCTGGCAAGGAGGATGTGTGGAGACTACCGCGGCTTAAACCAAGTCACGAAGAGCGGTAGGTACCCCATGCCTATGGCGGAAGAGATCTTCGACCGGCTAGCAGAGGGCAGAGTGTACTCCTTGCTAGACCTATGGCAGGGCTTTTATCAGATCCGTATCAAGGAAGCCGACAAGCACATGACGGCTTTCCATGGCCTATGTCGCCTCTACGAATGGAATTTCATGCCATTCGGGTTGGAGAACGCGTCGGCAAAGTTTCAAAGGGTGATGGATCAAGTGCTGCAGAATGTGCCGAGAGCAATGTGCTACATCGATGATGTGGTGATCTATAGTAAAGATGGAGAGCAGCATGTGAGGAACATAGCTGCCACGCTAAAGGCAATTCAAGGGGCGGGGCTGAGCTGTCACCCTGAAAAGTGCTCCTTGGGGGTAACCACGGTAGCATACCTAGGTTTTCAGGTGGTGGCAGGAGGGCTGTCAGTCCAACAGGCAAAGGTGGAGGTAGTAGATCGGCTGAAGGCCCCATCGGATCAGAGCTCCTTGCGAGAGCAGCTGGAGTTCCTGAGTAACTATCGGAAGTTCATTCCGAATTTCAGCAAGACAGCGAAGCCGCTAAACATGCTGCTGAGGGAGGACACAATTTGGGAGTGGGGTAAGGAACAAGAAGAAGCCTGGAAGACTCTAAAAGAAGTAGTGAAGACAGCCCCCATGCTGAAACTGCCTGATCCGGAGGGGCCATTCCTGCTGTACTGTTGAGAATAGCCCTGATCCTGCGAAGGTTGCACAAGTCTGCTCAAGCGACATACGAACGAAGTCTGTGGATGCAAGCCCTGCAGAAAGGCTTATCGATGAAGAGCAGATTTGTCAATACGGTGAGGCTCTGCGGAAATGCTTGTCGACGAAGAGCAGACTTGTCGAAGTGACTTTGTTGATGATGGCGCAGCTCCTGCAAAAGACAGATTTCTACAAGTGGCTTCTACAACAAAAGTGGTATTCTGTGAGAGTGATCTGTGTAGATTACTGAGTGGAGAAGACCCTTATAGCGAGGGCCCACTCGTAGGAACTCTCTTCTATAGGAGCGCTCCTGCAGAAAGAGTTCGGAACACTCTTCTATGGGAGCGCTGCAGAAGAGTTCGGAACTCTCTTCTGTGGGAGCGCTCCTACATAAAGAATTTGGAACACTCTCTTCTGTGAGAGCGTTCCGGAAAGAGTTCGGAACTCTCTTCTGTGGGAGCACTATAGAAAGAGTTCGCGGAACTCTCTTCTGCGAACAGCTCCTCGACAAAAATGACTTTCTGGCGCTAAGGGGCTGTTTCGAAAGTGTGCAATTTTCCGCCCCTTCGGAAGTTTCCAAATGAACCAATCTAGACCGAAAAGGCAAATCTACCTGCGACAGTAAGAAATTGAACACAAGTGACGCACATTTTGTAACTGCATAAATGTGCGTAATAGCTGATAGTTTCATCACCTGAAACTGTTTAACAACTACTTTTAGGCTAGTGAAAACTACCAAGTAAGCATGTGCTATGATTTTTGCTCTATTATTCCAGATTCTAGTGAATTTTGTGTGAATGCAAGCTTTGTTAAGCTATGCTGTTGAACACCCAATCTGGAGGAAGACTTCTCCTTGGAGAACTGCAGAGCTAGAGTAGCTCTGTCTGCGTCAGGCACTTCCGCATAAGCTCTCGTTATAGGAGCAAACTCTGCATGGTGCGGTGAGCGTGGAACGAACACGCGAACGCACACTAGAACCATGACGTTAAGGTCTTGCAGAAGGTCTAGCTTAACGATATGGCGGATAATGATTCCGACATCCGCAAGGTGGTCGACACTCTCGATACGCAAGAGGCTGCCTTGATAGCTCGCTAAGAAGATCTTTGTGAGAGGGAGCTCTAATTCAAGCTGTTGGGGTTACGAGCTCAATGGGAACTCGATCATCCACGGGTGCGTGCGAAGGCAGTCTCACGAGACAAGGACGTGGATGGTTTGGCAGAAGAGAGAGTGCGAGAGTCGCGCGGAGTTCTACAAGAAGGAGAATCGTCGGGCACTGAAGGATCAAGGATGGCCGTAAAAAAGGATCCTGGGCAGAAGAAAGAGACGAGCTTGAAGAAGAGTGCTGCAAAAGGAGATCACTCTGTCGGTCGTGACGTCGCAGAGTACGCTGCCGCTGACTCTACCGTCTTCTTTCTGACAGCCTTGAAGGATGGAGGAATTGCTTCTGAGTTTGGCTACTTCCAGCTTTCTCCCGACAGCATCGTGGTGCCAAGGCTCCTCGAGAGACGACACGACTTGGCGTTGTGGGTCGAGTAAATTGAGCCTCAATTGGAGATTGCGCAGCCGAAACGGATTGTCGACGGGTTGACGCAAGCCCCTGAACTGTCGAATACATCGCGGTATCTGCGATCTGATCCGTACAACTGTTAACATAGAAGCTGATGCCAGCAACCAGGCAGTGGGAGCAGTCTTGATGCAAGACCAGGGGAATGGACTACAACCAATTGCCTACCTCAGCAAAAAATTACACGGGGAAGAACTCAACTACCCGATACACGACAAGGAGGACCTGGCTATCATCATCGCCTTCAAAACATGGAGATGTTATCTCGAAGGATGCAAAACAATAGTCTACACCGACCATTGTAGCGTAAAAAATTTGAAGACGCAACCAAGCCTCTCCAGGCAACAGGTTCGGTGGATCGACTTCCTTGAGACGCACTTCCACTACGACATCGTGTACAAGCCCGGCCATAAAAACAAAGCCGATGTGCTTAGCCGGCCTGCACACGTTGCCGCTATCCAAATTGAAGGGATGAATCCACTCAAAGGACTCTTCACACACGGGTACACCATCGACCCCGAAATTCCCTTGGCAGAAAAGCGACATCTGCTACAGTGCGACACGACATCGCGTACCGGAAAGGATCAACGAAGATCTGGGTACCGAATTACCCCCCATTGCGCCAGTTACTACTCGAAGAATACCACGACGTCCTGTACGCAAGACACTTTGGTAGCAACAAGACGCTAACCGGTATCGCCAAGCACTACTACTGGCCCTACATGGCAGATGACGTACAGAAATTTGTCACCTCGTGCACTACATGTCAGCGGATGAAGAGCAGCTAGCAGAAAAAGGCAGATCTGCTATAGCCTCTTCCTGTCCCAGAACAGCCATGGCAAGTGGTCAGCCTAGACTTCATCAGCGGGTTACCAACTAGCACAAGCGGCCATGACGCGATCCTCGTCGTCATCGACAAGTTCTCCAAAATGGGACACTTCATCCCAACACACACGACAGCACGCACCGAGGAGACAGCACAACTCTTTGTTCACTACATCATCTCACAACATGGCATTCCAACCACACTCATCTCCAACCGAGACCCTAAGTTCACCAGTAAATTCTGGAAAGAACTAATGTCTCTACTCGGAACCAAACACGCCATGTCATCCGCATACCATTCGCAGACAGACGGCCAGACTGAGCGTCTTAACCAAATTGTAGAGCAACTACTACGAGCAGCCTGCAAGGACGAAATCTCCAAGTGGGACTTGCGTCTGCCCGTCCTAGAGTTTGCCTACAACAATGCTACACACGCCGCTACTGGACAGACACTGTTCTTCCTCTGCTACGGACGGCACCCGCTCACACCACAACAGCCAACCATACAAGCCACAGTCCAACCCGCTCATGATTTCATCACGACCATCACAGAGGAGGGCCCTTTGGAGGGGCATAGACCAGCACGCGCTGGTATGGCTACTCTACCAAGCCGAGCAGAGGCAGAGAGCCTAAAGGCTCAGCGGCTGATGACTTGGAGGTGGAGAGACATTGAGGAGATGCTAGAGAGTGAGCCGGAAGGAGCTCTAGAGCTAGCAGAGGAGTGGAGGCGGCGGAGGGAGCAGCGGCGAGCTGACGGTGAGCGGCGAGAGCACCTGCTCAACACAAGGGGGTTCAATCTGATGGCCCGATAGAAGGAGGAGAAAGATGCGGCAGAGCATATGCACGAGGGGCGGCAGTGGACGAAGAGGGAGAAAGGCCCGGCAGGAGATGGGCCATGGGAGAAGGGTTGAAGGAGGATCAGAAGGAGCAGATGAGAGCGATACAGGAGAGAACCTAAGGAGACTGCGCCTTCTCATTGCCAGAAATAGGGAAATGCAATCGTACAGAATTGGAGATAGAGCTGCAGGCTGAAGCTCCGGTGTACCATCGGAGATGCCGGCTTAGCCCCGGGGATCGGGACATTGCAGCAGCCAAGTGCGGGGAACTGTTAGCAGCAGGGTTGATTCGCTCCACCTCCGAGTTTGCCGCAGCTACAGTGGTGGCCGCACGGAAAGATGTGACGGGAGAGATGCTGGCAAGGAGATGTGTGGAGACTACCGCGGCTTAAACCAAGTCAGGAAGAGCGATCGGTACCTATGGTGGAAGAGATCTTCAACCAGGCGTATGAAATGTTAATTGTCTACCCCTACTGCCTGTACTCAGGGCCGCAACGTATAAAGCAGCACACAAAGTATCCTTATAAGGCTGGAAGGATAAGGATTAAAACCGTCGTGCCAAGAGTTTCATTGGTAGGAAAGTTGGTATAGGATGCATATTCTGATTGATGAGCGAGGTAGGGTGGAAGCCGAAAGAGCTGGGCGAAAGGAATTTGATTAGCAAAAATCGTTGGCCTGGCGAAGGTTCAGCACGAAGCCAAACAAGATTGAAAAAAACCGCAGCCTCCCAATGTCTGAGAATCGGGTGAACCTCACTTTTGGGTTGCCAAGTTGGCTGGGTAACTTTAGTTTGGCAAAATTGTTTCTCCAAGCCATTCTTCGGCCCTACCTCAACCCAAGCCTAAAAAGAGTACACGCAAAATTTGGGCAGGTACACACAAAAAACAAATTGTCATTCATCTTTTTGGGCTGGCGACATTCCGAAATGTGTATGCACCAAAGTAACATCCATATGTTTTGTGAAACCAATAAGGAATAGGGGCTGTTTTTTTTTTTAAGCAGCCAACCAGCCTTGCATACTTGGCAGCGCTAGTGCGGTGGCTCTCGGCTAGAGTGAGAACTGCCAAACTTGGCATCCCTTCCAAGTTGTGAGCTCTGCAAGCTCACGCGAAACAAAACCTTGCCCTGCAAAGCTCAACCTTTGCAAAAAAAAATTAATCACCTTACCTCTTCCTCGGCCAATCACTTTCTGCCGCCCCACCTACCTTAACAACACTAATATGCAACCTACTGGTCCAGCTTTAAGGCTTGCGATGTGCATCACACATCTAGCTTACCGCACTATTGGCCAATGATTTGCCGTTAGTATTTGGGCGGCCATAATCATTACAAATGAATTGATACAGTGGGTAGAATAGTGATCTCACACCGCAGTCAATCGTGTGGCCCACAATAGAGGACCTTCAGGATACTGAGAAGGAGTTTTGACTAGTTGGGGGCCTTATCAAAGTTGTCGGTGCCATGAATGGCACCTACATACAGGTCAAAAGGGAGGGCATCCACAAGGCTGATTAAACAAATCGTAAGGGGCATTACAATGTTATCATACTGCTCATTGTCGATGCAAACGGTCGGGTTTGGGATTTCTATGATGGTCGCGCTTGATCAATGCTAGGGTGTGGGAAAATAGCTTGACGAGGAAGGAGGACCACTTTGGTTCGTGATAGTAACATCTGCAATGTATGGCATGCATGAGTACACATCTGTCCCATTCCAGGCTTTTACGGGGCAGCTTCAGGGAGTGGTTCTGAGAATGTGGAACAAGCAACAATCCAAAACTTGTATGGTGGTAGAAGGAGCCAATGGGCGTCTGAAATCTATATGGCGCATACTGGACAATCGCATACTGGTCAACAACCCAAAAAAGCCCCACATTATTGTTGGGTGTGTGACCCTATATGACGTAGGTTTGGTGCTTTCCTCCCTTCCTAGATGCTAGACGCCTATTCCTCGAGATAAGTGATGGGTAGGTGGTCCCCAAGCACTAGCACGGCATGTCCTAGGCACTGCACCCGACTACGATGCTACTCATCGTCGGACTCGGCTGGCCTCTTACCGTTTTGAGAACCTCTGCTCAGTGCTGTCATGATACTGTAATAAGCATGCATAATTCTGTCCCTTAAAGCCCGCTTGTGTACAACCGTTGAAGCCACCTGTGCTATCGTTCCCCCCCCCTTCTATGCAATCACCTTCTTTTGAAGGTTCTTCAATGGACCCATGCATGCCCCCAATGCCCCTCTTGTCAGGACTCCGCATACAATAGGAACTGCACCCACGCATCGCAAAGTACAAAACAGCAGAGACCCGAGTCACGTGCACAGCGCGTTGCGAAGACAGCAGGTGCTGCATGGAGGCAAGTGAACATGGCACACGTAAGGAGGCTGTCGTTCCCTTGAAAATTGCACCCACCTTGGCAGAACAGACAGAGGCAGCACATAGGCACCATCCTAAACCCGCAGAGACGTCAATGCGACTCAGCCCCCACAAAACACAGTGCATGTTTCCTCGCGAACTTGTCTCATGTCCAAGCATACCTTACCTGCTGGGGATTTAAGAGTAACCTCATCTTCTCCACGCAAACCAGTTTTATCTCCTAACATACCTATTCAATTGCCAGGCTCCGAACCCATTTAACCAGAGGCAGGTTTACGTTGTCAAGCACAGGAACGCGATACTTCCTAGCCTCACCCACGATCCACTCCAGGGCATCTAGAGCCTCGGTCGAGCCTCGCTGCGGAGCGGTCGTAAGAGGAAAGACGGTGAAGTGGGGAGCATTTGGAGACTTTTCAAAATGCACCAACAACACGCTCGGATCGCTGTACAGAGGTCGCGAGAAAGAGATGGTTGAGGCGTGGAGGAATCAAGATAGCGAGGACATGCAAGTTAGCGAGGAAGGAGGGGAAACACATGCGAATGATGAGGCAAAGTGACAGGTGTACAGGAAACGCACGATTGCGTGATTCTACCGGATGGATCAGGAGGATAGAATCGGGCGTGGCATGTGGAGTTAGGAACCGCGCACAAGGAGGCCATGCCGCAGGGGTCGCAGGGGGTTAAGGGGGGCATAGGGGGCTGCCAAGACGCAGGTCTCTCTCTGCAAGTGAGGAGGAGGGCAATGAGTGAAGAATGCCAAGCTGATTCGAGAATTCCGTCGTCGCCATGATGCCATGCAACGCGCGACTCTGAAGCCCGTACAATGTTAGATGTAAGAATAATGCGACGTGGGCTGCTACGAAGGCCTTGTGGCGTTGCTAGAGGTGAAGGCCCACGAACCGCGAAGTGAGTAAAGTCTGTGGCCCACATTGGGAACAATAGGAGGGAACCAAGGCCAAGCCAAAAGCGAGGATTCCGTTGCCGGGACTTGAACCCGGGTCTTTCGGGTGAGAGCCGAATATCCTAACCGACTAGACTACAACGGATGTTTTAACAAATAGAACAAAACAGTTCTGACAGATAAACTTTAAATCCCACACCTCATCTTTCCTCGTCAACCATAGAGCACGTATCCACCAAAAGGGAGCTGCCAATGTATGAGCCGCCAAGCGTGCCATCCTACATGGTTCATTCTTCTGCCCATAATAAGAAGAGGGGACACGCCATTCTTCCATCGCCATTCGATTATGGCATTATACTATCCTCGAGTTCTCCCCAATTTGCACAATCCACCAAACCACATTTCACGCAGCCCTTCTAAGTCTCCTCTCCGGACCAATCCCAGTGCTACTGATACGAGAGCATAACGACACACGCAGCAAGAATATTCCACTCCACACTGCATGCCTTGAAACACAACAGGTGGGAGGGAGGTATCAAACACAAGTTGCCATTAACCTTGATTTAATAAGAGCATGAATGAAACATCAGCATGTCGGACCTTGGATTCATCTAACTGGAGTCTAGTTCTCTATTCCCTGAAGTTAGCATTCTTGATTAAGTCTACTTTTCTTTTTACGCAAACTATTCGTTGAACAGAGCAACGAGTGGAGTTTCACGTCAGAAAACCTACTGGAAATAATTTTATGCGTAACGGGGGATTTAGGGCAAAAAAACAGAGAACGACTTGGTCCAACACCGTCGCCGCTGCCGCCGCCGTCACCAACATTGACACCAATGCCGTGGGCGCCACCTCTGTCGTCGCCGATACCACCATTACTGTTGCCATTGCTGCCGCCGCCACCACCTAAGTATCATAATGATGCAAGATACTCATGACGAGAAGTTCGATCATCTGCCAAAATTGGATGGGATGGACTACTTGATCTGGAGATTTCGATATGAGCAGTGGTCAATGCACATGACTTGGATGGTTTCTATTATGGGTCGGATTAGAGGTCGTTACAGCTGGGTGATGCCCAAACGGAGTGGGATCGGAGGAATCTGAAGGCACTTGTACAATTCTTCCATGCGCTAGTGCCAGACGAGCTTATTCGCCTCGCGTGGGGTTTTGATGGAAAATCTGAGGTTGTCATCACAGGAGACTCGAGGAGTATCACTCGTGTACCTGCACACACAATGGAATCCTACAAGCGGGTACATGAATTCTATGTGCTGTGGGGTTTCTGCAGGCGCATAGCTCTCTACAAGGAGCTCTCTTTGTTGCGAATGAAGGAGGGTGAATGCATAACTGCCTATTGGGCTAGTGCTGAGGGCCTAAGATCAAAGTACCTTGCAGCTTCAGGGAAAAGAAGAAGAGGATGAGTGGATGATATTTGCTCTCAAATTATTGCCCATGTAGTGCTGAATAACATGCGGTCGACACTCACAAAGGATCAGCTGCTGAGATCACTCGGGCATGAGGAGTCACGTATTGGCATGATCTCCTTGGCATGGTCCCAGCCACTGATGGAGCAGCCACATTTGGAGCGGGCACTAGAGGAACGAGCAGCGGTAGGGAAGGATGGGATAGGGGGAGGCAAACAGGGAAGCAACTGCACAAACACCAACATGAGTCAAGGGGGTTAGATAAAAGATAGGCCACGAGAGCTCAACTTATTTTGGGCTTATAAGGGTGTGGAACCTAGGGGTAAGCCTGTTCATCAAGTCTTGAGTTCGAGTCCAAGACTGGTTGTCGTGTTTTTCTCAAATATTTTAGTCAATACCGGTTTGTCGAATCTTTATATTCGAGATTGAGTCAATTCTGAGCCAAGTCCAAGTTAATTTCCAAATCTTCAATGGTAGGTTTTTGTTCCATGATTAAGTGCAGTTTGCGTTATTCGTGTTGCCAAATGTTAAACACATGTGTACGCGTGCCGTAGATGTCTAAGCCTATGCCTCAAACTAAGGCATTGAGCAGAATGCCAACAATTTGATTGCTAAACAGATACAATGGTAGTAATTTTCTGCCATCTTGCAAGACTAACTAGACCACTTATTCCAAGAATGCAAGTACATGCTAGCACGCACACTCTCGGCATGGTGTGAGTGGCGAAAATCGGTGAACATATGTTGTGCTTTGGAGAAGGGCCTTTCTGTCACTCTTCCCGGTATTGGTCGGTGCCAACTATCAGAAAGCGGCCTTGGTTGACTTTCCACCAATCCATAATGTTTCGTAGTCCTCCAACATGACTTGCTCATCCTCAAAGTGCTTTGTAAGTTTTTCCATAGGCCCACTCCTTGAAAGGGTTTGGCCCGAGAATGAGTGATTCGTATCATTAAATCGCTTTTGCGAAGCTTGAGTCGGCACCGACCCATGTCCTTCGCCCACATTCTCAGATAATTGGGGAGCATAAGCCTCAAAAGCCATCACATCTTATTGTCATCTGCATTTAGTTGATCCCCAAGTAGGCAAGATTGAGATGAGGGTCCAACATTGTTGCAATGGTGCACCCCTCGCTTGAATTGTCATAACACTTCCGGTTTATGAGGGCATTGCCGCTAGCGGTTCTGGACTCTTTTACGGTTGCATTTTGTTGTGTGTTCACACGCAGTCCCAGTTATCTGACTGTCATGGCTGGTTTTTGGCGAATGTGGTTGGTTGTAAAACCTGGTCAAGTAAAAGCAACCCTTGTGAGTCTTTCGGTTGTCTCATAAACCCTACATATCACATTTTGAGGGCGGTATTGTACCGGTTCTCCGTAGAGCCGCTGTAGTAATGTTGGAGCGGAAAAATGTAGAGAACCTGGGGAAGCGCCCTCAACCCTTCTATGCACTGGTTTTGGTCACTTTCAAACTTCTATGCACCCCAGCACTGGTTTTGGTCACTTTCTTCAAAGTGCCCAAAGTTTGATCGCGTGCGTTAGTTTATGTGACAATTCCAAAATCATGGATAATCGAATGCTTGGTTCGATAAAACACATTATAAAGTATTACCACATTCACCGCTTAGCACGCTTAGGACGTGTTCTTACGAAGTAGGATCTACACCAAAGTGGGATCTAACCGAGGCTGATCCCGTGTATATCCTGCAGTTAAATAACATATGGATCTAATCAACATTCAAAAGTCCCAAAAATATGATGAGCGACCGTTGCAACCAATGGCGAGTAGTCCGACATGCTGGCACGTATCGAGTCCTATGATATATCGAACCCAAACATTGTTCGTGGGTTGGATGACACCTTCCTACGTTTGTAACATATGCCTCGACGTTTTGTCACGCTGTTGTTGACCAAGTGATCAGCTACTCGTCGTCGTTGCTCACATCTATACAAGCAGGGTTTTTTTTTTTTTGGGTTGCGGAGCAACCTATTACGATCGATTTTGCCGATTTTTTTTTTTTCACTCAAAAGTTTGGATGGAAAACCTTTGCACAGTAAAATATGACCTGCAGCTTTTGTTCTCTTCCTATGAATGTAACAAAATGCTAGAGATGTAATTTTTTGAAAGCGTGTAACACTTTCTAAAAAATGTGTATTGTGAAAGTGTAGCGAGGGCCAACGCAACAAGGTCAGCGTCGAAGCGCTACTCACCCTCTTTTGCCTACAAAAGAGGGACGTGAGGCCATTCGACCTCACCCACGTTCTTCATTTCTAGTTCCAGTTTCGTTTTCCCCACCCACCCACCCTATTGGACGGTGTAGTCTATTGGACGAGAACCATGTACTGTAGCCCATATGAAATGAAGCACGCTGCCTTTGCCAAGGTGACCCAAGCAAGCTTTCACAATGTGTTTATTCTATGATAGGAATCAAATGCATCTATTTTGAAATAATATTTGCACCATATTTGGTTGATTTCTGATCTACTGTGAAATTTTTGCAGGCCTCTTGTCTGATTGCATCACATCGTTGTGTACGGATCCAATCGAGTCGTGCAAGAAAATTCATGTCATCATTCATGACATGATTTTTTTTTTTTTTTTTGATTATGTGACAGTGAAAAACTCAAACTCTAAGCTACCGCTTCCCCAGCGCTAGCATGGGGGGGAAGTCAGCAAGCCTAGTGTCTGAATGATGGAGCAACGCAATCTGTAATGTCCAAAAAAAGAACCAAAACCTATCAAATCCAGTTCGAGACAGAAACTCAAGGAGCTCGCCTGTGAACCGTTTGTGATTTGATAAGCATGCTTTCTTTTTTCGAAATACAGACATGCATTGCTGTGGATCTAGAATGAGAGCAAATAACAGCAGCAAGACACATCAGACCAAACACAGGACGCCAGCAATTATATGAATATAAAGCTGAAAATGAGATAATTGAACATCCCAACGAATTACAGCAAAACGCCGTAGGGAACTCATAAACGCGTTTACAAGAAAACCTGCATACAATTAAAGTGGATATTATATTAGGCATTGCGTATGAAAGGAGTGAACAACAAGCAGCTAGGCCGAGAACGAATAGGCATGGGAAGTTAACACAAAATGTGATGGTGAAAGGAAAGAGACGAAGAGAGAGAAGTTGAAAGAGAGGTAGAGAGAGGCAGAGAGGGGGAGAGAGAGAGAGAGAGAGAGAGAGAGAGAGAGAGAGAGAGAGAGAGAGAGAGAGAGAGAGAGAGAGAGAGAGAGAGAGAGAGAGAGAGAGAGAGAGGTAAAACGACATGTAAGGAGGGGGGAGACGGCGGGCAAAGAAGTGGTTACGACGGACTAGGAGGGTGAAAAGGCGGGCAAAGGAGAGGGGACGTAAGGAACGATTTCCCGTAATGGTGGGGAGAAAGGAAGAATTGAGTCAAGGTATGGACGAGAGCAGAGGAGAAGGGCATGGCGGGAGGGTAGAATCCGTACCTTGAAATAAAGTTGAAAGGTGATTACCCGTGGTTCCTTAACAAGCTAGAGCACCTAGAGACATAAGGGATATGAAAAAGTGAGAGGATGTTTATTTGTTGGAGGAAAGCAGCAAGGAATATAAGAAGAGAGAGGCCTAGGGAAAGAAAGGAGGGAAAAGCTAGCATGACTATCAAGCTAGGAGGTTGACGACGAGCTGAGAGAGAAACGATGACTTAACCCAACTATGGGATGGCCTTGGCTGGAACGCTAGAACGCTAACTGCTGGAGGTGACGAGAAAGTTGTGAGATTGATGAATGGAGGAAGAATTGTGTGAGAGGGAGAAAGAAAAGTTGGAGAATGTGGGTGGAACGGCCAGGCTCTCGCAGCTCTGAAGGAAGTTCAATCTATTTTCTCGTTTCCATCAGAAACTGCCCAGCCAGAATGCAATTTGTGAACTAGTTTTCGAACTTGTCAGGGCGTGTTTTATCTATTTGACTAATTGTACGTGTTGCATTCAATACTACGGAACTACGAGTTCGAAATTCATTGTTTCGCGTATTGCCAGTTCCATAACCAACTAATCGGTGAAAATCAATGAAATTCGAAATTTAAAATACGCCCTCGTAATTCGCGTCGTTGAAAAAGCCGGATCGCTTTGACGAAAAAAAATCCGAACGGGTGGCAGAACAAATTTGACGTCACTGGACGGCTACAGTATTTCCGTCAGAAATTGTGCGCGTGACGAGCCTCGCCACTAGGCGCAAAAAAACAAAATCTGCCAGGTGGCAACTTTCGCCACCGGGCAGGGAAATCATATCGCACAGTATTGAGAAAGATGATACTAAAACGAAAACGAAAACGAGATAAAGTAAGAATTGTAGCGTAATAATAAACAATACAGAAAAGTAACATAAGAATCTAAAACATGGAAATAGAAGAACCAGCTCTAGGTGGCGGTTTTCACGCTTGGCAGTCGTGACATGTTCATAATTTGAATAATATAAAAACACAGAATATTTTTCATTTACATACACTTCTAAATGTTGTGTACTTCGGGTTTGGGTTATTTCTGAGTAGTATACTAGCAAAAGTATTTATTTTTCGTCTTTTTTATACAATAGAGCTCCGCAACCCTAAGACGATTTCGTCGCCTCTTGTTTTTTTTTTTTTTTTTTTTTTGCGGCGCCAATCGCCGTGAGTAGATCCTACTTCATACGAATAAGCCCTTACATGCCGTAAGTACTCCCGCTTAGATCATAATACCTTAGCTCGCCTAAGCTTATCATGCCAACATTGGGTTATCCTGAACTAGCTTACCATATCCCCCCTGGATATGCGACCCTAGGAGCATGTAGGGTGAGTAGGAATCTCATGGGGAGGGGTTAATAATCAAATATGAAAACAAGTCTGGGGCTAGTGTTACGTATGTAAAGCAACAATTATGAAAAGGAGAGTGTTCCTCCATGTGCCATCTATTGAGTGCTGGTAAAAACGGTTGTTGATATGTGGAAGATTCCTGACAAGATGCCTCCCTAAAATTTTGTCATACCAAAAATTGCCATTTTAACGCCCATTAGCTGAATTGAGGACCTTGGATCCTATCCGCCGGGGGGGCGCATATCCGGGTGTATATGGTAGCTCATTATGTCCGAGTGTTCAGCCACAGGTTCGCCCACGTTGGATGCGCCTTAGGTTGCTAAAGCGCCTAAGCTATCGTATCAATGTCGATGTGCCTAGTCTCTCTCCCAATTAGCTTAGGGATCCATAGCACTCTTTGAATAAGTTCACACTTAGCTCAAGAAGTGGCCTTTTAGATGCAAGCGTTATGGTTGCACACTTTGGGTTAAGTGAGGTTTGTTGTTAGAAGTTGTGGGGTTAAGTTGTGTGAGGACGAGCTGATAAAGTGCTGAGGGAAGCCCCATGGGAGTCCCATGGAAGTCCCATGGAAGTCACATGGAAGTCCCATGGAAGTCCCATGGAAGTCCCATGGAAGTCCCAAGGGAGTCCCAAGGGAGTCCCATGGAAGTCACACGGGAGTCACACGGGAGTCACATGGGAGTCACACAGGAGTCACACAGAAGTCACATGGGAGTCACATGGGAGTCACATGGGAGTCACATGGGAGTCGCATGGGAGTCGCGTGGGAGTCGCATGGGAGTCGTATGGGAGTCCCATGGGAGTCGCATGGGAGTCGCATGGGAGTCACATGGGAATCCCATAGGGAACTTATGGAGGTTTTATGGAGGACCTACAGTATGAGGTTGGTTTAAGAGTCTTGTGGGAGGTTTTATGGAACCCTTTAAGAGTCTAGCAAGGTGCATGGTTTTTTGCAATTAGGCAATTACCATATACATTTTAAGCCTTGTATAAGGTATGGGTAAGTGAGTAAACGGGACGAGATCGTCAGGGAATGCGTGGGGGGGATATGCTCTGGTGAACTGCGCATGGGTTCAGGTTGAGGTGCGTGGCGCCAGGTGGATTTCGCGTCCACATAATCTTAACACTATTTCCACTTGGGGTTTGCAGGTGAAAATGCGTGGGATCTCGCAGGTGAAATTTGTAGTGAATGGTGGCCAAATTTCAGATGAAATACGCAGGTGAAAAGGGCGGATTTTGCAGGTGCAATTATAGGAGAGTATTGTTTATTGTGGCAACGATCTTGCGTCACAACACCTGAAGCTTTTGGAGTGTGGATCGAGCTAGTGATGGGTGGGTTGCTTGCTTTTGCTTTTTGTGGGCTGTTAGATTAAATATGCATGTGTGCTTCATTTGTAATATATAGTTTTATGGATGAAATATTCCCCATCATCATATTGATGTGAGGGAATCGCTGCACACGCAACAAGTCGTTATATATCCGCTGCATTTATGCTGGAGGAAGGCTCTAGTGGAATTTGACCAAGGCTATACTTGGCTTACTCTCTTTAAATACGGATCCTTGGATAGGGTCTGGTTTTACCAGGCACCCAAGGACCCTCGGAGGTGACCCCGTGGAGTAAGCTTTGTATGCTTGAGTCCCTATTCCTAGAGCGGTATTAGGTTCATATTTAAAACAAGTGGTATCAGAGCTCTGGTTATTGTAATTGCCATTGGAACGACATGGTCTCCGGTGGTATGGAAGGGTCTTCGGGCAGTCAGAGTAGTGGAGTCCAAGAAACGGTGGTCACGGCGCTAAGGGGAGCGCGGACCAGCCAAGGCTCACTTCTCAAGGACATGCTGAAGAATTTCACAGTGGAGAAGTTCAGCGGCAACGATTACGACGATTAGGCGTGGAAGATGCGGCTGTATTTCCGACAAGTGGGCTTGCTCAAGTTAATGATGGGTGAGGAGAAGAGACCGAGCGAACCCGTCTTGAAAGGATAGTGGGACGAGCGTGCGTCAGCCGGCTACTATCTCCTCTCACAGAGTTTGGAGCTTAATCAGAGGTCACACGTGATGCACCTGCTGGAAGAAGCAGATTGCGGGCCATGAGCTTGGGCGGTATGGAAGGAGCTGCATGCGCCAACCTCGGTGGCTGCAACGCTCATGCTAGAGCGTGAATTGACATCACTGCACCTGAATGAAGGGGAGCCGATTCAGCCGGCTCTTGACAAGATGCGAGAACTCTACGCTAAGCTAACTACCGCATGCATCACCTACCCCAAGAAGACAAAATGTTTGAAGATGTTGTCCTTGCTGCTGGAATCATGGGTGCATTTCACCTCAGGTCTGAGCTTACCGCAAAATGAAGGGCTCTGGACGTTGGAGTGGGTGCGGGCTTGGATCCTAGAGGAGGAGTTCAGGAGGAGGCAGTTTAGGAACAATGATGATGGTTATGGCATCTCAATAGCCGAGTGTTGTGGTACTTGCATGAGAGCAAGAATGTGCACGAGGAGATGTGGCATGTGCCCGTGCTGTCCTGGAATGAAATGACATCAGAAAACGTGACGAAGTGCAGCTTCCAGGGGGAGTGTTCTGCAAGTGCGAAGGAGGCCGTGAAGGAGCTAAAATCGGTAGTTGAGGAATTGATGCAGCAGTTGCACCATGGCATTGCTCTTCTTGAAGCTGCTGAGAAAATGCCAGGGAAGGGTGACAAGGACAGAGTTGTAGACTCCAAGGGGAGTAACATGATTGTTGCTGCTGATGAGAAGCATGGCATGCACAAGAGTGCAAACCAAGGGCAGCAGTCATTGATGGCTAATGTTGAGCTGAACAGTGAAGTTTATGGGGGGCATATGGTGAATGAGAAGCCACTGACATTGCTGGAAAAGGAAGCCGCTGTTAAAAGGAACCCCAAGGTGGTGCTAAACGATGTGGAAACTGAGAGATTGTCGCTTGTGCAAATCTGGTGTTACAGAAGCTGTTGGGTTTGGAGGTCGATGGACCCACTATAAAAGAAGAGTCAAAGGAGCTGCTGGGCCTGAAGGAAGCAGCGAAGGCTTTGGGTGGCAACAAGGAGACCGTTCTCTTGGAGTTGCTACCATCTGCAACAGATTCAAAAAGTAATGAGGTGCCTACTCACAAGAAGTATTTGCAATGTGTGAAGAAGCTGCTAGGTGGTGCAGCTGCAGAGATAGAAGCTAAATGCCAGGAGGAGCATCAGGTTCTCTGCCCCAATTATGGATTTCAGGTGTCCCTCCAGATGATGATGATAGACAAAGGAAACGAGGAGATGAAAGGCGAGGAGGAGCAAAGCCTTTAGCGACAACATGTTCATGTGCTGGTGAAAATTGTCAAGAATGCAGTAAGTGGAGTGAACAATGGAGGAGCTCCATAGCCGTCAGGTTGAGGGGAAGTATGTTGCTGCAAAACATACTTTTGCACATCAACCTGCCACCTATTTGCTGAGGATGAAGTAGCATTGAAGAAGTGGCCTTTTAAGTGCAAGTGTTATGGTTACACACTTTGGGTTAAGTGGGGTTTTGTTGTTAGAAGTTGTGGGGTTAATTTGTGTGAGGATGAGCTCATAAAGTCCCATGGAAGTCCCATGGAAGTCCCATGGGAGTCCCATAGAAGTCCCATGGAAGTCCCATGAAAGTCCCATGGAAGTCCCATGGAAGTCCCATGGGAGTCCCATGGAAGTCACACGGGAGTCACACGGGAGTCACATGGGAGTCACATGGGAGACACATGGGATTCCCATGGGTGTCACATGGGAGTCGCATGGGAGTCGCATGGGAGTCACATGGGAGTCACATGGGAATCCCATAGGGAACTTATGGAGGTTTTATGGAGGACCTATGAGGTTGGTTTAAGAGTCTTGTGGGAGGTTTTATGGAACCCTTTAAGAGTCTAGCAAGGTGCATGGTTTTTTTCCATTAGGAAATTACCATATACATCTCAAGCCTTGTATAAGGTATGGGTAAGTGAGTAAAGGGGACGAGATCATCAGGGAATGCGTGGGGGGGATATGCTCAGGTAAATTGCGCATGGTTTCAGGTTGGGATGCGTGGCGCCAGGTGGATTTCGCGTCCACATACTCTTAACCCTATTTGCACTTGGGATTTACAGGTGAAAATACGTTGGATCTCGCAGGTGAAATGTGTGTTGAATGGTGGCCAACTTACAGGTGAAATACGCAGGTGAAAGGGCAGATTTTGCAGGTGCAATTATGTGAGAGTATGGTTTGTTGTGGCAACTATCTTGTGTCACAACACCTGAAGCTTTTGGAGTGTGAATCGAGCTAGTGATGGGTGGGCTGCTTGCTTTTGCTTTTGATGGGCTGTTAGATTAAATATGCATCCTTATATGAATGAAACATTCCCTATCATCGTATTGACATGAGGGAATCGCTACACACGCACCAAGTCATCATATATCCGCTGCGTTTATGCTGGAGGAAGGCTCTAGTGGAATTTGACCAAGGCTATACTTGGCTTACTCTCTTCAAACACAGGCCCTTGGATAGGGGCTGGTTTTACCAGGCACCCGAGGACCCTCGGAGGTGACCCAGTGGAGTAAGCATTGTATGCTTGAGTCCCTATTCCTAGAGCAGTATTAGTCTCATTTTTATAAAATTCTCTGCCGTTTTCTTTCTTTGCCAAACCGATACGGTTTTGTGTACATTAACTATTGACCCTAATGAAATCAAGTTTCTAGCATTTTGGCAGCTCCATATCTCAGTGTTTCAAGACCGGCCTCGTTATCTTGTCCTCTAATTTTCATAAGTAGTATTTTCTAGAATTAATTTTCTGATAACGATTCAAAAGGGAAACATAATTTCAATAAAAAAATTAGCAACAATTTGTATTTCCTCTGTGAAATCAATCCAACAATTTCTTTCCCACTAAGCTTTAGATAAAGTGCTCATAATCTATGTGATTTATTAGAAACACGCTTCTAAGAATACTCTTAAGCTTCCAATTCAACTCTGAACTTTTCAATAAATGCATTGGCTTTCATGTTTTAGGTTTAGGGTGCGTGTAAAGTAGGAAACTCTGATATGTTCTTTCGTTCCTATACTTCATTTGATGGTTTCTTCTGCCTGTAGGAAGTCTTGGTGAGTTGTTTTTTTTTTTTTTTGATTTTTTACCACGCGATACAAACAACGCAATTCCATACTTCCCATGTGATTTTTTTTTTTTTTTTTTTTTTTACACATGCACGTCGAATTCACAAAACTCGCTCAGGCAAAAAGCCATCAAAGCACTTTCCTGACTCGCTTTTGCAGCCGGCACAAAGCAGCCAGCTCCCTAGACAGACACAAAGCATCCAACTCAAGAGGACCCAACTCCGTGCTTGGGAACCATTTCGACAACAACCGTTTTTACTACACCTGCTATCATCCATAGGAGGCCGCTAGAGTTATTCCTAAACTGGTTATACCAGGCGTACGACATGTTAATTGTCTATCCCTACTGCCTGTACTCGGGGTGGCAGCGTATGAAGCAGCACACTAAGAATGCCTATAAGTCTGGAAGGATTAGGATTAAGAGGTGAAGATGGGCTGCACTTTGGCAGTGGATGTTATTCATTAAAACAAACACAAACCTTGCATTCAAAGAGTTTTTCCACATCGAGAGAAACGTGTTCCATATCGAGCAGAAGCGGGCAGTGAAGAGGAGGAGGCAGGAGAGGCACTGCTGGCTAGGATCCCCTTGGGGTCTGAAGAGGAGCCATGGGAACGTTTCTTCATGACACCCAGCGGAGGACGGAGCCGAGAAGAGATGGGCTTGCCTAGCAGAGGAGTGGATGGGCGCCCCACTATCATGCCAAGATGGAATGGTCCAGGGGCGAGCGGCAAAGGTTGTGATTGTAGCATTTAGGAGGGCTGGGGGGAGACACATGCTGCTCAGCCACCCATTCGAGCGTATGGCCGCTCGCCCCTGCGTCGTGGAGGGGTTGGAAGGAGCAGTAGCAATGGAAGGAAAATACTTGGGAACAATAATCATCGTCATTGGGGCTTCACATGTGCTGGTGGGGAGATGCCTGGCCAAGCGGCAGGGACTGCACCGAGAGGAGAACATGACACTAGAAGGCGTATGGATTCAGACGGCAGAAGGAGGCGCGGGCAAGTGGCTGCCACAAACACTGAGGCCGTAGGAAGTGGTGCTGCCGCCGGGATCCGAGGATGATACGAGGATCTGAGTGCACTACTTAGTCTCGGAATCAGACAACTACGACTTGTTGCCATGGATGGACCTGCTATACAAGGTCGAGGCGGTGGCGAACACATGGGCGGAAAGAGTGCAATAACAGCCGAGGTATTGGGACTCCAGCGTGCAGCGGGACGAGCACGCGGCGGCGATACTACAGGCACGCTTCCTGCGAGGTCGTCTTGAGTACAAGGAGCCTCCGAGTGAGCGAGTACCAGAGCTGCGGTTCGAAGATGTGGGGTTTTACCTGGAAAGGATGGCCGAAAGGAGAAGGTGGGAGGAAGCAGCGGGCTCGTGGGTAGCGGAGTTTTGGGAGGCACGGGGACTCACAAAACCCACGTACGACTTCGAGAGCTACCGGTAGCCGATCACCCTGGTGGAAATGTTTGGAGGAATACTTTTAGGACTAGCGGCGTGCATCCGCATGGGGCTCACAGTGAAGCGCTGGGTTTATGTAGAGAAAAAAGAAGATGTGAGGCGGATGATGTACCACCACGCACGCCTGCTGAATTAGCAGTGCCTGGAACAGTTATTGTTAGAGGTGATAGAACAAGCAGAAGCAGAGGCGGAGTCCCTCATCGATTTGCTGGCCATAGACGGGGACGTGGGAAACAGCTAGGGGCACGTGGACCTGCTGGTGGCGGGATGGGGATGCCAGGGTTTATCCAGGGCTGGATGAGGGCAAGGACTGGGTGCTTCTCGCACGGCTTTGTTCCGGGAGCTGGTGCAAGTCATGAAGCTGATTAAGTGACGGCAAAGGCCATTCACTTACATAGGGGAGAACTTGGATGTGGCGGATCACGAGAGGGTACTAATTAAGGAAGCACACATGGTGGTCACTTGGGAGCAGAGTCACGGGATGGCCTGGGATGTATTTCATATGGGGGCAAGAGCACGAAGGGTGCGCTGTTACTGGCAGAATATGATTCCGGAGCCCGTGCTCAGAGATCAACTGGGGAGGATGCAGCGGCCAATGCCACAAGTGGTACAAGACATTCTAGAGCCCGGACGGAGGCCAGCGCCCGTGACAGTCCCAGACACGCGAAACCAGTTCCCATGCAATGAAGTGGTGGGGCACCAAAACAGGCATGGCCCACGCTGGTTGCCACGCCTGGGAGCTACGTCTTCCGGTTGCAAGAGTACCTGCAAGGGCCGGGTATGGTGCAAGTAATCGCAACAGGGCAGTGGGAGGAACCGCTAGCGGTAGAAAGGGAGAGAGCTATGGGCCACCTCAGGAATGCTACAGTGGCTGAAGGCGTGTCAGAAGAACCACAGAGGAGGGCCCTTTGGAGGGGCATAGACCAGCACGCGCTGGTATGGCTACTCTACCAAGCCGAGCAGAGGCAGAGAGCCTAAAGGCTTAGTGGCTGATGACTTGGAGGTGGAGAGACATTGAGGAGATGCTAGAGAGTGAGCCGGAAGGAGCTCTAGAGCTAGCAGAGGAGTGGAGGCGGCGGAGGGAGCAGCGGCGAGCTGACGGTGAGCGGCGAGAGCACCTGCTCAACACAAGGGGGTTCAATCTGATGGCCCGATAGAAGGAGGAGAAAGATGCGGCAGAGCATATGCACGAGGGGCGGCAGTAGACGAAGAGGGAGAAAGGCCCGGCAGGAGATGGGCCATGGGAGAAGGGTTGAAGGAGGATCAGAAGGAGCAGATGAGAGCGATACAGGAGAGAACCTAAGGAGACTTCGCCTTCTCATTGCCAGAAATAGGGAAATGCAATCGTACAGAAATGGAGATAGAGCTGCAGGCTGAAGCTCCGGTGTACCATCGGAGATGCCGGCTTAGCCCCGGGGATCGGGACATTGCAGCAGCCAAGTGCGGGGAACTGTTAGCAGCAGGGTTGATTCGCTCCACCTCCGAGTTTGCCGCAGCTACAGTGGTGGCCGCACGGAAAGATGTGACGGGAGAGATGCTGGCAAGGAGATGTGTGGAGACTACCGCGGCTTAAACCAAGTCAGGAAGAGCTATCGGTACCTATGGTGGAAGAGATCTTCAACCACGCGTATGAAATGTTAATTGTCTACCCCTACTGCCTGTACTCAGGGCCGCAACGTATAAAGCAGCACACAAAGTATCCTTATAAGGCTGGAAGGATAAGGATTAAAACCGTCGTGCCAAGAGTTTCATTGGTAGGAAAGTTGGTATAGGATGCATATTCTGATTGATGAGCGAGGTAGGGTGGAAGCCGAAAGAGCTGGGCGAAAGGAATTTGATTAGCAAAAATCGTTGGCCTGGCGAAGGTTCAGCACGAAGCCAAACAAGATGAAAAAAACCGCAGCCTCCCAATGTCTGAGAATCGGGTGAACCTCGCTTTTGGTTGCCAAGTTGGCTGGGTAACTTTAGTTTGGCAAAATTGTTTCTCCAAGCCATTCTTCGGCCCTACCTCAACCCAAGCCTAAAAAGAGTACACGCAAAATTTGGGCAGGTACACACAAAAAACAAATTGTCATTCATCTTTTTGGGCTGGCGACATTCCGAAATGTGTATGCACCAAAGTAACATCCATATGTTTTGTGAAAACAATAAGGAATAGGGGCTGTTTTTTTTTTAAGCAGCCAACCAGCCTTGCATACTTGGCAGCGCTAGTGCGGTGGCTCTCGGCTAGAGTGAGAACTGCCAAACTTGGCATCCCTTCCAAGTTGTGAGCTCCGCAAGCTCACGCGAAACAAAACCTTGCTCTGCAAAGCTCAACCTTTGCAAAACAAAATTAATCACCTTACCTCTTCCTCGGCCAATCACTTTCTGCCGCCCCACCTACCTTAACAACACTAATATGCAACCTACTGGTCCAGATTTAAGGCTTGCGATGTGCATCACACATCTAGCTTACCGCACTATTGGCCAATGATTTGCCGTTAGTATTTGGGCGGCCATAATCATTACAAATGAATTGATACAGTGGGTAGAATAGTGATCTCACACCGCAGTCAATCGTGTGGCCCACAATAGAGGACCTTCAGGATACTGAGAAGGAGTTTTGACTAGTTGGGTGCCTTATCAAAGTTGTCGGTGCCATGAATGGCACCTACATACAGGTCAAAAGGGAGGGCATCCACAAGGCTGATTAAACAAATCGTAAGGGGCATTACAATGTTATCATACTGCTCATTGTCGATGCAAACGGTCGGGTTTGGGATTTTTATGATGGTCGCGCTTGATCAATGCTAGGGTGTGGGAAAATAGCTTGACGAGGAAGGAGGACCACTTTGGTTCGTGATAGTAACATCTGCAATGTATGGCATGCATGAGTACACATCTGTCCCATTCCAGGCTTTTACGGGGCAGCTTCAGGGAGTGGTTCTGAGAATGTGGAACAAGCAACAATCCAGAACTTGTATGGTGGTAGAAGGAGCCAATGGGCGTCTGAAATCTATATGGCGCATACTGGACAATCGCATACTGGTCAACAACCCAAAAAAGCCCCACATTATTGTTGGGTGTGTGACCCTATATGACGTAGGTTTGGTGCTTTCCTCCCTTCCTAGATGCTAGACGCCTATTCCTCGAGATAAGTGATGGGTAGGTGGTCTCCAAGCACTAGCACGGCATGTCCTAGGCACTGCACCCGACTACGATGCTACTCATCGTCGGACTCGGCTAGCCTCTTACCGTTTTCAGAACCTCTGCTCAGTGCTGTCATGATACTGTAATAAGCATGCATAATTCTGTCCCTTAAAGCCCGCTTGTGTACAACCGTTGAAGCCACCTGTGCTATCGTTCCCCCCCCCTTCTATGCAATCACCTTCTTTTGAAGGTTCTTCAATGGACCCATGCATGCCCCCAATGCCCCTCTTGTCAGGACTCCGCATACAATAGGAACTGCACCCACGCATCGCAAAGTACAAAACAGCAGAGACCCGAGTCACGTGCACAGCGCGTTGCGAAGACAGCAGGTGCTGCATGGAGGCAAGTGAACATGGCACACGTAAGGAGGCTGTCGTTCCCTTGAAAATTGCACCCACCTTGGCAGAACAGACAGAGGCAGCACATAGGCACCATCCTAAACCCGCAGAGACGTCAATGCGACTCAGCCCCCACAAAACACAGTGCATGTTTCCTCGCGAACTTGTCTCATGTCCAAGCATACCTTACCTGCTGGGGATTTAAGAGTAACCTCATCTTCTCCACGCAAACCAGTTTTATCTCCTAACATACCTATTCAATTGCCAGGCTCCGAACCCATTTAACCAGAGGCAGGTTTACGTTGTCAAGCACAGGAACGCGATACTTCCTAGCCTCACCCACGATCCACTCCAGGGCATCTAGAGCCTCGGTCGAGCCTCGCTGCGGAGCGGTCGTAAGAGGAAAGACGGTGAAGTGGGGAGCATTTGGAGACTTTTCAAAATGCACCAACAACACGCTCGGATCGCTGTACAGAGGTCGCGAGAAAGAGATGGTTGAGGCGTGGAGGAATCAAGATAGCGAGGACATGCAAGTTAGCGAGGAAGGAGGGGAAACACATGCGAATGATGAGGCAAAGTGACAGGTGTACAGGAAACGCACGATTGCGTGATTCTACCGGATGGATCAGGAGGATAGAATCGGGCGTGGCATGTGGAGTTAGGAACCGCGCACAAGGAGGCCATGCCGCAGGGGTCGCAGGGGGTTAAGGGGGGCATAGGGGGCTGCCAAGACGCAGGTCTCTCTCTGCAAGTGAGGAGGAGGGCAATGAGTGAAGAATGCCAAGCTGATTCGAGAATTCCGTCGTCGCCATGATGCCATGCAACGCGCGACTCTGAAGCCCGTACAATGTTAGATGTAAGAATAATGCGACGTGGGCTGCTACGAAGGCCTTGTGGCGTTGCTAGAGGTGAAGGCCCACGAACCGCGAAGTGAGTAAAGTCTGTGGCCCACATTGGGAACAATAGGAGGGAACCAAGGCCAAGCCAAAAGCGAGGATTCCGTTGCCGGGACTTGAACCCGGGTCTTTCGGGTGAGAGCCGAATATCCTAACCGACTAGACTACAACGGATGTTTTAACAAATAGAACAAAACAGTTCTGACAGATAAACTTTAAATCCCACACCTCATCTTTCCTCGTCAACCATAGAGCACGTATCCACCAAAAGGGAGCTGCCAATGTATGAGCCGCCAAGCGTGCCATCCTACATGGTTCATTCTTCTGCCCATAATAAGAAGAGGGGACACGCCATTCTTCCATCGCCATTCGATTATGGCATTATACTATCCTCGAGTTCTCCCCAATTTGCACAATCCACCAAACCACATTTCACGCAGCCCTTCTAAGTCTCCTCTCCGGACCAATCCCAGTGCTACTGATACGAGAGCATAACGACACACGCAGCAAGAATATTCCACTCCACACTGCATGCCTTGAAACACAACAGGTGGGAGGGAGGTATCAAACACAAGTTGCCATTAACCTTGATTTAATAAGAGCATGAATGAAACATCAGCATGTCGGACCTTGGATTCATCTAACTGGAGTCTAGTTCTCTATTCCCTGAAGTTAGCATTCTTGATTAAGTCTACTTTTCTTTTTACGCAAACTATTCGTTGAACAGAGCAACGAGTGGAGTTTCACGTCAGAAAACCTACTGGAAATAATTTTATGCGTAACGGGGGATTTAGGGCAAAAAAACAGAGAACGACTTGGTCCAACACCGTCGCCGCTGCCGCCGCCGTCACCAACATTGACACCAATGCCGTGGGCGCCACCTCTGTCGTCGCCGATACCACCATTACTGTTGCCATTGCTGCCGCCGCCACCACCTAAGTATCATAATGATGCAAGATACTCATGACGAGAAGTTCGATCATCTGCCAAAATTGGATGGGATGGACTACTTGATCTGGAGATTTCGATATGAGCAGTGGTCAATGCACATGACTTGGATGGTTTCTATTATGGGTCGGATTAGAGGTCGTTACAGCTGGGTGATGCCCAAACGGAGTGGGATCGGAGGAATCTGAAGGCACTTGTACAATTCTTCCATGCGCTAGTGCCAGACGAGCTTATTCGCCTCGCGTGGGGTTTTGATGGAAAATCTGAGGTTGTCATCACAGGAGACTCGAGGAGTATCACTCGTGTACCTGCACACACAATGGAATCCTACAAGCGGGTACATGAATTCTATGTGCTGTGGGGTTTCTGCAGGCGCATAGCTCTCTACAAGGAGCTCTCTTTGTTGCGAATGAAGGAGGGTGAATGCATAACTGCCTATTGGGCTAGTGCTGAGGGCCTAAGATCAAAGTACCTTGCAGCTTCAGGGAAAAGAAGAAGAGGATGAGTGGATGATATTTGCTCTCAAATTATTGCCCATGTAGTGCTGAATAACATGCGGTCGACACTCACAAAGGATCAGCTGCTGAGATCACTCGGGCATGAGGAGTCACGTATTGGCATGATCTCCTTGGCATGGTCCCAGCCACTGATGGAGCAGCCACATTTGGAGCGGGCACTAGAGGAACGAGCAGCGGTAGGGAAGGATGGGATAGGGGGAGGCAAACAGGGAAGCAACTGCACAAACACCAACATGAGTCAAGGGGGTTAGATAAAAGATAGGCCACGAGAGCTCAACTTATTTTGGGCTTATAAGGGTGTGGAACCTAGGGGTAAGCCTGTTCATCAAGTCTTGAGTTCGAGTCCAAGACTGGTTGTCGTGTTTTTCTCAAATATTTTAGTCAATACCGGTTTGTCGAATCTTTATATTCGAGATTGAGTCAATTCTGAGCCAAGTCCAAGTTAATTTCCAAATCTTCAATGGTAGGTTTTTGTTCCATGATTAAGTGCAGTTTGCGTTATTCGTGTTGCCAAATGTTAAACACATGTGTACGCGTGCCGTAGATGTCTAAGCCTATGCCTCAAACTAAGGCATTGAGCAGAATGCCAACAATTTGATTGCTAAACAGATACAATGGTAGTAATTTTCTGCCATCTTGCAAGACTAACTAGACCACTTATTCCAAGAATGCAAGTACATGCTAGCACGCACACTCTCGGCATGGTGTGAGTGGCGAAAATCGGTGAACATATGTTGTGCTTTGGAGAAGGGCCTTTCTGTCACTCTTCCCGGTATTGGTCGGTGCCAACTATCAGAAAGCGGCCTTGGTTGACTTTCCACCAATCCATAATGTTTCGTAGTCCTCCAACATGACTTGCTCATCCTCAAAGTGCTTTGTAAGTTTTTCCATAGGCCCACTCCTTGAAAGGGTTTGGCCCGAGAATGAGTGATTCGTATCATTAAATCGCTTTTGCGAAGCTTGAGTCGGCACCGACCCATGTCCTTCGCCCACATTCTCAGATAATTGGGGAGCATAAGCCTCAAAAGCCATCACATCTTATTGTCATCTGCATTTAGTTGATCCCCAAGTAGGCAAGATTGAGATGAGGGTCCAACATTGTTGCAATGGTGCACCCCTCGCTTGAATTGTCATAACACTTCCGGTTTATGAGGGCATTGCCGCTAGCGGTTCTGGACTCTTTTACGGTTGCATTTTGTTGTGTGTTCACACGCAGTCCCAGTTATCTGACTGTCATGGCTGGTTTTTGGCGAATGTGGTTGGTTGTAAAACCTGGTCAAGTAAAAGCAACCCTTGTGAGTCTTTCGGTTGTCTCATAAACCCTACATATCACATTTTGAGGGCGGTATTGTACCGGTTCTCCGTAGAGCCGCTGTAGTAATGTTGGAGCGGAAAAATGTAGAGAACCTGGGGAAGCGCCCTCAACCCTTCTATGCACTGGTTTTGGTCACTTTCAAACTTCTATGCACCCCAGCACTGGTTTTGGTCACTTTCTTCAAAGTGCCCAAAGTTTGATCGCGTGCGTTAGTTTATGTGACAATTCCAAAATCATGGATAATCGAATGCTTGGTTCGATAAAACACATTATAAAGTATTACCACATTCACCGCTTAGCACGCTTAGGACGTGTTCTTACGAAGTAGGATCTACACCAAAGTGGGATCTAACCGAGGCTGATCCCGTGTATATCCTGCAGTTAAATAACATATGGATCTAATCAACATTCAAAAGTCCCAAAAATATGATGAGCGACCGTTGCAACCAATGGCGAGTAGTCCGACATGCTGGCACGTATCGAGTCCTATGATATATCGAACCCAAACATTGTTCGTGGGTTGGATGACACCTTCCTACGTTTGTAACATATGCCTCGACGTTTTGTCACGCTGTTGTTGACCAAGTGATCAGCTACTCGTCGTCGTTGCTCACATCTATACAAGCAGGGTTTTTTTTTTTTTGGGTTGCGGAGCAACCTATTACGATCGATTTTGCCGATTTTTTTTTTTTCACTCAAAAGTTTGGATGGAAAACCTTTGCACAGTAAAATATGACCTGCAGCTTTTGTTCTCTTCCTATGAATGTAACAAAATGCTAGAGATGTAATTTTTTGAAAGCGTGTAACACTTTCTAAAAAATGTGTATTGTGAAAGTGTAGCGAGGGCCAACGCAACAAGGTCAGCGTCGAAGCGCTACTCACCCTCTTTTGCCTACAAAAGAGGGACGTGAGGCCATTCGACCTCACCCACGTTCTTCATTTCTAGTTCCAGTTTCGTTTTCCCCACCCACCCACCCTATTGGACGGTGTAGTCTATTGGACGAGAACCATGTACTGTAGCCCATATGAAATGAAGCACGCTGCCTTTGCCAAGGTGACCCAAGCAAGCTTTCACAATGTGTTTATTCTATGATAGGAATCAAATGCATCTATTTTGAAATAATATTTGCACCATATTTGGTTGATTTCTGATCTACTGTGAAATTTTTGCAGGCCTCTTGTCTGATTGCATCACATCGTTGTGTACGGATCCAATCGAGTCGTGCAAGAAAATTCATGTCATCATTCATGACATGATTTTTTTTTTTTTTGATTATGTGACAGTGAAAAACTCAAACTCTAAGCTACCGCTTCCCCAGCGCTAGCATGGGGGGGAAGTCAGCAAGCCTAGTGTCTGAATGATGGAGCAACGCAATCTGTAATGTCCAAAAAAAGAACCAAAACCTATCAAATCCAGTTCGAGACAGAAACTCAAGGAGCTCGCCTGTGAACCGTTTGTGATTTGATAAGCATGCTTTCTTTTTTCGAAATACAGACATGCATTGCTGTGGATCTAGAATGAGAGCAAATAACAGCAGCAAGACACATCAGACCAAACACAGGACGCCAGCAATTATATGAATATAAAGCTGAAAATGAGATAATTGAACATCCCAACGAATTACAGCAAAACGCCGTAGGGAACTCATAAACGCGTTTACAAGAAAACCTGCATACAATTAAAGTGGATATTATATTAGGCATTGCGTATGAAAGGAGTGAACAACAAGCAGCTAGGCCGAGAACGAATAGGCATGGGAAGTTAACACAAAATGTGATGGTGAAAGGAAAGAGACGAAGAGAGAGAAGTTGAAAGAGAGGTAGAGAGAGGCAGAGAGGGGGAGAGAGAGAGAGAGAGAGAGAGAGAGAGAGAGAGAGAGAGAGAGAGAGAGAGAGAGAGAGAGAGAGAGAGAGAGAGAGAGAGAGAGAGAGAGAGAGAGGTAAAACGACATGTAAGGAGGGGGGAGACGGCGGGCAAAGAAGTGGTTACGACGGACTAGGAGGGTGAAAAGGCGGGCAAAGGAGAGGGGACGTAAGGAACGATTTCCCGTAATGGTGGGGAGAAAGGAAGAATTGAGTCAAGGTATGGACGAGAGCAGAGGAGAAGGGCATGGCGGGAGGGTAGAATCCGTACCTTGAAATAAAGTTGAAAGGTGATTACCCGTGGTTCCTTAACAAGCTAGAGCACCTAGAGACATAAGGGATATGAAAAAGTGAGAGGATGTTTATTTGTTGGAGGAAAGCAGCAAGGAATATAAGAAGAGAGAGGCCTAGGGAAAGAAAGGAGGGAAAAGCTAGCATGACTATCAAGCTAGGAGGTTGACGACGAGCTGAGAGAGAAACGATGACTTAACCCAACTATGGGATGGCCTTGGCTGGAACGCTAGAACGCTAACTGCTGGAGGTGACGAGAAAGTTGTGAGATTGATGAATGGAGGAAGAATTGTGTGAGAGGGAGAAAGAAAAGTTGGAGAATGTGGGTGGAACGGCCAGGCTCTCGCAGCTCTGAAGGAAGTTCAATCTATTTTCTCGTTTCCATCAGAAACTGCCCAGCCAGAATGCAATTTGTGAACTAGTTTTCGAACTTGTCAGGGCGTGTTTTATCTATTTGACTAATTGTACGTGTTGCATTCAATACTACGGAACTACGAGTTCGAAATTCATTGTTTCGCGTATTGCCAGTTCCATAACCAACTAATCGGTGAAAATCAATGAAATTCGAAATTTAAAATACGCCCTCGTAATTCGCGTCGTTGAAAAAGCCGGATCGCTTTGACGAAAAAAAATCCGAACGGGTGGCAGAACAAATTTGACGTCACTGGACGGCTACAGTATTTCCGTCAGAAATTGTGCGCGTGACGAGCCTCGCCACTAGGCGCAAAAAAACAAAATCTGCCAGGTGGCAACTTTCGCCACCGGGCAGGGAAATCATATCGCACAGTATTGAGAAAGATGATACTAAAACGAAAACGAAAACGAGATAAAGTAAGAATTGTAGCGTAATAATAAACAATACAGAAAAGTAACATAAGAATCTAAAACATGGAAATAGAAGAACCAGCTCTAGGTGGCGGTTTTCACGCTTGGCAGTCGTGACATGTTCATAATTTGAATAATATAAAAACACAGAATATTTTTCATTTACATACACTTCTAAATGTTGTGTACTTCGGGTTTGGGTTATTTCTGAGTAGTATACTAGCAAAAGTATTTATTTTTCGTCTTTTTTATACAATAGAGCTCCGCAACCCTAAGACGATTTCGTCGCCTCTTGTTTTTTTTTTTTTTTTTTTTTTGCGGCGCCAATCGCCGTGAGTAGATCCTACTTCATACGAATAAGCCCTTACATGCCGTAAGTACTCCCGCTTAGATCATAATACCTTAGCTCGCCTAAGCTTATCATGCCAACATTGGGTTATCCTGAACTAGCTTACCATATCCCCCTGGATATGCGACCCTAGGAGCATGTAGGGTGAGTAGGAATCTCATGGGGAGGGGTTAATAATCAAATATGAAAACAAGTCTGGGGCTAGTGTTACGTATGTAAAGCAACAATTATGAAAAGGAGAGTGTTCCTCCATGTGCCATCTATTGAGTGCTGGTAAAAACGGTTGTTGATATGTGGAAGATTCCTGACAAGATGCCTCCCTAAAATTTTGTCATACCAAAAATTGCCATTTTAACGCCCATTAGCTGAATTGAGGACCTTGGATCCTATCCGCCGGGGGGGCGCATATCCGGGTGTATATGGTAGCTCATTATGTCCGAGTGTTCAGCCACAGGTTCGCCCACGTTGGATGCGCCTTAGGTTGCTAAAGCGCCTAAGCTATCGTATCAATGTCGATGTGCCTAGTCTCTCTCCCAATTAGCTTAGGGATCCATAGCACTCTTTGAATAAGTTCACACTTAGCTCAAGAAGTGGCCTTTTAGATGCAAGCGTTATGGTTGCACACTTTGGGTTAAGTGAGGTTTGTTGTTAGAAGTTGTGGGGTTAAGTTGTGTGAGGACGAGCTGATAAAGTGCTGAGGGAAGCCCCATGGGAGTCCCATGGAAGTCCCATGGAAGTCACATGGAAGTCCCATGGAAGTCCCATGGAAGTCCCATGGAAGTCCCAAGGGAGTCCCAAGGGAGTCCCATGGAAGTCACACGGGAGTCACACGGGAGTCACATGGGAGTCACACAGGAGTCACACAGAAGTCACATGGGAGTCACATGGGAGTCACATGGGAGTCACATGGGAGTCGCATGGGAGTCGCGTGGGAGTCGCATGGGAGTCGTATGGGAGTCCCATGGGAGTCGCATGGGAGTCGCATGGGAGTCACATGGGAATCCCATAGGGAACTTATGGAGGTTTTATGGAGGACCTACAGTATGAGGTTGGTTTAAGAGTCTTGTGGGAGGTTTTATGGAACCCTTTAAGAGTCTAGCAAGGTGCATGGTTTTTTGCAATTAGGCAATTACCATATACATTTTAAGCCTTGTATAAGGTATGGGTAAGTGAGTAAACGGGACGAGATCGTCAGGGAATGCGTGGGGGGGATATGCTCTGGTGAACTGCGCATGGGTTCAGGTTGAGGTGCGTGGCGCCAGGTGGATTTCGCGTCCACATAATCTTAACACTATTTCCACTTGGGGTTTGCAGGTGAAAATGCGTGGGATCTCGCAGGTGAAATTTGTAGTGAATGGTGGCCAAATTTCAGATGAAATACGCAGGTGAAAAGGGCGGATTTTGCAGGTGCAATTATAGGAGAGTATTGTTTATTGTGGCAACGATCTTGCGTCACAACACCTGAAGCTTTTGGAGTGTGGATCGAGCTAGTGATGGGTGGGTTGCTTGCTTTTGCTTTTTGTGGGCTGTTAGATTAAATATGCATGTGTGCTTCATTTGTAATATATAGTTTTATGGATGAAATATTCCCCATCATCATATTGATGTGAGGGAATCGCTGCACACGCAACAAGTCGTTATATATCCGCTGCATTTATGCTGGAGGAAGGCTCTAGTGGAATTTGACCAAGGCTATACTTGGCTTACTCTCTTTAAATACGGATCCTTGGATAGGGTCTGGTTTTACCAGGCACCCAAGGACCCTCGGAGGTGACCCCGTGGAGTAAGCTTTGTATGCTTGAGTCCCTATTCCTAGAGCGGTATTAGGTTCATATTTAAAACAAGTGGTATCAGAGCTCTGGTTATTGTAATTGCCATTGGAACGACATGGTCTCCGGTGGTATGGAAGGGTCTTCGGGCAGTCAGAGTAGTGGAGTCCAAGAAACGGTGGTCACGGCGCTAAGGGGAGCGCGGACCAGCCAAGGCTCACTTCTCAAGGACATGCTGAAGAATTTCACAGTGGAGAAGTTCAGCGGCAACGATTACGACGATTAGGCGTGGAAGATGCGGCTGTATTTCCGACAAGTGGGCTTGCTCAAGTTAATGATGGGTGAGGAGAAGAGACCGAGCGAACCCGTCTTGAAAGGATAGTGGGACGAGCGTGCGTCAGCCGGCTACTATCTCCTCTCACAGAGTTTGGAGCTTAATCAGAGGTCACACGTGATGCACCTGCTGGAAGAAGCAGATTGCGGGCCATGAGCTTGGGGCGGTATGGAAGGAGCTGCATGCGCCAACCTCGGTGGCTGCAACGCTCATGCTAGAGCGTGAATTGACATCACTGCACCTGAATGAAGGGGAGCCGATTCAGCCGGCTCTTGACAAGATGCGAGAACTCTACGCTAAGCTAACTACCGCATGCATCACCTACCCCAAGAAGACAAAATGTTTGAAGATGTTGTCCTTGCTGCTGGAATCATGGGTGCATTTCACCTCAGGTCTGAGCTTACCGCAAAATGAAGGGCTCTGGACGTTGGAGTGGGTGCGGGCTTGGATCCTAGAGGAGGAGTTCAGGAGGAGGCAGTTTAGGAACAATGATGATGGTTATGGCATCTCAATAGCCGAGTGTTGTGGTACTTGCATGAGAGCAAGAATGTGCACGAGGAGATGTGGCATGTGCCCGTGCTGTCCTGGAATGAAATGACATCAGAAAACGTGACGAAGTGCAGCTTCCAGGGGGAGTGTTCTGCAAGTGCGAAGGAGGCCGTGAAGGAGCTAAAATCGGTAGTTGAGGAATTGATGCAGCAGTTGCACCATGGCATTGCTCTTCTTGAAGCTGCTGAGAAAATGCCAGGAAGGGTGACAAGGACAGAGTTGTAGACTCCAAGGGGAGTAACATGATTGTTGCTGCTGATGAGAAGCATGGCATGCACAAGAGTGCAAACAAGGGCAGCAGTCATTGATGGCTAATGTTGAGCTGAACAGTGAAGTTTATGGGGGGCATATGGTGAATGAGAAGCCACTGACATTGCTGGAAAAGGAAGCCGCTGTTAAAAGGAACCCCAAGGTGGTGCTAAACGATGTGGAAACTGAGAGATTGTCGCTTGTGCAAATCTGGTGTTACAGAAGCTGTTGGGTTTGGAGGTCGATGGACCCACTATAAAAGAAGAGTCAAAGGAGCTGCTGGGCCTGAAGGAAGCAGCGAAGGCTTTGGGTGGCAACAAGGAGACCGTTCTCTTGGAGTTGCTACCATCTGCAACAGATTCAAAAAGTAATGAGGGTGCCTACTCACAAGAAGTATTTGCAATGTGTGAAGAAGCTGCTAGGTGGTGCAGCTGCAGAGATAGAAGCTAAATGCCAGGAGGAGCATCAGGTTCTCTGCCCCAATTATGGATTTCAGGTGTCCCTCCAGATGATGATGATAGACAAAGGAAACGAGGAGATGAAAGGCGAGGAGGAGCAAAGCCTTTTAGCGACAACATGTTCATGTGCTGGTGAAAATTGTCAAGAATGCAGTAAGTGGAGTGAACAATGGAGGAGCTCCATAGCCGTCAGGTTGAGGGGAAGTATGTGCTGCAAAACATACTTTTGCACATCAACCTGCCACCTATTTGCTGAGGATGAAGTAGCATTGAAGAAGTGGCCTTTTAAGTGCAAGTGTTATGGTTACACACTTTGGGTTAAGTGGGGTTTTTGTTGTTAGAAGTTGTGGGGTTAATTTGTGTGAGGATGAGCTCATAAAGTCCCATGGAAGTCCCATGGAAGTCCCATGGGAGTCCCATAGAAGTCCCATGGAAGTCCATGAAAGTCCCATGGAAGTCCCATGGAAGTCCCATGGGAGTCCCATGGAAGTCACACGGGAGTCACACGGGAGTCACATGGGAGTCACATGGGAGACACATGGGATTCCCATGGGTGTCACATGGGAGTCGCATGGGAGCTCGCATGGGAGTCACATGGGAGTCACATGGGAATCCCATAGGGAACTTATGGAGGTTTTATGGAGACCTATGAGGTTGGTTTAAGAGTCTTGTGGGAGGTTTTATGGAACCCTTTAAGAGTCTAGCAAGGTGCATGGTTTTTTTCCATTAGGAAATTACCATATACATCTCAAGCCTTGTATAAGGTATGGGTAAGTGAGTAAAGGGGACGAGATCATCAGGGAATGCGTGGGGGGGGATATGCTCAGGTAAATTGCGCATGGTTTCAGGTTGGGATGCGTGGCCGCCAGTGGATTTCGCGTCCACATACTCTTAACCCTATTTGCACTTGGGATTTACAGCGTGAAAATACGTTGGATCTCGCAGGTGAAATGTGTGTTGAATGGTGGCCAACTTACAGGTGAAATACGCAGGTGAAAGGGCAGATTTTTGGCAGGTGCAATTATGTGAGAGTATGGTTTGTTGTGGCAACTATCTTGTGTCACAACACCTGAAGCTTTTGGAGTGTGAATCGAGCTAGTGATGGGTGGGCTGCTTGCTTTTGCTTTTGATGGGCTGTTAGATTAAATATGCATCCTTATATGAATGAAACATTCCCTATCATCGTATTGACATGAGGGAATCGCTACACACGCACCAAGTCATCATATATCCGCTGCGTTTATGCTGGAGGAAGGCTCTAGTGGAATTTGACCAAGGCTATACTTGGCTTACTCTCTTCAAACACAGGCCCTTGGATAGGGGCTGGTTTTACCAGGCACCCGAGGACCCTCGGAGGTGACCCAGTGGAGTAAGCATTGTATGCTTGAGTCCCTATTCCTAGAGCAGTATTAGTTCTCATTTTTATAAAATTCTCTGCCGTTTTCTTTCTTTGCCAAACCGATACGGTTTTGTGTACATTAACTATTGACCCTAATGAAATCAAGTTTCTAGCATTTTGGCAGCTCCATATCTCAGTGTTTCAAGACCGGCCTCGTTATCTTGTCCTCTAATTTTCATAAGTAGTATTTTCTAGAATTAATTTTCTGATAACGATTCAAAAGGGAAAACATAATTTCAATAAAAAAATTAGCAACAATTTGTATTTCCTCTGTGAAATCAATCCAACAATTTCTTTCCCACTAAGCTTTAGATAAAGTGCTCATAATCTATGTGATTTATTAGAAACACGCTTCTAAGAATACTCTTAAGCTTCCAATTCAACTCTGAACTTTTCAATAAATGCATTGGCTTTCATGTTTTAGGTTTAGGGTGCGTGTAAAGTAGGAAACTCTGATATGTTCTTTCGTTCCTATACTTCATTTGATGGTTTCTTCTGCCTGTAGGAAGTCTTGGTGAGTTGTTTTTTTTTTTTTTTGATTTTTTACCACGCGATACAAACAACGCAATTCCATACTTCCCATGTGATTTTTTTTTTTTTTTTTTTTACACATGCACGTCGAATTCACAAAACTCGCTCAGGCAAAAAGCCATCAAAGCACTTTCCTGACTCGCTTTTGCAGCCGGCACAAAGCAGCCAGCTCCCTAGACAGACACAAAGCATCCAACTCAAGAGGACCAACTCCGTGCTTGGGAACCATTTCGACAACAACCGTTTTTACTACACCTGCTATCATCCATAGGAAGGCCGCTAGAGTTATTCCTAAACTGGTTATACCAGGCGTACGACATGTTAATTGTCTATCCCTACTGCCTGTACTCGGGGGTGGCAGCGTATGAAGCAGCACACTAAGAATGCCTATAAGTCTGGAAGGATTAGGATTAAGAGGTGAAGATGGGCTGCACTTTGGCAGTGGATGTTATTCATTAAAACAAACACAAACCTTGCATTCAAAGAGTTTTTCCACATCGAGAGAAACGTGTTCCATATCGAGCAGAAGCGGCAGTGAAGAGGAGGAGGCAGGAGAGGCACTGCTGGCTAGGATCCCCTTGGGGTCTGAAGAGGAGCCATGGGAACGTTTCTTCATGACACCCAGCGGAGGACGGAGCCGAGAAGAGATGGGCTTGCCTAGCAGAGGAGTGGATGGGCGCCCCACTATTCATGCCAAGATGGAATGGTCCAGGGGCGAGCGGCAAAGGTTGTGATTGTAGCATTTAGGAGGGCTGGGGGGAGACACATGCTGCTCAGCCACCCATTCGAGCGTTATGGGCCGCTCGCCCCTGGCGTCGTGGAGGGTTGGAAGGAGCAGTAGCAATGGAAGGAAAATACTTGGGAACAATAATCATCGTCATTTGGGGCTTCACATGTGCTGGTGGGGAGATGGCCTGGGGCCAGGAGCGGCAGGGACGGCACCGAGAGGGAGAACATGACACTAGAAGGCGTATGGATTCAGACGGCAGAAGGAGGCGCCGGGCAAGTGGGCTGCCACAAACACTGAGGCCGTAGAGAAGTTGGTGCTGCCGCGCCGGGATCGGAGGATGATACGAGGATCTGAGTGCACTACTTAGTCTCGGAATCAGACAACTACGACTTGTTGCCCATGGATGGACCTGCCTATACCAAGGTCGAGGCGGTGGCGAACACATGGGCGGAAAGAGTGCAATAACAGCCGAGGTATTGGGACTCCAGCGTGCAGCGGGACGAGCACGCGGCGGCGATACTACAGGCACGCTTCCTGCGAGGTCGTCTTGAGTACAAGGAGCCTCCGAGTGAGCGAGTACCAGAGCTGCGGTTCGAAGATGTGGGTTTTACCCTGGAAAGGATGGCCGAAAGGAGAAGGTGGGAGGAAGCAGCGGGCTCGTGGGTAGCGGAGTTTTGGGAGGCACGGGGACTCACAAAACCCACGTACGACTTCGAGAGCTACCGGTAGCCGATCACCCTGGTGGAAATGTTTGGAGGAATACTTTTAGGACTAGCGGGTGCATCCGCATGGGCTCACAGTGAAGCGCTGGGTTTATGTAGAGAAAAAAGAAGATGTGAGGCGGATGATGTACCACCACGCACGCCTGCTGAATTAGCAGTGCCTGGAACAGTTATTGTTAGAGGTGATAGAACAAGCAGAAGCAGAGGCGGAGTCCCTCATCGATTTGCTGGCCATAGACGGGGACGTGGGAAAACAGCTAGGGGCACGTGGACCTGCTGGTGGCGGGATGGGGATGCCAGGGTTTATCCAGGGCTGGATGAGGGCAAGGACTGGGTGCTTCTCGCACGGCTTTGTTCCGGGAGCTGGTGCAAGTCATGAAGCTGATTAAGTGACGGCAAAGGCCATTCACTTACATAGGGGAGAACTTGGATGTGGCGGATCACGAGAGGGTACTAATTAAGGAAGCACACATGGTGGTCACTTGGAGCAGAGTCACGGGATGGCCTGGGATGTATTTCATATGGGGCAAGAGCACGAAGGGTGCGCTGTTACTGGGCAGAATATGATTCCGGAGCCCGTGCTCAGAGATCAAACTGGGAGGATGCAGCGGCCAATGCCACAAGTGGTACAAGACATTCTAGAGCCCGGACGGAGGCCAGCGCCCGTGACAGTCCCAGACACGCGAAACCAGTTCCCATGCAATGAAGTGGTGGGGCACCAAAACAGGCATGGCCCACGCTGGTTGCCACGCCTGGGAGCTACGTCTTCCGGTTGCAAGAGTACCTGCAAGGCCGGGTATGGTGCAAGTAATCGCAACAGGGCAGTGGGAGGAACCGCTAGCGGTAGAAAGGGAGAGAGCTATGGGCCACCTCAGGAATGCTACAGTGGCTGAAGGCGTGTCAGAAGAACCACAGAGGAGGGCCCTTTGGAGGGGCATAGACCAGCACGCGCTGGTATGGCTACTCTACCAAGCCGAGCAGAGGCAGAGAGCCTAAAGGCTTAGTGGCTGATGACTTGGAGGTGGAGAGACATTGAGGAGATGCTAGAGAGTGAGCCGGAAGGAGCTCTAGAGCTAGCAGAGGAGTGGAGGCGGCGGAGGGAGCAGCGGCGAGCTGACGGTGAGCGGCGAGAGCACCTGCTCAACACAAGGGGGTTCAATCTGATGGCCCGATAGAAGGAGGAGAAAGATGCGGCAGAGCATATGCACGAGGGGCGGCAGTAGACGAAGAGGGAGAAAGGCCCGGCAGGAGATGGGCCATGGGAGAAGGGTTGAAGGAGGATCAGAAGGAGCAGATGAGAGCGATACAGGAGAGAACCTAAGGAGACTTCGCCTTCTCATTGCCAGAAATAGGGAAATGCAATCGTACAGAAATGGAGATAGAGCTGCAGGCTGAAGCTCCGGTGTACCATCGGAGATGCCGGCTTAGCCCCGGGGATCGGGACATTGCAGCAGCCAAGTGCGGGGAACTGTTAGCAGCAGGGTTGATTCGCTCCACCTCCGAGTTTGCCGCAGCTACAGTGGTGGCCGCACGGAAAGATGTGACGGGAGAGATGCTGGCAAGGAGATGTGTGGAGACTACCGCGGCTTAAACCAAGTCAGGAAGAGCTATCGGTACCTATGGTGGAAGAGATCTTCAACCACGCGTATGAAATGTTAATTGTCTACCCCTACTGCCTGTACTCAGGGCCGCAACGTATAAAGCAGCACACAAAGTATCCTTATAAGGCTGGAAGGATAAGGATTAAAACCGTCGTGCCAAGAGTTTCATTGGTAGGAAAGTTGGTATAGGATGCATATTCTGATTGATGAGCGAGGTAGGGTGGAAGCCGAAAGAGCTGGGCGAAAGGAATTTGATTAGCAAAAATCGTTGGCCTGGCGAAGGTTCAGCACGAAGCCAAACAAGATGAAAAAAACCGCAGCCTCCCAATGTCTGAGAATCGGGTGAACCTCGCTTTTGGTTGCCAAGTTGGCTGGGTAACTTTAGTTTGGCAAAATTGTTTCTCCAAGCCAT